>CM070655.1:17956212-18556212 GCA_036346575.1 Dendrocalamus sinicus
CACAATGACCAATCCTTGCCTGTGTGTTATGGAAAGATTAGCACCAAATAATAGGCGTACGAAATAAAGGATTGTATAGAGTAGACAATAATACCGCATGTTCATCAGAGTTATCTCCCTGTTTGGTGTCTGCTGAGGCCATGACACATGGTATTCAATAGGCTCGACGTGCATGACCAATCCGATAACATCTGCAGAAGCCGTTAATATATAGTAATGGACAGTTCAAATCTACAAATAAAGAACAGTTACAAACAGTAGAGATTTTCTATCTACCTAGTAGAGTCTAGTCTGGTTTGGAGTACACATCCCGAAACTCCATGAAACGACAGGGACACATGGGGAAGTCGATGGTTCATCTAGGTGTATTCACGAAGGATCTACTTTTCAAGTTCATGTAGAACCCAGATTGTAGTAACCAGAACATAGGTATTGGCATACTCGTCGGTTCAAAGCCGATGTTTGCGAAATCATAAACTATGCTAGCCCTAAGGATCTCATTATAACAGTCCGCCTCTCTATAGTATGCTACTGCCTCCATTTTTGTTCCATGTGTAACATAAGTTATGTACGACGTAGAACAAAGAAAGCCACTAAAGGTTGAACTACCAGAGTACGTCCGAGACAATTGTAAATTGTAATATGATAACAGATGAATCTAATTCGTATCTATATGAAATGTTAATTTGTCTGCACTGTTCAGCTGAAATATGGTCAAAGACTGCCATGAACTTAGAAAGAAAACCACAATGTTCCAGGCTTAGGAACCAATGAATCTCATCTAACCATCCAGTCTGTTAGATTGTAGTTAATTAGTTATCATTAGATTATTAGTAATCCTTTTTCCATTATACATGCTATATGTCAAAAGTGAATCGTTTCCACCCTAAATAAAAGCCAAAAGGAAAAAGGGGGTCAATTTCATATGCTATAGATTGTGTTCTCGATGGAAATGCTACAGATTAGTACAGTGAACAAGGCAACCTTAAGAAAATAATGTAACACCATTTACCAATTAAATTACAAAATAAGATATTGTTTTATAATGGATTGTCTATTAACAATACTCGATTTGGAACATCTGATTTGTAATGTATTTTGAGGTCTTCTAACTACTAAAGGCAAATACACATCATAACCTTTTGTTAGCAGTAAAACAAAATTACCGGTTAAAGGAATGGCAGAAAAACACAGGTTCAAATAGATTGTCAAGAGCTAAATAAGAATCCCAGCAGCAATCTTCTTTTTTATGATAATTCTGACATACAGATGATTTTTAACGTTACAAGGTCTAGTAATGTCTTGATGGGGATCTTACTATCATCTAATGGTTAAAAGGTTAGAAAACTCTTCATGAGCATATACTGTATTTTGTCCGTACTATTTACATATGATTTAGTTTAACTTATTGATCCTCTTCAAGAATATCTATAAGGCTGTCTTATTTATGTCGTATGACCTAGGTATAAGGGTAATGACAACAAGAACACAAGTCTACAACTGAAGAACTCTCTACTGGCATGCATGAAAGAATGAAATATTTTTCTTCTTGTGATATTTTTCTTGCTGTGAATGCCAAATTGACAACATTTCCACCTAAATAAAATCCAAAAGGAAAAAGGGGGTCAATTTCATATGCTATAGATTGTGTTCTCGAAGGAAATGCTATAGATTAGTACAGTGAACAAGGCAACCTTAAAAAAATAATGGAACAACATTTACCCGATTAAATTACAAAATAATATATTGATGTATAATGAATTGTCTATAAACAATAGTCAATTTGGAACATCTTAAAGGAAGTTGATTTGTACTGTATTTTGGGGTCTTCTAACTGCTAAAGGCCAGTACACATCATAACCTTTTGTTGGCAGTAAAACAAAATTACTGGTTAAAGGAATGGCAGAAAAAACACAGGTTCAAATAAATGGGTGTTCGGCAGCTCTTGGATTGGCAGTGAACTTAGAGAAGTTATGTATTCTCTGATGATATTCTTTCTTAGATCAGTAACTGATGTGCTCGAACTACATACATTCAGAACAGCGTAGCAAGAAGTAGCCAAACCTCAAATTTCAGTATAGGGATCATCCTTCCACTGAACATACCTGTAGAAAAATGGCGCTGCTCCAACCCGATGAACAGCGTAGCATGTCATTCTATATTAAGTAGAAAGTGAAGCTATACATGACCCAGTTAGCCTTACAACGACTGGCAAAACCACAGGGCCCAAACTAGAGCAACAAACAGAGAAGAAAAACTAAAAGAACTGAAACTGAATAATCATTCCATTACTTTTCCTTTCCAGGGAATTACAAAAAGGAAAATAGAAAATGAGCAAAGTGTTTCCTGTTCTAAACAAAATTCAGGAATACCATAAAATAATCGAATATCCATCACTACTGATAGACACACATGTGCTGCATCGTTTTTTGTAGTTGTATAAATACATTGATGATGACATAGATAAAGCTTTCGGAGGCTCGTACTTACTTGAATCAGAGCATATTCACTTGAATCAGAGCATGATCAATATGGCCTAAGTTGCCTTCAACCATGATTGCCCTGTCTCTCTGTTTTTTCACCATTGGCTAGAATACTTATTAGTACCTGGAGAACAACACAAAAAAGCATATGAGCTTTGATATGATTGCAGGGGAGTTACAAAGTTATTAGAAACCATGCAGGCCATGTAAAAGCCACTGAAAAGTAAAAAAGAGCAAGCAAACATGCGCGTATTGAGACGTATCAAACTAACAAAAGGAAACACCACGTACGCTAGCTAGATCGTGCAAACAGTATGGAAGGGGAGAGAGTGAGATGTGTCTCACCTTCTTAAGGCATTGGAGCAGAGCCGTCTTGAACTGCCCGATGCCACGGCCGATGGAGTTCTGATCCTTCTCAAACGTGTAGAACCGTTGTACATGACAGTCTAAATACAGATTAAATCAGGCATCCTGAAGTACGCCTTCCAGAAAATACAGATAAAATCATATCACCAGAGCATTGGTTTGATAAACAAAAAAAAGGAAAGAACTAACTATTAGACAAATAAGGAAAAGGAAATGAGCTCGTGTCGGGTGACTATAGCTCAGATGAAAATGACGTATTTAGTTATGTTTGGTTGTAACAAGAACATTTTCAGTTGAGATTGAGATATATTGTGTAATAACAATATCTGTTAGGAAGCTTATCTTCTCTGTTTTGCAATGGGCCCACGAATTGGTCGACAGATGGTCACCGAAGCATGCCACACCAACCGGATGACTTCGACGGCGCCGCTCGAGTATAGAGAGCATCTAGTGTAGGAGAAGTAGATCCAGATCGTGGGGAGGGGAGGGGAGCCAAGCGGAGGGGAGAACGTGGTTGAGCGGCGGGAGGGAGGGGTGTGGAGCCGAGGGGAGGGTAGAAGTGGATCCAGATCTTTAGGAGGAGAGCGGAGCGGAGTGGAGGGGGCCCACAAACTGGTGAAGCAGAGGGGATGGGAGGGAAGGATGTGGTCGAGCGACGGGAAGGAGGGGGGGGGCGGAGGAGGGGAGGTGGGTGAGGGCAGTGTGAGCAGAGATGGGCAAGGGCGGCGAGCGGCACAACGGAAAGGAGGCGGGAGAGACCGGTCGGGCGTGGGGAGGGAGGGCACAAGGTCGGGTGTGGGCAGCGTGAGAAGGGAGGCGGGCGAGGGCAGCGAGCGTTGCATGGTAAGGTTGTAGAGACCCGAATATGCAAATCCGGACTCTCCTGTGTATTTTGCACTAGTCCAGGATCACGTTAGTGCACACAGTGTAAACAAAGATGAAATATCGAACATATCACGATTCACTAAGAGAAGACTCAAATATTATTAATAATTATCAGAGTGCGACCTTATGGCCAAGCTTACAATTAATAGCCTGAAAGGCTTAAAGAAATAAGCAACGGAAAACCAGAAATAAGCGTAGTAGCCATTCGACATGCCCACAGGCAATCGACTAGGGAGCGAAGTCCTAATCCGCGAAGTCATCGAAGTATCCTCCTTCAAGTAGCTCCTGCTGATCTGGTCCTTCTTCCTCAACTGAGCAAATATAAATGAAGCCGTAAGTACATAGAGTACTCAACAAGTCGTTTGTAACAAAGAATGCATTATAGTATGCAAGGCTTACCAATGGATGGCCGAAAGGTTAATTTTACAGAAAGTAACAATTTAAAGTAAATACAATAAATAGATTGAAAAGCGAACTTTGCAAATGATAATAAATAAGTAATCAAAGGAATTGAGACCAACCACAAGTAAACTAGCCATTCACTCCAATGAATCACCCACGAACCAAGATTCACGTAATGAACCACCAGTGAACTACCCATTCACTTCCCCAACTCAACTCAACTCAACCAAGATTTTATGAAAACTCTATCCCTCGTGTGAAATCACCGAGCATTGTCCATGACCGAGGACGCGGCTATTCGAATAGTTTTACACTCTGCAGAGCTTGTACAACTTTACCCACAAGACATGATATTCTCATATTGCCACGCGATTGACACACTTCCTTTGGTGTGCGGCGGAGAAATCATGACAAGCCCTTTACAATGTTCAATTTCAACCCAGTTCCAACTCACTAAAGTTTCGCCGTCGAGTAGGGTAAATCCCCCTAGTCAATAATTGCCCCCTCTTGCGCCTCATGGAAATCAGCGACCATGTTCATTCCAATGACGGAACCAAAATTGAAACATAACAAAGTAATCAGCCAGGTCCATCCCATACTGGACATGTGGTTGTACGGTAAGGCTCAGATTAATGGCACACAAAGTTAAGTCCTTAGATCTACTCAGGCGAAACATCCACATCCCGTGTGCAACCTGCACCCCCTTTATTGCACGATCATTCGCCTAGGTGAAAACCAATTTTATATAACTAACACCAATGACACATCCCATGTCATGGTACCCAACTTTTATCACTGTGGTTACCACCACGTTCCAATATATCATTAAGTTAAAATTAATTAACTGATCACATGTGATGATAACCCAACGTTACTATAAGCATGGTTAATCAATTTAAACGTACACCCCATGTGACAACTAATATGGCATCACTAAATAATTACCCATCCTACGGTGACAATAGAATCATGACATTCAAATTATCAAGGAAGAAGTAATCAATTAGGTCATTAACAATCAATACAAAGGTTTACAATAAAATAGCGATGCATGGTACTTTAAAACAAAATAATAAATAATAGATTAAAAAACTGGGTTCAACATGATCAAAGGACATGACTTGCCTTGGCCTTGCTCAGTTAGGAATGCTTGATCTTCGGATCCTACTTCAGCTCATTCGAACGCGTGATCTAACGAGAGAGAAAGCGAAACGAAACATAAAAATAAATTCAAATAAAAGTTCAAATGAACTCCAAAAACTCCCAAACTAAAACCAAAAGATAAAGCTAAATTTTAGATGAATTTAGGAAAAAGAATCAGGTCAATCGGAGTTAGGACGAAGGAGAACGAGCGATCTAAAGTTTACCAAACGAGAAAATGCTATAAAATAACAAAAGTTACTGTTCATTGAGCAGCACTTTTTGGAGAGAGAAGGCTAGAGCCGGCGAGAGGAGGCATGGGAGGTGAATCTAACTAGCAAAATAGGTTGCTAGGGATCCAAGGCACACATAGGAAGCGACGGCACGCTAAACGGAGCACGATGACAATGTGGGGCGGCAACGACGACATGGGTAGGAGAGAGGAATAAAACCGGGCATAGAACATGGAGAAGTAGGGTGAGCACGGGCTAGAACGCAGCTTGGTAAAGCTAGATAAATTGTTGGCTCGGCCGGAAACCCATCAGAGACGGCACAATTGACGTTTAAACGACGTCGGGAAGGAAAAAGGAAAAACTTAGTATCTTGGTGCTCGGTGAACGAAATATAAAACCACTTGGAGGGTAGCTACTTGGGATGGTTTGGCACGATATGACGTGAACGGATTGAGGAAAACACCACCAGATAGATGGGGACACGAGGTGTCGGAGGCGAAAATTTGTGGAGGCTTTTCGGGGAAAAGGAAGGGACCACGGCGTAGAACGTGAAGAGGTAAGTCTAAGAAAAATTACGGCATGGGTTAAAGCTTACCGGAGGCGACGAATCGACGTCGAGAAGCGCTTGATCTAGATTGGGAAAACTCGATTCCGGAAGATTGGCTGCACCAAAACCAAATTAATTGGGCAAGAAGGTAGATGGCACATGAGGGCACAATGCGACATGAAAGAATCATGAAAAATCTCACCGGATAGCTCGGGACGTGACGAGCAAATTTGAGACTGATGGCGTTCTGGGCTTTGAGGTGACTTGGCACGGCTTGGGACAGGTTTAGAAAGGTCAAGGGGTCATATTTATAGGCTTGGAAGAGATACAAACTGACTCCAATTCGTGGATTTTGGTTTAGAGTTCGTTTCAGAAAATAGGGCATAAAAGGCAAACGGATGAATGAAACGCAAAGAGGCCATTGTGAATGGATTTCTTGCATGATTTGGCACAATTTTCCTTTGGGAAGACATTGAGATAAGATCCGATTTGAAAGTTATCGAGAGAGAAAAGGAAGAAAAACATGCACAGAGCTATCGAACTCTCTGCGTGCGCGAGGAAGATGAACAGTGCCACAGCACAGTTCATTCTTTCTCCTCCTTTTTTTTGGAAATTTTAAAATTGAGCTCAAACAAACTTCGAAAAATCCAAGAAAATTCCTTTAGACTCAAGGAACTCAAATAAAATATTTTTGATAAATGTTAGTGTTTAATTTAATCCTATTAAATCTTTTTAATTCATGAAAATTCCAATTAAGCTTTAGTTAATTCTAGAAAAATTTAAATGGTGAATTTTATTTTAAAAGATTTAAAAAGGCTCTGAAAATCAGGATGTTACAAAGGTGGTCGAGCATAAGAAGGGAGAGCGCGAGGGCGACGGGCGAGTGGACGAGTCGGTGTGGGTGTGACCTGAAGCGGGTGCGACGCTTGCGGGAGTCGTGAGTCTGAATCCTTCGATTAGTGATGGACAGCGTGGATTTGATAGTTTTAAAAGGCAGATGAACCATGGTAGTGAACCATCACTGCCAACTCCTCTTTTTAAGTAATAGAGCAAAAAGAAGATGGCAAGGAGGTCAACTCAAGCGAATTGTTCACATAAATCATATTATAGCCAATTTTCCAAATTTAACTTTCGAACACCCATTTTTACAAATCTAGCCCTCTCATTGGACCTACCAAGTACGGTAGGCACCTGTTGAGCTCCCCTAACTCCGCAGGCATCTACCGAGCCCCCCTAATTAAAGCTCAAAATTAGTACTAATTAAACTAATTGTGCATGGTCGGCTAGCAACCTACTGAGCTAGGGGAGCTCGACAGGTGCCTATCGAGCTACAGTAGCTCAACAAGCACTTGCCAAGCTCCCCTGATTTGACAGGTACTTGACGAGCTCGGTAGATTCAATGAAGGGACTAGATTTGCAAAAACGGATATTCGGATGTTAAATTTGAAAAAAAGTAGTTACAGTGCTATTTATATCAACAGTTCTAAAAAGAAGAAGAAATTGCATTATGCTCAAGGATAGGAACTGGAGTACTCCTACTATTTTGATTTACAATGACTAGATTTGAGCACAAGTGTAGTAGGTTGCCCATACCAGTCATTTTCCTATAACTCTTTTTCTCTATCATTCAGACGGAAAAGAAGGCGCTGAAGTGAAGTGAAACCGACGGTTAGGAGCTTCATACACCCCATCTGATTTAAGAACAAAAAAGAAGAAGCGGAAAGAAGGATAGAAAAAGCTTGATGCATCCCACCTTTCTTAGTTCCCTTAGTTTCCACGGGGATCCTTTATCTCACCTTTTGTGGCATATTTCTTCGAGCTAGTTTGACGTCACGGCCTCTATTTTTCCATTTTCATACCCAAACTTATATATATATATATATATATATATATATATATATATATATATATATATATATATATATATATATATATATATATATATATATATATATATATATATATATATAATAGAGCAAACTCTTGTAAATCATAAATTTCTCACCTTCTAAACAGATTGCATGAATAGCTACCATGACCTCAAATCAAATCCACTGAAGCTGCCGTATAAATACGTTGGGAGATCGACTTGCATTAAAGTACGTCTTAACTAGCGTCGTTGGTGGTGCTCCAACTAGTGTCTGGATTAACCTTATGGCTGCAGCTTTTTAGTTTATGTTTGAAATTGCATCGTAGCAGCGATGGTTATCTTTCTCTAAGAAAAATTAGAAAAAATTAAAAAAACTATTATATCATCACAGACAATGTAAAAGGAATAAAAAAGCAAAAATATACCAAAAAAATCAAAATAGATCAAAACCGACATATTTTAAATGATTTTTAGCTAAAATAGGTCGAAAGAAAAAAAAATAGAGCCGTTTGAAGCTCAGCAACTCAGCATCTGTCGACGTCTAGCAGCCATTGGTGCGTCATAATTTTTGGTGGATGGCATCTCATATCAGCCTGTCTGATCCGGCCGGGCCATGTGCCTCTTTTATTCAATAAAAAAACGTAGCGATCGAAAAATTAATAAAAATATGCAAAGAAATAGAGGGGCTGAATTTCTCATTCTAGGTCATTAACAGCTTTAGGTGTCGCTCGATTAGACTGAAATAAACTGGTTTATAACTAAAATTATACTATAACTGACTGAAATTACAATGTAACTAATGGTGGCTTATTTGGTGTAACTCAAATTTAAAAAAATTAAAAATTAAAAAAAGTTAGTTCATCATAGATAATACAAATAAATACGGGAAAAAGAACTGACAAAAAAACTAAAAACAAACTAAAACGCTAAAAAAGATAAAATTTTAAAATAAAAAAAATCAAAAATCAAAAGCTCGAACTGAAAATGTGCGAATACCGACTCGCATTCATTTTCTTACCTACTCCCCTTCGTTTTCATGCCTACACGCCATCTGATTTTTTTGGATTGATGAGCGGATGGGCGTCACATGGCGTCCCATCTAAGGTGACGACACAGGACATTGATCCAAATCCTTCGATCCAAGGGTGCGTGGGAACCAGATTTAGTATATGTTTATTACGAATAATTAGTGTTGTCAGGGTTCAGTCAGTCTGACCATTATATGGTTAGTAGTTTGACCGGTAGATACATGACGGTTTAATCTTCATAGGACAAGCAGTTAGATTGGCCATGGATTTTTAGAAAAATTGAACACTAAACACTTGTGTAGCTTTGTTTAGAGATAATTTTGCACTTGGTGTCACTGAAATTAGAAACCGAAGCTAAACTAGATATAGTTTAACCAAAATTTTAAAGAGAATGTTTCATAATGCGGTTAAGCGGTCAAACAGGCCAGTGGACGGTGGTTTGACTAGGTGGTTTGACCGACATGGTGTCAGCGGTCAGACCAGCCCCGGTGGTCAGACCGGCCTGGTAATAGCGGTCAAACCATATGTTGGAGAATTGTTTTGGTTAAGTTAAGATTAGTGGTGACCGAGTATGTGCATGATATATTGCCATGGGTTGGTTGTGTTGTATCATATGATGCATGGTTTTGACTAATATGAGTTAAGTACATAGAACTTATGTTCGAGATGGTTGCTTAGTCTTTGAGTGTGCATATGGCTTAGAAAACGTTAGCAGTTGATGGTAATGGGCCGGGACTAGACAAAGGGGCTGAGGTAGGAGTGGTCATGTAAATCCGGGTGAGGTTGCTGTAAGATCGAGGAGGCCGACTAGAGAGGGTGAATAGGTGGTTTTATCAATTATTTAGCTAAACCAAGTATATAATACGGAAACGTAACTCAATTTGGTTTAGCACAAACATGATCTAAATCAATTAGTTCACCTAAGTGCACCAACACCTTATATCTATGTCAAGGTTTACAATCCTAGAATGACAAGTAATCAATTTAATTCTATAAATGTAAATTAAGCACAAAAACAAACCACAATAATACGGTTACTTTTTACTGTGGTGTTCGGAGACTTGACAGTCTCCCATAGTCCACGTTGAGATAAGCCCAAATGAATTAGACCGACTCTACGAATTAAGCCAATCACCTCAATACACTAGTGGTACCTCTTTCCCGCTCTGGGCTAGGTGAGCTCTAACTTTCACAACTCGTCGGATCTTCTCACAACCTTCTTTGAGAAATTCATCGCGCACGACGCCTCCAACACCGTCTAAGAGTTAGCAAACTCCAAGAGTAACGAGTCAAGCCCTTAGCTTGGCTCTCACCACATGCAACGAATGTGCAAACTCAAGTGGATACTAAATCCACCTCTATATACACACATGCAATCTAGAGCCCTTCTCCTTACTCACAAGGTGTAATACATACACAATTGAGAGGACATCACACTAACTCAAGAAAGTGAAATAGAGTACCAAGAGTCTTACCCCAATCGGCCACAAGGGGATATTTATATCCCAGATCTCGAAACTAGCCGTTGAGGACAGAAAATAGGATTTTTGGTAGTACCGCAGGCAAAACGCTGGTACTACCGCTCCCTTTGGCAACGGTTAGAAAACTAGTCGTTACTCAATAAATCTGATAGCTCCACCACACAAAGTCTAGCACTACCATTCTGCGATAGTACCGCTCCATATATGCGGAACTACCGTTCTCACCGGGGAAGAGAAGACTCCCACGAAGGTGTCTCTCTGAAAAAAGCATACCGCTACACAAGCGGTCGTTCCACAACTCGGTAGTACTACTCACATAGAGCCAGTAGTACCACTCGCAGGTCAGACCGCTCACACAGAGCCAGAACAAATGATCATCAACCACACTAGTCCTCGACCATATTGTCTGGTTCAACCACATAAGTCACCGACCACGACGATCTTCAATCACGTTAGTTTCGACCGCACAGGTCTCGACCACATCGACCATGTCGATTTTTGATCATGTCAATCTTTGGTCATACAGATCTTCGATCACTGCGTCGATCTTTGACCACATTGTTTCGATCATGTCGGTTCGACCACATAGGTCTCGACTATGTCGGTTTTGACCACGCTGATTCGACCACATCGGTTCAATCACGCTGGTTCGACCACATCGATATTTGACAACACATGTCATCGACCACATCGGTTTTGACTACGTTGGTTCGACCACACTGGTTCAACCATGATGGTTCTCGACCATATTGATCTCCACACACGTTGGTTCGACCACTCTGGTCTTCTGACCACTTTGGTTCGACCATACTAGTCTCCGACCACGTTGGTTCAACAACTTTGGTCGTCGACCACACTAGTCTTTCGACTACCAACAAACATGGTAGTACTATGATCACAACCTTGGTAGTTCCGCACAGCGGTAGTACTACATGACACCCTACGTAGTTTCAATTTTTCTGAGAAGTGCATATACTTCAACGGATTTTGCAAAACATATTTGCAAATTATAGTATGATGCACACAAGAGTTAACAATGATTCCCAACAAGGTGTAAAATATATTTACACACTTTTAGAATCATAACACAAGTTAAGAAATATGGACTTCAAACACTTGCAAAACACGTTTTAATTTATAGTCCCATCTTACAAGGATTCAACACATGAGCCACAACTATTTGCAAAATATATTTGCAAATATAAGCATCATGCTATGGAAAGCTACAGCAAGTGATGTTGAGCTATCAACATATGATGAGACTCAAGCTACTAGACATGACCCCTCTTAATAGTACGGTAACCTATACTAGCAATTTGGTCTTCAACCAAGCACTAAGACTAGTAAATAACTAGAAACACATCCTTAGTTCTAGCTAGCCATTTCTTTGCCTTGAGTCACAGTCTTGACAAGCACAAATCAATTGCCATTAGTTACCAAACTTCACCATTAACTCAGAATGAAGGGATTAGATTCTACATTCTTTTTTTGGTAATTCATGACAATCTCAATAAATCATGAGATAAAAGATTGATTTACGAGTATACAACATGTAAACAATAATTGTATACTCTAAGATAAGCTTTCAAAGCAATTAACTCATTTGAATGAAAGTGCTTGTCTTTAAGATTAATTGCTAGCAAACCTTACACATCTAGTTGTCATTAATCATCCAACCATTAACATGAAATGGAGAAACTAGATGACAACCCGATTATGAGTATATATGAACTACACAAACTATATATACTCAAGGGATATGTTTCAAAGTAAAGATTCTTAATATGTGGAAGAAGTACATGGATAAATACTAACAAAACCTCAAAACATAGACTGAACTCCTCATAAATATGTGCATACAAGAATATATAATAAAAACATATGCACATATTCAAGTTTGATTATTTATAGAGTTCAATCTATATTTTGGATTCGAGGAATGCACTAAATAATAAGAATGTGATGTCGAATGCATCATCTATGATTTTCACCTTTTCATCCAAATGAGACTAAGTAATATCATAATCAATAAACATATTAGTATCAAAATTGCATTTATCATTTATCATATCCAAATGAGACTAGGCAATATCATAATTAATAAACAAATTAGTCTTGCAATTGTATTTGTCATTATCACCAAAACCAACTTAATAGAGCTTGAACTTACAACTGTGTAGCTCAAGCAAGAAACACAGAAAAGACAAGGATCATAAAGAGACGAGTTAGAGCATGTGGTGTGCCAAGTAACGAGGCCAGTGTACGTAGAGATAGTTAGGGAAAGTCCAAATACGTGAAGACGTGACAACTAGTCATTAGGCACTACAGACTGTATGTTAAAGTATGTAAAGATGCTTTGAGGTGAAGGTAAAAATAAAGTCAAGGGAATATATCCAGAAGCTTCGTTGAGGGTATTTTAGTAGTTGGCCAGATACCGGATTAGCACCTTGATCAAAACCACGATGTAGAGAGGTGCAAAGAAGAAGTGATTTAGGTCAAGGAGAGCTAAAATTGTTAAGTGAAACAATCACTAAAGAGTTAGTCACTTGAACCTTGTAAACTATTTGAGAAACGTGTGTGAGTATGTAAAATCTGTGTTAGTAGAGCTGATCGGTTTCCTTGATAGACTTAATGGGCTAGACCCATTAGGGTTGTTGCTAGTTATCATGAGGGGGAAGAGGAGGCGGTAGAAGGGACTAGATTATAAGTGCACTAACATGATAAGCTTATGTCAAGATTTGCACTTCTAGAAAGACAATCAATTAATTTAATTCTATAAATGTAAATTACTTGAGTGTAAATTAAGCACAAGAAAACAAACCACAATTCACATAGTTGCTTTTTACCGTAGTGTGCGGAGACTTGCCGATCTTCCCTAGTCCACATTGGGGTTAGCCCAAACAAATTGGACCGGCTCCGCGAATTATGCCGAAACACCTCAATCTACTTAGTGGTAACTCTTTCTCGCTCCGGGTAGGTGAGCTCCAATCTTTACAACTTTGTCGGGTCTTTTCACAACCTTCTTTGAGAAGATCACTGGGCACGACGCCTCCGACACCGTTTAGGAGTCGGCAAACTCCAAGAGTAATAAATCAAGCTCCTCGCTTGACTCTCCCCACGTGCAATGAATGCACAAGCTCAAGTGGATACGCAATCCACCTCCAGATGCAACCCATACAATCTAGAGCCTTCCTCCTTGCATATAAGGTGCAACACATGCACAATTAAGAGGAGTACCTCACACTAGCTCAAGAGAGTGAAATGGAGTGCCAAAAGTTACTCTCCAACCAATCACAAGGGGGTATTTATACCCCATACCTCTAAACTAGCTGTTGGGGATAGAAAAACAGGATTTCTGGAAGTACCACAAGCAAACGACCGGTACTTCCGCTCCCCTCAGCAACGGTTAGAAAACTAGACGTTGCAAGCAAATCCGTAATTCCAACGTGCAAAGTTTGGAACTACTGATCATCGAAAGTACCATAGTACTCGTGCGAAACTACTAATTTCCTCAAGGATGAGAAGACTCCACACAGGTGTCTCTCTGGAAAAGATGTATCGCTACACAAACCAGAAGTTCCACAAATCGAAAGTAAATGCTCACACAGAGCTGATCGGACCACTCACACGAGCTAGTCAAAAGTACCGATCGTCGACTACACTAATCCTTGACCACATTAGATGGTTCGACCACTCAGGTCTGCAACCACGTTGTCCGGTTCGACCACACAGGTCTCCGACTATGATGATCTCCAACCACGCTGGTCTCTGACCACGCTGTTCGGATCGACCACATAGGTCTCCAACTACATTGGTCTTCGACCACACTAGTCTCTGACCACGTTGTCTGAATTGACCACAAAGGTCTCTGACTATGTTAGTCTCTGACCACATTAGTTTTAACACTCAAGTCTCGACCATGTTGACCATGTCGATTTTCAACCATGTCAGTCTTCGATCATACAGATCTTTGACTACTCCGTCGATCTTCGACCATGTTGTTTTAATCATGTCAGTTTGACCACGTCAATTATGAACACATAGGTCTCGACCACGTCGGTTTGACCATGCTGGTTTCGATCACACAGATCTCAACCACATCGGATTTGATCACGTTGGTTTGACCATGCTGGTCTTCGATAACACAGATCTTGACCACGTCGGTTCTGACCTTCTTGGTTCGACCACGCTGGTCTTCAATCACACAAATCTTGACCATGTTGAATCTGACCGTCTTGATTCGACAACGCTGGTCTTCGATCACACAAATCTCGACTACGTCGGTTTAACCACGTCGGCTTCGACCATGCTGGTTCCCGACCACATTGATCTTCGACCATATTTGTTTGGACCATAATGGTTCTCAACCACATAGTTCTTCCGACCACCAACAGACGTGGTAGTTTCGTGATTACAACGATAGTGGTTTCGACTAGCAGTAGTACCACGGAATACACTGTAGTAGTTTCGATTTCCCTGAGAAGTGTATATACTTCAACAGATTTTGTAAAATATATTTGCAAACTACAATATCATGCACACAAGGATAATCCATGATTCCCGACAAGTTGTAAAATTTATTTGCACACTTTTAAAACCATGAAACAAGGAGCATATATATGAATTTCAACCATTTGCAAAACACATTTGCAAATATAAGCCTCATACTACAAAGAATGAAAATATAGACTTTAAACACTTGCAAAACACATTCGCAACGTATAGTCCCATGTTATAAGGATTCAATACATGAGTTTCAACTATTTGCTAAACACATTCGCAAAAATAAGCCTTATGTTAAGGAGAGTTAGAGCAAGTTAGGTTGAAATATCAACACATAATAAAACTCAAGCTACTAGACATAGGCCCTCTTAATAGTACGACAACCTATACTACCAATTCGGTCTTCCAACCAAACACCAAGACCGGTAAAAGACTAAAAACACATCCTTAGCCCTAATTAGCCATACCTTTGCCTTGAGTCATAGTCTTGATATGCATCAACACATGATGCATCCTTCACTTGGCCTCTATCAACACATGATGAGTCTTCACTTAACTTAATGATCAACACATGATCAACTCATCTTAGACATGCATCAACTCATGATGTATCCACCACTTGACTTGATGATATTCAACATATGAAGTCATCCCAAGTCTATCTCATTTATGGAACCTAACCTATTCATCCAACTCATAAAAAATATTAGTCCACAAAACAATTGCCATCAATTATCAAACTTCACCATTAACACATAATGGAGGGAGTAGATTCTACGATCTTTCCTTTTTGGTAATTCATGACAATCTCAACAAATAATAAGATAGAAATTAAATTGCGAGTATACAACATGTACACAACACTTATATACTCTAAGATAAGCTTTTAAAGCAAAGTTTACTTATCCGGTTGTCATTAATAATCCAACCATTAACACATAATGGAAGAACTAGATGACAACCCGATTATAGGTAAATATGAACTACATAAGCTATATATACTTAAGGGATATATTTCAAAGTAAAGATCCTTAATACGTGGAAATGGAACATGGATCAATACTAATGAAACCATAAAATATAGAGTGAACTCCCCTAAATGTGTGCATACAAGAATGTATTGTGAAAGCATATGCGCATATTCATGTTTGACTTATTTAGTGAAGTTCATTCTATATTTCGGATCCGAGGAATGCAATAAGATAATAATGTGATATTGAATGCATACTATGTTTTTCACCTTTTCATCGAAATGAGACTAAGCGATACCATAATCAATAAATATATTAGTCTCACAATTATATTGATTATTATCACCAAAACCAACTTAATGTAGTTTGAACTTATAGTTCCACCATCTTTTCTCCTTCCAGAGAACTTGAGATAGAGAAGTGTGATACTTTGGCTGCACCTTTTAATCATCCATGAGTATGTAAACCTCATTTTTCACTGAAAAAGATTAAAATTTTGTCTACATCATATTCTTATTTGCGCTCTTGCTTAGTTTTGCTTATTTTTGAGCTAGATTTTTTATTTCTAGTTCGTGGGAGTTCCAGCCCAATCTTTCTTAAATTAACTTGTTAGGATATGTGAGAATAAATGTGAAAGACCACATGCCTTAGATTCTTACGAGTAAGAAGTAATTTGAGTTTTAGAGTTTTTGGTGTTCTTGTAAACTAGATTTGATTCTTTTTAATTTAGTGAATTCAAGCCCAAAAACCTTATACTTTTTTATTAGTTTAAGTTCCTATTGCTTTGAACAAGTCTCATGTAAAACTTTACGTGTTTAGATGAAAATTATGCAAGTTCTTGATATTTGAGCTTTTCACTAGAGAGGTTTTGAGGTATGGAAACAAGAGGCTGGTCAAACCGATCGCAGGCCAACAATCAGACCGGACCTATGCAGTAGGTTGTTGATTTTGTTAGTTTTTATCTCTATCTTTATTTTGTTTAGCCTAGTTGGTGTGATATGAACTTAGTGACTATCATAGTTACTTAAATAAAAATTTGAATATCTTAGAAGGAAAAAAGTTTTGGGAATCATTCACCCTCTTTGATTGTCGGCATCAGTCCTTCAGACTGTTTAAATCATTGGTTTTTTTGGGGGAATTTCCAGAATGTTATATCCCATAGAAATTTTTCCTACAAATTATGTTAAAGAATAGCTATATAAGTATATTGTCTGCTATTCCTCAACAACTGAAACTTTTGATTCCTCCAAAAATAAACTTAAGCTTTTGGCCAAGCTGAGGTCCAGGGTATGAGATTTCTAGCACAATTTAAAGGAAAAAAATAAAAATCCTATAGATCATCTTAGCAATTTTTTGAGGATTTTTAAACATTAACTCAAAATAAGAATTCTTTTGAGAAGTCCAATCCAGAAGCATTTCCCTCTATTTGGCTAAAAATATTTCCCTCTAACATCCCTGCATTTTTTCTATAGGTTGTCCAAACAGTTTTTTAGGAAAATATTTCACGTAGCATTTCACTAGATGTTGCATCCAATTTCTATGTTTTTTTCCCTGTTACCATGTAACCTTTCCATTTTCATGCGTTACTATGTCGAGCAATTTAGATGATATCAACAGGTCTTCTCAACTCTCACCCACCACCTTTGTTTGGTCTCGTCTTTGCCGGGTTGATGTGTACACACAAGCTTTTCTTTTGTTTTCTTTGTTTATGTTTTCTGGTAACACTCTTTTCTGCTCGATTCTGAACCAGTTCTTAATTTCTGTTTACCTTTTCACGGAAGACCTTTTTTGGTCTGTGTCTTTTGTATTTTTAAATCTCTTTTTTGTTGGGTGGCGTGCGAAATTCCATTGTTCCTGACCAGGGCAAAACAGCTATCTATATTAGAGGCGCTCTTCTTTTATTTTCTCAGAAAAGAAAAAAAAGGAAAGAAAGAACGCGAACAATGTGAGGTCAGGTGTGAATGTATTGGACTTTGGTCGAACTTAGAAATCTTGGGGACTTGTTCAAGTCACGTGCATCCTAACTTTTATTTAGAAAAATCAGAAATTAATATAAATATTCAGCTTCTCTACTCCTCTCATTACTATCTCACTCCAGGATAAAATAAGGAGTCATTGGTGCATTATGCACTCTACTCCTCTCGCTCTCATGTATCTCTCCGATATTTTTTCATCGCTTGCTTTCTCATTCTAAAAAAACACTTTTTTAGCTAATACTATTTATTTTTAACAAAAAGCCATTAGTAAAAACAAATAAAAACACCCCGTATCTCACCAGTGCCAAATACTAGTATTATGCATGTCTAAAGCAGCACCTATCATACACGCCAAACTTTTCTTTTTTAAGCTCTGGAAAACTAATGAGCTTCATAAGTTAAGAATTTGGACCACGTAAACTCTACTGCTAGTTTACTATTGCTAGTTTACTATGTGGAAGAGACCTTAAAAGCTTATCAATCAAGCTAAATAATACATTCTCCCTTTCTTTTTGTCTGACGTTTTATTTTCACGGTTACCGAGATATAATTTTGATAATTTCTTTTTATAATTTTATATAAAGTTATAATATTATGGTAGTATTTTTAACAACTCATCCAATAATATAGTTTTTATATAAACAATCTACATAGTTTAAAATATATTGGTGATCAAATTTTAGAAAAAAAATTAAAAACACGGATCCTAGGACCTAAAACAAACAGAGAGAGCGATAAATACATAATTATAGCATTGGTTGAATTAGGATGGTAAGGGATATACGTAAACCCCCCGTTTTCCCCCTGTAAACAAGCATACCTCACTGTAAGCCATCCGAACAACACAGGTATAAACTACACAAGGATGAACTATGAACTGTGTTTGTTCGACCTGCGTTGACTAGGGGTGCTGGTATACAGTCGATTTTCTAAGATAGGGCAGGTGATAAAGGGGCCGTTCAATCCGGCTTTGGCTGGCGGCTTCCGTCTTCTAGCAGTTTTTTTATGAAAGTATATTATAGCTGGAGTTAGTTTTTTCTGAATCATTCAATTAAATAAAGAAAAATAAAAAATACTATTACATCTTCACGGACAATGGAAAGAAAAAAAGAAAAAAAATCAAAATTAAGAAGCCGACACGTTTATCCCGGCTTCTAGCGGCCAGCAAGATTGAACGGGGCTTTACGTTCGGAGAATGGTTTGAACATGGGATTTTTTTGTACGGATAATCCATTTTTTATTCGAAATTACAGAAATATACCCGCGGAAATTTTTTTTACAAAATAGGCTCCAGTCGCCTTATGGTTGGGCGACTGGAGCCTTTCGCCCAACCAAACTGCGACACAATATTTGTCGCCGTACGTTGGAGCGATTGCATCTAGTCGCGCTTCCGTACGGCGACTTCCATGCAGTCGCCAACCCATTAGGCGACTTGCATGCAGTCGCCATCCCATTAGGCGACTGCATGCCCCCCCGGTGAATTTTGTGAATTTTGTAGTTTTAAAGTGGTAAAAAAATGCTGTAATATAAGTTTATGTTTATTGTATATTGCAGGTGTGTAAAAATTTTTAGAAACTTTTTTTTATTAAAGATTAACGGGAGAACGATCGATACATACACTGTTAAGTGACATACGATGATAATTCGTGTGCGGAGAACCGGTACGTTTATGATTGAATGAGAAAATAAGAGATGATAGACATGTTTGAATTTAAATAAACTTCATAATATATGTGTGAGTAACATGCTGCGTATTTTTTCATTATATAATATAGCATCCCTCACTCGCCACCCTGGTGTGCCCCGTCACCGCGTCCGCGTCCTCCCATACGGCCCCGCTTGGCCCTCCGGTGCAACGGGTTACGAGGCTCGAAAAAGTAAAACGAGCAGAGGGTGTCTATCCCGCGCCGCGCTGGTGGAGTCACCGCACCTCTGGCCGTGTGCCCTCCGTGCACCGGGAGGGCACGCCAGAGAGAACCTCTCGTGCCGTCGGAGAACCGCCCGCCACTCGCAAAAATCGGTCCACATCGCCCGTGCCCGGGAGACGCGTGCTTCTTGGTAAGTACCGCAATAGTAATATCGTTAGTTCGTTGCATGTCGTCTTGGGATAAAACGAGATCGGACGATGCGTACCTCAGCCGGGCGCCATCGAGGTAGGAGGAGGGCATACACCCCGCGCGTGGAAGCCGGGATGCGAGGAGGCGTGAAGCTCGGTGGTGTAGGAGGTCGTGCCGTGCTGAACCCCTTGGTCGCTCGGGTGAGGTGGTGTAGGACGTGTCCACGTACTACCTCCGGAGTAGTGCCACGCTGGTCGGGGTGGCACTGGTGGACGAGCAGTCGGAGCGTTGGGCATGGAGACCGCCGATAGCCTCGTGCAGGACAGCATGCTAACAATACGTCTACACCCGGCCTCCACCCGACGCACAAAGCCGACGCCCTCCTCGTGGGTCGACCCGCACGATGGCGACCCTCTGCAGTAGTGAGGCGGAGTCGTTCCATAGGGCAGCACCGACGTCAGACTGGACACAAAGACATAAAATGGTCGATCATCGAAACGACATTTGGGAAATGTAAACTGCATGCATACCAAAATGGCCATTTGGGAATATTTGAAATTACATGTAACGTACCACGATATGAGCGTCGCGCGCGAGGTGCGCGGGGTACGTGTCTGTCGGAGCGGCGACCTGTGTGGCAGGCAGGTCTACGACATATACGAGCCTGGTACGTGTCCGCCCCTGGTACCAGCGCAGGTACTCCGTGTAGTCCTTGCTGTCGTATGGCTGGTCCTCCTCCACGCGGTCGTCGAGCGCACCCTCCCACCGCCGACCCAGGCGCATCTTCGCCGACCATCCGCGCCTCTTTAACTCCCTTCGTGGCCGTGCTGCGCGATAGAATCATTACAAAATGTGAGATACTTGCGAACGCAGTAGTAAGTATGTACATATTTAGCACAAACGATCACTCACCCGTGCAAGTTCGCGAAGCGTGGTCCGTCGTACAGAAGCGCCGCCAGAGCCCGAATCGGGCGCATGACTTGCTGGGGTGCGTAGTCCTCCACGTAGATATGGTACACGAGCTTCCGGCGAGTGAGTCAGAAAGCCCGGTCACAGATGCAAAGTGTGGACAGCCTGCCAGGAGCATGGGCTCGCACCGCCAGATCTGCAGACGGCCCCCAGCGACGTCGTTACCGTGATGCGGTCGAACTGCTCCACAAAGGGCAGGTACGCCCGCATGACCTGCACGTGCGCGAACTGTACCTGCAAGAAAGACAAGTTGTTTAGTACGACGATCGTCAATAAGAAAGAAATAGTTAACTGTGATAATACTTACTCAACGACGGCACCAGAGAGAACCCATCGTCGGCCGGTCGACGTCTCCTCCGGGATACATCTCAGGCCCGTACGGACCCATGTCGTCTAGCACAGGTCGTCCGATGCTCAACCACTCGAACGACCACAACTGCAGCAACAGGGGACAGCCCATGAGGACCGAGTTCGCCCTGATCCTCGTGCACGCATCGCACAGCGCGCGGTACGTCGCGGCTAGTGTGGCCGATCCCCAGCTGACCTAGGGGGCTCGCCGTCAGCGATCGCCCTCGCATAAGCGATAAGCCGCGCATCCACCGAGTTGCCGTGGCTGGTGGTGAAAAGCACCCAACCAAACAGCCACAGCACGTACGCCTCCAAGTGGCGCAGACCTGGTAATCATTTGCTTGCGGATCCATGCGCTCCACCTGCATGCAAACAAGTTGTTATTAGTACGTAATACAACAAATAAGAGCTTCCAATACACGATCAATTCTAAATACTACGCATGCGATCGCGGCGAGCCACCTCAAAGATCGCCCATGGGTCTGATCCTCCTCGAAGATGTGGTGGTGATCGCCCGGTGGAACGACCCCGTCGAATCTGCCGAGCAGGTCAGCGCGCCAGTCGGCCGGGGCCTCCGGTAGGAAGGCAGCGTCTCCCGCGATCGGAAGGCCAAGGAGCAGGGACACATCCTGCAGGGTCGGCGTCATCTCCCCAAATGGGAGGTGGAAAGTGTGCGTCTCGGGTCGCCAACGGTCCACCAAAGCCGTCAGCAGGGAACGGTCGAACGGGAATCGTCGTGATGGCTCCCCGCCCGCCTCGTCCCTGCCCGCGGCCAAGGCAGCTCCATCCTCCTCCGTGGCCTCCACCATCCGGGCAAGAGGGAGTAGCCCGACATCCCGCAGCCCTGCAAACAAAGTGAAGATCAGCACAGAACGTTCTTACGGTCGGGCTAAACGTTGGCGTAGTGCAAACCTGGCAGTCCAACGGGGGTCGAGTCCCCAGGCCACGCGAGGTGTGCGTGTCCGGACCACTCCCAGCTCAGGCGGCTCGCCCATGCTCCCCGGTGGCGCCGCACGACGGGAAGCGCAATGCACGCGGTCCACGTGCTCGTCCAACAGCTCGTACCGCCACTCGGAGTCACGTTCAGCACGAGTCATACCTGCAAAATTTGTACAATAATTTCAACATTAAATTTTGTACATCTAAATTTCTACACTAAATTTTCTATAATAATTTAGAAACTAAATTTCTAAACTAAATTTGTAAACTATATTTTCTAAACTAAATTTCTAAACTACATTTTCTAAACTAAATTTCTAAACTATATTTTCTAACCTAAATTTCTAAACTAATTTTTCTAAACTAAATTTGTAAGCTATATTTTGTAAAAACTAAATTTGTAAATTATATTTTCTAAACTAAATTTCTAAATTAAATTTCTAAACTATATTTTCTAAACTAAATTTGTAAACTATATTTTCTAAACTAAATTTGTAAACTATATTTCTAAACTGCATTTTCTAAACTAAATTTTCTAACCTAAATTTTCAAAACTAATTTTTCTAAACTTAATTTCTAAACTATATTTTCTAAACAAAATTTGAAAACTAAATTTTCTAAACTAAATTTCTAAAATATATTTTCTAAACTATATTTTCTAAACTATATTTGAAAACTAAAATTTTAAACTACATTTTCTAAACTAAATTTATAAACTAAATTTTCTAAACTAAATTTCTAAACTACATTTTCCAAACTAAATTTATAAACTATTTTTCTAATACTAACAAAAAATATAACACAAAAAAATTACCTGAAAATCGCGCTCTCCCTCTCCTTCTCTCCCCCTTCTCTTCTTCCCACTTCCTCTCTTCCTCTCTTCTTCTCTTCTTCTTCGCACGGCCGAACGAAAGCAGTGAGCAGTGCAACGGCCGACGCTCGGCCGAGTGGTCTTATATCGCCTCCAGTCACCCAACGGTTGGGCGACTAGATTGCAGTCGCCCAACGGTGGAGCGACTGCAATTAATCGCCGAACGGTTGGTATATTATTAACTGTCGCAGTCTGGTTGGGCGAAAAGCTCCAGTCGCCCAACCATTAGGCAATTGGAGCCTATTTTTGTAAAAAATTTCCTGTGGGTATATTTCTGTAATTTCGAATAAAAAAATGGATTATCCGTACAAAAAATTCTTGAACATGGTACGTCCAAAGATTTTAATTTTAAGACATACATTTAAATCTAACGTTAAACTAGCTTAAACATAGACTTAATCTTATGACAGTTGCCTCCAACAATACAGGTTGATTTGATCCACGTATAGAAGAAGGATAAAACAAATGCACACAAATTATTTTTAAGCTTTACATACCATAGCATAGCTACAGTTTACCCTACCCACCGAAAATATCGACCGTCAATTGAACCACATAATCCAAAAGTACGATACATGCCGGTTTTAATTGGCTTCCTGAAGGTATATGTTCCAAAAGTACAAACCTAAACACTGAGAGTAGAGTCCAACAAGAAGGAAATGTTTCAATTTCTACGGTAATGGAGACAAATTCTCGAGTTCCTAACTGAGCGTAAGCCACTGATTCTTGTAAGAACTATACTATTACCTGTAAAATTTTATATATTCAACCCTAGGTTTTCTTTCTGCACCAAACAACCAGCTGGATGTGATTACTCAATTTTCCACGAACTGTTGCAAGCTTTTTAACGAAAGAACCTAATCCAAAAAATTTTCTTAAACAAATAAACGGGACGGTTTTTTCGCCGCCGTTTCAAAGCGGTTTATTAAGATTTCCTTTTCAAAGTGGATTATGGGTATTCAATTCATTCATACAAGAACTTGCGCTATGATTAAAAATCGTAAGTCGTAGCTATAGGGCCTGTTTTTTGTTTCGGCTGATGATCTATGACTTTTGGACTATTCGTGAGAGAGAGTATAAAGTAATAGAAACTCGTATACGATTTTGGCTAATATAAATAAAGTTACTATAGTGTGTACGATAATTAATTTGTAAATTCCATCTTAAAAAATCACTCCGTTTGAAAATTAATTACTACAAAACTAAAAATAATAATTTTTATAAGTTGAGAAAAAGCTACCGTAGTGCATAAGAGTATAAGACGCAGCCGAAAAGACGCTACTCATAACCTGATCTGATAGCTTGGCTGGTACGTGTAGCAGCCTCATGTGCTCACCTCGTCTCCGCGGTCCACGCCCGGGGCACGCACTCACACCTCTTTTGACATGTACACACTCGTGCAGACCAGCTCTGCATCTCTTCACTCTACCGGGAGATCAACGACAACTCTGACCCATTCCTCCACCGAAAGTCTTGCCAGTCTCTAACCACCATCATTACGAAGATTTGTCTCGGATTAGCATCTATGCAGACGAGAATTGGATTGGGATTAGGCTCGATTTTGTCCGCTTCCACCTGGTTTGTTTAAAACGCGGCGGCTTTGTGTTGCCTCCACCTGTTGCTTGCTCTTGGCTTTAAGAAACTGCCACTACAGAGAGGCCTGCAAAGGTGGTGGTGTGGTGTGGTGTGGCTCCTTTCCCTTTGCTCCGGCCAAGAACGCCCTCGTTTTTTGGTGTTGAGTTTTTTTTGGCCTGATTAATTCTTGGGCGGTTTTGATGCAGAGGTTTCGGTTTTGTGTGATGCAAGCTGAAGTTTTGCGCGGAGGCAAGCCAGCAAAGGTAATCAATTCACTCCTTTGCCGCTCTTTAGGTTTTTACTTCTCTTGGTTGGGAAATTGGGGTAATTGCTGGAGTGTTTTTGTTCTGTTTTGGATTCCTGCATGTTGGAGAAGGTACTGGCCATTTCATATGGAACTATTTTGCAGATCGAGTTCTTGGTGAATGCTGTGATGTGAGTGCTCTCGGTGAGGAGGTTCTTGCCTGATAAAGGAAGGTTTCTGGTCTTATCTTCCTTTAATTCCTCAATCCCCTCCTGCCTCCAAGAAATCGAGTCTATTCACATTTTGTTCCCTCCAATTTCTGCGTGTCCTTGCAACCTGAAACGGACCACCTGCCTCTCTATATCGTTGTGCAATTCATGGAGGGCCTTTGATCCTTTTTAGCCCCAATTTGCACTAGAACTCGCCATGGGTAGCAGCACAATTGAGCTAAAATTAGTTCAGGTCCTCCTTGGGGCCATCTGGGTTCTTGGTACATGCAATGCTGAATTCACCCCTGCAGACAAGTACCTCATCACCTGCGGCTCCACGGTCGATGCGACTGTCGGCCAGAGGGTCTTCGCAGCTGACAACTCCGGGTCGGCTATACTGACATCCCCTCATGCCCCGAGCACCGCCGCGAGCACCTCGCCGAATTCGGTCTCGGGTTTCGACTACGGCGTGCTGTATCAGACTGCGAGGATATTCACCGCTCCATCGTCCTACTCCTTCGAGATGAAGAGCCGTGGCCGGCATTTTGTCCGGCTCCACTTCTTCCCTTTCAGATACCAAAGCTACGATCTTGCTACGGCGAACTTCAAGGTGTCGACGCAGGATGTTGTGCTCCTCAACAATTTCACTCCGCCGAGCAATTCCTCACCGGTGTTCAGGGAGTATTCGCTGAACATTACTAGGGACATGCTCATTCTTACATTCGTGCCACAAGGGAACGGCACATCCTTCATCAATGCTATTGAAGTCATCTCGGTTCCTGATGGTCTGATAACTGATTCTGCACAAACTGTGGATCCTGTCGGGCAGCATCTCGGCCTGGCAACGCAGCCATTGCAGACATCCTACAGGATCAATGTGGGTGGACCAAAGGTGACCGCTGAGAACGACACGCTCTGGCGAACATGGCTGACTGATCAGAGCTTCTTCCTAAATTCCACTGCCACTCGAGCAGTCACTCACCAAGGAAAGCCGAATTACCAACCAGGAGCAGCCACAGAGGAAGATGCACCGGACAGTGTGTACAATACTGCAAGGCAATTAGTTGTGCAAAATAATGCCAGCTCAGCGTCCAAAATGACATGGCAATTCAATGTTGACGGTCGTTCAAGCTATCTGATCCGGTTCCATTTCTGTGACATAGTGAGCAAGTCTGCATATGCACTCTACTTTGATGTTTATGTGGATAGCTGGTCAGCAGCGAAAGATCTTGATCTCTCCGAAAAAGGTGTAGGTACCTTGGCCGTGCCATATTACATGGATATCGTCTTGCCATCAAGTGATCCGTCTGGTAAGCTAAGTATCAGCATTGGGCCTTCCAGCTTGAAGGATGTTGCACCGGATGGCATCCTGAATGGCCTGGAGATCATGAAGATGAACGTCAGTACTGGATCTGTTGCTGTCGTGACGCCGCCGTCAGCGGCAAAGCGGAAGCGGCAATTGGCTATCATATTGGGCTCTGTTCTCGGAGGTGTTGGTGCTATCATCATCGCTGCTGTTCTCTGTGTTGGCCTCAGAAGAAAGAAGAAGAAGCCACGGCTACCATCAACAAGTCAGCCTTCAAGTTCTTGGACACCACTGTCTGGTCTTAGCTTCCTTACTACAGGTACCCGAACAACCAGCCAGACCACTCTTACATCTGGGACTGCCAGTGACCCGAGCTACCGTGTTCCTTTTGTTGTGCTGCAAGAGGCGACAAATCACTTTGACGAGCAGATGGTTATCGGAGTTGGAGGCTTTGGGAAGGTCTACAAAGCAGTTCTGCAGGACAGCACCAAAGTTGCAGTCAAGCGGGGCAACCAGAAGTCTCACCAAGGCATTAGGGAATTCCGGACAGAAATAGAGCTGCTATCAGGGCTGCGACACCGTCATCTCGTGTCGCTCATTGGTTATTGCGATGAGCGCAGTGAGATGATCTTGGTGTATGAGTACATGGAGAAAGGCACTCTGAAGAGTCAGTTGTATGGCAGTGATCTGCCTCCTCTCAGCTGGAAGAAAAGGCTGGAGATCTGCATAGGAGCTGCAAGAGGGCTCCACTACCTCCACACCGGTTTTGCGAAATCGATCATCCATCGTGACGTCAAGTCGGCAAACATTCTCCTTGATGAGAATCTCATGGCCAAGGTTTCTGATTTTGGCCTGTCAAAGACAGGACCTGAATTCGATCAGACACATGTTAGCACGGCGGTGAAAGGGAGTTTCGGGTATCTTGATCCTGAGTACTACAGGAGGCAGAAGCTGACCGACAAGTCGGATGTGTACTCCTTTGGTGTGGTCTTGCTAGAGGTGATCTGTGCAAGGCCGGTCATCAACCCAACACTTCCGAGAGAAATGATTAACCTTGCTGAGTGGGCTATTAAGTGGCAAAAGAGAGGAGAGCTGGATCAGATCATTGACCAAAGGATTGCCGGGACAATCAGGCCTGAAGCATTGAGGAAGTACGGGGAGACAGTTGAGAAATGCCTTGCTGAATACGGTGTCGATCGCCCTACAATGGGAGATGTTCTGTGGAACCTGGAGTTTGTGCTTCAGCTGCAGGAGGCAGGCCCGGACGTCTCCGATATTGACAGCATGAATCAGATCTCTGAACTCCCTTCAAACGCCAAGAGGATAAGTTCTCTGGAGATCGGCACTGCAGATGAAAGCCGCACGCTTATTGACGACTCTCAGATGTCGATGAATAATGCCTTCTCGCAGCTGATCAATGCTGAGGGGAGGTGAATTCGATTAAACTGTTCTCTAGTCACTGAAAAAAGTCGAAACATGTTGTCAAAGAAAGGAGATGTTTCTTGCTTGTCTAAGCCGTGTGGTTTTGCCTAGATATATGACAACACAAGTTCTGAATTGCATTTAAGTTTTCCTTACCTCCTACCCTGTAAATACATGTGCTCTTGGATGAATTGATGATGCGTTCGACGTTTATCGGTGATTTTTTTTTTTTTGCTTTTTTACCTGTTTGTTTACCTTGGTTTTGTCATGTTCCTACGAAGCATCAGCCTTGATAAGCACAGATTGCTCAACATGACGATAAACATATTCACCTGATGGGCGCAACACAGCACGCTTCATGTTCATGAAGTATCAAAGCTAGGTAAGACATGTAGCATAAACAACAACAACAAAGCTTTTTGTCCCAAATAAGTTAGGGTAAATTAGAATAAGACCTTCTTAAGATCAAAGAGATATAAGTCTTGAAATAAAACCTACAATGCTAAAACCCTAAGTTATACAATCTGCTATCTGAACTAAGAGTTTAAAACAATGTCCCTACCTTTCTTATGGTTCCGGTATGTGGATCGCTAACTTCCATGCACTCCTATCCAAAGTTAATTATTTAGATATATTCCAATCCCTCGAGTTTCTTTTAACTACTTCCTCCCACGTCAGTTTTGGTCGACATCTGCCTCTTCTTACATTTTTCAGTACGTCTTAAAATTCCACTACATACCGGTGCCTCAGAAGACCGTCATTGGAGATGTCCGAACTATCTCAAACGATGTTGGACAAGCTTCTCTTCAATTGGTGTTACCCTCACCCTATCACGTATATCATCATTGCGGATGCGATCCCGCTTTGTATGACCACAGATCCACCACAGCATCCTCATTTCCGCTACACTCATTTTATGTATATGTTGTCTTTTAATCACCCAACATTCTGCTCCATATAGCATTGCGGATCTGATTGCCGTCCTATAGAACTTACCCTTTTAACTTTTGAGAGACTTTTTTGTCACACAGGACACTAGATGCTTGGCACCATTTCACCCACCCCGCTCTTATCCTATGGCTCGCGTCTTCATCAATCTCACCGTTCCACTGTAGCATCGATCTCAAATAATGAAACGTGTCCTTCTTAGACACTACTTGTCTATCCAATATAACATCTCCATCATCTACATTAGCACCACTGAAATCACACCTCATATACTTAATTTTAGTCTTACTAAGTCTAAAATCCTTTAATTCTAAATCTTCCTCCATAACTCGAACTTTCTATCAACACATATTCTACTTTCATCAACCAGCACCACATCATCAGCGAAAAGTATACACCAAGGAATATCTACTTGTATGTCCCGTGTGACCTCGTCTATTACTAGGGCAAAAATGTATGGATGCAACACTGACCCTTGGTATAGTTCTACCTTAATGGAAATGTCATTAGTAACACTACCACACGTTATGACATTAGTCACAACATTTTCGTACATGTCCTTAATTAGGGAAATATATTTTGTTAGGACCCTTTTCTTTTAAAGTGCTCACCACATGACATTTCTTGGCACTTTGTCATAAACAATGGTGGATTGATAAACATGTGATGACCTCCATGGTGATATATCTTTGTATTGCTATGGACCTCCCTCCGTGGGCTGCAAGAGAGATTGATAATATTAGAAGGAATTTCCTTTGGAAGGGAAGAAGAGAGGTCAATGGGGGACATTGCTTAATCACTTGGCCTAGAGTTTGTATGCCCAAAGATTTGGGAGGTCTTGGGCTGCATGATCTCCAGCGTCTGGGTTGGGCGTTGAGACTAAGGTGGCTCTGGATGGCAAAGACACAGCCTAACAAGCCTTGGGCTGAATTCCAGATACAACTTCACTCCTCTGTAAAAGCTTTCTTCTCTATGGCAGTGGTTTCACTTGTGGGCAATGGAAAATCTACCTTGTTCTGGACCGATAATTGGCTGCAAGGAAGGTCGGTTGCAAATCTAGCTCCTCACCTTTTTGCTTTGGTCAATAAGAGGCGAGCAAAGAAACGTACGGTGCATGAGGCTTTGGATCGAATTTTGGATTCAGGATATTCGAGGTGCTCGGCGGTTCTGCACTTGCTGAATTTTTGGAACTTTGGGACTTGGTTTCGAGGTGGATCTACAACTGATGTTTCGGATGTTCATAGGTGGCGCTTCACTAAATCTGGTCAAGACTCATCTAAATCTGCGTATAGATCACTGTTTTTGGGTCGGTGACATTTGAACCTTGGGAATTAATTTGGAAGACTGGGCACCAAAGAAATGCCTTTTTCCTATGGTTGGTTGCTCATAACAGATGTTGGACAGCGGACAGATTGGCTAGTAGAGGTTTACCTCATCCAAAGGCAATGTCCCTTGTGTGATCGGAGGATGAGACCATTGATCATATTTTGTCTAGTTGTGTGTTCTCAAGAACAGTGTGGTCACTACTCTTTCACCACTACAGACTACCTGACGTCACTCCATTCCCTGAGGACAAGGGTTTCTTTGACTGGTGGATGAGAGTCAATGCTTTGTCCCCCAAGGAAGTGAAGCAAGGTTTGAATTCGTTGATTACTTTAGGGGCTTGGATGTTGTGGAAGCATCGTAACGACTGTGTCTTCAATGGAGCTAACCCCAACATCCAGCTTGTGATTAGAACCTTCCTTGAGGAGGCTCATCTTTGGTCCCTTGCTGGCGCTAAGGGTTTAGCGCATTTAGGAGTGGTCGCTAGGTAGATGGCTTTTTTCTTTCAGGCCTGGTCTTGTAGTTTTTCTATTTCGGGCGCGTTTGTAACTTGTTTCATTTTGGGTAAGGGTGTGGTGGGTGGCTTTGGTGTGTGGTGTTTGTTTTGTATTCCCCTTCTTTTTTTCTTAATGTAATGATACGTAGCTCTCCTGCGTATTCGAGAAAAAACAATGGTGGATTTCGCTGACAGCAACAACTTCATAAAAGCTAGTTTAAGCAGAGACAACATTATCATCACGGTCATGAAAGCTTTGTTAAGTGCGGACAAGGCGGATGTACGCAATGCGATCAAAATTCTTCAGACATGGAAGTCTCATGCTGAGCTCAACATACTCAGCCACCAACATTCATGGGAGTTTGTTCCAAGGGTTCAAGGCCACAAGATTTCGAGTTCAGGGGTTATGCACGGTGTTTGTCATCATCAGTTCATCACCATTCCCCGGGGCTCGGGCTCCGTCGACTGGCGGCTGGGCATCGCGAGATAGGCTCCGGCTTTCACCTCTCCTGTGGCTCCCACTGTGATATGAACCGTTGCGTTCAGCTCGCTCCCTTGGTGGAGGGCTCATGACATTTGGCGTGGGCCTGCGGTTTCTCCCCTGGGAAGGTGAAGCACTCCTAGAGCTGCGACTGCAGCCAGGGCTTCTTGATTGACTTCCCTCACGACCAGTGCCACGGCCATCCCTCCTTGGAGAAAGCCTTTCCTCATGACCAGCGCCACGGCCATCCCTCCTTGGAGAATGCGATCGACTGTTAATAAGAAAAGCACAAAGTTGATGATGATGATTAATAATTAAAAGAACAAACAACTCAACAGAGAAGAACGAAAAACACAACTGGCACATGATATACGAATTTCTTGTTGGAGCAATTGTACGGCAGCAGTCATTCACTATTTTATCAGTAGCATCCATCAAATTATGGGCCTCATGACCAAGGAAAGCATCTGCCTTATTACCCAGCAGAGCATAACCAGAAAATTGGTCGCTACACATTTCCTTACCACATATGAACATATATCAGTAGCAGACATGAATAGATTGGAGGTAAGATGACTAATATGTGCCTAAATGGAAAATATACAGCACAACATATGTCACGGAAACTATTGAATTTTGACACAATCTTTAGCAGGATGTTGCGCGAGATGTCAGCGAAAGGAATAGGGTATGTGATGTGCCCTTGACCCTCCTGATTTATCCTCGAAGCGAGATGGAAGTGAGAGGAGTAGAGAAGCCACTTCGAGAAGTCAGGTATTTGAAGGACAATGTGAGAAAGTCCAGGATAATGTTATGATGAACCATTGCAAATTTTGTGGAGTGGTTATTCAACCTTGCAAAAATTGCATTTTGTTTGTATTGTTTTCTGAATTTTTTAGGGAAACTGATCATATCGTTGATATGGCAGCAGTCAAACTGCAGAGTGGTAGAACCCTGGTGGCCATATTGTAGAGCGGTAGTACTACGGTTTACTTGGCGGTAGCTATTTTTCAAAGAGGTTCAGTTGCAAGATGTAGGGTGCAATAATACCAGCCTGTGGTGAGCAGTAGTACTGCCCTAGAGGGGAATCCTTGGATTTTGGGAATTAAGTAGTGGAATGAGTTGGGTTGCTTATGTCAGTGCTTTAATGTTGCATGAAACATGTTTTAACTAACGTGTGTCAAATTGTGAATAACTTATACTAGGAAATGATTTTTTTTGTCTTCAAATGTATAGAGTCGTTTAGAGTCAATCATGATTAGCGCGCGATGATTGGAGCTTTACTCATGGAGGAGTCGAGGCCTAGAATGATCGAGGATGTCAGGTGAGGTGGTGAGCTTAAGTATGGCATGAGAAAGGTGTGGAATATTAAAGGAAAGTTTGAATGGCGGGTTACACTGTGTGGCTTGGTTGGTCTAAGTGAGGCATGGTCCGATGAAACCAGAACGAATGAGACTTATCGACACGTGGTAAGCTACTGGTGCACCTATACGTAGCAAGCATGATGATTGCTTAAAATAGAAGGAGATGACCAGGTTAAGAAAGTGTATTTTTGTAGTTTGACCAAAATGTCAGAAATAGCTTTAGAAGAAAACCGAGACGCATTGGAAGATGGTTTAGGTCATGGAGAAGTTGGTTTGATCATGATGGATCAAGACTAAAGACTTAAAGGATCGGGCCTATGCGTTTTGAAAAATATGCATAAGTAAACATGTATGAGTAAAACCCGTGTGTGAGGTTATCCGGTCTCTCCTATTGTGCTAAGTGGATAGTATCCACTAAGAATTAGATGTGGCTGGCTAGTCTATCTATTTAAGATATTGAGATGAAGACATATGGCTAACCATTCAACCTTTCTCTCAAGTGTTCGTGAGTTATAGGATTAGGGTTTAAGAGAAGAGTGTTGTAGTGTGCTCTCTATCCTTCAAAGTGGAGTGGCTGTAAAACTTTTTTTTCTCAAGTAGTAATACGTCAATTTTTGTTTATCTCCATGAATCTCTCCTGTGTTGATTGATTTGTTCTTGATTTGGTTGGTTTTCCTCTCTTCTTGTCCCTTTTCTGCATCGTGCTGATTTTGTTATTCATTGGGCTAAATCCACTGTAGCGGTGCTACAAGTACTATAGCACGGTATTACCAGAACTATATCGATAATACCGATTTGTTGTTTATTCCTTGTATTTTCAACTTCTTGGTTTGCTAGATTGTGTGTTGGCTTTTTATCTAAATCTTCATAACTTTGCAGCTATTAGATTGAAAGATTGATAAATGCTTAGGAAAAATTTAAGACACCATTCACCTTATCACTCTGTTGTCTTCTTTGGTCATACAGTATTTATATTAGCTTCTAATTTTTTAAGTAAAAGCTAGTAACAAAATTCAATAGAGGGCCTTACTTGCTGGGGGATTTTTAGACCAAGGGCATGGAGTTTGGCGCAGTTGAGGCACGGGTTTGGGCTTGGATCAGTAAATCTATGAAAAGATGCCGTGTATGCCATGCTTCACATCTTCGAGCTGGAGTGATTCTCCTCCAAGCAAGTGGCTATATTTTACTGAACTGCAGTTACAGTTAAAAGAGTATCTTGGGCGATATTTTCTTAAACGACAAACAGGCAATTATATTTCTTTTTAATACACACACCATCACATACGCACGCACACCATACACACAGACACACAAAGTGTGTCTCCTTAGCGCACGCATGACAAACAAAGGCCAGTGATAAATTCGCTACCTCACAAAATTTTTACTAAACGTACTTGTGTGTGCGTAAAGGTGAGTACCAGGATTTAAACACTTGTAGGTGAAGTTGTACAAGTATAACTACACCACACCAAAAGGTATTCCCTGTGTTAGATATTGTTCTTACTTTGTTTTTCTAAAAGGAAAAAAAAATAGATACTCTGCTGTTGCTTTATGACTCTGGTCTATTATGTTCTGGTTCTAAAGGGCTGAAAGTCTTGGCTTTTGGCTTTTTTTCCTATAGCGACAATTAATTTTTATGAGTTAAAAAATGAAAAATAGTAAAAAATTCAAAAAAAAAACACCACTAAATCTTTTGGGACATTGCAAACAAATAATAGGAAAAAATAAAAACAAAAAGTCCAAAAACCAAAAAAACTAAATTTTAGAAGCCAAAAACTGAAATCGTTGGAAGCGGAATGAGAAGGTAAGAAGCACGAACTGAAGTATAAGAACAACCAGAAATTTAGAGCTTCTCCACAAGATCAGTGACTTTATTACTGCAGTTTTGTTGGATCTTTTTGTGAGGTGCAGAGGTTCTTGTTGATTGTGAGGTGCGGGCTTTTTTTCTTCTTTAATCTTTGTTTTGATTTAAATTTAGATAGTCGTGTACTTGTGAGTTGTTTGCTATCAAGCTTAAGATTGAGTATGGTCACGAAATCGGAATATTGGAGGAGAGATTGCCAGGAAATTTGACAATTTCATTGCTTGCCCACACAGCCCATACATATCTCCTCCACCCACCTACAGCTGGGTCCCACGCCATGGTTTGGGCATTCTTTGTACAAGAGTTTGGATACAAAATCTGGCCCACAGAGCCCAACGACCAGCACATTTCACTGCTCATCACCACCGTCACTTCTTCTTCTCTCTTCTTCTTCTTCTTCATCGTCGTCGTCGTCGTCTTCGTCCAGGCCCACCACTACTTCTGAGTTGTGACTCGTCTTCTCGATGCCCTCTTCCTCTTCGTAACGAGCAAAACTAGGCTGTGACAAGGATGTTTAGGTCTAAAGGAACTGTTTTTCCGAGCTGCTTTACTGTACTCACCAATGATTTTTAATCATCTAGTCTTTTTATCTAACGGAGCAGACTGGTTAAACTTTCTCGCTACTTAATTCCCACCCAATGCTAAGTCCAGCAACATCTGGATCACGTGAGATCGAATCCAACAACCGTCCCACATTTGATCCTACGATCACGATAATATCGCACCTCGAAAATCGTGATCATAGAGATTATGACTTTGCTCATTTCGATTTGAACTTATTCTAAATTTCATTTTTTCGATTTTTTTTTATTTTTTTAGTTTTTTTGCCGATTCTTTTTTCTGTATTCATTTACATTGTCTATGATGGGCTAATCTGTTTTTTTATTTTTAATTTTTTTAAAATTTAGTTATACCAAATAAACCACTATCAGTTACAGTGTAATTTCAACCAATTACAGTATAATTTTAGTCATAAGCTAACTTATTTCAATCCAACCGAGCGGCACCAGGATCCTCACAATCTTACTGAACTAGTCTTTTCACTTAGGTAATAAACATTTCTAACGCCGTGCCATTAAACTATTACGCCTTGTTTGGAGCGGGCACGAGAAAATGGAGCCAAAAACAGAATTCCTGGCCGCTGATAGCTGGATTCTACTCGGAATTACAATTCAGCATGCGCATCTATCTTCTGTTCGAATTGATGAACAACTGAAACAGTGTGTTGGAGCTCGCCTGCACGCGGCACGCTAACCTGCTGCAGCGTATGTTCAGTTCAATCAGTTGTTTGGTTCAGAGCTTCAGATAGTAGAGAACGTATACGTCCTGATGTATTCCTGATTTTATTATCTCACAAACTTTGATGGTTAGTAGGACGAAATTAATCAGTAATACTGCTGTAACATACATGTCTCCGACTGTCAAGATCTTTTACCTGATGAACTGGCAGCCACTTACCCGGCCAGGAATTTCGCTGACACACTAACCTGCTGCATGCTGGCTGGCTGGCCGGACGGTGTGCCGTGCGTGTGCCTATGTACAGCAGACGACGGTCGTCGTCGACAGGAAGATGACACCGCCGCCGGGGGGCCGAGGTGAACCCGACTGGCCGGCCGGCGTGGGCGTCATCTCTCCTGCGAAGACCACCTTCGCCTGCGGTGGAGAAGAACCCGTGGATCATGGATCTGTGGCAGCAGTACTGTGGTGGCCTGAATGATTAATAAGCCGTCTCTGATCCGGATAAGAACACACCTGTGGTCGCCTGTTTATATAGAATCTACAGGGAGAGCTATCGGTACTGGACTAGTGGCCTAGTGGGCTAGCTAGTGTACGAGAATCATCGACCAATAATTGGCACCATGGACGCTTGCGTCTGGATGATGGAAGCACGGTTGCGTCGGCCGTCTCGTCTCCATCTGCAAGAGCTAGCCGCCGTGCCAAACCAGAGCAGTAGAACTATTAGCGCTAGCTGTGCGAGCTTGAGGCCTTCAGCGGAGCACTAATGGGAAAATCGCGAAGCCCTCGGTTGTCAGTTGTCACTCCGAGTTTGATCCCCTCAAAATCGAATTCATCTTTAACAACTGCTATAGTATTATTTTAACTCAAAAACACATCACTTTATAAACAGAACCTAAATCGGCCACTTAGTTTCCAAGTACACTAGTCAGGATAGAAGAGCCGACATGACGGGTTCACCATGTCTAATGTGGCATATCACCTGCAGAGTGTGAAACCATCTTTGTTGGAACCTATGATTACACCGTATTTGTAATAATTAGGTCATGTTCGTATTGACTTTTAAAAACTGCGTTTTTATAGTACATAACCTTCAAACAAAGTATCTTTTTAAGGTATGACCTACTAGTCTATTGTAGTACACACTGTAGTGACTTCATTTATATTGACTAAAATTACATGCGAGTGTCTCTCTATAAGTTTCTCTATAAACTATTACTATTTATATGGTAAAATCAAACGTCAATATAAACGGCCATAGGTATGTTCTTTTTTTTTTACTTCGGTTTATAGTTTTGGCTGTGGTTTATGGTTTTAAGACTTTGTGAAAGAGTAAAGTAATAGAAACTCGTGTGTAGTTTTAGTTGATATAAATAAAGTCGGTACAATATGTACTACAATCAATTTATATACTTTTTTTTAAAAAGTAGTCTGCTTGAAAACTAATTATTATAGAAATCCTAAGGCCCCGTTTGGCACGGCTCCACTTCACAAGTGGAACTGTTTTTTTTACTTCATAAGTGGAGCTAGGTGAAGCTACTTTTTTCAGCTCCACCCAAAGAGCTACTTTTGGCCCCGTTTGGCAGAGCTCTAGCTCTAGGAAATCTGTAGATTTCCTAGAGCTGGTCATCTGTAGTTCTAGAAAATTCTGAATCTAGAGTTGCAGGCATGTTAAGTGCATTTACATGACTCATTTTATTTATATTATATATTAAATAAAAATATTTAAATCACTTTAATTTAGTCAACAAACTACGGATCCAAAGATAGATCTCGGAGCTAGAAATTGTGCAAACGGGCCTGTCTCAAGAGGTTTTAAGGACTCCTTGGTGGAGCTATTTTGTTGTACTGCTGTTTGGCACAAAACACCCAAACAACTTCGTGAGTTGGTGGTGGAAATGCCAAACGCCTAAAAATCAGTTTTTAGAACTAAAAAAAGTAGATACCCCTTGGCACCAACCAATCCAATCGTAAGCACCCCATTCGTTAGGAACGCAATCAGAGCAGCTGCATGCCTATCGGATTTCTATCCCGTTTCGCAACTTGCAAGCGGAAGTGGACAAATGGACCCAACCCAATTGACGCATGGCCAGCCGCACGATGCGGTCGGAATCGACGGCCGAGCGCGAGCCAGGCCCAATCCCAAGCGACGACGGGTCGGGCCCGATAAGGAATAGGAAAAGCGAAGCCCTCGCCTCGCCTCGCCTCGCCTCGCTGCACGCGTGAGAGTATTTATTGGGCGACGAGACGAGGCGAGGAGAGATGCGAGCTCTCGCGGCAGCAGCAGCAACAGCAGTGGCGGCGCCTACCCCCGCGCGGCTCCGCCTCGTCTTCCCCCGCGCCCCGCGATTCGGTGAGCTCCTCGATTCTCCTCGTCCTCCCTCCGAAATCTGCGTAAGCTCTGGTTAATCTGGTCTCGTGGCGCTGCTCCGTGCCCCCGCCGTGGTGAGGTCGCTAGGTCCGGTTCTGCCGCAAAAAAAGAGAGGGGATTTTCGGGGTTGCGTTCGGTGCGGTTCTGGGTCTAGGGTTTATGCCTACGTGCTCCGGAGATTTAGCGGAAACGGTGGATCAGTTACTGGGTTGTGTTTTTTTTTTGGGTTCCGGTTTAGGGTTTAAGATGCTTGAATTTAGTTTTTGGGCGGTTTCAGTTTATCACCCTACTCTAAATTTGTTCTGCGCATTTTTTTTGGTGAATCGGGGGTGTCCAGCTTATTGAGCATGCGAATCTATGCAGCAATTGTTTTGGGTGAAAAAGGGTTGAGTTTATTCTCCCTTTTGCTCAAATTAACTGAGCAACAGGCTAGGTTTAGGTTGTAGCTGGGGGATTCGTGGACAGGAGCTTTGCCCGTGTAGGCAAGTTCATCTCAGAGTGCCTTTTTGCGCCTAATTTAGACCTGTTTGCTCATTTTGGTGCTGCCTATCTAGTTAGGTCACTGTAGAGCATCTTCCTCCGCGAGGCTACCGAGGAGAGCCTGCTACGCCACCACCATGGGAGATGAGACCTCCACTTCCGTCTCCGCCCAGCCGCAGGAGCCTGAAGCGGCGGTGAGTATTATGGTTGCTGGTTCTGGAGATGCCTGTGTCGTGTGTTTTTCCCTTCCCTACTTGCTTCAGCTGGTAACGTCTGTGAACATGTTGCTAGACCGCGCAGGGAGCAGGGAGCGTCAAGCAACAGCTTTCCAAGTTGGTGGTTTTGTCACTCCGGGCGACGGTGCCTGAAGTCGATGTAGAACCGATGGTTGAAGTTTGTACAGGAAAATTTGGTGATTATCAGTGGTATGTTGTTGGCTTCTTGCGTTGCCTGCTGTGTCCATTTCATTTACGACCTCAGTATCTGCTAGTCCTGTCTTTGTTAGCATCTTAAATGTGCTCATCAAGTGATTCTTCGCAAACCATGTGCAGCAACAATGCTATGGGATTATGGTCAAGAATTAAAGGATCTGGGACAAGCTTCAAAAACCCCAATGCAATTGGGCAGGTTAGAATGATCTGAAACTCTTGGAGTACTGATGTTTTACTTTTAAGAAAATATCAAGGAGTTGGAGCGTTCTTCCATAGGCTCTGCTACTAGTATTCCCTTGCCCATTCATTTATCCTTTTACATGCATGCTGAAACTCTCTTAAGACTTAACATACTGGACCCTGACATTTTTCTAGGCCATTGCAAAGAACCTGCCTCCCTCTGATATCATTGAATCAACCTCCGTTGCTGGTCCTGGTTTTGTGAATATCGTCTTATCCAACACCTGGGTTGCAAAGGTTTGGTTGAGATGTTTTATCAATAAGCTATGCCTGTATTTATGATACTATAATTCTTTCTTGCTAAGTGCCAATGAACTACATCATTGCAGAGAATACAAGACATGCTTGTGAATGGTATCAAAACTTGGGCACCAATTCTGCCAGTTAAGAGGGCAGTGCTTGATTTTTCATCCCCTAATATTGCAAAGGAAATGCATGTCGGGCATCTAAGGTCAACAATCATTGGAGACACCCTGGCACGCATGTTTGAGTTCTCAAATGTTGATGTTCTCCGACGTAATCATGTGGGTGATTGGGGTACACAGGTAACAGGCTTTGTGCTGTGAATTTTAGCTGCTTTAGTGCGTGCTTCTTGTTGGGGGAAAAGTGCTGTTATGATCCTTTAATATGTCAATGCTGTTTGGTTCATAGAGAATGTGGTTATGCAAAACAGCAAAACAATTCATCTATGATGCATGGACACATATACATTGATATGACACGACACTGACATAGGGATTCGCTACTTTCCCAAAAATACCGACACGGCGGCACGGCTATATATATTTAAATAATAATAATATATACATATGTATTACTATCTATTTTTCTACGTGTTTGTCAAACTGAAATAATGTAAAAGTGTGAAGTGTAAATTACGAATATGTACCTCAAAGATGATTCATGCCTTTTCATTCTTCAATCTTCATTAAGTCAACTCATCATATGTTCAATTGTTCGTATTAATACCAGTAATTTAGAGTTCCATTAACCTGGGAAAAGAAATAACATGAGCAGCAAATTTAACATTTAGACTTGATTCTTGAACAATCAAAGGCTCAAAGAATTAAGCAACAACCAACAACACTCTAACAGGCAATTGCCAAGTTCAAACTTCAAACATAGAAACTTAAAACAGGGTACAACCAACAGTAGCCAACAACCCAACATAGGAGGGGTTCGACTTAAGTTACATAACAAACTCAAATTGAAGGCATATTAAAGGACAACATGAGATTCCTAGACTCCTGGCTTCACCGCAATAGACTCATCTTCAAAAGACACTCTCAAACTCTAGTTCGTCAAGAGAGAGATTGGCAACTTCTAGAATGCCAACACCAGTTAGAGATTCAAAGCTATCTCCTCCCACATTCCACATTCTAATTGCCGAGTCGCACGTGTCGCATACATGTTGGAAATTAAAATGATTAGTTTTCACCATTTAATTGTCTGATATGTGGCCAACACGTATCAACGGCGTGTCAGTGTTGTAATAGTAGAGAACTCACCTTTTCCTACTAGAGAAAAATAGTAGCAAGAGAATTGCAATTCACCTCAAAGTTTGAAGCAATCAACACAGTTCAAGCTTGGACTTCCAACTCCAATACTTGCCTCCTCCGAAGCTACCGCCGGCTCCACCTCAAAGCCGCGTCTGGCGAAAGGGGGACACGTGCACCCACACGTGAGATGCAGCCAGCTTTCTGCGGAGCGGAGAAGCCCATGCCCACCAAGGAAACCAAGAGGCAGCTGCCGCCGCCTATTGCTCCTCGCAGCAGCTGGCGCTCCCGAATCCGACGCTTCCTCATCCTCCTTGAACGCGGCTGCCTCGGCCTCCCGCGGCTCGCCCTCATCATTGGCCGTGAACACGACCTCCGCCTGTTGGATGCAGCGGTGGTCGGTGCGGATCATCCTCCTGCGGCAGCAACTCCTTCCGCTCCCGCAGCACTGATTTGGGCACCACCGTCGGGTCTACCTCCGCTGTGCCTCTCACCCACGCGCCTTCGCCCCGACCGCTTATCTGGCCTCACCAAGCACACACTCCTGACGTCGTCCCTGACTCCACTGAAGACTCCGCCATTGTTCCGCCGCTGCCGGAGCCCCAGAACACCAGCCTAGGGTTAGAGTGCCGAAGGTGGCTCTGATACCATGTAGTACTTTGCATTTGTATTGATTCGTATGATTCCTTCACAGGCATCAGTTCCATATACATGGGCCAGGCCAGTACGAAGCCTATATACCCAACAATTTGTTTATCCAAGCATCATTGTGCTTTCCTTTAGCTGTTCGACCACTTATTGTAACCTTGTAGTTATGTTGTACTTTCAATATGTAGGCTTTGTAGTTATGGTGTACTTTCAATATGTACGCTTGAATGATAAGACCGTCAAGGACAAATTTCCGATTCCAGTCGTCGATGAATTACTCGATGAGCTCAAAGGTGCCTGTTTTTTTTACCAAGCTTGATCTCAGAAGTGGCTATCATCAAGTCCGAATGCATACGGTTGATGTCGAAAAGACTGCTTTCCGCACACACCATGGCCACTTTTGAGTTCTTGGTTATGTCTTTTGGCCTTAACAATGCACCGCTCGTTCCTAGCACTTATGAATGACGTTCTGAAGCTGTTTCTTTGTCGTTTCGTCTTGGTATTTTTCGATGACATCTTGATTTATAGTTCTTCATGGACGGAACATGTCCTACACGTGTGTGCAGTTTTTCAATGTCTAGCCGAGCATCAACTATTTCTTAAGTGCTCCAAGTGTTCCTTTGGGTTGGATTCGGTTGCATATTTGGGCCACATTATTTCCGATCATGGTGTGGCGATGGATCCTGAGAAAGTTTCAGTAGTGGTAGATTGGCCAGTACCTACATCCGTCCAGGCTTTGCGAGGGTTCCTTGGTCTCACGGGTTATTACCATGCTTATTAAGGCGTCGCTTAGGCGACGCTTAAGCGTCGCCTAAGCGGTAAGGCGGTCCGGCGCAAGGTTCCAAATACCGTTACCGGGATAAATCCCGCCAGTAATGACGGATTCTGCGCAGAACCAGTAAAACGGCCAGAATCGAAAACCCGGCCAATTTCACGCGCCAAATTTTGAATTTGAAATCGTAATCGGAAAAACCGCCAGAATCGCCAAAAACCGGAGAAAACCGCTAAAACCGGAAAACCGCTAAAACCCGGTTTTCAAATTTGAAATTGGAAATTCTTAACATATTCATGGCAAAAGTATAAAGTTAAGCACAAAAGATGCATGGATCTTCCTAATACATCATATTTGTGTTAAACAATGTAAATATCATTCGAAACTAACATTTACATTCAAAATTTGAAAATTCCTAATACATTTACTGCAAAAGTATGAAATCAAGCACGGAAATATATGCATCTTCCTAATACATTCTATTAGTGTTAAACAATATAAATATCATTAGAGAAACTAATTTTTACATTCAAAAGTTTAAATTTGAATTAAATAAAAACCGGCGGTTTTTTCTCCGTCGCCACCGGTAAGACCGGTTACGGCGTGTAACCGCCGATTATCACGGTATTGGATCCCGTCCGGCGTGGCAAGCGTCGCCCCGCCTTGCCGCGCGCGCGCCGTCTCAGCCGCCGCGCCGCGTCGGCGTCTCAAGCTGCCGTCTCAGCGCGCGCGCGCCGGCGTCTCCAGCCGCGCGCGGCGTCTCAAGCTGCCGTTCAGCCGCCGCGCCGCGCTGTCGTCTCAAGCCGCCGCGCCGCGTCGCCGTCTCCGGCGCCGGTGGCAGCGGTGGCGCCACGATAGGGCGCGCGGCAGCAGGAGACGTGGAGGCGGAGCGCCGAGTGGCTACCGCGAAGAAAGAGAGAGAGAGAGGCGAAGAAAGAGAGAGAGAGGCGGCGAGCGAAGAAAAGAGAGAGAGGCGGGCGGTCGATCTGGATCGCGCGGTCGAATGGATCTCGGGCGTTAGGGGCGATCGACTGGCTAGGGTTAAGTGTGTTTGGTTTTTTACAGTTTAGTCCTCAGAGGTTTATGAAATTACAATTAGGTCCTTCTAGGTCCTCCTCTTTAGATTTCTTCTGATTTAGTCTTTTAGAACCCCGTTTTCTTCGCCTTATGACATATATAAGGCGTCGCCTCGCCTCACGCCTTACCGCTTAAAAGGTGTGAGGGGGGTGGGTCGCCTTACCTCGCCTTACCGCCTTAATAACCTTGGTTATTACCGTAAGTTCATCAAAGATTATGGCCTTATTGCAACTCCTCTCATTCAGTTGACGAAAAAGGAGGCCTTTGTGTGGAGCGACAAGGCGGCTCACACGTTTTCCACACTCAAAACAGCCCTTACCTCCACGCCAGTGTTGCAACTGCTTGATTTCAAGCCTCAATTCACCGTTGATTGTGATGCATCTGGCATAGGATTTGGTGCTGTATTACATCAAGGTGATCGGCCATTGGCATTCTTTAGTCGTGTTGTGGCACCACAACATGCTAAACTCACGGCCTATGAATGGGAACTTATTGGATTGGTCAAGGCAATTCCGGCTAAGTCTTCACTCGACGGGCAAACTTTCGACCAAAGAAAGAGTCCATAACAGATACTTGATCAAATGATTTTATGCAGTGCTGGAGAAATTGATGCTTTGGCATCTTGCATCAGCATACCTACTTCTGCTTGTTTTGTAGGAACTAAACAATGTGCTTACTAAACTATGTTCTTCTTTATTCATGCAGTTTGGAATGCTCATAGAATATCTATTTGAGAAATTTCCGAATTGGGAGGAAGTTGGTAGCCAGGCCATTGGTGACCTTCAGGTAAGGTGTTGTTCCATGCATTAATGATAGTATATGTCACTTACCCTCTGCAATAAAAACATACAAACATGTGGTTACAAGTATAGCATGCTCAACTAGTGCATAAACATGGATGGAGTTTTGTACTAGATATCCATGTAAAAAGCTATATGCTTGAGAGAAAACTGGAATATGAGTTACACGGTAATTTGTTGCGGTAACATAAATTGCGTTATTGAATTATTCGTATTGTTCTTGGTAGCACTCTACACTACTAACTGCTTAATCTATGCATCAGTATTATCACTGTACTGGTTTATGCCCTATCCAAGTCCAATAACATGTGGATGACATTATTCAAGCATGTGATGTTATTGTTTTGCATGCTATATTAGATTGCATTGCCTTTTATTTTTATCTCATCAGCTTGAGCAATGCGGGTCATGAGGGTTGATTTTGTATCTCTGCATATTGGATTTTGCTTTTAGTTGCTTCTTGCTTGTTCCCAATTTGGGTGGTTATCTGCTTCCCTTACTTAGTCCATCAAAGTACGTTTCTGAAATTTAAATCAATGGTGCCCACGAAAGTTGTGCTCAGGACCAAATATGAATTTAGGTGTCATTCGACATACAGTCAGGAGGAAATAACCATAAATAATTCTCAAGCATATATTATCTAGATATTTGTTGCCTCTGGGTGCATGTGCACACATGCATTTGTGCCTTTACCATATGGCATTGCTTCTTATTGCTGCCAATTCATCTTATTTTTGTTTGTTTTTGGTGCTTATCTTGCCAAAGGTGCAAAGTAATGACTAGTTTGCAATTTTGCATCATATAATCATGTTTCAATTTGGTTATTTGCTGCAGCTTTTCTATAAAGCATCCAAGCAAAGATTTGATGAGGATCCGGAATTTAAAGATAGGGCTCAACAAGCGGTAGTTCGGCTACAGGTGAGTTGTCCTTTTGGATGTGGAGTCTGGGAGGATTGTGGCATTTTCTCTTTCTCATCTAAGTAAATAATAATCTGCAGGGAGGGGAGGAGAAATACCGAGCTGCCTGGAAAAAGATTTGCGAAATCAGCAGGGATGAATTTGATTTGGTCTACAAGCGCTTAAATGTAGAGCTTGAAGAAAAGGTAGTATTACTTTCTACTAAGATCCGACTTATTATTTTTTAAAAAGGTTGCTTATCAATTGTCAAGTATGAACAAAATGTATTGCAAGTTGCAACTTGAAATTTCTGTCTTAATTGGAATTTAGATGGACACCAACACATTGGTTTCAGGAATGTTTGCCATAATAACATTCCTTGCTTGTCATACAATTTGTTGCATTAATTTCTAGCAATTTGCTTGAACGGTTTGTATTTTTATATTCTCATCTGAACCATGCTGAAAAAGATTTTGTGATGGTCAATCATTAATTTTTAGTTGATTTGCCCCAACAAGGCATAATTCCTTCATTGTCATATGAAGGCTCATAGATTGAAAATTCTAGAACTGCCGTCAAAATTACAAATTAGCTTCAGTTGTAAATTGGTACCCAGCTACCCATCCTTTTGCTTGACGTTTCTGAATTGCACTGCGATGACCTATGAGTTCCCTATTGCAACATTGATATCCTGTATTCCTGTGGATGTTTGAAGCCAACGTCAAATTTATTAAACTTCTGACTTTTTGGCCAAATTCATCAGTGTTTCAGTATTGCCAGCCAATATTTGTTGAGATATTTATGAGGCTTCAGAAACCTCTTTGTTGATATGCATTTGTTCAACTTCTGATGGCACTAAACAACAAGTTTTACTTGAATTTATCTGAGATTTTTGAATTTTCGCAATATTTGTCCATTTTTTATCTGAACCTATTTTGACTAAAGCATCTGTATCTACTTGCGTTCAATCATTTTTTTTGTCTGTTGGTGTAGTTAAATGCTTATGTTCATGTTATGTTGTCTGCCTCCTCTCCAGAGCAGCCTAGAAGGTTATTGATTTATATGCTTTGAAATGTTGAAAAGCAAGCAAATTACTCACTTTTCAGGGGGAGAGCTTTTATAATCCTTATATTCCACAAGTTTTGGAGGAATTGAGTAACAAAGGTTTGATCAAGGAAAGTGAGGGTGCTCAAGTAATATTCATCGAAGGTCATCAAATCCCTTTGATAGTGGTTAAAAGAGATGGTGGCTTCAACTACGCATCAACAGACTTAGCTGCTCTTTGGTTAGTTGCTAAATAATAATTGATATGATATGTTTTTGTAGTTGATGTAGTCTATTTTGTCACAGCTATAGATTTTGTGAATTTTAACCTTTTTTACTCTGCTTTTATGGAGGTATCGGCTTAATGTCGAGAAGGCAGAATGGATAATTTATGTAACAGATGTTGGCCAACAGCAGCATTTTGATATGTTTTTCAGTGTAAGCACAAAGTACCATTTATCTTACTTGAAACATGTCATTGTAATCTTGGTACTAGTAATTATTTAAATGAAGAGAACCAATTTAGATATTTATTCCCCTGACGGGCTTTCAGTGAATCTTTTGTTGTATTCTATTACAGGCTGCAAGGATGGCTGGTTGGCTCCCAGATCCAAAAGAAAAGAAGTTTCCAAAAACGAATCATGTAGGGTTTGGCCTTGTTCTTGGAGCAGATGGCAAGCGCTTCCGAACTCGTAGTACTGAGGTGGTTCGATTGGTAGAGCTACTTGATGAGGCTAAATCTCGGAGTAAATCAGAACTTCTCCAGCGTCTCACTGAAAATGGTAAGTGGTACTATTGGGGAATTTTGCTTTCTTCTTTTAATAATCTTTCAGGTAAAATATGATCATGATTTTATTCAGGTAAAATATGATCATGATTTTATTCAGGTAAAATTGTTGAGTGGACTGATGAGGAACTAGAAAAAACTTCAGAGGCAGTAGGATATGGTGCTGTCAAGTACGTACCGAAATTTCTTCTTTCAGGAAGACAAAACATGTTGAAACTGAAATACAAACAACTAAGCTTTTTGAATTCTAATCCTAGTAGTATTCTCATGTTTTTCTACAACTTTAATACAGGTATGCAGATCTGAAGAATAATCGACTGACCAATTACACTTTTAGCTTTGAACAGATGCTAAATGATAAGGTATTTTCAGATTCCATGTTTATTCGCTGGATTATGTGGGAGCCTTGGCACTTCCATTATTTGTTTGTTTGTTTTCAACTCCTCTTAAGCATATATTTGTTTACATCCTACTCCACTGTTTGTGGAAGGATCTATATGCTCTGTATTAAATATTTTGTTGATTTATTTTGTGTCTTTCTATTGCTGGCATCACTGTCTCATATGGTCATTCTTTTGCATGAAATGAAAATTGTATTCATAAGTGGTTTCTGAACCCATTCATCCTTTTGCTTACTCTCATTAATTGTCTTTTACATCCACATTTGTTGACAGGGAAATACTGCTGTCTACCTTCAGTATGCTCATGCTCGGATTTGCTCCATTATCCGGAAATCCAACAAAGACGTAGAAGAGCTAAAAATGGTAATACTTGTGTTATTTTTATAAACTGATGCTGTTGTTGATTTCGTATAGTTTCAGCATCAAATTCTTTTGGCCATTAGACAGACTTAAAACTTGTTGACTTCCTATTTTGTTCTCAGAGCAGGACAATTTCTCTTGGCCATTCAGATGAGCGTGTCTTGGGATTATATCTTATCCGATTTGCAGAGGTATGATTGGTACCATGGTTCCAAAAACCGGCGGTAACTGGCCGGTTACCGGTAACCGGTTATACCGGTGGGGTCCGGGATTTGAAATACTGGCTGTTTTTTATTTAATTCAAATTTGAAAATTTTGAATGTTAAAGTTGATTTCCTAATGATGTTTTGTTGTTTACATTGTTTCACACTAATGGAATGTATTAGAAAGATGCATGCACCTCCCATGCTTAACTTCATGCTTTTTGCCATGGATGTATTAGTTCGGCGGTTTTTTATCTAATTCAAATTTGAAAGTTTAAATGTTAAAGTTGATTTTCCTACTGATGTTTACATTGTTTGACACTAATAGAATGTATTAGCAAGATACATGCACCTCTCGTGCTTGACTTCATGTTTTTTGTTATGAATGTATTAGGAATTTCCAATTTCAAGTTTGAAAAACCGGTTTTAGCGGGTTTTCTGGTTTTTAGTGGGTTTTCTCCGTTTTTTGGGCGGTAACCAGCTGGTTTTTGCGGTTACCGACCCCTGGCCGGGATTGTGCCCAGTTCTGGTATTTGGAACCCTGATTGGCACTATTAATTAAATTAATTTTGTTAGGTCCAGGAACTAAAAATCAGCCATGGTGGTTAGCAAACATTTTGGTCAGTGGTTCAGTTGTTTGTTTTGGCACAAATAAGGTTTATATCATTATATATGAAACTATTTCCATTCTACTTTAGATGCCATCAAACTTTACTAAAATTACAAATGAAAAAATGAACAAGGCCTACATTTTTGTGTGTACAAACCTGTTGCACCAATTAGTCACCAAAATACTAGTCAAGCATTGTAGCACTTTATTATTCAGGTCATTCCGTTGAGATGTCACTAATGCACCAATGATTCTTTCGTTAGTGAAGAGTATGGCTTAATGGGACTGATCTTTTTCTCCTTTTGTATTGATTATGTGCTGCTATCTCTGTCAGGTTGTGGAAGAGGCATGCACCAATCTCCTTCCCAATGTTCTGTGTGAATACCTATACAACTTATCTGAAATGTTCACAAAATTCTACACCAATTGTCAGGTATACCTCCCACTGTTTCCATCTTTCCGTTCCCTTTTAAGTGAAGTTGCAACAACTTCGACCAATGCACCGACGGTTGAATTTTCTGCCTTGTCTTGTACAAAATAGTAGTAATAATCTGGACCACATGAGATTTACTGCCGTCTTGCTTTGCATTGAACTCTTAACAGGTGGTTGGATCGCCGGAGGAGACAAGCCGGCTACTGCTTTGCCAAGCGACGGCGGTCGTCATGCGCCAGTGCTTCCAGCTCCTCGGGATAACGCCAGTTTACAAGCTGTGATCGGCCCGTGCATGTCTGATTTACATTCTATATCCATTTTCACACAAACCCCACTCCATGGCTGCAGTTTTTGGTCTTGTAACCTAGCTTGACGCGGTTGACATACTCAGATCGATTGCTCCATTTTAAAAACAGAAGCAACTGAAGAGCCTGTAGCGAAGGATACTCGAAAGTAGTTCTTCTGTTGACCCTTCGATTTTCCCATATCGACCATGCAAGCTTGATAAGCGTAGCTTTATTGACCTGCATTATCTGTCGTGCATTGTGCCCCTTTTTTATCTTTTGGAGCTCTTTAGTTGATGCTGGGTAACAAGGTAGCAGTGATAGTTGTGCCCGCTGCCTTGCGAGTAAACGGCTACTATGGTGCTTGCGTTTGGTGTCTTATAAAACGCAGCTTCTTCCACGATTCTGGTCGAGTAATTAACAATAATCAACTTATGATGCCACCCTCCTCCCAATGGAAGAGAGGTGAGACCTCAGTGCATACTTGCAAGGATTCGCAATATATGTAGTCTTTTCTTGAGACGAGCTTCTACGACCTATAGCAGTTCAAAATCTCGGTGGTTACCGGTTGGTTACCGTTTTTATCGGTATAGAAAGGTAACCGAAAAAACCGTTCGGTGCCAATTTTTGATTTTCAAATTTTGGTTGGTTTTTTTCGGTTTTTTGGTTACCAGTTTTAAAACATCTCAAAATTCAAGTTTTGATTTTTAAATTATAACAATTTTTTGCCGGTTTTTTTGGTAACCAGTTGGTTACCGATCACCAGCCAAGATTTCTTTCGGTTTCGCGTTTTAGAACCTTGACTTATAGACAATAACCAAATTATTTGTGTTGTCCTTCGGGGAGTAAACCAGCTAGCATTTTTATTTCACCACAGGTTCCGCAAGACAGCTGAACTAACATGTTAGCACAGACCTCTCGGATTATTGTCACATCAACTGCCCAGATTTTCCATGCGAAGTTACACGTATTTTCTGTTACTCTCCTATTCCTTCCGCGGCAACATACAGACTCACCTCAACTCTCTTCAGGACATGGAAACATTAGAAGGCTACGAATGTGTGTGCTCTTTCCTCACATTAGCATCATCATATCATATGTATGCTGAAACCAACGGTACAGTAAACACAGCAAAGACGATAGGAACCTTGCACAAAGGAGTCTACACTAAGCCGCTGCTGCTTCAAGCCCCCATCCATGGGGGTCCCGCCGACGACCTCCTCGCCGGAGGACGGTGCTACTACTGCCTAGGTCTCTTCAAGCTGCAGCTCGGGCACTTGTACTGCTTTATGCTCTCCGCCTTCGCCGGAGTTATCTTCACGCACTTGCCGTGGTACCACCTTTCGCAGACGTCGCACCCGATCCAGAATTCGTCAGCACTGTATATCCCGCCGCACGTCCCACACAGGGTTTCGCTGTGGTCGCCGTCATCTTCATCGTATCCTTCGTCCACCTCCCTCTCCCTGGCGTTGTTGTCCACACGTGCCTCGCTTGTATGCTGGGGAAACAGAATTACGCATGAGGGAAGGGAAGAGGTAAAAAACAGCAACGGATTCTTGCTAGTCGTTACCTTCGCTGACAGCTTGCTTCTACCGCTGTTGTCAATACCGGATCTGTCCCTCTCCTTATATTGTCTTGCACCCGAGACAACTTCATAAACGGTTGCCAAATCATTCATCATGCCAAATAAACGCTTCCTGTTGGATTGCAGAGTGAAAACAATAAAATAACACGATAGCATTATGAACCTTCTAAAACATACGGAAACTAACTACTCAAATAGCGTCCAGCAAATCTGTTCTTTTCTGTTTATGTTCGTCGTTCGCAATGTTATTTAGACTATTTTGCCATAAAAAAATGTTATCTAGAGTACGTCAACTTTTGCTATACTTGTACCATGGGCTAGTGCAATGGTTTCTAAAACTGCTGGGACCCAGCCTGTTACTGGCCAAGAAACCAGCACTGGTTCTGGTTGGTTTTCCAAGCCCCGGTTCAAGACCATAATACCCCTTTGATCCCATCTTCTTGCTAGATATACATATTATGCCTTGTTAGTTATATTCCAAACATCAAAACTTAAGAACTCAAATTTGATATTCGAAAAATGAAACCAGGCGGGTTTTTGGGCCGAAAACCGATTGGTCTCTGGAACCAGACAGGTTCCGGTTTTGGACCGCAAAATGAGATCTGGTACCCCGGTTATTGCTATTGTTGCCAAAGTAGAAAATAGCCTAAAACGGAGTATGGAAATTTCAAATTAATTAAACGCCAGTATATGAACCCACAATAATAGAACAATAAAATGATGGCAAGTATTACTTAAGAGCCTGAGAGGTGTGTTCACCGCGCGCGCGCGCGGGGGGGGGGGGGGATTGATGGTATCTGACCTATTATCCTGGTAGATCCTATGACCTCCCCAATTAAATTAGGCCCACATATAATCTAGTTTCTGTAAGTAAATTCCACCCAAAAGCCAAAACAGGGCTCAAGCCAAGTCTGCTTATGATTGTGTAGCCAAAGCTACCTGTTGGATTCTTTGACAAAGGGCAGTACCACTATGAATGGTGATAGCAAATGAAGAATTACAGGCTCCTGAGTTCCATCTGACAGCATAGCTACATCATTACAGGCTTACTGGCCATAATCAGTATTAGCATACAAGAGGATTTACTTGATGACCCAATAATGGCACATCATCCATCAATCTATAAAAGATAAGCATTCCAACTTCCAAGAGTCACGTATTGTTTTCAAATCTCCACAGATTAAGACATAGTTTATTCATGTGAGGCATTTATCATGCAAAAAGAACAAGTGCTACAAAGATCTGAAACCACACTATATTTACTGTAGAAAAGTACATTGCCAGTTCAGCCTCATGTTTTGCCATGGAGGAATGAAGAGATTTAGTGTTTGCTCAAGAGCTAAGTAAATAACTTAGTTGTGTATGTAGATGTAATTCACTGCCTGGTCAAGGCTTAACTATGATGGCAGGCCATAGAAGCTTAAGAGGGCAGTTAAGACTTACACAAACATCTTTGCCCATGTCAAAACGGAAACAGGTAACTCAACAGAACAGAAAAAATCGTTGGTCCGAACAATTTTAGAGATCTTTCAGAAGCGATCAAAGGTTAAAGAACATAATTCTGTTTCAATCACAATTCACAAAGCACCCCAAAATGTAAAACATAAGTTTCAGGGAATAGGCAGGCACCCTGCCATTCAATTAAGAGTGAGGGAAAAACATAACTACAACAGTTGGGGCTTTGTCCCCTAATGACAATAGGTGATAAAATAACGAGCAATTACAGGAAACCGAAATCAACTGAAAAAAACCTTATTAATGTTAGTCCTCCAATGCTAGTCTGCTCAGTTCAAAGTCCTCTTGGATAAGCGCAAGAACCCCAAAAATGCAAAAAATGAAAGTAAAGAATACAGAACTTTCTGCATGGGCTACTTTTTCCTTATAAACCCCGTATAGTTGCCTACTAACAATAGTGACAAAGACAACACCTCTGCTCCATCCCTAAATCAACAAGTCGGCACTCTCTTTTCAAGATTTCTGAAAAATAAAGTTGCTAACATACAGTAAAAGAACCTATGCAATTTAGATATCATGGCACACTCAATTTAGAAATACCTCTCAAGCTTGAAGTTATTTGCAACGACCTATTGCTCTTAAGAGAAGATAATAATGTGTCAATGAATTGACCAGGACTTAAAACATATTCACACCACATAACACTTAACATTGCTTCCTTATGCACAAAAACTGAAATACCTGTGGATACTAGGCATGCTTGGAATTTCTAATGAGTAATGAGTTTATAACCTTAATCTTTCTTCACTTAGCTATCCTTCCTCTACTGGAAAGAGGCACCATTGAAACAATCCAATGCACTTACCCATGCTGACAACAATGATAGCCTAGACTATAGTTTTAGCAATAAATTAAATCTCTTTTTCCATCAGATCACATAATAACCACTTGAGAAGATGCAAACTTCCCCATCTAGTGATATACTTTAGGGGTGCAATCGGTTGGGGTTTGCAAACTGGTAGGTGTCTTGGTTTTTTGGGTTTTTTTTTTGTGCCAGAAGTTTTGCCACAAGGTGTGCCATCTTGCGGCCCTTTTCTTTTCTGCACCTGATGACTAGATAAAACAAATGCTGTGCCAACTTACCCACCAATGCTCATTTTTCTGTTGTTGGGAACTTGGGATGCATTGCATTGCAGTTGTGACTTGTGAGTCACCGCTTTGCCTATCCTATTCATGTGTTGGAATGACGATTCAAAGGAATCAATTGCTTGGGAATTGGGAATGTCTTATGTGGGCTGTTGCCTGTTGGGGACGCACCACCCATCAGGAAGGCAGGAAAGAATAGACCAATTGCCGCTGAGCTGAGGGTTGCTCTGTGCGGATTGCAGTTCACAATGTTGTCAATATATGCTCATATCCATGATGTTTCTATATGATATGATATATATGATATTTATGTGATGTATGCACTCATATGCCGAAGGTCAAGGGGAGACACCTGAATTTATTTTCATACACTGATATGTATGATCTTTGTTTTCATGTGTTATCCGATGAAATATAGTTACCGTATCAAATCTGGTCCGTATTCGTTCCGAAATCGTGACCGATACTATCCGCATTCGAATTCGTATCGGGTACTATCCGTGTCCGACTCCGAGAAAAAATATGGTACAGGATACAAGATGAGCGATTACCGACCGTATCCGCTCCGATTGTACCCCTAATATACTTAGGCCACAATATCACGGGCACGCACAGGACCCAATACATATATAACGCGTTACTTCCGAGATCAACCTCAACGCACAACAAGCTCCAGGGAGAGCCCATGAGCCTTTGATACATCCATTTCCTCACCAGGATAGACAGCACGCTACAAAATAACAAGTCGCCTCTACAAACTAATAATAGTTCCCTAACCGGTCCGGATTTAGAAGCTTAACACGACGCTAATACAGCAACACAAGCACCATTCAAACCCACAGGAGCAGAGGCGGATCAGGAATCATACCTATCGTTGCGGTTGAGCCGCGCTGCATAGTAGAAGGCGACGGAGACGAGCCACGAGTCGGAGTGAACGGCGACGAGCGCGAGCCAGTCTCGGCGGTTCATCCCGTCGCGCGCGAAGTTGATCCCGAGCGCCGGCTCCGGTAGCTCGGTGGGCACCTCCTCCGCCGGCAGCGCCACCTCCCACGCCTCGTTCGCGTACCCGTACAGGCACAGGTTCTCCTTCTCTATCGAGACCAAACCACATAGCGATTTGAGGCGGCGACCCGCATCCAATCGAACCGAAAGGCAGGAGGATTAGGAGAGATCGCGTCGGGGAGGGAGGGGAGACTCACCTGGATCGCACTGCGCGTAGAACTCCTCGACATCTGCGAAGGAGAGGAGGAAGGGTTAGGGCTAGGGTTTGGGGTTTAGGCGGGATGGCGGGACGGCGGTGCGTACCGTGGGTGAGGGCGCGGAGGATGGCGGAGCGGCGGGCGCGGAAGTCCTTGAAGATGTCCTCGACGGAGCGGGGGCCGCTGCCACCGCCGCCTCCGGAAACGGCGCGGCGGTAGGAGGCGTCCATCACGGTGGCGCCTCTTCTGATCTCCGGGCTCCGGCGAGATGGAGGAGGTGATCGCGATGCAGGCGAGAGGCGAGTGATGAATACACTAATGATGCCGTCCAGGAGGGGGATATGTGTAAGATTTTGCGCTTTTTCCGGTTAATTCCTTTCAAATATTCATATTTAGGAAAAGGTTCTACTCTAAATCCTCTAGTTGAAGTTGCAGAGCTAAAAGGGGCCCATTTGAAATTCTTGTGTTTTAAATATGCCCTAGTTCCAGTTGGAAACGTACGAGAATGCCACATTTCAAATGAGGCATAAGGCTCCATGTAAAACGAGGAAAATCTTCCTGATTCTTATAGAAATAGACTTGTTCCTTATAAAAATCCTACGGAATTTTTGTATTTCAAATGGGTTCAAGTTTGTAGTTTAAGGACCTGTTCATATTGGATTTGGGTTTTGACTTTGCCTTATGAATAGTAACAGCTTATTGAGAACGACACCTACGTGCAATTTTGGTCGATATACATGAAGTTACTACAGTGTATACTACAATTGACTAGTATACCCCATTTTGAAAAGACACTCTATTTGAAAGCTATGTTTTGTAAAAAAAATATATTTTACTGTACAAAAGCAATTTTTAAAAGCCAATACAGGTATGATCTTATGTTCCTAAAAACATATGCTTAGTGTGAATATGAGAAGTCTCCATGACTCGTGGGAAATTATCGACAAAAATAGGAAGTTTTTCTCCAAATTCATGTGTGTATCTTGCAAAATAATTTTCGATACACAGTGCTAAGATAATGTCACACCAAGTACAACGTGCAAGTCATATTTTTTCTTGATCATGAACATATGCATTTATGCCTACTGTTTTGAGTGGATTGTAGAACCACAAAAAATAGGGATGTATCCTACGTAATTTCATCTTGTGATAATTTCTAAATCTTTTGTGGTATGTAATTAATGTGGAGCTTATAGTTTTGTCACATTTTCTCTTGGTAATCTACACATTGAAATTGCTAATATGAAGAATGCATATTTGCCCCTTCTTGATGAATTTTCAAGCTACCACAATTTCTCTTGGTAATCTACACATTGAAATTGCTAATCTGATTAATGCATACCCCCTTCTTGATGAATTTTCAACCTACCACAATTTGTGAGGGCACTCCCAATAGTTTGTTGCTAGAGGAGAGAATGGTTAGATGTGATTTTAGATGCAACCACTCCCAATAGTTTGCATCTTTTAGATTGTTATTAAATCTTGTGTCTAGTGGAAAGAGAATAACTAATTTGGAGAGAGATAGGCCCACTAATTTCTTGATTCCATAAAAGTGCTTGTTATTGAATTTTTTTGTAAATAATTCATATTTTTTATTAGAAATAACAGAAATATATCCGCGTTAACATTTTTTTTACAGAAATGGCTTCCAGTCATCGAACCGTTGGGCGATTGGAACCTATCGCCCAATGGACGCGCGACGCGCAAGCAATCATGGGTCGTTGGGTGACATTTGCAGTCGCCGAATCATCAGGCGACTTCTTCTAGTCACCCAGTGGTTAGGCGACTGCAATTCCAATCGTCCAACCCTTTGGTGACTAGAGGTGCATATAAATCAGCCGTGCGGCCGAGCCCCCGAAGCACTAATACCGCGTGGTGAACAGAAAGCAGAGGGGAAAGAAAGAAGAGGACAGGAGAGGAAAGAAAAAAGAGAGGAGAGGAGAGGGAGAGGGATAGGGATGAGGAGAGGGAGAGGGAGGAGAGGTTCCGTTATTTCTGTTAGGTAAATTTTTTGTATGTTGTAGTCAATATTTTTTATATAAAGTAGATAGTTTAGTTAGTGTTAGTATCTGTATAAAATTTTAGCTGTAGAAAAGAATAATACAATTTTGGTATAGAAAATTTAGTTAATGTAGTTATAAAAAATTAGCAGCCATAGAAATCTGTAGTTATAGAAATTTTAGTGAACATAGTTGTAGAAAATTAGCATCCGTACGAAATTATAGTTGTAGAAAATATAGTCAATGTTATGTACAAATTAAGCCTCCGTAGAAATTTATAGTTATTCAAAAATCAGTCAATATTTTTATAAGAATTAAATAGTTTGCTTTGTACAAACAATAATACATAACATTTATGATTAATTACGAATGAATGTAATGTCGTTAGTATATTAAAAATTTATGTGTACCGTTATAACTGGCATATTGGCATTTAAATCGATATGTCATGTAAATTGTCGAAAACCATTAAGAATTATTTACAGTAGGAGAGAGCTCGAGCAACGAGACAAGAGCGGTGTCGGTGCACGGTCTGCCGATAGGGAGTTAATGCTATAAGGGTAGTGTAGTTGGTTACTATAGGCGAACGGTCATTGAAATGTAAATTACAGTACATCAGTATTGCTATAATGTGCGATGCGATTTGACTAGTTGCAACATTGAAAATATGTGCAACCAGACATTAGTAATGCTGATACCCATTACATTGAAAGTGCATTACGGTGTTGGCACCGTTCGTGGAGTCCAAACGGTGTTGATTTGAGCGATTTTGCGCAAGTCACTCTGGTGTAGACGGCAAGAATGCTCAAATCATAGATATGATATACTGCCTCACCCGCAGTTTCTTCGTGGACCCTAAGGTGTGCAGCGTCGTCATACAAGAGCTTTGAAGCCAGTCTCCTATGAACATTAGATAGGAGTTTAGAACATTGATGCACACTATTGTGTGGAAGGGTTTGTGCAAGGGTGTCGGCGCCGTGGATACGAGTGCGTGATGCTTGTGCAACCATGCCCAATAGAAGTTGTACAAGGTCGTGCCGACGGGTATCATCCGGGAGGTGCGAGCAGCTTGGGCGCCCAGCATGTTGGTCAAGAGAAGGAAGTTGCTCGTAACGAGGCTATGCGGTACATGGAGGAGAGAAAGAACGGTCACGGCATGGTGAGGCTATAGGACAGGCTGATGAAGGGGAGCATATGAAGTATATAGTGCATCAAATGGAGAGCGATGACTGGATGGCTTGGGCTGAAGAGGAAGTTGTACAGGAAGACAATGAGGACAGTTTGGATGAGGACGAAGCTCCCAGCCCACAGGAATGGAACCGATTTGATGCTGAGGGTGTTGCCACATGTGACAAGCATGAATCACCGTGGGAGTATCGTGGCACAGAGATTCGATTGCATTCAATGTTTGCTGACAAGGCATCATTGCAAGATTCCATCAAACTGTGGGCCTTGTCCATGCAACGGATTTTTCAGGTCGTGAAATCTTGACAGGAGCAGTACACCGTGAAGTGCGAGCAGGCCGGTTGTGCTTGGAGGGTGCACGCACGTGGACTAAAGTATGAGACTCACTCAATTGTGTCGAAGGTGGAGCTGCACCCCTGTATTCTCAGTAGTGTTTTGCCAAGGCATCGTAACATAACGTCTACCTTTATAACCAATCTAGTGTATGGAAAGATAGTAGAGAAGAAAGAATGGAAGCCACGCATATCATAGTGGCTATCGAGAAGAAATTCAAGTATAAGATTAGTTACGTGAAGGCATAGCGTGCGAAGCAGAAGGTGTTGGAAAAATGGTTCGGGTTTTTCGAGACAGTGCACAACAACCTTCCTCCTATGCTTCAGGTGTTGCAGGATAGAAATCCAAGCATGTACACTGCTGTGAAGGACAAGCCATCTACAAGGTCTTAAGATTTTGCGGTGTTGCAGATGGCCTTCTTAGCTTTTGGTGCGTACATCGAGATATTCAGGCATATGCTTCCCATGATCTCAGTTGACAAGACCTTTTTTACCGGCAAATACAAGGGCCAGATCCTTATGGCCATTGGCGTTGATGGCAACAATCAACTTATGCCCTGGCCATCGCATTCGTAGAAAGTGAGAATTACGAAAGCTGGTTGTGGTTTCTTAGACATGTGAGAGTTGGAGTTGTCAATGCTCATCTTGGTGTATGCGTAATCCATGATAGCCATGCCGGGATAGTGAAGGCCATAAGAAAACTTTAGGAAGACCCTGAGGAGTCTTTTCCTTGGTCAGATATGAGGAACAGATGGTGCATTCATCACCTAGGGGCGAACTTTTTTAAGCAGTTTCTGAAGCAACCGTTGATGAAGCTGTTCAAGAGGCTGGCTATGTAGAACCAGAAGAGAAGATTTGATGCTTTATAGGTGTTGTTGAATGAGCGCAGCAGGAAGCACGTCGACAAGAGTAACAAGGGGCCGACCATGGTTGGGGCAGCTCAACACGAATGTCTCACAGCACTGGCTGAACCTAATGTAGATGGTCCGAGGAGGATCACATAACATCAAGTGCTTCTCATAGTGGATCGAGGGGGAGCCATTGGAGAAGTGGTCCCTGTTGCACGACATAGATGGCATGAGGTACGACATAATGATGACGAACCTTACCGAGGTGTACAACTGGGTTCTCAGGGGCCTTCATCACCATCGTGGAAGGTGTCCTGCATAGCAAACCAGCTATTTGAGGGAGAAGTATGCAAATACTACACTTCATGCAGCCAACCCACAAACATTGTACTCGTCGAAAATTACGCCAGACATGGAAGCGAAGATAGAGAAGGGCTAATTGCATACGGTGCACGTCATGGGCAATAGGGAGCATCGTTTTGACATGCTCCTCCGAGATAGAGCTGGATTTGGGACAGCTTGTTGTCGGAACCCGGAGCGGCAACTCCTGGATCCTCTGTGTAAATCGCACTAGTCCAGGATCAGCTAGTGCACACAGTGAACAACAAAGATAAATATCAACCATAATGACATTTATTAATTAAATATGGGCAGAATTGCCAAAGTTTACATCCACGGCGCATAAGCCAAAATTAAACATAAGCAGCGGAAGAAAAACCAAAGCGGAAGAAGCCCACTGAGCCTGCCCACAGGCAAACGACAGTAAGACGCGGCTTACTCGTCCAGGTCTTCATCGTAGTTGAAGTCGTCTTCCTCTGTGTGGAGATAGTAAGGTGAGTACAAACTTGTACTCCGCAAGTCACACGGAGAAATGCAATATAATGATAAAGGCATCAATGGAAGGCTTATAGGGTTAGTTTGCACAAAATAGCATTTAACGAAATACAGTAAATAGATTAAAATTGCTGAATTTAATATAGTAAGTAAAAAAACAATACTTGTAATTGAAAATAATACCGTCAGTGCAGGCTCCGACCAAACACCGACCTATCCACGGGCATCCCACCGAACCATCTTTTCCAAAAGATCACGTATGGATTCCATCCATCCACACGTTTCCAAACACTCGTGGATTCCATCCATCCACAAGCTTCCAAACTCTCTCATGGATTTCATCCATCCACAAGGTTTTCGAAAATCATTTTTGAAAAACAAAGTCTAATCCATGAAAAACTTTTACTTAGCATGCACATGACCGTGGGCACGGCTATCCAGGATAGATTATACACTCTGCAGAGGTTGTACAGCTTTACCCACAAGACATGATCATCCCGTTTTGCCACGCGAGTTACACACTTCCTTAGGTGTGCGGCGGGGAGATCACGACAAGGCCTTTACAATGCAAAGCCTTCAACCTGACCAAGCCAACACTAAGGTTTCACCCCAGTAAGAAATCCACCAAACCGGGACCCCCTCTTGAGCCGAGTGAGACTTCTCATGGCCTACGCCACGCTCACTTTCATCCTACGAAATGGCTCAGGTTGGGACCCGCAAATTATTCAGCCAGGGCTGTCCCATACCAGCCTTGTGGTAGTACGTTAGGGCTTTGCAACAGTAACTCACAGACCGGTCCTTAATTGACCTAGGCTCAGCCATATACCCCCTGTGCACAACAATCAACACTGTGTCTCCGAACAACAGTGCATGCCTGCACCCACCACCTAACCATTAACCTAAGTCTAAGCCAGATTTTATATTTTGTTTCAAAATATTTTATCATCCTTCTTGACTCTCCGAAGTCAAGAATACATTTCAAAAGTTTATCATTTTATGTGAAAAGGTACCCCAAAATCAAAATTATGTCTAGGCAGGTCTAAGCATTTGATTTAAGATTCTCTAGCCAATACTAGTGTACTAACTAGAGTTTGATTCTAAGGTGACAAGGTATAAGGATTTGCAATGTCAAAGGAGGTATTAACAAACAGGTATTAACTAAAGTTAAAATTGAATTGAAATACATTGAATAAAATTATGCATGCAATATAATTTAAATCAACATAATTTTATTTGCAATCTGGGATCAACATGGTCAAGGAGTGTGACTTGCCCTGCTTTGCAGCCTAGTGTGAGTCGTCGTCGAATTCTTCCGAAACGTCGCAGTCTACACGCGAGGAACCAAAGCGAATAAATTCAAATAAATCCAAAAAATCCAAAATTTATAAAATATATACTGACGGATAGATTATGGTTTTAGATGAATTTAGAAGAAAGATTCAATGAATTCGGAGTTCGTATGAGGGAGAACAAATATCTGGAAGCTTTGGACATCACATGAAATGATAACAAAATCCGAGACTTATCTTTTTGAACAGAACAGTGTCGATTGGCTGTGAAGTGGCTGGCGAATGGGCAAAATGGAATTCTGGCGATGAGGCGAAGGTGGTGACACAGGTATGGTGGCGAGGAACGGCGGCAATCACCGGTGGTGAGGGAAAACGGCGGTGACGGCGTGGTATCAACAGTGGCAGGTTGGAGAGAGATATTACCGGATATGGAACGTAGAGATGTAAGGCGAGCATGGGGTAGAACACGGCATGATGAAGCTACAAAAATTATTGGCTAAGCTGAAAATTCATCGGAGTCGATACAATCGACGTTTGAGCGACGTCGGTAGAGAAACAGGAAAAACTTGATATCTTGGTGCTCGGTGAAGCGAATCCAAAACCATTTGAAAGGTAGCTACCTGGGATGGTTTGGCACGATATGACGTGAACGGATTGGGTAAAACACCACCGGATAGATGGGGACACGAGATGCCATTGGCGGCCATGGCGAGGTGTCGGAGGCGAAAATTTGTAGAGCCTTTTCGGGGAAACGGAAGGAAGCACGGCGTAGAACGCGGCGAGGCAAGTCTAAGAAAAATTACGGCATGGCCAAAGGGCAACGGATGGTGGCGAAACACGACAGGGAAGACCTATAGCGACCGGTAGGTTGACATCGGCGTTCCGGCCAAACGGAGAGGAGTTAGCGGGCGAGGTCTGTAGCGAAACGAAGAGGAGAACATGGGGAACGCAGTGCTCACCTTGGTTGTGGTGGAAGATGCATGGTCAGCCTACAGCGAAGAGAGAAGCGACGACACGGTTTGGCCACGGTGCTCCAGCGATGCTCTGGCGAAGGCGATGAGAGCACCACGTAGAACGCGCCAAGGCGAAGCCAATGGTGTGGTCAATCGTGGTCGGAATCCACTGTAGATGGCGCAAATGGCCGAAGAACGTCGTTTTGTTGGCGAGAGAAAAATGCTGATTGCGGCGAGAAGGAAGCAAGAGAGGCTTTAATTTGAGATTTTCGGTGGTGAATGAGGATGAGGAGGGGCACCCGGTGCTTCCTTTTATAGGTGCAGAGGTGGACCGGATGGGGAGATCTGTGAGGGAATATCTTCCGGTGGCATGGCATATTCCAGCGAAATTGGTACATAAAATTGGGGGCTAAGGCTAGGAATGGAAAGGTCTTGATAAAAGGATTCAATGCATTTTGTTACGCAAGAAATGGTTGAGCAAATCTCAAGTTATTGAAGTTTCAAGAAATGGCAGGAAACAGCCATGGCGCTGAGCTCGCTCTGGAACGATCCGTGAACACGATGAATAGTAGAGGAGAGAGAAAATAATAATAATACAATAATAATTGTTTTTCCAAATTTTTTTTTGAAAATTCAGAAAAATTTCACCAAAATCCTTGGAACCCGAAAATATTAAATAAAATAATTTCCGATTTATTTGAGGTATATTGTAACCATTAAAAATATTTTTATTTGCTAAGATTTAATTTAATTAAAATAATTTTTTAAAAGACTCTAAAAATTTGAAAAAGATAAAATGGATAGATTGAATTTTTTTTTAAAGAATTTAGAAATTTAAACGGGCTCAATCGGATTTAAAACGAAAGAGAACGAGCTCTCAGAAGTTTGACACTAAAGAAAAAGGAAAAAGATATTTTCTGAATTATTTTTGTACTAGAAAAGAAAGATTATGACGTGGGATCATATCTGGTAACGTAGATTGAATCCAAGCCGTCGGATGAAGATTGAGTGGGTTAAGTGAAGATGGAAGACCGATATTTAATCGGGTGCGGAAGATTAGATCTAGGCGTGATACTTGTCAACCCGAGAAGAGAGAGGAATTTCAAAGACTCTTAGAAAATAAAGTCTAAAAATTCCAGAAAAATCCACAGAAATTCCTGGAGATGATTTAGACTTAGGAAAAAAATATTTCCAACTTAAAGTTGGTCTTTTAATTTTTACAAAAATACTTTTAACTTTGAAATTGATTTTTAAAATTCAGAAAAACACAGGAAATCCAGATAAACACCAATGCTTCCAAATAATTAATTTGAAATATAATTTTTATAGAAAATCAAAATATCATTCTATTTAATAATATTTTTATGTTTTTTTATCTAAATTACTTTTCAATCCGGCGTTTTCTAAAAGCAGAAAATCAGGGCAAATCAAAAATAAACTTTAGGCAACAAAAACACTTATTTTTATTTTAAATTATTTTTACTATTATTTTTTTTATAAAAATCTGGGCTGTTACACTTGTGCCCTTGTTACCAACGAGGTATGCCTTGGAGATAATGTAAATGAACCTAACTTTTCGTACAACAAGCTAAAGTTGTTACACAAGCCATGCTCTCATGTCCTCGCTGCATGCAGGGTTGCGGGGTATGGATCCTTTGAACTTCATATCCGAGTACTTCTTCAAGGAGAGGGTGATGCATGCATGGTGTGGCGAGCTCAGGGGATTCAGGGTTGTGGGAAACTTCACCACCTTGGATATTGCAGGCAGGACCTGGATTCTGGATGTTGACATGTTGAAGAGTGGGAAGGGTCGACGACAAAGCTATGATATTACAAATGATATGGACAAAGCGCAAGCCGGAGTACCTGGTGCACGCTGTGGGCAATGCGGTTGGGAGGGGCACACAGCTAGATGATGTAAGACATCTGTTGATCAGTAGGCAGACCAGCATAGTTTTTGCAGCTTGGCTTTGGGACGTATGCAAAGTGGCTTAAAGACCAGAAATAATTGTCCATTGTAATATGTACTTTGTTAGTTGGCACTTTTTACATACGTACTATCGTATTAACTATATCGTACATTGCATGTACCGTTGTACAACTGTTGTGGTATTTCCCCCCTTTTAGTACTATTGTAGGGATTGTGCTGGTAGCCTAGTATTATTTCGTTTGTTTATTTACAAGTCTACTTATTGTTGTTTTACATTCGATGTTGTTTGTTTCGCATAAATGCTAACTTGAATTCATTTTGCAGGTATGGCTCATGAACTTCACGGATCGGACTGGCCTTACGGCTTGTTGGACGAGCACATCGATCGGCTACATTGCGCTTCGTGTCATGTCCCGCCTCCAGGGAGCGCGGAGGAGGCGGCTGATTGGGGGTGGTCTGCACATGCACACCTCAAATGGCCTGGAGGCTAGACCCATACTGGATAGCCAGGTTTGCACTCCGCAGTATTGTATTCTTGCCATATGTATGTTACGTACTGATGATATTTTTTTGGTTCGCAGGCTGAGCGATACCGGGCTAATGATTTGGTGGGCCGGGGATGCTGTTGGAGGGGTGTAGTGCTGGTTGTACATTTGTTGTTCTTGTACTACTTACATTTCTTATATAGTAAGTGATATTTGCAATACTGTTTGATCTTAGTTATACTTTTCTTTGTGATGTTTGTTTGTTCGATCCATATCAATGCCCGTACCACTCAATTAATGGTGACCGCACCGATGCCCGTAGCACTCAAACAATGCACTCAATTAATGGCAACTGCATCGACGCGTAAACCATTCGATTACATGCTTTATAACATTGAACAATACCTTGGACAATAGGAGAGAGTACTATGGTACAACCTTATTTGTGCATGCCTAATGGTAGAATGAGCCTCGTGCTATCAACATGGAGTGTTGCAGAGGGGGTGCCTCGGACGTGGCTAGCCATCATTGTGGTGGCAAGCACATATATAGCTAGAGTTTGCGCAACAGCATGTTGGATCGTACGAACTTCCTATGTTGATAACCTTCTCGTTGCCCCTTTTGTGCTGCATTTGCTTACAGAGGTTATCGTTATGCTCTTCGAGACTTTCAATCCATGCCTCCAAGTCAAGCATTTGCTCCCACAACGTGTCCACGTACCTCACAATGGTTCGTTCATGAGAAGAATCAATCCATCGCACGAAGTCGCATTTGGCCATTTGTTGGAAAGGAAGGTTAACATCGAAACTCTATTAGCAGTACTACAAAGTAGACGATTGCCTAATTGTACCCCAGAGTTTGGGCAACAAGACCAAAAGGTGTAGTTTTATGCAGTGAGAAGATTAGACTAGCCAGCTTTGCGTAGAGACAAGACCACACGGGGTAGCTTTGTGCAGTGACAAGACCACAGGGGCTAGCTTTGCACAGTGACTATACAAGACATGGCAGTTTTGCGCAGTGAAAAGACTGGACAGAGTAGCTTTATGCAGCGACTACACCAGACAGGATAGCTTTATGCAGCGATAAGACCACACAGGACAACTTTATGCAGCGATAAGACCACACAGGATAGTTTTGTATAGCAACAAGACCACACGGGGTAGCTTTGCGTAGCGATAAGACCACACGGGCCAGCTTTGCATAGTGACAACATCAGACGGGGCAGCTTTACGCAGTGACTACACCAAACGGGGCAGTTTTATGCAGCGACAAGACCACACGAGGTAACTTTGTGCAGCGATAAGACCACATGGCCTAACTTTGCGCAGCAACAAGACCAAAGGGTGCAGCTTTATGCAGTGAGAAGACTGGATTGGCCAGCTTTTCACCAGTAACTTTTCCAAAAGATAAGGCAACACTCTGCCTCGCAGCTTACTCACATGAAATAAGCTACACCATGCCAACCGTTTGGCTTATAAAATGAGGTGGAAGAGATCTGAGAGAGAACACTACACAACCAAACCCAACATTACACCGGAGCTTGCTTCACTACATCAGGATGGACAAGAGGCAGAAGAAGCAATGGGACAAGATGATGAAGCAATTTGAGGAGACCTACGAACTAGCAACGTTTGCTGCTTCCCGCGATGAACAAGCAAGGGCTGCTGTGGCCCGATCCGAACAAGCAGAGCATGCTAGGAGGTCAGCTCCCCACAATGACGTCCCCCGTAGCAAGAACCCCATCCTGAACGTTCCAACTGAGTGTTCACCACAACACCTGCCCGAAGGAGTGACGTCGCCCCTCTGTTAGTGCAGGGGCTCATGCAAGTTTTTTCAAGTATAAGCAACAGCTTAGCCTAGGCATGTGTTATTGGGGTTGCACAAATTACTCTTGTGACTATCCCGACCACCATCGGGACATGAGCAGCTATCAACAGCCGGTAAGGACCAGTTACAATGTTTTCCCCTATTATTTCTTTTTTAAAGTATGCACTAGCTCCATCTAATCACAGACCCTAGAACGACTATGTGGCTACCGCAAGTGGATTGACCTAGAGATCCACCCATATGACCCGTGGGCTCACGACTTCAAGGAGTGGGATGTTAAAAGGGCCTCCGAGATCCAGGAGAAGGAGCGGCACAATGACAAGCAAACCGAGCGTATACATTGGGAGACGAAAACTCATCTTGAGGCGTGTACACGTAGGGAGCATGAGGCACGCGAGAGAAAGCGCGAGAAAAAGAGGAAAATGGTGGCCAAGGCAAAAGAGGCCGCTAAGGAGTTCAATATCGAGCTCGCAAGAAAAAGGAAAATGACTATGGTCCACACAGTAGGTCGGGTCGTCCCACAATAACTAGTCCCCTGAAGGTTGAATTTAGTTCCATTCTAAAAACGCGCATATGTATCGTAAGAGCATTTTGGTTTGTCGAATCGTGCATGAAATATTTCTTATGCATGTAACCAAACCCTATACGCCGTGTTACTCTCAACTCTACTATGAAGTCTATTTTAATTTGGACAAGCATACTTTCTCGTCTTTTCCCATTCAATTATTCGCGTAGCAAGTCATCAAATAACATTAACAAACAAATTCTCCCTCATGTACAAATTTGTCGGATCCCAGAGCAACAGCTCCTGGATCCTCTGTGTAAATTGCACTAGTCCAGGATCAGCTAGTGCACACAGTAGAACAAAGATAAATACTAAGCACAAATGACCAACTTCATTAATTAAAATAGTACGGCCTTATGGCCAAGTCTTACATCAACGCCTATTGGCAAAGATAAATAAAGCAAATAACTGCGGAAGCAAACTGAAAAGAAGCGAAGCCCAAACCTGCCCACAGGCAAACAACAGTAAGAATACTCGTCCAGATCTTCACCGTAGTCGACATCATCTTCCTCTGTGTGGAGATAGTAAGGTGAGTACAAACTTGTACTCCGCAAATCACACGGAGAAATGCATCATAATGATAAAGGCATCAATGGAAGGTTTATAGGGTTAGTTTGCATAAAACAACATTTAAAGAAATATGGTAAATAGATTGAAAATGCGAGATTTAATACAGTAAGTAAAATAATACTTGTAATTGAAAATAATGGAGTCAGTGCAGGCTTCAACCAAACACCAACATATCCATAGGCATCCCACCCAGACCATCTTTTCCAAAAGATCATGTATGGATTCCATCTATCCACACGCTTCCACTACGCAACTCTGATGGATTCCATCCATCCACCAGATTTCAATCTTTCACGGATTCCATCCATCCGCAAGGTTTTTAGTCTCTCGTGGATTCCATCCATCCACAAAGTTTCCAAAAACCGTTTTGAACAACAAAATCTAATCCGTGAAAAACCTTTACTCGGCATGCCCATGACCGTGGGTATGGCTATCTAGGATAGATTATACACTCTGCAGAGGTTGTACAGCTTTACCCACAAGACACGATCATCCCTTTTTGCCACCGGGTTACACACTTCCGTAGGTGTGCGGCGAGGAGATTATGACAAGGCCTTTACAATGCTAAGCCTTCAACCTGGCCATGCCAACCCTAAGGTTTCACTCCAGTAAGGAATCCACCAGACCGGGACCCCCCTTGAGCCGAGTGAGACTTCACATGGCACTGACCACGCTCACTTCAACCTACAACTTAGCCCAGGTTGGGACTCCGCAAATTATTCAGCCAGGGCTGTCCCATACCAGCCTTGTGGTAGTACGATAGGGCTTTGCAACAGTAGCTCACAGACCGATCCTTAATTGATTTAGGCCCAAACACATACCCCTGTGCACGACAATCAACCCTGAGTCTCCGAACAACAGGGCATGCCTGCACCCACCACCAACCAATTGCTTAAGTCGAAACTAGTTTTTATATTTTGTTTGGAAATAATTTTATAATCCTTCCTGACTCTCCAAAACCAGGAATACATTTCAAAGCTTATCATTTCATGTGAAAAGCTCGTCATTTTATGTGAAAGGTATCCCAACCCATAACTATCTATAAGCAAAACTAAGCATTTGTTATCCATAAAGTCTCTAGCCATACTAATGTACCAACTAGAGTTTTAATCTAGAGTGACAAGGTATAAGATAATTTCAATGTCAATGGAGATGATAATAAATAGGCAATAACTAAATTTAAAACTGAATTGAAATACATTGAATAAAGATATGCATGCAGAATAATTTAAATAAACATAAATTTTATTTTGAAATTTAGGATCAACGTGATCAAGGAGTGTGACTTGCCTTGCTCTTGGGTTGGGTGCAAATCTTCGTCTTTGAATTTTCCTGAATCGTCGAAGTCTACACACGAAAACAACCCACCAAATTCAAATAAATTCAAAATAAATTCAAATAAATTTAAAATATTTAAATTGAGGCCAAAAATGTATCGAGGGGAATTTTTGATGAATTTAGAAATTTAAATGGGCTCAATTGGAGTTAGGACGAAGAAGAACGAATTCTCAGAAGTTTAAAATCAGAGAAAAATGAAAAATCTAGATTTTTGGAATTATTTTTCTAAAGGAAAATGGGAATTATGACGCCAGCAGGGATTTTCTTTTTGGCCGAATTATTTTTCTACAGAAAAATCGGATTAATCACGTCATGCTGTCGTCAGCCATGAGGTGGGCCGACTGACAGGTGGGCCCTGGTCCACAGACCAGGTCCACGGAAGTGGAAGGCGACTGAGGTGGCATGGGGCGTAGGGTGGCACTGACGGGGCGGAGTGGCATCGCGGTGGCGCTGATGTGGCCCCACATGGCAGCCATGCAGGCACGGGTGGCAGCGCCGGTCGGAGGCGGCGCTCGGGCACGACGGCGACAGTGCTCCGGCGACCGGCGGCGAGTAGCACATGACCAAGAGGGGGTGACGGGGATCTCGCGAAAGGGTTCGGCTCGAGTCTCCCAGCGGCAACGGCACTCCGGTGGTGGAGGAGCTCGGGCAAGGGTTGGAGGAGGTCGGGGGCGTCGCGGTGAGGCCAAAGGAGTCGGCGGCGGCGGCGGAGGCGAAGGCGCACGGTGCGGGAGCGCTCGGCTCACCGGGGAGGGAAGAGGAGTGCGGAGGGAGGATGTGCGGAAGGCGGTGGTGCTTGGGGGGGTTCTTATAGGGGCGAGGGGGAGCGCGGGTGCGAGGATTCCTCATCGGAGTGGGGAGGTGGGCAGCGGCAGTTGCGGGAGTGGGGAGTGGGCGACGGGTGTGAGGAGAGGGGGAGGTGGGCGCGGTGCGTGCGGCGCACGAAGGAGAGAGGGGGCGCGCGCGGGAGAAGGGAGATGGCGACGACTTTGGCGGGGAAGACGGAGGCGGTTGCGGCGCGAGGAGGATGACAGGCTGGGGAGGATGACAGGCGGGCCCAGACAGTAAAAGAGAGAAGAGAGAGGGAGGGCGCGGGAGCAGTCCGATTGCAACCACATGGCGAATGAGGAGATCGGGTGACCGAGGGAGTAAGTAAGGGTGGACGGTGGGATAGGCTGACGCGTCGGGGAGGCGGCTGATCTGGGCCAGCCAGGTGGGCGGGATCTGGCCGTCCACGTGGCGCCGGAGGGAGGGGTTTAGGGTTTGAATTTTCTTTTCAGATTTTGGATTTTTCAGAAAAGCCTAGAAAATTCAATAAAGCTCAGAAAAATATGAAATAGCTTCCAAAATTTTCAGAAAAATTCACAGAAGTTTCTGGAGATATTTGGGACTTAAATGAAATACTTCTAACTTAAGTTGGTATTTAATTTTCATACTCTAAATACAATTTAATTTCAAAATAGATTTTTAAACTCCAGAAAACTCAGAAAATTCAAATAAAATCCAAATAATTAATTTAAATTAGGATTTTTATAGAAAATCAAATTATCATTTTGTCAATAATATTTTTTGGTTTTGACTTATTTTACTTTTCAAATCAAGCATTTTCAAGAACAGAAATTCAGGGCAAATCCAAAAATAAAATTTAGGCACCAAAACACATGTTTTTATTTTAAGCCAAATTAAATTAAATTAATTTTCTTACTCAAAAAATTTGAAAATAAATAGCTGGGCTGTTACAAAATTCTTGGTGACATCACAATATCATTTATCTTCGTACTTACCAATCGTTTTTATTTCAATCATTCTCAAAAAAATTTCACAAGATTTCTTACACTATAACAATATACAACAATCACAAACTATTATTGCGAATCTAATAGATTATCTGCCATTCATAATATACGAAAATCATAAATAGATCAACCGACATTACCTCCCAATTGCCTCAGAAATGGCTCCTTTGCAGTCGTTGAACAGCCAAGTGTTTGCAAATGTGGTCGCCCAGCTGCTAGGCGACAGCCTCCAGTCGCCCAATGACTCGGTGACTGGAACCTGTCACCCAACAGCCCACGGATAGCTTGCGCGTCATGCGTCTGTTGGGCGATAGGTTTCAGTCGCCCAACGGTTGGGTGACTGGAAACCATTTATATAAAAAAAATGTTCACGCGTGTATATTTCTATTATTTCTAATAAAATATGAATTATTTAAAAAAAATTCGCTTGTTACTCATGCAAGTAATATGTAGCTTCTCTCTCTCTTCACTCTCTCTCGTCCGCATCACCAGAAAAATAATGTGACATGGTTTCAGGAACAAGCAACAGAGACCATTGGGAGTGCCTGAAGAGCCTGTACAAAACGTTTACAATACAAATCACACGATTTTAGAGGAGTGTAATTCATTTGAGTTGTCTCAAAGAAGCTCTCCACAAACTTTCAGAAACTATTGAATATTTCGCTCTAATTTTAGATAGGAACTTCTTTGCAAATCATTTTGAGAGCACAGTTAAATTGTAGTGCTCCCTCTGTCCCGCAAAAACCCGACACATATATCTACGAGATACGTTATTTAAATAATATTTAATAAAATTAAATTATATTAGTCTCTAGTAGAAAGAGAAGTATTATATCCATCTAATAGGAACAACTATTGTATAATTCTATTAAATATTATTTAAATAATATGTTTTTAGTATACACGTTGAACTTTTATATTGTGAGACGGAGAAAGGAATAAACAACATAAATGCTCTATTGAAGGCAATTGGCTTGCAGGAGATTGTCAAATCAAGTGCTACAAGACGTGTTACCCATTCGTGACTTCAGGAGTTACATACTATTCTAGGCATCAGGACTGTTTATATTAGCATTTAGTTTTATTTATAATAGTAATAGTTCGTAGAAAACGAGATACTTACGTACGATTTTGATCGATATAATGAAATTGCTGTAGTGTGTATTACAATCAACTAGTAGATACTATCTTAAAAAGATACTCTATTAAGAAGTTAAGTACTATAAAAAATATTTAATATAAGAGAACGATTTTTAAAAGTCAATATGAATATAGCCTCATCATCTAGCTAACATAGTCCTTGCAAACAAAGGGTTTTCCCCCGTAATCTCTAGCACCCTATTGTCTTGTGTATTAGTAAAAGAAAAGAAAAGAATAAAAAATCAATAATACCAAATGACAATAAGATACCACAATATACATGCACTCGTTATTATATAGCAACAATGAACAATACAGAACACAAAGTTACGAAACCCTACCAAGTACAACGATGATACAAAAAGAACACAAAAAAAATAAAGATCAAACAAACAAAACAATTTGAACGCCTGATTCGAAAAAAAACATTGAACACCTCTCCAGAAATTAAGAAGGAAAAAAAGAATCCCATGGCAGCATGGTAGCATCCAACCCTCACATCCTCATCGCTGACGTCACATGCCACACCACGCGACCGCCACGGCGACAGCCACCGCAAACAAACCACCTCCGAAGCCCCGCATCCCCCGCGCCGCCGCCTCCGACGCCGTCGTCCCCGCCGCGGTAACTGCCGCCGGCGCGTCGGCTAGCACCGCCGGCCCGGCCTTCTTCTTGGCCTTGTCCGCCGGCGACGGTGCCGGGGCTGGCACCGGCGGCCCGTAGAGCGCCCAGGGCAGCAGCACCTTGTTGACCTGGTACACGACGAGCTTGTCGCCGGAGTAGAGCGTGTTGTCGACGGTGGCGTTGACGACCCCGGTGGAGATGTTGACCTGCGTGCCCTCCGCCGTGACGTTGAGCGGGTACTTGCCCCTGCCGGTGTCGCCGGCCTGCGTCCGCAGCGGGTTGCTGACGGTGTCGAACTGCCCCATGGGGAGCAGCATGGAGAGGACGTGGAACTGCACCAGCGACGTCTTCTGCTGGTCGGAGAGGGAGTTGAGGGTGCCGGAGCGGAGGGAGGAGAAGGCGTTGTCCGTCGGCGCGAACACGGTGAAGCCGCCGGAGAAGGTCTTGCTCTTGATCTGGTTGTTGATCTGCTCCCCCTCCTGCGTCGACTGCAGCAGCTGCAGGAACTTGGTGAACTGCCCTGCCTTGGTCAGCACCGCCGTGATCGTCTTCGGCGCCGCCGGCGCAGGGGCCGGCGCCTTGGCCGCCTGTCCCCAAGCCGACGGGGCGGCCGCGGACAGGAAGAGGAGCACGAGGGGAAACGCCACCATGGTTCGCATCTCCATTGATGCCTTGTGCTTGCTGTTCTTGGTGTACTCTAGTGCTACGTGCATGCGATGCGATGCGATGAAGTGCAAGTGAGACTGGGTTAATTATATAGAGGTTGTAGAGTGAGATGGAAGCAGAGGAATATAATGGTGGGGCGTCGTGAACTGCTGCTGCGACTCATGGTGAGTTGGGAGATGAGAGATGGATGGAACATAAACGGGTGGCTTGCCTTGGGCTTGGTTGCTTAGTGGAGCAGCAAGTGTGTTGTGCAGTGGGGTTTAAGGATTATTGGGGTCTCTTCTCCTCCTCACCCTTGTAATTTAGGTGTGATGATGGACATAACGACTGCTTAACTCGGGACAGTGATCGATGGATGGGCTGGAAGATCATTGGTTTTTTCAACTGATTTTGGTTCTGGTTTATCCAAACAATTATTATACGTTATACTTAACAAGCCGTAGCTTAAAAGAATAGGCTAGCCAGATCTGAGACACTTTCCGAGTTTTAAGGCGGATAATAATTTGGCTAAAACAACGGTGCCTAAGTATGGACATTTTTAGGACAACCTTCCGATCGTAATTTGGATCATGATCGGGCGGCTGTAAGGCCTCGCGTGAGATTGCGACCGCTGGGAATTTTTGGTCTGGGCCTGGAGTTGAGATGCACAGATTGTTCCTGAGCTGTTAGTTACTGTTCATCAACAGGCAGACGCGAACATCGTACCCAACCATCTGGATCAGGAGGGTGGCGCATCCACCATTGGCAGGTAAAATTGTTAATCCGGCATGCTAAGCAGGAAGAAATTAACGGACAACGAAGCAGGCAAGTTGCTCGATGAGATCGCCCGTAATGTCACTGATTTTGAACACCGAACCATCCGTTGTGCCAGCAGAGGTGAAGCAGCTGGCAAGATAACCACCTCTTAACGCCCGGCCCCTCAAATCATGGGAAGAGATGGCCCTGGCCGGCTTCAGATGTGAACAGCAAACCCATCCACAAAAGATATCTTCGTGTAATTGTAATTACGGAACAATTAGATGCCTAAGTTGCTTAGAGATTTACATTTCTGAGTCTAGAGCCAGCTCATAAATAATTCCCTTCTGGGACCACTTATTTACAGACCCAAATTGCTGAGTAATGGGCAGATATAATTTGGAATGAACTAGCTAGGATAAATGGGGATCATTTGGCCCCTCAGCTGCTCTCACCGTCTGCGGCAGCGGCTTTGCAGACTGGGCAGGCGTTCTTCACCTGCAGCCACCTCTTGATGCAGTCGGCGTGGAAGTCGTGGCCGCATTTCAGGGCCCCGAGGGAGTCCTTGTGCTTGTATTCCTCCTGCGACGACCAGCGGTTACAGATGAACGAACTTAATGAGCCAGGATTTTGCTTAATGAATGTGAAACGGGCTAGTCTACTACATGGGTGTCATCTTACCAAGCAAATTATGCAGCTTTCGTTCCCTTGATCATTCTGTGTATGGGCAGACCTGCAGCAGGCTACCTCCATCACACAGCGTGCAATTTTTTCGTCGGCCAGGCCAGTGCTGACATCGCCTATTCGTTCTTCGAGAGCCAGTAGCTCCTGTAAGCATATAACAGCATAGAAAGTTGCATTTGTTTAAAGAACATTATGATGCTGCTGTAGGTGATGAAAAGAAGCTAGATTCTTTCTTACCTCATAGCTCATGTCATCAATGTCCAGTCTCATGTCCCAGTGAGCATCAAATGCTTCTCTCGATTCATGGATAACTAACTGGTCCAGCATCGTAAACCGCTACAAAGAAAGCACAACTAAATTTGATAGAAGTTCAAAATTTATATAATATACACTTATGAGAAAACATAAACATTATCTACCTCAGCTGCTGATCTTCCCAAATTATTGTCCTCAATCATCAAAGGGTGAAAACCATGATAGGAATCCCTCACCCTTCTACTCCTTGCAGTACCACCGGGCCCTACAGATACATGCCTAGGTTGTCTCAAAGATGCAGCAGCTTCGGCATGAAATGGCTGGACACTGGATGATGCTGCAGAGGTAGCAGGCGGATAGCCAGGGATAGCAGGTGGGTAGTTAGTGCTACCAGGCTCGAGGGAGACTGCTCCGGAGTTGGAAGAAGATGCAAAAGCTGGCGGGGGATAACTGTGGACAGTGTTACGAGGAACTGCTCTGGGGACGTATCCACCATGGGCAAATGGTGCACAGTCCCAAGAGCCAGGATGTGTTGGCACAGGTGCACTTATGTTAGTGCTCTGCGGAGCAGGATAGTATGGCCTCTCTCTGAATGCTATGCTAGGGCTTCCATCAGTCCCTGGACAACAATAGAAAAATAAGACAATCTTGAATGATATCAAATTCAAAGAATTGGGATACCACCGATTAAATTGAGTGGCAAAAATGCTATGTTTGAAGAATGGCGGATATAATATCGACTTATGAAGAATTATTCCATCCAGCTGACATCTGAGAGATGATTATTTCATCTGACCACTCAATATCCAAAGTCCAAACTAAAATCTTTCAGGAGCAGCAGAAGTGAAACTCTACGGAAGCACATCAGATTAAAAACATAGCTACAGCTAGACCAGAAGAGATTGCAACTAACCTGGGGGAACAATTCTTGGAGGTAGAGACAAAGGAGCTCTATCCCGTTGTACTGGTGTACTTTGAAAAGGTCCACTTGCATTTGGATGGTATGGTGGCACACGAATGCTGCTTGATGGGCAAGCTACAGCTGGATTGTGTTCCAGATGGATAGAATTATGATCGTGGCATCCTCTCACGTTCCTCTGAGAACCTTCATGGTTAACAAAGTGAGGATCATTCCAGTGGCTTGAACCCAAGTTTGAAGGTATTTGTGGAGGGCAGACTTCAGGAATCGGAACAGGATTTGGAGGCATGTAACCAGAGAACTGAGAATTGGAAGAACTGCCAGCATAATAACCTTCAGTACTGACTCCATCCACAGGATGAGTGATGGGATTTCTCCGCTTCAATGCAACCCTTCTGTCATCCACATGGGATCTGGGAATGAAATTATCCTCAGATCTATGTGGATAGCTTAAAGCAGGCAGATGTTGAGTATTGTATGGTGCATGGCTGCTACTAGAGCTTCCAGTAGGAGGATAACCAGCATAGGAAGTATGCAAAGTTCCAGTGGCTCCAATCTGCTGACCATAAGATTGCCCAATGTAGCTAGAGGATAGGTCATTCGATCTCATTGTTGCACCCCCATAACCTGACGAAACATCTCCATTTGGCGCATCATTTCTAGGATGCATAAATAGCTTTTGACCTGACATAACAGGGTACAATAGAATGAGTTTACCATAATTGAGATGTATTAAAAATAAAGCAGTATCTTGGTTAAGTCCATGTACCAAAAGGTGGAGGTTCATTGTGTGGCCAGTTCATATGATCCATCCTGGGCATCTGAGAATTGTTATACTGATGTCCAGCCATAACACATGAATAGTCTGACCAGATTTTGCTTAATCTGGAATTAGACGCTCAACATTAGTATTCAAGCAAAACAAATTGCAGCCATAAATGGAAACTTAACATTTAAAAGAGGGCAAATTAAACAGCAAGAAAATATACGCAGGATCACAAATGCATAAAGTTCAGGAAAATAAAGAGCATTTCAAACCCTAGAACTGTGAGATAAGTCAGAGAGATCTGAGATGCAAATCCAAATGTTTCGTCATATCCAGTATCTTGTTTAATTTTGCACATCATCATATCCAGTGTCTTATTTAATTTAGTACAACATACAGAACACATATGAAGTTTCTTTCATATCCAGGAACACTTAGAAAAAACTGAGCATTGTGATAATAATGAAGCCAAAACAAAAAGGTTTTGACCACAGAATATGATTTGCAGATTTAAACCAGGGAAGGCAACATCAATAGGTTTGCATAACAATCTGTTGCAGCATATTTGTTTGCTGAAAACACCATTTTATCCCTCAATTTAAGTTGCGAAGTATTATGACATAGCTTTGCCAATGGTGATACATGGGGCTGGAAAGTAACAGTAAACCACATAAATAAACACACCGTTCAAAATTCCATCTTTTAAGAACTACTTTGCAGGATACCCCTTTGATGCTGATAACATCTCTCTGTGATACATATTATCCATCTTAAGTCTTTGGGTACATAAAATATACTACAATCCATGTTGAAGTTGTACATATAAATTTTACTTAAACCCTTCTGTACAATTTTGGTTGCATTAAAAAAATTGAAAGATGATAGAAAATATAAACTAGTAAAAAAAATGCAGCACAACTGGTATTCTAAAAACGGGTCTACTAGCCCGTATACTCGGCCATATACAAGTAACAGGTGCCTTTATCTGTTAGCCGATTATCTGCATAATCAAGTTGGCTATATCGCATTATAGGCCGAATATGCCGTATAATCACTATTAGGTTGGGTACCGATTTTTAGAAAGCTCAACTGTTAGCTAAAAAAACATCTGTTTATTTGAAGATATTTTGGCTTGAAGCTCAAAATTCAATAGACATTATTTTCGAACTCTTCGACTTTTTATATGATTACAGACAGGTTTTAGACATAGGTAGAATGTGACTTATAAAGATTACATGTGTCTTTCTTCAAGTGATAGACAAACATGATAAGGTATACAACAACAACAACAAAACATTTCGTCCCAAATAAGTTAAGGTAGGCTAGAAATGAAACTTCCTCAAGTTCAAAGGAACAAGAGCCTTATAATAAAATCTACAAGACAAAAACCCTAAGCCTGCATCCTGCTATTTGAGCAGAGAGTCTAAAACACCACCTCTAAACCTTCTTATGTCATAGTGCTGGTACGTAGATCGCTAACTTCTATGTGCTCCCATCCAAAGTTAATTCTTTGGATATAATCCAATTCCTTAAGTCTCTTTTAACTGCTTTCTCCCTCATCAGTCTTGGTCGACATCTGCCTTTTCTTGTGTTTTCGATACGTCTTAAAATAAATATGATAAGGTATATATTAAGATAATGTTACAAATAAAATTGCAATACTTGAGTGTTAACAATGAAAAACGGCCTTAGAATATTTTTTCATCATGACAGAAAGACCTATAGAAAGATAACACCAGACCTCTGAACAACACCAGGTGAAACAACCAATCTTAAATGGTGAAAACCTACTGTAAGCATATGTACCAATGATAAAACAACAAGTAGCCAAAGAAGTTGACGCAGATTTACAACTAATTTGTATGACAACCCTCTTCCAACAGTACAGTTATTATTTACATTCTAGCAAGTATAAAAAAGTTCTGACTGGATCTTCAATCTTTACATGGCATGAGATAAGCTCGTTTACAATAATACGAGCAAACAAAAGGACATAATTGGATATGTAAGACCTATCATCTTCAGAATATCCAGAGAATATCATCAAGGCAGGTGGTCATAGCATGTCAGGTAGAAATATGCCCCATTTAAATAGATGCCAGATGTACAACATTGCTAAGGTTCCTCCATGAAATTATTGTGCCCATTTGTTCTGCTTACGAGTAAACGCATCATGGTTCCAACATCATCAGTTGACCTATTTTCAACTAGCCATTCTTTCCTTTCAATTTCCATCAAATGGCTATCTGCAAATAACATTCTCTCGCCTCAGTCAGAATAGAACTGTCGTTTCAAGGGTGCAGGCGTGCAGCTACCCTCATTACAGCCAGTTCTACATGCTAAGCTGATTTTGACTTGGAAAAAGCAGCTTCAGATCAACTAATTTGGTAGGAAACATTAGCTCTTAAGTTTTGTTTCCAGATTTTACACCCATCTATTGGTAAATTAATCATCCAAATCAGGACTAACAATTTGATAGTTCTTGTATGAGGTGGGTGTTTACACTGCTCCAGTCAATACTTCCATGTATCTTGAATCCTTCCCTACAGGTTAACAATGGGCCATGAAACTATCAATGATCTCCATATACCATCATCAACATACTTAATCCATGAACCTCACCATACAAACCACCGATAGGCTAAAGTACTATGTGCTAGCTGCTAAGCATGGCAGCAGTAAAGTGCACTTTTTCCAGTCCTCAGAAGAATGTAAAATTTGAACATCAAATTATAGTGGAACAATTGCCTCTTCCAAAACCACATTGGAAGGCCTGACTTGTATGGTTAAGAATATAATTGCTGTTACAATCTTGCAAGAAGTGTGACGCCTTCCCTCACTCTAAGGACAATGCAGGTCCAACATTGATGTTGAACATATGGTCTTACTGAGGACAAAGTATAGGCCCCCAAATGGCATACATCAACTGGAAGAGCTCTTCCATTAGCTGCTGCAGCAGTCAACACTTAGCACTGACAAAATGAATCAAGGAGCACAAAACGCCCATTTGTTTGACCTTAATGCGAGCTTGATTTTCGCAAATCAAGATGTCAAACAAGAAAACAAAACTCTCCTTTACAGTGAAGATCAACTAGTACCTGCAATGTTATCAGTAGCTCAGTTCAAATGATCAAGTATTAGCACTCTGGCCCCAAAAAAAAATCAGACTACACTAGCATCTTGAAGGACCGAAAGCTAGATAATCCTCCAGAAGAAATGCACTCCCCTTGTCTCAGGATTTAGTTGGAACAGCACAAACTGGAGGAGCTAGAGAAAAGAAAGGCCAACACTAACCCATGGAATCTCAAGGCAAGGGAGAAAGGGAAATGTGTGTGTGTTCCTAAGAAAGGTGAGAACGGTGCCCAAAGAATTAAGATTACCACCATGAAGTGATAGATTCCAACATACTCACCATCATATATTTCTGGAGCTATTCAATATTCACTAACCTGAGTACCCGACCATCGGATAATTGGAGGAAATGGCAATTGTTTACCCAACCTATTTCCCGCATTTGCCCCAATTTGAAGTCAAACAAACAACGCAACTGAATCATGTCCCCAAAGATTGAACTCCAACTAACAAATCTTAATCGTTGCTTTCAAGAACATGGACTATTGTGGAAGCCAAATCTCACTATAACCTGCATTTCCACAAGAAATAATGTTTTCTGTGCCATTTCTGACAAAATAAAATAATATATAGATAGTCTTAAAATGTCAGCAAGTGATACCTGAAGATGCAGAAGACATGTTGGTGCAAGTGATGTTGAATTTCATTTCATCCATAATCATCAAAGCAAAGGGCAACGATGTTGTACCTTTAACACATTGAACATTTCTGCTTCTAAGAATAAACTGAGGCTGTAGAACTTAAAATGTGCTGTCCGATGGAACTTATAAAGAACCAACATGGATGGCAGAATCAAAGGGTACCTTCCATGGTCTAATGGTATGAGAAGCATCACAGGAAGAAGGTACACTTGAAGGCTAAGACATGGCACGAGTTATCATATGATTTTTATCTTGTGATGACTTAGATACTAAGAGATAGAATGGACTATATTTGTATTACATAATTTTTATATTGCGAATATTCTCGTCATTTATGCTTACACATAAAAGAAACTGTGACTAGATTACAAGAATTCAACTGAAATAATCAAATTTCACATAACTCAGATTAACTAGCGGATATGCATGCTTTCAGATTGACATTAACAAATATATATTAGGAGGTGCTTCTATGCTTTCCTCAATAGTGATTTGCACAATTTTTAAAGCCCGATAAATAATAGATAGATGTTATTTACCTCTTCATTTGTTTTGAAATTAGTGCTACTCTTCTTATTGAGGAAAGCATAAAAGCACTGCTCATATGTATTTATCAATTGCTATTACCAAAGATGCCCTGCTAATAAACATAACAGGGTGCCAGAGGAGTTCCCTGGCTATAAGCTCTGGAGCTCAAACAACTCATTTCATGAATGTGGTTCTAGATTAGATGATAACAAGATAAATCTCCTAAGGTTTTAATTGGTAGCTCAAATATGTATGAGGTTCCTGAACTAAAAGAGTAAGAAAACTGGGACAGAATGCTGAATCCTCAAACAGACATTAACTAGTCATCCATACAGCCTGAAAGCTTCAATTGGGAAGTAACCTAGTGAAGGACAGGTGTAATGACCAATCCACTGAAGGGGTATAAAAGATGCAATAGTCATAATAGATGACATCAGCAAGGAGATGGCTGGAATGCAATTATGAAAATCAACCGTTAGGTGATCAACGATTATTACAGTGCACAGCTTGTTTGACATCAACCGATCATGACTACAAAACAAGCTTTGGTACTGAGGTTGGCACGGATTAGGAGCATTTTCCATTTATGAAGACTGTGCTTCCCATCCTAAATCGCATAATCTTAGGAGCTCGGTCCAATCCAGACACAGAATCAACCAATCGTACTCGTATGACCAGTGACCTTCAATTTTGACGAACCTATGACTTATCTATAGAAGCTTAAGCATAGTGATGGGACTTGGACAATGATCAATTCACCAAAAGGGCCTACAAGATGCTAGAGTCGAAAGATACGGCAGAGAGCAAGGAGGCAGCCACAATGCCACTATGCAAATCGATCGGATCGATCAAAGACAGAGTGCAGCGCGCAGCGTGTTTGACTCCAACGGATCATGAACGCAAAATCAAACAAATAGTGGTAGAGAGACCACCACGTATTAGGGGGAGCACTTCGCACTCACGGAGACCGGCCTTGCTTCCCATCCTAAATCACATGATTTGAAGAGCTTAGCCCAGTCGACCCCGGGGGCGCACAGGATCGACCAACCTTACCTCTCAAAATCACACCCATCCGCCGATTAATACTACGAACAACACCACCTCAAATCCCCATTAATTCGACCGCGAATCACTCCTCCTCTCCCCCGTAACACCTCAAATCCACTTGCGGCGGCTACCGATCACGCAACGCGCCTTTACTCCTACCGCCTACCAATCAGCCGCCAGAAATGGAGTCCCCAGCCACAAACGCCGCGATCAAAGCAACTCCTCGATCGAATCGGATGCACAAGACGGGATTAGGCGGGATTGGGGGGAGAATCGGAGGGGGGCTATACCTACGCGTGCGGCCGATTCGCGGCTCGAATCGACGTGGCGTGGCTTCGTCGGCGCGGAGACGAGCGGCGTCGCTTCTCCTTCCCTCCGCCGCCGCGAGGATGGTTTGGTTTCTCTTCCTCTCGCGAGCACGCAACCGGTCCCCTCCTTTGTGAGTTGCGAATTGATGCTGTTGCTTCCTCGAGGAAAAGAGAGTCGGCGGGGGTATTTATAGGGCGACAGGGAGCGGAGGAGTTAATTGGGGGCTGGACAAGCGGGGAGGACCCACCAGTCAGTGAGGTTGATCGGAGAGGAAACCAGGGAAATGCCGCTGCTTTTTTCGTGACGGGTCCACGTGTCAGGTGGTGTACGGGACGGCGTGCGACGCGAGCGGTATAGACCAATCAGTGGAACCGTGCCACAAGCCCACAACGGACCGGACACCGCCTACGGAGAAGGGATAGCAATTGAGCGTAGTAGGTATGAGTAGTGCTCGTCTATACTTATATCTGTGACCTGATTTATGTCCGTAGACATATCCGTGAAAGATCATGGGTAAAAAAACCTTATCCATACCCGTCGCCCGCAGGCATACCCGTTTACCCGCGAACTGAGTGCATCTATAAGGTTCGTAACATAGTACTCAGATTCTGCGATGTAGTCTCAGCCATGAAGTATAAAAAGTACATGTTCACATGGCATCTAAGTGCAGTTGTACATATAGTTTAGAAATGGAACATGGTAGAAGCAACAGATTTATATCCTTGAAAGGATGTACAAGGTTGGTTGAGGAAGTAAGAACTGCAAAAGCAAATAAATGAAATGGTTGCTGTTCCACAACCGATCGGATTCACTTGCTAGATGAACTCCATCTTCATGACTTTCTCTACGAAATATGAATTGTGCTTTCTCTACAGAAAAACAGTTGACAACCCACACCGCACCATCGCAGTTCGTCTTCTCGTTCGTTGGTTAGTACTCAACATTCTCCAGCTGACGCTGCTCCATTGAGCCCATGAATGGCATACGTCGACTGCCGATCCCTACACCCGTATCGATGCACCACCACCATGCAATGCCACTGTCTTCATCCGCATTTGCAACAGCCACGGCACTAAAAATCCAACCAAATTCCCAATCCCAGAGAGGGACAAACAGATTGCGAGCAAGAAACCCATAGCTCCTGGAGGCAAGATCGTCGACCAGACGATTAAGCAAGCAACATATCATCTTTAAGATGAACAAAACCAGCAGATCACGGAAATGGCTCAACCAATCACCACATTTCCTGGTCAGTGCCACGGACTGGACAGAGCCCATCATAGTATCAGGCATTATGTAGAGCATTCAGTGGTGAGGAACATGAGAGAAGAGGAGAGGAGGTCGGTACCGTTGCGGATCTGGATGATGAACGCGGGACGAATGCCGGCGGCTGGATCTGGACGATGAACGCGGGATGAATGCCGGCGGCTGGATCTGGACGATGAACGCGGGACGAACACCGGCGGCGGCGGGGCGGCGGCTGGATCTGGACGATGAACGCAGGATGAACACCGACGGCAGCGGGGCGGCGGCTGGATCTTGACTCTCGACGACGGGTGGGGGCGGCGGTGGCTACCGGAGGACGGGCGGCGAGTCGGGAGTCGGCGAGGAAGGAGGAGACGAGGGTGAGGAGAGGACGGCAAGACGAGAGTCGGCGAGGAAGGAGGAGACCAGGGTGAGGAAGGAGAAGACGAGGGCGAGACGGGAGTCGCGGAGTCGCCGAGGAGATGTGGATTCGAGGAAATGTGGGCGGCGGCTGGGGAGTCGGGAGACTGGGGAGCTGGTTGGCTACGGGTATTTTCGGAGGCGTGCACAGTTAGGGTTAGTGTTTTGTAACTTTTATTAGATGGAGGGTAAACGGGTGAGACGGGTACCGGTAGAGTCTACCCATACCCGTGCCCGTTTACCCGATGGGCAGAGAATTCTCCCCATTTTCATACCCGTGGGCAGAAAATACACCCCATATCCGGCTCCATTAAGGTATTTACCCATAGGTACACGGGTAAACGGGCACAATTGCCATCCCTACTACGGAGGCGGTTGCCAGGGTAGTTTTTCGTGTGACAGAATTGGATCATACAATCGTAATTCTATCAATTTTTTAAATATATATATATATTATATAAAAACTAAATTATATTTTTAAATATATAAGTCTATAGTAGATTTTTGAATTTAATTTTATAATCTGAGTACACTTATACATGTTATATTGAATTAAGGTTAATTTTTAAAATTTATTTAATTATTTTTAATAAACTAATAATATAATAATATAATAGGTAAAGATAATACTTTTTTTTACCTTAGAACAACATGTAAATGACAAAACAAAGCAAATTAAATTAGTACAACTTAAACTAGCACTAGATAATATTAAATTTTATATGCTAATATAGTTTGTTGTTAGGATCACGATTTCACTGTAATCCAACCCGATTTTAACGATTCTACGAGTAGGATCACAATCCCACTATGATACTACCTGTTTCTAATCCATATTATGATCCGTATCATCCACCACCAATAGGATTGTAGGATCATACGATATTATGATACGTGTCGCGATACTAACAAACTTAGTTGCTAGGAATGGATGGTGTTATGTGACTATATTGCTATTGGTATTTGCTATAGCGTTATTCAAGTAGAGGAGTAGGGGGGCTAAACTGTCTCCTTATATCAGTACATATTTTTTTCCTTAATAAGCATAATTTGTGTTGTAACATAGAAGGTCTAGTTCTTTTCAGTTTATGGCTTATATCTTCACTTAAACAAATAAACGGAACAGTTTTTTCGCTGCCATATCAAAATAACTTATTGGGATAGCTTTTTCACAGCTGTTATTGGCTTATCAGATTTGATTTGTTCATAAAAACTCTCATACTAATATCAAAATTTTATAAGCCGTAAACAACAGCCAAAAAGAACCATCTGACCTGTGAACATTTATCGATGTGCCCCTGTGGTCTGTAGGTTATCCACCTCTTATATATAGTTAGGAATTATCTTACTGTAATGTACATGCACCAAACATATTCGATAAGGAGCTGCATTATTCTCTCTCTCTCTCGTACTTGTCTGTCTGTATTTGTGTCGGATTGATTGTTCTTGCGTATGGATTGATTTCAACGCCAACACCGCAACTGCTACTCCCGAGATACATAGCAATTCTATCTTATTTTTAGTTGTATCTCCTGTTACAAACTTAGCTGTGAGTGGAGTTAAAAAAACTAGCTGTGAGTTGGCTGTGACCCACTTAGGACAGGTACGATGCAGATGTAGGTGCTTAGCAAAATAAACCTACTTTTCCTTGGCATATAGGATGGATATTTTTGTAGCATCCCTGTTTAAATAGGCACCATGCTTAACAGGTATTTATACGTATAATTACATCTTGTGAGACCACGTGGAGGTCACTTTATGGTTGTGATGAGTAATTGATTTTTGGATTAGAGTTTGTATAGTGGTTGAGTTTGGTTTTTGATATCTGTGCAGAAGTTTGCTCTCTACGACCACTTTTGTTCGCTCTACGACTTCTGTTCATTCAACTTGATGGTCGGCAGTGCCTTTTATGACTTAGTGATCAGCAGAGGTCTTTACGACTTGGTGGTCGTAGAAACTTTTACGACTTGGTGGTCGCAGTCAATTTTACGACTTAGTGGTCGCAGTCGATTCTATGACTTTGTAGTCGGCAGTCACCCCTACGACTTGGTGGTCATAGGCGCTGTTACAACTTGGTGGTCGTAGGCGCCGTTATGACTTGGTGCTCGTAGCTGCCGTTATGATTAGGTGGTCGTAGGCGCCGTTACGACTAGGTGGTCGTAGATGCTTTTACGATTTGCTCTTTATAACCACGTTGTGTGTCTATGTGATCGGCAGCAGTCTTTATGACTTTGTGATCGGTAGTAGCGTTTACAATTTTGAGGTCGGTAGTCGATTTTACGACTTTGAGGTTGGCAGTCGATTTTACGACTTTGTGGTCGATAGTCGTAGATCTGACTGGCCGTGGTTGATGGTCGTAGATCTGACTGGCTGTGGTCGATGGTCGTGGATTCTACTGGTCGTGGTTGGTGGTTGTAGACTCTACTGGCTGTGAGCGATGGTCGAAGCACTCTATCTGTGTGATCGTAAGTCGTAGCGACCAGCTGCTTGTGTTCGATAGTCGTAAGTCGTAGCAACTGATGCATGGTCATAGATCTGCTTGATTGTGAGCGATAGTCGTAGCATTCTGTGTGCCTGTGCATTTGATGGTTATAGTGTTTGCTACATGGTCGTAGCAGATTGCAGTGTGGTCGTAAGCTGCTGGAAGGATCTCATGGGCTATGAGTACCTTATTTCTTATGCATCTGAGTACTCGTAAGTCGTAGCAATCAGGTCTATTAAAGTTGTAGCTGCTGTGAGCAATGGTCATAGCATCTGCTACGTGGTCGTAGCAGCTGTTTTATGGTCGTAATGACCAGTGTGATGGTCATAATGACTTACTGAGTGGTTGTACTACCTCTGGTAGGAAGTCATGGGCTACGAGTACCTCTATCTTGTGCTTTAGATTACTCGTAGGTTGTTTTAGACTAGTGGTTTGCTGAAATTGTTCACGTGGATACATTTTGATTATGCAAATTGATGATTCTTATGTATTGTACGGTGCTATGTGATGGTTCGCTTGTTTGTGTTGGTTGCAGGACTTCAGAGCTAGGTCGTAGTGAGGCGTAGGAGGATCGGGACTAGGCATAGAGAGGTAGCTGTGAGTTGGCTGTGACCCACTTAGGACAGGTACGATGCAGGTGCTTAGCAAAATAAAACTACTTTTCCTTGGCATATAGGATGGATATTTTTGTAGTATCCCTGTTTAAATACGCACCGTGCTTAACAAGTATTTATACGTATAATTACATCTAATTAATAGAAGCTTCTGCAACCATGTAACCACCACCTATAAAAAGGTTGCATTAGACGAGATGCCTCCTTACTTTGTTTTTTCTAAGAAACGCTACCTTGCCTGTTAGAGATGCAAACGGATCGAATACGGATGGATAATGTCTTTATCATATTTATTTTCATATTTTTTCTCAGATGTGGATACGAATATAGATATCTCAGATACGAATACAAATACGAATAATATCGAATACAGATACAGAGCGAATACGAATCAAAATGAATACAGTCACGAATATTTATCGGAACATGAAAACCCCTTAAACTATACATCCAAAATCAATGAAAACACATAAATAATTTATCTTGTTAAAACATTAATGAAATCTAAACAAGCATAAGTATTTTTATCCACGATAGTCATACTATTGTACAAATTTTAAATCTTCAAATGACAGTTATTTTTTTAATGTCCTAAATAATTCTTAATGGATTTCTACCATTTACATGTGACTAACAAATTAATTAAGAATTTAAATTTGCATCAGAATGATTTAAACGGTAGTACATCAGTTTAATCGGTACAAAATTTAAACTATCGATAATACTAAATTTATTTTTAAGAAACATAAATATTTGCTAGTGGGCTGGTGGCAGGGGAAATGAGAGAGGTTGGCTTGGGCTGGGCAATGTTGGGCTGAAATCTCGGATATCCGGATCCGTATTATCCGGATAATCCGTATTTGTATTCGCCGGATATCAGGCCTACTGTATTCTATTCGTTTCTGACAAAAAAATCCGTATTTGTTTCTGATCAGAGAATTATCTGAAGAAAATTCGATTCGATACAATCCGTATTCGTTTTTATCCGAATCGATCGAAAATTATCCGATCCGTTTTTACCCCTATTACCCGTAATCTCTTTCTTTACACACTCTTTTTATAAGCATCTTATAGCCCGGAATGCCAGTAAGGCAGATCGCAAAAGGGACGGCCCAAACGCACAGCGGCTAACTAACTCGGGGAGCCCAAAATGGGGAGCAGTAGTAGCCCAAGCGGAGGAAAAGAGGGGGAAAAAGTGGAGGCGGCCGCTGAGACAAGAGGGCGGCGCCGCGCTCCTTCAGGAGGCAGGAGCCGATGTGGTAGGGAGGTGAGGTGCTCTGTCGTGGGCTGACGGCACCGGCCAATAGGTAAAATACAAATTGTGAAACGCTTTTGACTTGGTTGGCCTGTCGCCTGGGTAAACTTGTGAACTGCTATAGATATTTCAGATTTTAGGCCGTTCTCCTCAATTATATAAAATTCAGTCATGATGTGGTTAAATGTCTTCATCCTTAAAAATCTCGTCAGGATTGCCTACAAAAAAAAAAAAATCTTCATGCATGTTCATCTGTGAGAGATCAGTTCCTCTCACTCCTCATTTCTGTACGTTCATATGCAATCTTCAATTTTCAAAAGGGTTCTAAGTTTACTCTAGCAGTGCAACTGCTTATACATGCACCTGTACTTCGAAATTTACACATAAACTCCCTTGAGAGTCTCACACTCCGTATTACATCACATAGCTTAAATATCAGAAGCTAAAAGTTAACAGTGATTATGAAACTTGAAAGGCTCAAAGGTCCATAATGTTATTCTCATCGAGTACCACATCTTAACCTTAATCAGTACTGTTTTGCCTTCATAACAGACTATAGGCAAGTTTAAGGTGAGCTTCCTGTGATAGCATGAAGCAATCTTGGCTTTGGGGTATTTTAAGTTCTAGCAAACCCTACGCTCTAGATTAAGCTGGTTAAAAGAAGGTGACGCAAACACAGCTTTTTTCCATCAGCAGGCTCGGTACAGAAAGAGAAAAAATTTCATGGCCAAGATTAAAGTGGGAGGCAGCATTGTCACTAGTCAACAAGAGAAGCAGGAAGCAGTTTGGGATTTCTACTCTAACCTTCTTGGCACAGCAGCCCAAAGAGAATGCACACTCAACTTGGAATCCTTTTATAAAGAGCCGACCGATCTGTCATCTCTTGAGCAAAGTTTTTCTGAGGGGGAAGTTTGGGCAACAATTAAATCCCTCCCATCAGATAAGGCTCCAGGTCCCGATGGGTATACCGGGCATTTCTATAAATCCTGTTGGAATATAATTAAGGAGGACCTTTTGGCTGCCCTAAGCCGAATTCTGCAAGGAGATGTCAGCAGATTGTTTCTCCTCAATTCAGCCTATATCACCTTGTTGCCCAAGTCTTCTGAGGCTGCGGAAATCAAAGATTACCGACCTATAAGCCTAGTGCACAGTTTTGCTAAGCTTGTCACTAAATTATTAGCAAACAGATTGGCCCCCAAGCTTAAGGATTTGGTGTCCCCCAATCAAAGTGCTTTTGTCAAAGGAAGATGCATACATGACAATTTCATTTGGGTGCAACAAACAGTAAGTCTGCTTGCCTGCACAAAAGGAACCAAGAATTCTTCTCAAATTGGACATTTCGAAGGCCTTTGATTCGGTGTCTTGGCCTTTCTTGCTGCAAGTTTTGAGTTTTTTGGGTTTTGGGCCGGTTTGGTGCAGCATTTTATCTAGTTTGTTGAGATCTTCCACAACTCGAGTTTTGGTAAATGGGGTGCCAGGAGATCTGATTCAGCATCAGCGGGGGCTAAGGCAAGGAGACCCTCTTTCTCCAATGCTTTTCATTATAGTCATGGATGTGCTCAATGCTCTCATCAATAAAGCAAGTGACAGTGGACTATTGCAGCCCCTTCTTTCTCGAGGATCTAGTCAGCGAGTTTCTCTTTTTGCTGATGATGTAATTCTCCTTTTAAGACCTTATTTGGATGAATTGGCTTTAATCAAGGAGATTCTAAGGGTCTTTGGTGAGGCGTCTGGATTGGTCACCAACATCTCTAAATGCTCGGTGAGCCCGATACAATGCCACGACCATGTTATTGAAGCTGTGCAAATCTCCTTTCCTTGCAAGGTGCAAGAGTTCCCTTGCAAGTATCTGGGGCTTCCTTTGTCGATCAAGGCACTTTCTAGGGCTGATTTCTTTGCAATAATTGACAAGATTGCTGCTAAGTTACCAGGCTGGAAGGCAACCATGTTGAACCCGGCTGGGAGGGTCACCCTCATTCGTGCAGTACTTACGGCTATGCCCATCTATCAGCTTATAGCACTAGACTTTCCTAAGTGGGTTTTTAAAGCTATTGACAAGATAAGGAGAGCTTTCCTTTGGAACGGTCGCAAAGATGTAATTGGAGGCCATTGCCTTGTTGCTTGGGATCGGGTCAAGAGGCCAATTCAGCTAGGAGGCTTAGGAATTCTTGATTTAGAGGTGCTTGGATGGTCTCTCCGAGTGAGGTGGCTGTGGCTTAAAAAGACTCAACCCGACCGACCTTGGGCTGGTCTCGATATTCAAGTGCATCCTCATTCACTGGCTTTGTTCTCCGTCTCAGTCTCTTCTATTGTGGGGGATGGCAGCAGAACATTTTTTTGGAAGGACAAATGGCTGCATGGAAAATCCTTGCTTACTCTTGCACCTGCTCTTTGTTTATTTGTGCCACAAAGAATTGCTAATCGCAGAACAGTTCAGGAGGCACTAATTGATGACAATTAGATTCGAGATATTAGAGGTAGCCTTCCTAGTGAGGCACTTTTAGAGTATCTCCGCATTTGGGACCTCTTATCCGGGTTTGTGCTCACTCCAGGCACGGAGGATCAGCATGTTTGGACGCCATCTCCCTCTGGTGAATTCTCAACAAGATCAGCCTACCGTCGTTTTCTGGAGGGATCTGTGGAATTTGAGCCGTGGAAGGCAATTTGGAAAACCTGGGCCCCTCCTCGTTGCAAATTCTTTGTTTGGTTGGCTGCTTTAAACCGTTGTTGGACAGCGGATCGCTTGGTCGTCATGGATCGGATCACCGGAGCATTGCCCTTTCTGTGATCAAGAGGAAGAGACTGTGCAACATTTGCTCACTTCTTGTGTGTTTACAAGGAGCGTGTGGTCTTCAGTGTTATCTCGGATTGGTCTGCAGCATTTAGCTCCGGGGGTGAATGACTGCATTTTTACAGATTGGTGGCGTCAAGCTTCACAAGGGGTTCCCAAGGTTATACGTAAGGGTTTTAATTCCTTGGTCGTGTTGGTGGGTTGGTTGATTTGGAAGCATAGGAATAGTTGTGTTTTTGAGGGCTCTTCTCCTACCCATAATGTTATCATGCGGGACATTAGTGAGGAGGCCAGGGTGTGGTGTATGGCGGGAGCTAAGGGGCTCCGTAGAATTTGGCATTGATGCCTCCTTGTTTTTGTTTTTTCCCCTAGGGGGGCTCCGTAGAATTTGGTATTGATGCCTCCTTGTTTTTGTTTTTTCCCTAGGGGGGTTGAGTCGTCTAGACTCTTTTGTAATTATTACTTCTTCTTAATTCAATGATGCGCAGTTCTCCTGCGGGTTCGAGAAAAAAAAAGTTCTAGCAAACCCTCGAGAATCTGAACCACTTCACTCACAGTCGGTTGATTGGACTCGTCATCTTGGATACACCAGCAAGCTACCTTGCAGACTCTTTCAGCGTCATCAAAGTTGACATCACAAAGTAATCTGTCACCCAGCAAGCTCGCAATATCTCCCATGAGAAGTTTACCTGCCACTTGCACTGGGAAATACGCAGAATGATCGCCATTACTAGTATTTTCGTTACTCGTGTTACTTCGACCTGATACAATTTCAAGCAACATCATCCCGTAGCTATAGACATCCACTTTTGGTGTAATGGCCACTCCACTGATCCATGCGGGTGCAAGGTAACCTATAGTTCGTCTCAGTGTTGTCAGAACCCGGCTAAAATCCATTCCTAGAAATTTTGCCATCCCAAAGTCTACAATTTTCGGTATAAATGAGGTGTCAAAAATATGTTTTGTGGTTCAATATCACAGTGTATGATGCAATCCCTATAACTCTCATGCAGGTATGCCAATCCTCTAGCAATTCCAAGGGCTATTTGATAATGGACACTCCAATTTATTACCATAGTATTGCCGTGATAAATATGTGCGTCAAGGGAACGATTTGGCATGTGTTCATATACAAGTAGCCTTCTATTGCCCTCGCAATAAAAGCCAATAAGTTTAACCAAATTAATGAGCTGGATGATTCCAATTGAACTCACCTCAGCCCTGAATTCCTTCTCTTCTTGATGGAAACCATTAAGCCTTTTCACCGCAATACCTGTCAAGTCACTTAGAAATCCTTTGAATACAGAACCAAAGCTACCTATTTCTAATTTCTCAGAAAATTTGTTAGTTTCATGTTGCAGATAAGTGTATCTGAAAGCCACAATTCCATTGCCACCTTGAACAATATTCAATTTGAACATGCCAACAGATTGCTTCCTCTTGTTCCCCCAGATCAGTAGAAACCACATGACAAAATCTGACAACAAACCCAAAGCAACAACACTTGCAGCAGTGATAGCCCCAATAATCTTTCCTTTTCCTCTCTTACGGTTTCTCCAACTTTCTACATCTTTGGCAATGATGCGAAGGTAGAGAATTTTATCACCACAAGTAGTTCCGGTAGTATCCTGTCTGACATTGAGCAAGTCATCATACCATAGGGAGCATCTATTACCATAGGAATATGCAATACAAGAGAAATTATACAAGCAAGTTGTGCACATTGGTCAATGTTCCCAACAGCTTCTATAACATTGGCTTTTGCAAGCAATCTAATACCAGCCACGGAGTAGAACTTGTCTGTTGTAGCAGTTCCGCTTTGGTTCCTAGTACTGCAATCTAACGGTGTATTTCTTATGCACCCGCCAGTTCGATCCTCCAGCTCCCAATCCTTAGGTGATCCTACTGTAAAGCCCTTCATGCAATCACACACTGGATTTGCATTGTTGTTGCAGATTGTGAAAGGTCCACAAGTAGCATAGACATCACATTGATCTTTAGGGAGAGTGTAGAGTGTCACCCAATCTTGTGACTTGTCAACCCAGAAGAATGACTTGATCTGACCAGAGATGTCCAAAAGGGTAATGGTTATTAGGCTTTCATTCTGCAAACTGTATTCAAAGTACTCATCTTGGGCGTTGTTGATAAATTTGAAGTAAAACAATAAAGCTCGTCCTGCCATTTTTGGTACTGAGTTGAAGTACTAGCCGTTCCATTCCCTAGTAGACCAATACACTATGGATGAGTTGCATAGTTTGAAGATGAATTGGGCAGCACCACTAGGGTCTAATTCCAGGTAATAAAGGCCAGGAGTTGGATCTGTGAGACCATATGGAGGTCATCTCATAGTTGTAGTGAGTAATTGACTTTTAGATTAGAGTTTTTTGTGGAGTTTGAGTTTGGTTTTTGAGGATTTTGCAAAATATCACATTTTGTCTGACGACTTCGTGGCTTACAAGTTCATCTAACTGTGAGTACTGGAGTATTCAAAGTTTACGACTTTGTAGTCGGGTGGTCCGAATGGCCTTTTACTGAGTAGTCCAAAGGTACTCTGTAGTCGAGAGGACTCAGTACTCGATGGTCGTAGTTTACTGCCTAGTCGGTGTTCGGTAGTCGTAAGCCGTTGCGATCAGTAGTCGTAAGCCTTTGTGATCTGTGGTCGTAGCGATCTGTTGTGTTGGTAGTAGTGATCTGTTATGATGGTCGTAGGCTTCAGGGTAGGTGCTCGTTGGCTTCGAGTGCCTCGTTTCTTGAGCACCCGAATACTCATGTCAGACCAGTCAGTGGTCTGACTGGCTTGTGCTTGGCGGTCAAACTGGCTTCTCTTGGTGGTGTGAGATTGTTGTGAGATTGTTCTCTGGAATTCTTGGGGTTTTGGTTATGGTTTGACCTGGGTGTTGTTACTAGTGTGCATATGGTTTTATTGTTTGGTTCTAGGTTTGGATCAATAATTTGGGTGCATACATTTTGTATTGCGCATTGTACAGATAAATTACGCAAATTGATGTCTTTGTGTATCATGTGTTGCTACATGACGATTTGCTTATTTGTGTTTGTTGCAGCACTTCGGAGCTAGGTCATGTGAGGCGTAGGAGCAGGGGCGGAGCCAGGAATTGGATATAGGGGGGCAACATGAACATCAAGTAGAGTAGAACCAATGAACCATGCCAGATTTACCGATCCAATAGTCACATATCAGACTATCAAAGTAATATGTTTCACAAATTACAATGCAGAGAAAATTATGTAGTGTTGTCACCTTTTTCTTCTTGTTTAATGATTTTAATTTTAACTCCTTCGAAAGTCAAATTCAAAATTATGTATTTTATTCGTGCCTAAAAAACAGAACCGTTGTCTTATTTGCGTGTGAGCTGCGACATGTTGCTACAGTCACAGTACAGTAAAATCATTTTTGTGTGATGAATTAGCTCGGATGAATAAATGTAACTTTTTTTTAAGAGCGTGCCACATGCACACCTTCTAAAAGTTTTGATTAATGGAAATATCCACGTGGTCCATTTCTGATCGGATCATGTACTACATTTTTTTATCGAAAGAGTTAAAACTTTAGAGTACACGAAAGTATTGAGATCATAGCATTTTCTCAGTCATAAAATAGATTATTCATCGCTACACAGTTTCTTATGCAAGGCCAAAAGCATTTACAAGTGATACTTATCCTAATCGGCCCAAATGGAAGCTGACATTCGAACGTGTCTCTTCTAATCGCTGCCTTGTAGCAAACGAAATAAATATACTAACAAGTAACAAAGTAATCATACATCATCGCGAAGAAAATAAAGTGATTATACATCGATGACGAACAGCGGAAATGTTTGCATCAACGTATCATGAATGAATGGATCAAACTGACGAACCAGGAACAGACTGTATCTCACGTCCAGCCCGGCCGTTTAGTGCGGCGCCGGCGGGGAGCAGGTTATGTGCATGCTGTTGAAGTGGCACGACGGCCCTGCCGAGTCCATGTCCTCCACTGCGCTCCGCCGCTGCGGCCCAGTGCCATCGCTAGCATCCACCATCTTGGGGTGCCAGGCCCCCCCGGCCCCCCTCTCTCCGCCGAGGATCGGTACTAGGCACAAGGTGATGCTGAGATCCAAAATGGTCAGGGAGACGCTAAAGATGACTGAGAGTTGTGGGGTGGTTGTAAGCTGGGACAACGAGGAACAATCCATTTCTGCAATTTGTCCAGGAAAACATGCAAATTTATAAATTCCATATTTTCACATTTCTAAAATAACAATAGTTCATCATAATAAACTTGCGGACTTTCTACATGGTCCTTCAGTTAGTATCCACATTTTGTAAAAAAAAAATTTGTTTACAAATTGTGGCAAAAGAACGTGTGTATGACGAGTAAGCTAGGTAGCTAAGAAAGTGTGCCGAGCCATGATACGAGTAGGAGACGCGCATACAGTGTATGCGTATGATATGAGTATGGGGTGCATGAGTTATTGTAACACCCCCATTTCTGGGAGTATTATGAAAACCCTCACAGCTGCCCAGGACTGTTCAACTGCGAGTATATCCAATGAGTGTATAACATTGCCAACACAAGCTTAAGAGCAAAAGTGAACTTTATTACATTATGAAGGCTAAAAGCCAAGCATCACAGTAGGGTCAACTGCCCTTAGTTGCATTACACAAAAGAAACCATAGGCACGCCTGAGCGAAGAACGATCCTAAATCCAAGCTTCATCAACCTCGTACAGTATCACCTCGTCGTCTTCTCCTGTCTCTTCAATGTTTGCTGTTTCTGTTTATGTTTTTAGCAAGCATGAGTACAACCACCGTACTCAACAAGCCACACGGAGTCCAATAATAACTACATGCACGGGATATCAAGTAAAAGGGAATAAAGTATATTATTTTATGTGGATGCAGTTTTAGTTGGAAAACATTTGTAAACCTTTAAAAAGGGGGGGTACTTCATTAACGCAAAAAGGGTTTTACAAACTTGATTATCAATAATCAACATTATCAAAATCATTCTCAAATCTACTTATGCCTCAATACTGGATTCACCCATTAAACACAGCTTCATTTACCGGAAGCACGGCGTATTCGAATACCATTTGTCATGACTTTGCAAAGCTGCCCTGCTTTACCCACAAGATCCCTTAACTCCCGCTAAAGAGTTAAGACAACAAGGATGTTCGCTGCTCAATTCTTTATATAGACTCCGCCCAGTAGGTGTTTAATCTCGACAAGCTCGGATGACCCCACGGATCTCGTCCGACTCATCGCAGTCCTACAGTTGTATGGTTAACCACCTCCCATACGAACTCACCCTCTGACTCCCCCTTTCCAGTTGCGGAGGTTCAATTGAAGTTGAGCAGCTTCTAAGCCAGGTTTGACTAGGTCAAGTTTGACCAAATCAACGCTTGTGGTTGGGCGATTACTATGTCCTTTATTCAGCATAAGGGTCTAGTCCTTATATTTTAACTGAGGCATCAACCACGCACAAACCCAATTTCAGTACACATTGTACTGCCACCATTTCGCAACCAGCCTCCACCCTAGGATAAGGTCTTCGGATCCATTTCTGCGATCCTCGCTTATCCTAGATCCAACTTTTCCAAAACCCTAGACCAATAGCATAAACCTTAACAGTATAAACATGTGATGTGACCCTAACTACAATGATAATATTAATCTTAATTCTATGTAACTAGGTTTGTCAAGGTGAATGTGGCCATCAAGATAAACTGGGCTTTTTGGGTGGTAGGACATAGCTAGTATCATGTCATTCTAAACATTTGATACACATAAAATAACAGTGCACAAATATCATAATGAAAATACTGATAAATAAATAAATAGCAGGAATGTAGGTTCAATATGATCAAAACATGTGTGACTTGCCTTGCGGATCTGTGATTTCGATTAATTCGTATTCTTCCGCGGACTGGGCCTGGGCTTGCGCTTCTCCTTCTGGCTCCTGTGCAAACTCGACTCCGGAGGCTAACGCAAAACAAATAAAATAATATTAATTCCATGCCCGAAGGAATGAGCGAGGAATAAAGAAAATAAAAGAATAAAGAAAATCCGAAAAACTCCAATAAAATAGGATTTTTGGTTTATAGGAGGGCTATATGGAAAAATGGGCCTTGGATTTGGGTTGGCGGGCTCGAAACAAATCCGGAGAGTATAAACTTGTATTTTGGACTTTGGGTCAAACACTGTTCCTCGGGCTCGGTGCACTGTTCCTCGGGCTCGGCGAGTTGGTTCGGTCGGATCACGCCGATCGGACTCGAGCCTACTGAACGCGCGTGGCGAAGCGGGCTGGGTCTAACCGCGTCGGTTGGGCTCGGGTCGGGTGTGACCGGCGCGGCGAAGCGACTCGGTTCAGCCGAGTCGGGACGGCGGGGTCGGGGGAACAGTGCCCAGGGCACTGTTCTTCTTCCTCACCCGGCTCCCGCGCGCGCAGTGAACAGAGGAAGAGGGCGGCGGCTACCGGCGGCGATAGAGTGGGCTGCGACGGAAACCGAGGACATAGGCGGGTCCAGGGCACCATGGGGGTTCCATTTTGGGTGGTGGGAGGTCCGGTGGAGGCGGCAATCGCCGGTGGTGAGTTCCTCCCTTGCGCGGCCATTTTTGACATTGTAAGCTCATGGGAGGGATTCCAGACAATTGGGCTGGTTTTTGAGCTTCACTGGGAGTTGGGTAGGCTCGGGGGAGGGTTGGCCGAAGCTCGGGCGGCCTGAGTTGGGCCGGCCACGGTGGCGATTTTCGGGAGTGGAGTGGCGATCGGTGCCGGGGAAGAGGGAGCTGTGGGAGGTTAAGGCGGCGGTTGGGGTTTAATCCTAGGGCCATGGAGGTGCTATAGGAGGAGGGAATTGGGAAGTAGATGGCTGGAGATGGGACATTGAGTTAGGGCTCCGCATTTGGGGACTTTCGAAATTACCGGCGACGGGGAGGGATGCGGGGGCTTGGGGTGCTTGGTGAGCTATAGGGAGATGGAGGGAGTCCAATGGAGGGTCTAGGGCTGCTTATAAAGCCGAGGAATGGTGGTTCACCGAGTGAGGGGCGGGGAGATATTTCAGCGCGGTGGATTGGGGCTCAAGGCGTCTCGGCTGGCTTGGGCGTGACGGCGCGGTCAAGGGCATGAGAAGAGGGGCTGAACGGGACATGACCGAGAGGATGGATTGGCAGGGTGGAAGTCTGGGGAAGCTCACGGCTTGGCAACGAAGAAAAGGGCGGCGGGATTTGTCTGACAAGATAAAGGCAAAGATAATCTCCCCATTCATGGCAGCTAGGGCTAGGATTAGGGGCTAATTTGTGCCAAGATTCGTGTGGATTAGGGCTAGGGAGGAGATGGGCAAAGGAAAAATTGAGAAATCAAATCCAATTTTTGATTTTGACAAAATTCGGTTTTGTTTCAACCTACCCTCCTTAAAAAGGATCTCGACCTCGAGATCAACTCGGGCCAAGGAGTAGGTTGGGAAATTCTCGCTGTAAATCTGACTCCTTCTCCCATGTTGCCTCATCTGCTGTATGATTCCTCCATTGTATCTTATGCAATCTGATATTTTTATACCTCAATTGTCTCTCTGTAGTTTCCAATATCTGAAATGGTTCTTCTTCATATGATAGATCATCTCTCAAATCTATGTCATCAACTGGCACTTGCTCTGTAGAGTGACGAAGACATTTCCGTAACTGAGACACATGAAATACATTATGGACTCTTGCCAGGTTCGGTGTTAACTGTAATTTGTAAGCCACTTCTCCGATTCTTTTGATAATCTCGAACGGACCAATATATCTCGGGGCTAGTTTTCCCTTAACTTGAAATCTCTTTATTGACTTGAATGGTGTAACCTTGAGATATACCAGATCTCCAACTTCAAAACTCAAGTCCTTTCGACGATTATCAGCATAACTCTTTTGTCGATTTTGAGCTATCCTCATTTTATCTCGAACAATTTTGACATGGGCTTCTGCATCTTGTACAATTTGAGGACCTAAGAATTGTCGTTCTCCAGTCTCAGTCCAATTCAATGGGGTTCTGCATTCTCTTCCGTATAATGCTTCAAACGGTGCCATCTTGATACTCGACTGATAACTGTTATTATAAGAAAACTCTACAAACGGTAAACACATATCCCATGCTGCTCCATATACTAAGGCACATGCTCGTAACATATCTTCTAGAATCTGGTTTACTCGCTCTGTCTGTCCTCCAGTCTGCGGGTGATATGCTGTACTGAATGCTAAATCTGTTCCCATAGCTTCGTGTAATTTCTCCCAGAATTCAGATGTGAACTGTGCTCCTCTGTCAGATACTATCCTTTTTGGCACTCCATGTAATACCACGATCCTTGTTAAATATAGCTCTGCCAATTTGTTCTTGCCATAAGTCTGCTTGATTGGTATGAAATGTGCTACTTTCGTCAGTCGGTCTACAATTACCCAAATAGCATCGTAACCATCTCGAGTCTTAGGAAATCCTGTAATGAAATCCATACCAATATCATCCCATTTCCATTCTGGGATCGGTAAAGGGTTCAGCAATCCTGAAGGCTTCCGATGATCTATCTTCACTTTCTGACATGTATCACAATGGGCAATATATTCTGCTATCTCTTTTTTCATCTTAGTCCACCAATATCTCTTTTTCAAGTCCTGGAACATCTTGGTGCCTCCTGGATGAAAAGAGAGTTGAGAGGAGTGAGCTTCTCGCAATATCAAGTCCTTTAACTCTTTATCGTCAGGCACACAATAACGATCTCTAAACCTCAGAATTCCTTGTTCATCTGCAACAAATTCAGTTGAATTTTCTTCTTGACTCTTCTTGATAAGTTGTTGTATTTCTTCATCCTTCTCTTGTGCTGTCTTGATTTGATCTGTTAGGGTTGGCTGAATTTCTAACGCTGCAATCTGGCCTTGTTCAACAATATTCAAATTCAATCGTTGCATTTCCTTGTGCAATGGTACAGAGCATTCCATAATTGAGGCTACATTATGGTACTTCTTCCGACTTAATGCATCTGCGACAACATTTGCCTTGCCCGAGTGGTATAGCAGATCAAGATCGTAATCTTTGATTAACTCCAACCATCTTCGTTGTCTGAGATTCAGATCTGGCTGAGTGAATATATACTTCAGGCTCTTGTGATCAGAAAAGACTTCACAACGATTTCCTAACAAATAATGCCTCCAAATCTTCAATGCATGCACTACTGCTGCTAACTCCAAATCATGTGTCGAATAGTTGGTCTCATGTGGTCGCAACTGTCTCGAGGCATATGCTACTACTTTTCCTTCCTGCATTAGTACACATCCTAACCCTTGTTTTGATGCGTCACAATAGATCTGAAAATCCTTTTCAGGATTAGGGAGTACGAGCACTGGGGCTGAAGTTAATCTTGATTTCAACTCTTGGAAACTTTCCTCGCACTTATCTGTCCATATAAACGGATTATCCTTCTTAAGGAGCTGAGTGAGGGGTCTGGTTATTTTTGAGAATCCCTCGATAAAACGACGATAATATCCAGCCAAACCAAGAAAGCTTCGGACTTCCGTTATTGTGGTTGGCTGCTTCCACTCCATTACTGCTTTCACTTTCTCAGGATCCACCTTTACTCCTTCATCTGTAATTATAAGTCCGAGAAAAGCCACTTCTTTTAACCAAAATTCACACTTAGAAAACTTTGCATATAACTGGTGCTCTCTCAATTTACTCAAAGCAATATGAAGATGTTGACGATGCTCCTCTTCTGTCTTGGAATATATCAGTATATCGTCAATAAATACTATCACAAAGTGATCTAACTGCTCCATGTATACCATATTCATCAAGTTCATAAAGTATGCAGGGGCATTTGTTAAGCCAAACGGCACCACTGTAAACTCAAACAATCCATATCTTGTAGTAAAAGATGTCTTCTCACGATTCTGTTCTCGAATCTTGAGCTGATGATATCCTGATCTCAAGTCAATCTTCGAGAATACCTTAGCTCCTTTGAGCTGATCAAATAGGTCATCTATCCTTGGCAAAGGATATTTATTCTTGATCGTCACAGCATTCAATCCTCGATAATCCACACACATTCTTTGACTACCATCCTTCTTCTTGGCGAACAGCACTGGGGCTGACCAAGGGGATACACTGGGCTGTATAAATTCCTTTTCTAACAGTTCATCCATCTGCTTCTTAAGTTCCTTTAGTTCTTGCGCTGACATCCGGTATTGACGCTTCGTAATCGGCTTGGTTCCTGGCACTAACTCAATGGAAAGCTCGATAGGTCTATCAGGCGGTTTTCCGGGTAATTCTTTTGGAAAGACATCCAGATACTCCTGAACTATCGGCATTTGGGCGACTCCTTCTTCTACCATTATACTATGAGCACTTGACTTCATCTTCTCTACCAATGTTGAATCTGTCTTTATAGCTACCTTTTGTCCTTCTGAATTTACCAAGGTGACTAGCTTGCTCTCACAATATACATTAGCTTTATATCTAGCCAACCAATTCATTCCCAGTATGACATCAAGTCCTTTCATCTCTAATACTAACAAGTCAGCTTTGAACTTAACCCCTTGGATTTCTAGATCCAAGTTTTTGCATCCAAAGCGAGATTCCACATTGCTCCCAGCAGTTTGAAAGGAATAGGACTTTTGTAAAGTTGAGAGTGGCAATTGATTTTTCACAGCAAAAGCCAAAGAAATAAACGAATGCGTAGCTCCGGGATCAAACAAAACCAAGGAAGGCTTTGAGTTAATAAGGTACGTACCAACGATTACGTCGTTGGCTCCTGCTGCTTCCTCTGCGGAAATGTGGTTGATCCTTCCTTATACTGGCTTCAGGACTCCCTTTCCTTTATCTGCAGTTGGTGTTTGTGTCCCTGCTGGCTTGACTACAAACTGACGATTCTGTCCTTCTTCTTGCTTCGGCACTACGATAAACTGGCGAGGTGTAGATGTCAATGCCCTAACTTGGGCCTTGGCTACATCTGAGGGTAGTCCACCTCGCGGACACTGGTTCTTGTAGTGGCCAGCTTGGCCACAGTGGAAACAGACTACATGTTGCTGTGGACATTGCCTCTGCAAGTGGTTTCCTCCACAGGTAAAGCATTTCAAGGTATTTGTTTGTTGGGACGTTGCGGAACCTTGACCAATCTTGAATTGTGGTTTTGGCTTGAAAATGAACTTCTTCCCTCGCTGTCCCTTGGACTGCGGGGCTATAAACATCCGCTTCCTAGGCGCCTCAGGAGATGACGACACATGCACTATTTTCCTTTTCTGTGTTTCTTCCAACTCCTTCTGGGTTTCTTCCGATATAATAAGCTTGTTTACCATAGAAGGTAAATCTTTAAAATCCATGGCTGAGATATGGTGCTTTAATGCTATCTGCAATCCTTCCTTGAATCGTTCCATCTTCTTATCTTCAGTCTTTACATCGTCAGGAGCATAACGAGCTAAGGTGTTAAACTGATGGAGGTACTCCGTGATCGTACGGGTTCCTTGCTTTAGCGCGAGAAACTCTCGGCGCTTAGCGTCCATCACACCAGCAGGTACATGAGTCTGACGAAAAGAATCCTCGAATTCTTTCCAAGTTATCTCCCGACCTTCTAGCATAGTCTGGTTGTTCATCCACCAGGCTGCTGCTGGACCTTGTAACTGATGAGAAGCGTATAATACTTTTTCCTTTTCATTGCACTGGATTATATTCAGCTTTCTTTCGACATCCCGGAACCAATCTTCTGCTACCATGGGGTCAGGTGAAGCAGAGAAGACCGGGGGTCGAGTCTTCTGAAAATCTGGCCATTTGGATTGAACAGAAGTTGCTGGCGGGTTAATTCCTCCAGTTCTTGCTGCAATTTGCTCCACTAGCTTCATGTGTTGTTCCATCATACGTGATTGACTCAACTCGGCCTGATGTCTATTTTCTTCCATCTTTGCTAATATGGCTGCCAGGCTGGGCTGTGGTACATCTCTCTGACGAGGGCTGCCTGATTGTTGGGATCCTTCTCTTGTTTCAGCCATCTTGATTTGCTCGATGGAATTGAGAGTTCAGACCTACAGCGAGTTTTTAAGAAGGTCAGATAGGGAAGTAAGAATTCAGAGTTAAGGTAAGATTAGAATGAAATAGATAAGTACTCCAGAGTGAAATAGAAGGATTGAAAGTTGAAGGGGATAGACATAGGGATACTATTGGCAAACAAATTATCCACTAGGCAAAATAGTCTTTATTCATTCATTATACAAGTTGAATACATACCATTCATACAAGGTACACATCTCAACTTGTTTTACACAGCAAAAGGTACTATTACAAATAGGGTCCAACTATACTAACGCACACTAAAAAAAATTTTCTACCCTTTACTCCCATCGCCAATTTGAATTTAGACAAGAGTAATATAAATAGTCTTAGAAAACAAAACTTAACTTTAAAATAAGACTGATAGATAAGGTAGACAGGAAAGAAATTATACAGGGATAACATTGATATTTTATGTAACTCATTTTTACAAGTAAAATAGTTTTAACAAATATCCTTAACGCACTTAGGGTCATCCTACGGTCAAGCAAGCGGGCTCTGATACCACTCTGTAACACCCCTATTTCTGGGAGTATTATGAAACCCTCGCAGCTGCCCAGGACTGTTCAACTGCGAGTATATCCAATGAGTGTATAACATTGCCAACACAAGCTTAAGAGCAAAAGCGAACTTTATTACATTATGAAGGCTAAAAGCCAAGCATCACAGTAGGGTCAACTGCCCTTAGTTGCATTACACAAAAGAAACCATAGGCACGCTCGAGCGAAGAACGATCCTAAATCCAAGCTTCATCAACCTCGCATGCAAGATCACCTCGTGCGTCTTCTCCTGTCTCTTCAATGTTTGCTGTTTCATTTATGTTTTTAGCAAGCATGAGTACAACCACCGTACTCAACAAGCCACACGGAGTCCAATAATAACTACATGCACGGGATATCAAGTAAAAGGGAATAAAGTATATTATTTTATGTGGATGCAGTTTTAGTTGGAAAACATTTGTAAACCTTTAAAAAGGGGGGGTACTTCATTAACGCAAAAAGGGTTTTACAAACTTGATTATCAATAATCAACATTATCAAAATCATTCTCAAATCTACTTATGCCTCAATACTGGATTCACCCATTAAACACACTTCATTTACGGAAGCACGGCGATTCGAATACCATTTGTCATGACTTTGCAAAGCTGCCCTGCTTTACCCACAAGATCCCTTAACTCCCGCTAAAGAGTTAAGACAACAAGAATGTTCGCTGCTCAATTCTTTATATAGACTCCGCCCAGTAGGTGTTTAATCTCGACAAGCTCGGATGACCCCACGGATCTCGTCCGACTCATCGCGATCCTACAGCTTGTATGGTTAACCACCTCCCATACGAACTCACCCTCCGACTCCCTTTCCAGCCATGAGGTTCAATTGAAGTTGAGAGCTACTAAGCCAGTTTGACTAGGTCAAGTTTGACCAAATCAACGCTTGTGGTTGGGCGATTACTATGTCCTTTATTCAGCATAAGGGTCTAGTCCTTATATTTTAATCGAGGCATCAACCACGACAAACCCAATTTCAGACACATTGTATCGCCACCATTTCGCAACCAGCCTCCACCCTAGGATAAGGTCTTCGGATCCATTTCTGCGATCCTCGCTTATCCTAGATCCAACTTTTCCAAAACCCTAGACCAATAGCATAAACCTTAACAGTATAAACATGTGATGTGACCCTAACTACAATGATAATATTAATCTTAATTCTATGTAACTAGGTTTGTCAAGGTGAATGTGGCCATCAAGATAAACTGGGCTTTTTGGGTGGTAGGACATAGCTAGTATCATGTCATTCTAAGCATTTGATACACATACAATAATAGTGCACAAATATCATAATGAAAATACTGATAAATAAATAAATAGCAGGAATGTAGGTTCAATATGATCAAAACATGTGTGACTTGCCTTGCGGATCTGTGATTTCGATTAATTCGTATTCTTCCGCGGACTGGGCCTGGGCTTGCGCTTCTCCTTCTGGCTCCTGTGCAAACTCGACTCCGGAGGCTAACGCAAAACAAATAAAATAATATTAATTCCATGCCCGAAGGAATGAGCGAGGAATAAAGAAAATAAAAGAATAAAGAAAATCCGAAAAACTCCAATAAAATAGGATTTTTGGTTTATAGGAGGGCTATATGGAAAAATGGGCCTTGGATTTGGGTTGGCGGGCTCGAAACAAATCCGGAGAGTATAAACTTGTATTTTGGACTTTGGGTCAAACACTGTTCCTCGGGCTCGGTGCACTGTTCCTCGGGCTCGGGCGAGTTGGTTCGGTCGGATCACGTCGATCGGACTCGAGCCGGCTGGAACGGGCGTGGGGCGAGCGGGCTGGGTCTAACCGCGTCGGTTGGGCTCGGGTCGGGTGTGACCAGCGCGGCGAAGCGACTCGGTTCAGCCGAGTCGGGACGGCGGGGTCGGGGGAACAGTGCCTGTGGCATCGCTTCTTCTTCCTCACCCGCCCGCGCGCAGATGACAGAGGAAGAGGCGCGCTACCGGCGGCGATAGAGTGGGCTGCGACGGAAACCGAGGACATAGGCGGGTCCAGGGCACCATGGGGGTTCCATTTTGGGTGGTGGGAGGTCCGGTGGAGGCGGCAATCGCCGGTGGTGAGTTCCTCCCTTGCGCGGCCATTTTTGACATTGTAAGCTCATGGGAGGGATTCCAGACAATTGGGCTGGTTTTTGAGCTTCACTGGGAGTTGGGTAGGCTCGTGGGAGGGTTGGCCGAAGCTCGGGCGGCCTGAGTTGGACGCCACGGTGGCGATTTTCGGGAGTGGAGTGGCGATCGGTGCGGGAAGAGGAGAGTGGGAGGTTAAGGCGGCGGTTGGGGTTTAACTTAGGCCATGGAGGTGCTATAGGAGGAGGGAATTGGGAAGTAGATGGCTGGAGATGGGACATTGAGTTAGGGCTCCGCATTTGGGGACTTTCGAAATTACCGGCGACGGGGAGGGATGCGGGGGCTTGGGGTGCTTGGTGAGCTATAGGGAGACGGAGGGAGTCCAATGGAGGGTCTAGGGCTGCTTATAAAGCCGAGGAATGGCGGTTCACCGAGTGAGGGGCGGGGAGATATTTCAGCGCGGTGGATTGGGGCTCAAGGCGTCTCGGCTGGCTTGGGCGTGACGAAGGCGCGGTCAAGGGCATGAGAAGAGGGGCTGAACGGGGACATGACCAGAGGGGATGGATTGGCAGGGGCTGGAAGCTGCGGGGAAGCTCACAGCGGCTTGGCAACGAAGAAAACGGGGCGACGGCGGGATTTGTCGGACAGCACAGTGCCAGCACAATCTCCCCCGTTCATGGCAGCTAGGGCTAGGATTAGGGGCTAATTTGCGCCAAGATTCGTGTGGATTAGGGCTAGGGAGGAGATGGGCAAAGGAAAAATTGAGAAATCAAATCCACTTTTTGATTTTGACAAAATTTGGTTTTGTTTCAGTTATGCACGTCTTTCTTGTACCTTTAAAAAAGGTATTTATTGATTTTTATTTCCATCACTTCACCGACGAATGAACCCAACTAGCACAAGTAAACCCCCCCCCACATGAAAAACATATAGTACAGACTTAGACTCGTTTGGTTAGTATCCACATTTTGTCACAAAAATTTGAATGCAAATTGTGGCAAAAGAACGTTTGTATGACGAGTAAGCTAGGTAGCTAAGAAAGTATGCCAAGCCATGACCCGTGGCCTGGAGCTAAACACTAACCATACCCGATCAAATTCGCACAAGATAGACGTAACAAATTGTGATGTAACCGGATAATCTCAAGGACTTCTGCTTCAATCTAACTCTTCTAACAATGCGACACCTGTCCCTGGAAAGTTGTACTAGGTGGGCCCTACAAAGACGACAACATACGCACATGTGCCGAAGATACATGATTATCTCGACAGGGACAATGTGCAAATCCCAAACTATGGAAGCGCATATCATGGTGGATGAGATGTGTCCTTTGATTCTGATGTCTAAGCTGAATTGTCAAAAAGAAATGAGCATTAGCATGTCCAAAAAGAGCCAATTTTTTGCTCGGAGATCTCAAGGGGGTACCCAAGGATCTTTTGAGATCAAGGTTTGGAGATTACAGGGTCCCTCTTTGAATCTCTGTAATAATGCCAGGAACAAGAAGCCAAAAGGATTTTCTTCCAGTGAAAGCTTGGACAATAGTCACACACTTATTCACTCACTCATTGTACTAGTACTATTATCCTCTGTTTTACAGTTCACAAACAGAACATGTTGTTGGCAGCAGTATCACTAAAGAGGGTTGATAAGGGGGCAAAAATTCATAAAAGGCTCTATTTTTTAGTAGTGTGACTGATGCGCCCGTCATGAGAATACCTAAGAGGAGCTGCAAAAGAATAATGGGGCTTAACAACTACCACAACTTTGTGCTGTGGCAATGGACCTATGCGCGAGAAAATCTAGAAAAGGTGATTTTTTTTAATGATTCTTGGTAGAAGATTATAAACCCTAATTTCCGGCATTGTTCTCCCTTGGTTTTGGGGTGGCCTGTCTGACTACTGTGGTGCAGTTCGTCACATGCCAAGTTCCGATGCATGAAAGGCACATACATATAGTCAGTCCAAAGCAGGCTTCTCTCTCGTTGATCAGAGATAACACTAAAGAAAAACCAGAGAATGTTACATCATTCAAACGGTATAGTATCCGCCGTCTCATGCTATCTGTTGACCACTGTTCCGTTGCGCACTCACTCTTTTACTCTCGCACCAATAAGAGACACCACTGCTGTCGACGGGTTTACCACACCCCCGTATGTAGAGAGGCCGGGGGCAGTGGTCCTGCGGTGGGTGGCGGCGGAAGGAGGCACGTCGAGGCGACGAGGTTGCCGTCAGTCACCGGTGGTGGAGGGAGACGAAGGAGGGGTATAGAGCTACGTTGGCGTCAGAGAAGAGAGAGAGGGGGGAGGTGGAGTGGCAGAGGAGGAGAGGGAGAGCTCATTGGCGAGGAAAGCTATGCTAGTGTCGGAGAACAGAGAGAGGTGAGAAAGCAGTGGGGACGAGGAGGGAGAGTGACGGCATTGGCGGAGATATTGGGAGAGGAAGTAGAGTAGCGGCCAGTGGAGGAGGAAAGGGGAGAGGTTCCTAGCTACTCCATGCCTGTAATTAATCCTTGATAGTTTGGCACCTGTCCTCTGTCCATAGTCAGGAAGAACATTTCGGCCGTGTGATCTTCTGTAGATCTGAGGAAGATTTTGCTTGCTTCATCGATCTGCCTCTCCCCCAAATGCACACGATACAAAAACAATGGATTTTCTTTTTATAAACTGCATGCAAAAAACTAGATTTGATAGCGGCGACAGGTGAGTGAGCCCCTGACAGGCCAAGTATGGTATTGGTGGGGAACCTCGTGCGCGAAATCGTAGAAAACCTGCGATGCGATGGCCGGATGGTCCAGAAGGGGTGCTGTGTGTGAAGCCGCAAAGCGAGTGTGAAAGCAAAGGGCGGCTGCAGCTAGACTCCAAGCCTCGCTGTCACTGTTAGATTCCACTGTTCCACTGCTCAGCCCATTTGCTCAGTTAGCCGTCTCTTCGGGGGTGTTTGGTTGCCAGCCACAGTTTACCACGTCTAAGGTTAGGCAAATTTGACCAACTTTAGAAGCTGTCTGGTTGCAACCACAGTTGTGGCAAGATTCCCTTCCAGGAAACTAGGTCCCACGCGTCAATGACTTAAAAAAGTGTGGCAAGATTCCCTTAGGCTTGGTAAGGTGTGGCAAAGAATTTGAGCACCTTAACTTAGGCAAGTGTGGCAATTTTTGTTGGCAAAGTGTGGCTAGCAACCAAACACCCCCTTCATCTTTCTGTCACCCCCTCCAAAAACAATAGGTCTCCAATATAAATAAAAATGATTAGCAAGGTTCGAGACATCTTTTTTATTTTCAGAAAAAAATCTCATAATAATTCTAAAATAGAAAAAAATCTTAGAAATTCTCATATTAATCGAGAAAAAGAAAAATATCTCCACTATTTATTTTGGTGAGACTAGATTATAACAGTATAGATTAAGCGTGTATATCAAATATAATTGTATTTCAATCATAAACAATAGAGTTGTATATTAAGAGCAAGTATAATAAGAGGCTGTTAGTAGACTGTATGCTGAGGTGGAGGAGAGAGAGGAGGAGAGAGAAGAGAGGTGGGCTGTAAGTTTACAACACCAAGCACAAGAACCAAGAAACTTTGTGAGAGAAAGGGTGGGTCATACACCTTCATTTGGTTGTAAACTACTATATGAATGAGCTAATAAGTGTTCAGAAGTGTCTATACTGACCACCAAGGTCAGATTATTAGCCTTGCTCTAAAGACAACTGTATCATAATATCTAGCCACATAATTATGCGAACAAATATGCTAGTTAATAATAATAACTACCAGTCAATTGGTCTAATTCGTGCCTTGATGACCATGTAATCCTACTCAATCACATATTCTAATTCAGGTACATGTAGATGTTAACATTTTCAGATACAGCGTAGCTACACGTACCAATGATAGATCCTTCTTGGAAAATCCCCTGTTACTGACAAGTGGGTCCAGACACGGCGGTCGATTTAGACAACCATCCACTTGTCCGCTTGTCAGTGACTGCTCTTACACACAACTTTGGTTTTGGAAGGAGTTTATGTGTGAGATTTGGTAGTAAGCTTGCCAAGCTTACAAAATTCAGTTATCACAGGGTAATCCTCCTACTCATGACAGTCCCAAGGTGGTGAGTAACATGGATGCATGCCAGTCCAAAGAAGCATCCCCTAGTGGGGAACAAGTGTTGAAAAACAATGCCCTAGCTAGGGGTGGTTGGCCAGTAATAAAACACATGCGCATCTATCATGAGGTGATCATCATCTCTCTCTCTCTCTCTCTCAAGCATATCCATCCATCCTACAAATGGGATGAGGACGTACGTTGTTGCTGTTCTTCTTGTATCAGTTTAAGTAGCCCTTAGCCTCCTCACTTCCTTCACCACACTCCTTGCTCTTCTTGCACCGACGGAAATTCTCATAGGTAAGGAGAATGTTACTACAACTGTCTTTAGATCCATTTGCTTCGTCATTTCCTTGCTCTTGTTCTTGGTGTTTCATGAGGTTCTTTTACGGTTTGTTTCATCACAACTGAGAGTTGAGGCTTAATTACGTCTCTCTTGAAGTGTTGAGGTTTCATTGGTGAGGAGAAATGGTGGCTTAGATGGCTAGATGCCAGCCTTTTCAAGCAGGGAAGCAGCAGCAGCAGCAGCAAGAGCAGCATCTGCATCACGGTGGCTGTGCTCTTCCTTCAGTGTACAGAGGCACGGTTCTGCTGCCCCGGCAGGACAGCTTGGCGCCGCCCCCGACCGCGCCGGAGTTGTCATCGTCGTCGGGAAGGAGCGCGACGGAGGAGAGGGCCCTGAAGATCCACAGCGAGGCCGAGCGGCGGCGGCGGGAGAGGATCAATGCTCACCTGGCCACGCTGAGGAGAATGATCCCTGATGCTAAGCAGGTCTGCAAAGAACTCTCCTAGTTTTGTGTCGTGTCAGAGTTCTTGTCCATATAGAACATATAGCCAAGTACATATGCGGTTCTGGTTAAATTAACAGAGCAACTGAAGTTGTAGCTGACAACAGTTCAGTTCTTGAAATCGATAATTTATCAATATCTTTTTCAGACAAAACTAACTATTCCGGCTCAACAACTCTTCTCTTACAAGAATACTATTCAGCAACTCTGACAAAACATCTAAATTAGTGAATTTTTAAGGAGGCAGCCTGATCGACATTCCTTCAATTCAAGTTAGTAATAGTTTTACTCGTGGATTTCCTTTACATCATCCGTTTGTGAAAGTCTTGATCTGAATCATTAGTACTGTACCACAAGCAACAGCATTAACAATACGCTTTTGTGAACAGATGGACAAGGCCACCTTGTTAGCCAGGGTGGTCAACCAAGTGAAGGACCTGAAGAGGACAGCAACTGAAGTCACAGAAGCAACGCCCATCCCTCCGGAGGCCAACGAGGTCACCGTCCAATGCTACATCGGGCAAAGCCGCACCGCCGTCGGCGACGACCGGACCACGTACATCAGGGCCTCCGTCAGCTGCGACGACCGGCCGAACCTCTTCGCCGACCTCGCTAGAGCATTCCATGGCCTCAGGATGAGGGCGCTGAGGGCAGACATGACCTCCCTAGGAGGCAGGACACACCATGTCTTCATACTATGCAGTGATGAGGGCAATGTGAGTGTCTGCCAGTCTCTGAAGGAGAAAGTCAGGCAGGCACTGGCCAGCGTTGCATTCCCAGAGATGGTGTACAGCAGCAGATCTAGGAGCAAGAGGCAGAGGATTCTCGAGTCAAATTACTCAACAGTCATGTACTCCATGTAGGTGATTTCTGATGGTAATTTAGGAGCTAAAGTAAAGTGGGTTGTGATGAATTTTTATAGGTTTGTCCTGAGAAGACAGATGTGCCAGGGCCAAATTGGGAGGTTCAGAAATGTGGCACACTAAAACCTTGTAAGTTGCAAAATGGCACTTAAGTAGTTGGAAATGGCACTTAAGTAGTTGGAACGTTTTTTTAGAATTAAGTAGCTGGAAAGCTGGAAATAGTGAAAGAAATGTAAGTATGCCTTGAAAAAAATATGTGGAAAATGACACTGCAAAGAATAGTTCATTACACAAACTGACGGATTTTTATTGGAACTTTAAAAGTTAATTCCTACAATACCAAAAGCGATCTATTAACACAAACTTGCAAAAGGCCTCCAGCCAATAATTTACAAACAAAAGAAACTTTAAGCCAACTTTAAGCCACATGCGAAGCCTGAGATTATCTAAAAAAAAACATGCGAAGCCTGAGCACTGGAAAAGACCTAAAAAGCCAAATTGATAGACCAAAAATGGCAACAAAAAAAGGGTGAATGACGTCTTTTAATTTTTTTCCCAAGTATTCAACACTCATTCACTTCAATAACTACAAAACTATGAAAATTAGGATGAGAAGTCACCACAAGACGAGCAAGAGAAGCTGCTGAAATTTTTGGAGAAGAATCAGCAAAATCGAAAGTACCTTTATTTGCACTGCGGTACTACCGATTTTCGGAAGTACCTTTGTTTGCACTACGGAAGTACATTTCTTTACACTGCAGTACTTCTGATTCTTGGTGAACAGTAATTTCAGTCCAAGTTCAAAACAAGAATCGATTGAATTTTTGATCCGTAAATCCAAATAATATGAAATTTTGCAGAGACCTTCTCTAGGGTAATGTGAACCTATTCCAACAAACAATCATAAAAATTATGACCAAAGTTGAGATCTTTTTCAGTTTGTTGGAAGGTTGCACCAAAACCGAGCCAAAACCAAAATCGGTGAATACAATTTACTTGTGGAATGAAGATGACCAAGAAGGGTCTAGATATATTCTCACACGTCACAACAAGTTAGTTCACCACAGAAACCAAGTCAAAAACCCTCGGATAAAGAGATGGACAAAAGAATCCAAAATCAAGTAAAATCGAGTTTTCTCATGAATTTTGCTATCAAATTGCTTAGATGGGTGGACATATATTCCTAAGAATAATCTCTAGCTTTTATACGTCTTTGGCATAGCAAGATCACAAGAAGCAGAGAAAAGAGATCAAAACTAACCAAAATTTAAGCACATCAATAAAAAACAAGAGAGACTCAAGAGTTGCATAAAGATTGATATATTGCTTATTTGAGAAGGTAGGTTTTATAGCTACTATACCTTGGAGGACAAAGAGCACCTAAGATACTTACTCTCAAACTCTAACCATAAACCTAGAGAAGAGAGCACAAGAGATGGGTTGGATGGTTAACCTCACATGTCTTCATCCCAACCACATTTTATAAGTGGGCAACCAGCCACCTATTCACTTTAGTGGATATTATCCGCTATTACAATGGGGAAACCCGTTAACCCTCCACATACGGATTTTACTCCCACAACTTAATTTATACACACTTTTCAAAGCGCATAAACTGTGCATCCGCTAAAATCTTAGCCTTGATCCAACTGGCTCCACCTTGACCTAAGCCGCTCTCTAACGCATCGCCCATGAGCCGCGGTTTTGAACCAAGATGGTTTTCGGTATTTTGATCAAACTACCAAAATAGCCCTGATCTAAAATTAAATAGATTCTTAACATGTCTAGGAGCTCAAGCTCATAATTTTGCCAAGAGTATCCAAAAATAAGCCAGGCCATGTTAATATACTAAATGGAACAAAGAATCTACTATTGAGTCAATTTAGAGTGCTACAAGTTCAAAAATGAAATATTTTGTTCAAGCACTTGATGTTACTTGTAGTTGAACAAATTTAGCACATTTGGCAAATTTTGAAGTTATTTTTGGTTTTAGCTGAGCTTCAACATTTTTCACAAAATTTAGTTTCCTTAGCATATGCTTAGATCTTAAGCCTTATGCGACTATTCAAAGCAAGAAGCTTAAGAAAGTGATCTTGGTCATCAAAAACTTCCCCTGAGTTCATACTTAGTGCAATCGCAAACCGTCTGATGAGAAAAGATTAGTCAGATCAGTTTTTTCGTAAAAAAGATCATTTTGCATTTTCTTGACTTAGTTCAAGAGCAAAGAGTTAATACTAACTCATGCTTCACTAATGAACTAGCATAGTTCAATCTAAAGTTCAATGCAGATTCAAGACTCAACTTAGCTTATTTGACATGGCATGAATGATTAGAGGATTCAATAGAGCAAGACATGATCTAATTCAATTTTTTCATATTTAAAGAAGCTAGCATGGTAAGAGCTAATCTACACATAGAAGGTTATGATAAAACTAGCACAAGTCATGGCAAGATGTAAAGCAGGTTTATCATGTGACACAAGGATAATAATCAGGGCTCCATGTATTTATAGTACAATGCATATTGCTGAATTTAAATATGATGACAAAGATTCCAGCTCCCCCTCAGCAAGTGGGTCAGTTTTAGAAGTAATTTGGTTCAAGTTAAGTTATATCTGTGTTAAGCTCAAGAAAATCTCAAATGAATTCTTTTTGAATCAAAGCAAAAAGCATGTGAGAAGAAGATTGGAAAAACAAAGAAATTGAAGTCCTTAAAGTATAGACAAGATAGAAGAATTACTATAGCTCATACTCACTTTCGCCTACCCCATATAACTCTAGAACTATTAGCTGGTCATCTAAAATACAAGAGAGTAAACACATTCCTTATCTACCCAAGGGGCCCAACCCCGTTAAACCTAAAAGAAGTGAGTGAACTCAACCTAGTGAAAAGAGAAGCAATTAATAAGCAACATTTTAGGATCATAAGATGAGAGAAAGAAATCTAACCAGCTGAGAATGAGAATCATTCTAATCTATGCTAGAAAGACTAACCTAAATACATCCAATAAACAAAATGTAATAGAATAAAAATATACATATAATACAAAAAGAACAAAATGCTCTCCCTTAGATTAAGCCACAGGGACAAACCACCCCAATCTCTCCTCGCAAGGTCATGAACCTCGAGCTATCTAAAAGCTTGGTGAAAATGTCAGCCAACTAGTGGTCACTCTCCACAAACTGAAGCACTATGTCACCCTTCTCCACATGGTGTCTAAGGAAATGATACTTTATGTCTACGTGCTTGGTTCTAAAGTGCTACACTAGGTTCTTAGCAATGTTAATGGTAGAAGTATTATCACAGAAGAGAGAAATACTATCTATGGCTAACCCAAAGTGTAACATCCTAAAAATTTTGATTTTGAAAATGTGAAGCTTTTGAGTCATTTTTGCAATGTATTTTATTTGAGTTTGGATTTTTATGATGCTTCTTAAATTTTGGTTGAGGTTTCCGAGAATGGAAGAAAGGTCGAAAAATAAAACCAATATTAATAATGCCATATAAGGGTAACATGCAAATAATAGAAGACTAAAATTCTAAATTCGAATCTGAAAAGCTGATCCAGAAAAGGAAGGGAGAAATTTGACTTAAAATATAAAATGTCATCCTTGAGGAAATAATGACATAAAAAGGTGAATGACTGAAATAAATACATACATACATACATACATACATACATACATACATACATACATACATACATACATACATACATACATACATACATACATACATACATACATACATACATACATACATACATACATACATACATACATACATACATACATACATACATACATACATACATACATACATACATACATACATACATACATACATACATACATACATACATACATACATACATACATACATACATACATACATACATACATACATACATACATACATACATACATACATACATACATACATACATACATACATACATACATACATACATACATACATACATACATACATACTAATTGTGCAAGGAAGAGTTTAGCAATATAGGGAATATATATATATATATATATATATCTATATAATGTGCAAAATTAAGCAAGCCAGCAAGATAATATTATGAGAAATTATATACATATACATAAGACAAAATATACAACACACTAAACATATATTATGATGAGTGAAGCAATAAAGGAAATAAAGATATGAAAATAAGAACATCAAATAAAATAAAAGGACTATTATATTTTGTATTTAGGTAATTAAACAAAGATTTGGAATAAAAATTCAGAAATTAGGAACCATGATCTTGAAAAGGAAAAGAAGTTCAAAACTAGCTTAAACATGTTATCTCCTTGTCTTTTCCATTTTTTCCTCTTCCCCCTCACTTCCATGTGGGCCACCCACCCTTCTCCTCTCTTTTTCCCCTCTGGCTCTCTTCTTCCTGCTCCCTTGCGTAGCTGCCGTGCGCCCATGTCGTCTTTCGCAGCGCGCGTCCTCCTCCTCTCTGCTTTGGCAAAAGCCGGCCGACACGGTCGGATCGCTCGAATCCCTCTGCCATGCGCCGCACCTGTCTCCCTCTGCGCCGACCCACTCCGCCCGCGCGTCTCCTCCCTCTCCGCATTTCTCCCGTGCGCCCATGCCCCGCACGTCGCGCCTCCGCGTGCCGAGCCCTGCGTCAGTCCTCCCTGCCGCCCGGTCCGCCGCCAACCGCGCCTCCCCGCCCCCTCTGCGCTATAAGTGGCGTCCGTCATTCCCCATTTTCCCCCGTCTCTCCTCCTCGCCTCTCCCCTATTTCCGGCCGGCCGCGCGCCCTTTTCGTCGCCGCCTCCCCTGCAGTTAGCCCCAGTTCAATTCCACCCCGCCACAGCCTCACCGGAACACCGCGCACCCATCCTCGCCGTCGGTCGAAGCTACCGCCGCCTGTACGCCGCCGGCACCATGCGCCACCACCGCCTGACACCACCTCACGCCGCTGGCTCGCCTCGGCTTCTCTCCGGTAGCGTCAGCCCCTCAGGTAAGCTCCGCGCACTTCCCTCATGCTTATGCACGCGCAGTCATCTCCCCTATCCTTCCCAGCCGCCGGCGCCTCATTTTCACTTCACCGCCGCCCGCCCTATGCCGTCGCCCGTCCACCTCGCCGCCACTCCGGCTCACTAGCCGCCACCCCTAGCCCCTCCATCTCCTGCGCAACTCATTTCATGGGTCACCACCCCCTCCCCGGCCATCCCTCGTCGGTGCCGCCGCAGCCCAGTTGCGCCGGCTGCCTCCTCTGTTCTGCCCCGATTCATGCCTTACCTTTTCTAATTCATCCCCCTCTTCTAGTCAAGAGACACCAGCCGCTCAGATGGTTAGCAGCGTCCATCGCTAACACATGGAACGCCCGGGTCCCGAGTTCGAACTCAGCCGGCCGCACCCTTTTCCCCTATTTTCATTTTAATTTTTGTAGCCCATTTCAATTAAGAAAAATCTAGAAAAATTAGGAAATAATAAAGGGAATGTAAAAAATTGAATTAAGGTATAAAATAAGGTTGTCTAAAATTTAATGTTTGATTATTTATGAGCTTAAATATTGATTGAGATCTAACTACTAATTAAGGACATCAATAAAATATGGTTTCGCTTAATGTTCAAATTTAATAAAATCCTAAATGTTCAAATTTATATAATATATATATAATATAATATATATATATATATATATATATATATATATATATATATATATATATATATATATGTGTGTGTGTATGTGTGTGTGTGTGTGTGTGTGTGTGTGTGTGTGTGTGTGTGTGTGTGTGTGTGTGTGTGTGTACATCCAAGTTAAATTTAAGGGAATAAAATTGATAACCATAAAAGCAAGGTTTTAAAATTTAACAAGGTTACCTTGGACCATAATCCAATATATGACCTAACATTAAAATGCCGCCATCACAACATAGAAATATTTGCATGTAAGTGATTAATCGGCTAATTAGTATAATTAGTAGGAGGGTGAAATAGGAGCTTAGGTTTCGACTAACATCCCACACAAAATAAATAAATGGCATATTTCCTAAAGACTCAAATTCCCAAAATTAATTATGGAACTAAAGTGCAAATAGAAATTTAAACTAAAAATATGTTGCCAAGTAAATTAAGGGTAAAATATCAATGTCAGTTAATCTCCAGAGCGCCTCCAAATTAAAAGGGTCATATCAATAGGTACTACAATATAATAGCCCTAGATTACCAGGCATTGAAGTAATCTTATCGATATATATAATGTGAGGTAACCATTTAACCGATGAAACGATTGATTACCTAGGATCGCATAAAATGCTACATATCAAATTGCTAGCAATATGAATTACATGAAAAAGCTAAAGGTTGTATACATCGTCTACGGGACCCCTACTTTAAACCCATAAATGTTAATAGTTGACCAATACAATATTTAATACCCACCTAAATTCATGTACCTGCCCATATGTGCAACCTGACACATGGAACATCCTTAATAAATATGAAAACAATAACTGAGGTTATTAAATAAAAAGATCGATCAGTGGATTCTAAAATTGGCTATGCCTAGCCACCCTCAGATCCAAAGCAGGATATTCTCGTGAATATTCCTTTATCATGAATCTTCCTTAACCTCCAGCGAATCTCCCTGTCATTTACCCCTTCGCTCTAATGACCTTGATTTCGACAACGCTCCGTGCCCAATCAATCAACCTCAGATCAATCATCTTATCATAATAAAAATTTACTGAATTCAATCAGAGTTATTGGATCTTTTGAGTTATTTGCCTTTATTTTCATTCTATCATTTAGCACGTAATTAGAAATTGGAGCCCCGAAAAATCAAGAGATTAAGCGGGATCAAGAGCAAAGTGAAGATAGAGACCAAAAGCTCAAGAAAAAGCATTGTGTGAGCTCAAGACTGCGGTAAACCGCGCAAGGAGAGGCAATACTTTGATCATGTTGAACCTACATTTTCTGCAAATTTACTTTTGTTTAAATTATCAAATTGCATGCTGTTATTTCGTATGCAAATATATGTTTGTTTGAAGATTCTAGTTACATACCCATTAATCGACTTGCTAGTATTATACCTCCTTTGAAACATTTGAATATCTGAGCCTTGTCACCATAGCAAAATTATACTGGTAATCTTTCAAAAATAAGTCTATAACTATATGCCATGCTTAGTATTGCTTAGATAATCGAGGGCACAAAAAATGCCCCAAAGCATCACTTCGAATAATGAGAAATTGGTTTGGGCAGTCATGGTGGAAATGACTGGTGTATTTGGTTATGAATATTTTGTACTCCTAAAAACCTCAAGTTGCTTAATTAACTGGGCGGATGGTTCGAGGGTGTGTGTGTGTGGTGCAGTGGAAGCACAAAGGGGATAGTGGTAGAACCGCCCAGATAGCCTAAGGACCGAATTTTGTGATGACCTCCCAGTGTACGACAAGTATAACCACAAGCTGGCAAAATATAGGCAGGGCTAACTAATTTGCATCGACTTAGTAAGAGTTGCGCCGGTGTGACCACGGGCGGGCAGAGGATGGCCACATCCTCCGACGTGACGGTGCAAGAGGGGGCTTCTGAAAGGGTGGTCGTACTCAGAAGGAAGTGGAAACCTTAGCAGACGTAACTCTGCTAGGAAAAATGCATTGTAAAGGTCTTATGATAGACTACTCAACCGCATGGCTAAGGAATCATGTGGGGCAACGAGTGAATTTATCTCTTGTGGGTAAAGTGTGCAAACTCTGCAGAGTCAAAAACTATTTGAATAGTCATGCCCACGGTTAAGGGCGGACATGGAACCTAACTAGATATAGTTCTATTTCAAAAACTTTGTGGGTGAAATTGGTAAAGTGGAGGGCAGAGAAAGGCCCTTATTTGTGTTGCCCTGAGTGTCGCCCCAGGGATAAGTTAAGCGGTTATAACGCTGAAGGATTAAGCATATGGTGCAGAGGCCATGTAATGGTGGATGGAATCTGGATCGCTATTATTATTGCATTCTTTCACATCTTATGTTTCAGTTCAAACTGCTAGGTCTCACGAAATTTCTATGTGTCTTATTTCAAAAGCAATTTATGGCAAATAAAATAACCCGAGCTTTCCCTTGATAAGCCATGCATATTATTTAGTTGCATCCTGTGTATTGGCTCGCGGAGCACGGTTGTTTGTGCTCACACTCGCTCTTATAACAAATCCAGAATCAGGAATCAAATTACTACGTTTCGGTAATACAACTGGACATGAGGACGACGATGATGAGGTATCAAGAACTAGGCCACGAACCTCCAGTTGGCTGCCTGTGGGCATGTCCTGAAGATCCCACCTATGAGCTTCGTTCTTCCGCTGCTGCATTTTATTGATGTCGGCCTAATCGGCCCATGTGTAAGTCTTTTATTATATTTATGCTTCTGCATGGTATGTATTTTGATATTCATTTATGTATCTGTGAGCACTATCTACTGATCTAGGGAATAGTGCGGTGGAATCACAGAGGATTCCGGATTGTGAAATCTGGATCTGACACAAAGTCCCGTAAGATCAAAACCATCCAAAGCACCTGATTACAGCAACTAGCGGCTACAACATACTCGGCCTCTACGGTGGACTATACAATACTAGACTGCTTCCTAGAAGACTAAGAAATAATAAAAGTACCAATGAATTAGCAAGTGCCAGAAGTGCTCTTCCTATCTATCATATAGCCAGCAAAGTCTGCATCGGAGAAGGCTCTAAGGGAAAGACAGGAAGCAGAAGACTACCAGATACCATAGTCTAGAGTATCTCGAAATTACCTAAAGATGCGCTTCACCTCTTGACGGTGAGAGACACGAGGAGAAGCCTGAAATTGAGCAAATAGACACCCGACGAAGTGTATGTCGAGCCTCAAAGCAGTGAGGTACAAGAGGAAGCTAGTCATGCTGTGGTACACCTTTTGATCCACAGGCTCACCATCCTCATCAAGTTCAAGTGTAGTCAAGGTCGCTATTGGAGTTGACACCAGCTTGCCATCACTTATGTCAAAGTGTCTCAAAAGGTATCGAGTATACTTGTCTTGATGTAAGAAGGTACTCTCTCGAGTCTGTTTGATCTAGAAGCTAAGGAAGAAGCTCAACTCACCCATCATGCTTGTTGTAGGGGTGGCCCCACCTAAGCCCAGTAGGCCTGTTAGAAAGCTGTAAGGCCCAAAATGGGACATGTATAATGACATAAGTGCCCTCGAGGGGGATATCCAAATGTAAGGGTATTATTGTAAAAGCACTCCCCGAGAAGGCATATGAATACAATACCAGCCATGGGGAGAGCCCCAAGCCACTACTCACCTAACCCTCCACTACCATACTCTCTTTCTCTGTTTGGTCTGTAGCCACAACAGTTGGCGCCGTCCGTGGGGAGGACAAGGATAAGCCTCCAGATCTGAAGGAGGATGGCACCAAAGAAAGCTTCGTCATCGGCGGCGAAGAAGAAGAATGCGGGAGTGATGGGATTTCGCGTCAATACCAGGGCAGCGGCAGGCGCGGGCAGCAGTGCGAGCGCGGCGGTCGCGAACACCGGTGTTCCCGGCGCAGCGCCCGATCCTGCCATCACCACCCGGACACTCGACCCCACCACCGCCGCCGCGGCACCTGACCCCCTCATCGACCTCCAACTCCATCGCGCTGCAACGGCAGGCAGCCCGGACGTGCCAGCGGCCTTGGTCATGCCCATGGGGGACAGCGCCCTGCTGACAGCCCTTGGCATGCTCCGACGGGAGTTGGCGGATCTTCACGGAGCCGTGCAAGGTATGTAGGAAACTTGGGGCCAGCAGACCCCACCAGCAGCTGCAGTAGAGCCCACTCCGGAGAGGGCGGATGGCCGTGACGCCCTTACGCCCGGTCGCGTCCGACTACGACGCGGGCCTGCTGCAGGCGGCCTGGCCGGAGGATTTCAAGTATCCGGATGTCATCGAGGCGTATAAAGGTGACACAGACCCGCGCGAGTTCGTGCGCGTGTACGAGACCGCCATCGAGGCCGCTGGCGGGGACGACACCACGAAGGCAAAGGGACTCCCCCTCGCATTACAAGGGGTGGCGCTCGCTTGGTTCTTCACCATCAAGCCACAGTCCATCTTCGCGTGGGAGCAGATCCGTGACTGACTCTATAACAACTTCCAGGGAAACTACGTCGAGCGTGTCGATACGAACCAGCTCTTCATAGTCAAGCAAAAACCCGAGGAGTGGCTCCGGAATTACTTCAAACGCTTCGCCAAGGTACGCTGCCAAGTCAAGGACGTTAACGAGACAACCGTCATCAATGCAGCGGTGCAAGGTCTCCGCCCGGGACCGCTCGCCGAGTATAATGCGCGGAAGCCACTCAAGTCGGTGGCAAAGCTCTTCGACAAAATGGAAGCGTACGCCCGGGCCGAGGAGGATGCGCGGAGACGCAGTGGCGACAGCTCCGATGCCGGTCAGGCAGAGGAGTTGTCGCAAAGGAGAAGCATAAGAGACGACCCGAGGACAAAACACAAGCAAGCGTCCGCGGGTGACACTCATGAGCGCGTCGACGCCGGGGTGCACCAAAATCCGCCAAACGACATGCGCAAGCCCCGGCGTAACCGGCGAAGACCCCAAAAGGCTCGCCGTGTCCTCGCCGTGCAAGGCGTTCCCTGGGAAACCGCTTTAACCCCGCGCGCAGGAGGGGGACGTGAAGGAAGCCGCGATAAAAAGCCGCGTGCGGAGCAGGAAATCCTAGAATACGGCAGATGGTGTGAGGTGCACGGCTACGGGGACCATTTCACGTGGACATGCACCAAACTCACGGCGTTGCGGCAAGCGATGGCCCAAGTACGGGCCTCGGAGGCGCTGACCCCGCAGAGCCCACGTCTGGCGTCCGCGACGGAAGTCCTCGCGCTGGGCCCCGTGAGAGACCCAGTGCCGTGGTGTTAACGTCATCACTGGAGGCTCTTCGTCGAGCACTCCCCCAGCACAACTACCTCTGGGGACATCGCATCACAGCATCACCTTCACGTCAGCCGATGCCCAGGGCGTGGAATTCCCCCACCAAGATCCCTTGGTCATCCAGGCCGACATCGCAGGCTGCGACGTCAGGCGTATCCTCATTTATGGAGGGAGCTCTGCAAACATCTTGTTCGCGGAGGCCCTTGATCGCATGGGGGTACCTTAGAGTCTATTAAAAGCATCGGAAGCCCCCCTCCAGGGCCTCGGAGGCCAGTCACTGAAGGCTTTGGGTCAGGTACGCCTCCAAGTCTCCTTGTGCCAGGCCGACAACGCCAGGACTGAAGATATCATCTTCGACGTCGTGGACATCCCGTATTCATACAATGCCATACTGAGCCGGCCTGCCATCAACTCCTTCGAGGCGGTCCCACACTACGCCTTCTTATGTATGAAGCTCCCGGGCCAGCGGGGCGTCATCACCGTCTTCGGCGATCAGGATATGGCTAGGAGCATCGAAACCAGAGCTGGAAGCCTGCACCGTAAGGTGCACGTCCTCGCCGACAAGTACCAGGCGGACACGCCATCCGCACCAGGGTGGACACCTAAGCCCCATCCGGAGGGCGGAGTTAAGAGAGTGCCTCTCCAGGCAGAGGGGCAGTTTGTATCCATAGGCGAGGGCCTCCCTCCGGACGTAGAGCAAGACTTGCTCCGAGTTCTTCGGGCCAACATAGATGTCTTCGCATGGTCCCTGGAGGATACCAAAGGTGTGGACCGCGCCCTCATCGAACATAACCTGGCGATCCGCCGTGATGCCAAGCCAGTCAAGCAAAAACTTCGCCGTATGTCCATGGACCGGCAGCAAGCGGCCAAGCAAAAACTTTGTACTCATGACATCAGAAAACTGGGAAACAAGAGCATGAGAAGGGCCACCAAAGATAATAGGGGATCTTCATCATATACCCTCCCTTTAATTGGGGATTTCAGGATTTACCCTCCCACCTCAATGACATGTGGGGTCATCATAAGTCACTGATACGTGGGCCAGGAGGGTAAATCCTGAATTTTCATCTATGAAGAGGGTATATGATGAATAAATCCAAGATAATATCATCCATATAAATCTAGATGAGTAAAAGATCTTTGCCATGTCTGCAAATGAGCAAGGTCTTGTCTATCTTACTTATCTCAAACCTATGACTCAATAGATAAGACTTAAACCTCTCATACTAAGCTCTAGGGGCTTGCTTAAGTCCATACAAGGCTTTGAAAAGTTTGAAGATATGGTTGAGTATTTGGGTTTCTCAAAATCTGGAGGCTATCTAACATAGACATCTTCCTTAATATACCCATCGAGGAAGACACTCTTGACATACATCTGGTACAGCCTAAAGCCCTTAGACGCTATGAATGCAAGTACATAGATCTGACTGGCTGTGGTCGATAGTCGTAGATCTGACTAGCCATGGTCGATAGTCTTAGATCTGACTGGCTGTGGTCAATAGTCATAGATCTGACTGGCCGTGGTCAATAGTCGTAGATTCTACTGGCTGTGAGCGATGGTCGTAGCGCTTTGTCTGTGTGATTGTAAGTCTAGTGACCAGGTGCGTTAAAGTCGTAGCCGCTGTAAACGATGGTCGTAGCGATTGCTACGTGGTCGTAACAGCTATTTCATGGTCGTAGCGACCTAAGTGATGGTTGTAACGACTTGCTGAGTGGTCGTAGACTGCTGGTAGGACTTCTAGGGCTACGAGTACCTTATGTCCAGTGCATCCGAGTAGTCGTAAGTGGTATAAGATCAGCTGGGTTGTTCTCTAAGTGCATTCTTCTTATGCAGATTGATGATTCACGTGTTTTGTGCGGTGCTATGTGATGTTTTGCTTGTTTGTAATGGTTGCACGACTTTGAAGCTAGGTTATGGTGAGGCATGGAAGAACCGGGACTAGGCACAGGGAGCTGTTGAGGTCCAGAACGGTTGGAGAGATGCCAAAGATGACTAAAACTTGCAAGGTGACTGCAAGGATTGGACGGCAAGAAAGCAGGAAGCTTCCAGGAAGGTGGTAGAGGGACATTTTGGTGATTTGCCCAAGACCTGAAAAAGGAAGGCTGTTCTATTAAAGCACTTTTGTCTTGTATGAGCTAACGGGTTGATGTCCGGTGTGTGCATGAGAAAACCTAGTGTTAGGTAGGGGTTAACGGGTTATCCCCACTATCGAGAGGCTATAAAAGGGATGGAGGGCTACTCATCCAGTGTCTCTAGGGTTTTATGTTCTTGTGTGTATTCTTGTTTTTCGTGTGGAGTAGTGGTCCTCCTGATCCTCCTGCATGGAGTGGCTATAGACTCAATCCTCAGAGTAATACATCTATTCTTGTTCTATCTTTTGAGTATTGTTGTTTGGATGGCTTTGGGTTTATTTGTTCTTGTTCATATGCTTTCTTGGTGCTTCTCTATTCTTTGATCTTTTCTTTTCTTTCTTGTTTCGGGAGAGCATTCTTGTCTAAGATCTATCTTGTTGTGTATTCGGGAATCATGCTCAAAGCCATCTTGGCTATTCTATTTTTATGAGCAAGGTCTGATTGTCTTTTCATCCTCTCAGTGAAATCTTGTGAAGATCTCTATTTTCTTGATGAGTTTTCAAGTAAAGTTCAGGGCAGTCTCTTGAGATCTTATTCTTGCTGTGCTCAAAGGCTCATGACCAGATGAACTGTGAATCAAAAGTTATTCGGAATCTGGATCTTGCGGTCGTGTGCCCCCTGCATTTCCTCTGTTTTCCTAAGAGCATTACGATCACATTGATCTTCTGGCTACAGAGTGTTTTTGACCACATGAGTTGTTCGACCACTTGTTGGCTTACGACTACGTTGGTTCTGGTCTCTGTGGTTATCGGCTAGGTCGATTTCCGACCACGTAGTCGGTTATCGACCACATAGTCGGGTTTACGACCACACTGTCTGCTCTTGACCTGGTTACCAGAGTTCGACCATGTTGTTGAGACTTAAGACCACGTTGTAAGTTTCGACCACCTTGAACAGTTTTCGACCAGCTTGCTTTTCTTGCTTTGTTTAGTCTGTCTGATCGGTTTTCCAGTGAGTTTTCAACCCGAGTCTTCATAGCTCAGTAGCTATTGGAGAAAAAGGGTTAAGTGGATACTTGGGGAGATTTTAAAGGCACCATTTACCACCCTATGTTGCCTGTCCGGTCCTACACTAGTACACATTTATATGTATACACGACATGGAACTACTCCTCGGTTCCGCGAAGACCAATGATCTTCAGGTTTGTCAATCTTGCAATAATTAGTTCATACTTATCAATTTATATGTATACACGACATTGATTTTTCTAGTGACAGGTTGCGACCATCGCTACATCTATGTTGGAACAGGATGATCTCCAACAAATTTGAGGATAATGTGTGTACTTTTTGATGTATCAGATAATAAACAAAGATAGGGAGTTTTACAATGTAGAATAAATTTGATTAGGATAAGATTGAGCTTAATTATACAAGTGTGTATTTGTTAATGGATGGTTAATTTATTTCATTTGAGTTAATTAATTTGTGAAATGGATATTCTTGTTTCTAAAATGAATGTGAATTGGATTTATATATACTTGTTGTGTTTCTGCTTATTTTAGAGGACATGGTTAATATTTCCTTAAGCTAGCCAATAAAAAAATAGATTTAGGAATACAAAAAAATATCACAGATGGTTATTAACTCATAACCATATGTGATAAATGACTATCACAGACTATTTGTAGTAGAAACTGTCTGTGATATCTCATGAATCACAGACAGTTTCAACTACACCCGTCTGTGTTACAGACGGTTATGAGTTAATAACCGTCTGTGATTGTACGAATCACATACAGTTAAAAAACTGTCGGTGGTGACCTCATGTCATTACTAATCCATAAACTCAGACGACTTACGAAACCATCTGTGATGATATTTTTGAACTATCTGTGATGATTTTTTTTGCAGTAGTGAATGTTGCCTTGTCATCGATGACACTACTTCTTGGAAAGCACTGCATGATTTTGGACATACATGGATTAAGAATTCAGTCTCTGATATCAATTGTTGGTCCAGCTCTAGAAGAAAACTCGCACATATTTCCTTCCTTGGAACACACACACGCATAAGAACACATGAGAGGCAGTAATTGCTTTGCAATAACTTTTGTCTCTTGCTCTTTTTCATATTACACTACTACAGAAAGCCTAATACTAGACGCCAAATCACAGACGGTTTTGTGAAGCCGTCTGTGATGTACACTATCACAGACGGTTTTAATTTGGAGGCCGTCTGTGGTGTTTGTGGCGGGAAAAAGGAGTATCACAGACGGTTCTTACCGTTGAACAAATGTCAGGATCTTTGGAATATCACGACGGTTTTATATCTTGTGATATTCTAGTATCCTGCATCGCTTTATAATAAAACCGCTTTGTGATATGTTTCCCGCCTTGCAATCCCTCAAAATTTCATATTTTCCCGCTTGAGTCCGAGTATGATTCAGTTTTGAGACATGTTCAGTAAAACGGGCATAACTTTTGCGTACGGTGTCCTTTTTGACGTTTTTGTACTCGTTGGAAAGCTAACGATGAGCCCGATCCAAAAAAACAATCGGCTTATGCCGTCACCCTCCAAGACCCCGAAAATCGGCTATCTTTAGCCCTAAATCTGCGTCGTAAGTTTTTGGTTTCTGTTTTTGCCCTTTTTCTTGGTCTTCCTTTCGGAATTTGGATTTCGCTTCAACTGAAAAGTTGTAGATCTCGTCGAAACCTTTCAAATGAGTATATATAAGCCATATAAAACTTTGTTATTTTATCTGGCCAGACTAGTTGTTATATTACATCGGTATATAAAATTTTGTGCTCTAATTTACAGACGGTTGACATATAGAACCGTCTGTGATGAATATCACAGACGGTTCTAGCTACCAACCGTCTGTGATAATCTGATGGCCCGTTGATCCTCCTCAACCCAATCATAGCCAATAGAAATCCACCAATCCTCACCCCACGGATCGTAGCTCCGCCTCTCCGTTCCCGCGCCAAAAATTTTGCACTCCCGCCTCTCCCTCCCGTATAAATATAACCAAAACCCAGCCTCCTTGCTGTTCTCCTCCTCCTTGCTGTTCTTCTCCATGTTGTTCTCCTCCTCCTTGCTGTTCTTCTCCTCTTTGTTGTCCTCCTCCTTGCAGACGACGTACAAGTCTACAGGAGGCAAGACACCGCAGAAGCAACTAGCTCGTGCCAACCGTGCAGACGCTCAATCAACGCCGACGATGGTGGGCGTCAAAGACATCCAGCTCATGCGTGCATCAGAGGCGAGAAGGCATAGATGATTTTTGCTTTTTCTCTGTTCTTGTTGTGTAACCTGCTTGTTGTTTTGAGATATTGTAATGGTAAGCTCTAATCTTAATAAAAATGGATGTTTTATGTTTGTGAAATGAATACATGTATATGTTGATCTGCTTATTTCAGAGGGCATGGTTAGCATTTCCTGTGGCTAGCCAATAAACAGAAATAGGTTTAGGAGTAGAAGAGAATATCACAGACGGTTTTTAGTTAAAAACCGTCTGTGATATTTGCACCATAGACGGTTCGAAAACCGTTTGTGATGACCTTGTATCATTACTGACCCATAAATTCAGACGGTTCACAAAACCATCTGTGATGACGTTTTTGAACCGTCTGTGATGACCTTTTCTGTAGTAGTGTTAGAGTACAATGCCCTTGCTTATATAGTATAAAGATTCATCCATGACGACATAAACTAGGACTCCGAGTTAGACTCTAAAATACAAACTAAACTAAAAAATCATCTACTATCATGATCTAATATTTACTACAAAAATACAAAAATAAATAGTAACATACCTGTCCTGAAATCTACATCAATAAGTCAACGCTACTTTCCAACGAGCTCAACGCCGTAGGTTCCTTCTGCGTGGGTGCTGGCCATGTCAACCCTTCCAAAGCCATCAACCCGGGGCTGGTCTACAACATCGACGAGGCGCAGTTCGTCGCCTACATCGTGGCCTCGGCTACAACGACACCCAGGTGGAGATCATCACGCGTAGGAGGGGCACGGGCAAGATCGGCGGAGCCGAGCTGAACTACCCGTCCGTCGTCACCCAGGCGAGCGCCGGCGAGGTCACGGTTAACCGGACGCTGACGAGCGTCAAGGGCTCGCGCGCCAGGTACACAGCCGGAGGTCAGCGTGCCGGACGGAGTCGCGGCTATGGTGTCGCCGCCGATGCTGGAGTTCGGCGGGTTGAAGGATAAGAGGAGCTTCATGTTGTGAGGAGCCCTATGGTGACCTTCTGATCCGGGTTTCTTTCGTGAGGATAATTAAGAATTCTAATTGCAGAGGCTTAGATGGTGCTTTAAATAGCTTTTGATTTAAGTTTATGGTTAAAATTGTACTGTAACATCTGTTAATTTTTTTCTAAAAAAATAAAAAATTTAAAAAAGTTATATCGTCACGAACGATGTAAAGAAATTAGAGAAAAAACCGAAAAAGCAAAAATATACTGAAATTAGAAACTGAAGTATTCTAAGTGGCTTAGCTTAAATAATCCTCTTGTGTTGTACTTAAGATCGAGTTGAGTAAAACAACATAACTAAGGATTCCGAGCCCTATATTTAAAAATATAGTGTTTATCGGACTAATACTGCTGTATTTATATAAAAAAACCTTTTTTTCCAAAAATATTGAATGAAAAAGCCCTATGTATAACTAGTCACATAGGCGTGGCGCAACGCCACGCCAGCCACCGTGTGGACCGAAGTAAAAGAGGGAAAAATTCGCAGAAAAAAGGAAGCGAAGGGGTTTTTTCGGAAAAAATCGTGGGCCTTTTCGCAATAAAAGGAGACCAGAGGGGTTTTTTCGGAAAAAATCGAGGGTCTTTTTGGAAGAAGCAAGGGCCTGTTCGTAAATACGGGAAACCTCGGGTCGCTATCCAGCAAAAAAATATGCAGGGGTTTATTCAAAAAAATACAGGGACCTTTTCGTGAGAAAAAAGGACCTGTACGTAATTTCCAAAAAACATGAGGGAAGTGCCTCCCCGGCCGTACGCGAAATCGGCCGGACACGCGCCGGCCGAGGGAGGCGTTGGGGCGACGTGGCTCGCTGGGGGGGGCTGGAACCCCCCGGAAATATGGCTGGTATGATGTCGTTCCCGCTGTAGAGAGAGAGCCGCCAATTTCATATTCAGCGAGTAGTCATGACATCTTCGATTAGATATGGAGCATATATACACCCTATCCCTTCATTGTGCGATGCGATGCTCTTGCATATCCTCAAGTTGCCCTATGTGTGGTATTCTCTTCTAGTGGCATGCTAAAGTGACCAATTATCTCTTTCTTCTCCCTGTCGGCTAAACTTTTTTTTTTTTTGTAAATATCAGACACCGATTGACGATAATCATAAAACCATACCCACAACTAGTCAACTACACGGCTACATTATCAGAACAAATCGAATATGTATTTTTATAAAGAGACTAAAATTTTTGATGAAGGCCACCTTTTTAGCTTATAATTTAATTATAGTTTCTTTTAAATAAATAAATAAGACGATTTTTTATCGTTTTTTTAAAATAAATTATCAGTATTCGATTTGTTTCGATAATCACTTAAACTAAAAACTATAAGTTATAGGTCGTGGCCGAGAGAATCCACAACAATAGTTGACACGGAAACCCAAGGTGGTTGCGCAGGCCGATGCAAGCCACACAACGCCTTTTCGGGCCTGTTCTTTTTGGCTGCGGCTTGTGGCTTTTGGCTGCGGCTTGTGACTTTTAGGCTGTTTATACGAGAGATTATAGAGTAATAAAAACTCACGTGCGGTTTTTACCGATACGAATGAAGTCAGTAAAGTATGTAATATAATTAACTAGTAGATCTTATCTTAAAAAATACTCCGTTTAAAAGTTAGTTATTGTAGAAAAACCGAAAAGCAGGTTTTTAGAAATATGTTCTTCTCTTTTCTCCTTTCTTGGTGGCCGCTGGCTCTACAAGTATTTCTCTTTGCTTGCCTCTTCGACGGCGAACAGAGCAGAGCAGGCGCGGAGAGCGAAGGCTGGACTGGACGGGCGCCGCGGCGCCGCCACACCCACACGTCGCTGTCGGGTGGGACCCACATTTATCCTCTCCGGGAGGGGCCCACGCGGCGCTCCGCCCCCCGAAGCCCGGACCGGAGCCTCCCAGCTCTCCACCACCACTCCCATCGCTATCCCGACTCCCCATCCCCCTGATCCAAATTCCAACCCGCCTCATCTCCCTCCATCCATAGACCACCACAGTCACAAGCGCTTGCGCTCTCTCTCTCTCTCTCTCTCTCTCTCTCTCAACCATGGGGACGTCGGGGTCCAAGGGCATCGACGGCGGCGGAGGCGCCGCGGCGGGGGCGGGCGGTGGCGGCGGCGAGGGCGGGGGCGGCGCGGGATCGTGGCACGGCGGGGCGCAGCTGTACGTGTCGCTCAAGATGGAGAACGCGCGGATCAGCGGCGACCTCGTCCCGCACGTCTACGGCTCCGAGCCCATCATCGGCTCCTGGGACCCCGCCCGCGCCGTACGGCCGCTTCGCTCAGCTTTGCTCCGGTGCGTGCGGTTCTGGTTTGCCCATTGTGGCTTACAGGGATGGGTTTCCCTTTTTGCAGCTCGCGATGGAGAGGGACCTGGCGTCCATGTGGGAGCTCAGCTTCGTCGTGCCGCCGGACCATGGTACGCTCTACCTCCGCCGGACGCTCTACGCCTCTATTTCACTGCGCCTGTGGCGGCGCCTGCTTCTTGCTTGTCCTGTTTCTCTGTTAATATAAGGACTGCAATTGGATGCTGGTGTTGCTTTCCTAGTGTTGCCCTTTTCGTTTTGGTCCTTTTTGAGTTCCCCTTCCTGTTGGTTGCTTGTCCTGGGTGTTTGGTAGAGAATTGGGTTTTGTCAACTTGTTTGATGGATTGGAGTGGAGCTGGGGGAGTTGGATTGTCTAGTTGCTGTGCTTTGAGGTCACCTTTCTCATTGTAACAAGTGAACCAAAAACCTATAAGATGAATGTTGTGTTTCTCTGTGTTGGTTACAGACCTAGCGAATTTTTTTGTACGGATAATCTATTTTTTATTCGAAATTACAGAAATATACCGCAAGAATTTTTTTTTACAAAAATAGGCTCCAGTCGTCCAATGGTTGGCGACTGGAGCCTTTCGCCCAACCCAGTAGCGATAACTGGAAAATCTCTCAACCGTTGGGCGATTAATTGCAGTCGCCCCACCGTTGGACGACTTTCCTCCAGTCGCCCTCCCATTGGGCGACTGTTAATGGTTGGACGACTGCACTCAAGCCTTCGCCAAAAATAGTGAAAATTGGTGGATCTGTTACTCATACATCCAAAAGTCTCCAGAAAAACATTTGAGCAATTTCGGCCACGGGATCAAAAGTTATAGCAGTTTCAATTGAGGCCGAAACGAATTCGAGTCCGTTTCCGACACACCTTCAGAAACGGGCATAACTTTTGCATACGGTGTCCGTTTGACGTTCTTGTACTCGTTGGAAAGCTAACGACGAGCCCGATCCAAAAAAACGACCAGCTTGCGCCAGTTGCCCTCCAAGACCCGAAAATCGGCCATCTTTGGATCTAAACCTGCGTCGCAAGTTTTTGCCCTTTTTCTTGGTCTTTCTTTCGGAATTTGGATTTTGCTTCAATTGAAAAGTTGTAGATCTTGCCGAAACCTTTCAAATGAGTATATATAAGCTATATAAAACTTAGCTATTTTATCTTTTCAGACTAGTTGTTTATATTGCATCGGTATATAAAACTTGTGATAGAGAGTATTACAGACGGTTTGTATGTAGAACCGTTTGTGATAATCTGACCGTTGGGCGGGTATATTTCTGTAATTTCGAATAAAAAATAGATTATCCGTACAAAAATTCCTAGCAGCGCTGAATTATATTTCCATGAGTTTGTTGGTGGAATAGAGTTGCTTGGCTCAGTTAGAAATGGAAGTTTAAGATTCAACTTTTAAGAACTCTGATGCAAATTGATGCGTGCATGCATTTCCCCCCTAAAGATTGCAACTTGTGAAATTTACTGTAGAGACACTCGACTTCAAGTTCTTGCTCAAGCCCAAGGATGCCGCAACCCCATGCATCATTGAGGAAGGGCCGACACGGCTTCTCACCGGAGGCATGCTCGAGGGCGATGTGAGGGTTGCATTGTTCAGGCTCAATGGAGATGATGAGGGGCTTGAGTTCAGGGTGTTCAACAAGGCGGACATAGTGTCTCCAATAGATCTTGCCGCGAGCTGGAGGGTGTTCAAGGAGAACTTCCAGCCTTCCAGAGTCCGGGGGATTCCTGACATCAGCATAAATGTCGCACCCGCTCATTCGACTGAGGTGAGAACTGTAGTCAAATGAGTGTTTGACTTTGAATTTTTTATGCTTATGCATGCATTTGATTGCAAACTGTTGCTGTATAATCTTTCTACTCCCATAATTGGTTTATTGATATCCTAAGTCTCTAAAGTCAAATAAGTAGAGAAAAAAAGACAACAACAATACTGCTTCATCTAGTACCCCAAAAAAAACTGCTTCATTCAAGTTTAATCTTTAGGATGTAAATTACCATGTTCTAAAGTCTGGAATGTGCTTGTGCAAAAGGTTTGTTTAGGGGAAGAAATGAAACAATCCACATGCTGTCAAGATGAAAGACATCCTTTCACATATCTTCTTACAGAAATTTCAATGAAATATTATTTGATGGCAGGAATGATAGCTGATTTTTCACATTTTCTTTGGGTAACCATCTTGGTGCTACCTTTTGTGTAGTAATTGCTTTAGAGAATCCCTACACTAACAAAAAGAAAATATCAATTTCATTTCCTCATCTTTTTCCACTAGTCATTTGAACGCTTGCATGCTTTTTCCACTTGAATGCTGATAGCCAAGCTAATTAGTGTTGTGGTTTCTCACAGGTTTTTGTTTCATGCCTTTCTGCAGGATGGATCTGCTGCTAGTTTGGAGCTTGACTTAGAGCATTATGTTGTCCCAGCACCAACTGCACCACCAGCTGAATATGCAGCAAACCTTGCTGCAACCCCAGCATCCTTGATTCACCCTGGAGCCTTGTGGACAAATGATATGCTTCTTAGTGATGGCGTTCAGAGTCAATGTAGTGCTTCTACAGATGTTAAAGATCACAGTTACCAAAAGAAGGTAAGATGTAATTTGGAAAGGTTTTTTTTCTCGAACACGCAGGAGAACTGCGCATCATTATATTAAGAAGAAAAGTAACCCAAACAAGACACACCTACTCACACCAAAGGGAACAAAATAAACAGACGCGCCCTAAATACACAAAACAGACGACCTCGACCCAAAATTAACTCCCATTCGGCCCCAGGGCAAAGAGGTAATTGATTCCTCGTGCCCCTGCCAAACTCCAAAAAATAAGCTCCTCACTAGCGAACAACAAAGCTCTAGCTAGGTTTGGAGAATTTGGAAAGGTTAGTACGCTGAAATATTGGTTCCACTAATGAATTGTGCTCTGTGTGTGTATCTTTTTTAAAAAAGTCAGATGTTTTTGTTTGATGCATCAATTACCAAGAACCTACATTTTCCTTGATATATCGCTTGCCATTTTCTCACTTGTATGGTCAACTGTCCAGTTCTACACCCAAAATTGATCCTCCTGCCAACGTGCAACTAGTCTGGTCTTAGTTGGATATCATTTCATGACATGAATTACAATTTTTGTTAGCTTACATATATTCGATATTATCACCTGTCTTTGGAACACAAGTATTTTATTTTCTTTAAATCAGCATTGAATATAAGTTTCTTCAACCAAATATATTCTGTATTTATGTAAACCAGAAGCAGTATTGAAAAGAGCCATGCCACATTAATTTGGTTCTTTTGTAGGATATTGAGGCCTTGGTAGCAGATTCTTCTAAGAAGTTACAAGTTTCTGAAATCATAGAGTCAAAATCAGTAGGTACCTTCACACCATTGCAAAGGCAAGACAGGCAAAAGGGACTTTTTGTTGACAGGGGTGTTGGCTCTCCTAAGATTGGCCAATCATCTAGTGCATGTTCCCTGGCATCTGGTCTTAGTTTTGGATCAGCAAAGGTCAGTATTGTTTTGTTCGTATCCTTAACCAGTAGGATGTAACAAAGAAAAAATAAAACAACAACAACAAAACCTTTTGTCCCAAACAAGTTGCGATAGGATAGGAATGAAATCTTCTTAAGATCAAAGAGATGAAAGCTTTGAAATAAAAACCTACCATGGTAAAACCCTAAAAAAGAAAATTTTGGAAAGAAAAAATAAAAAAAAGGAAGAAAATTGTGTATGTTGTTCTTAAACTTTCAACCCTAAAGAGCTCTCTGGTAGAACCAGTGTATTGAGTACAGGGTGGAATTGTTGAACTATTGTGTGTGAACCAACATATATAGCTGTGGTTTATGGCTTTTAGCTGAAAATTTTAAATTTTAGCTGTTTACGACAGAGATTACGGAGAGAGAGATACTCGCTTGCGATTTTGATGGTATAGATGTTGGGCTTTTAACGTGTACTACAATTAACTTGTAGACCCTATTTTGAAAAAAATGCTCCTTTTAAAAGTTAGGTACTGTAGCAAAAGTCAAAAGCCGGTTTCAAAAGCCATATCAAACAGGCCCTATGATCCATTTCTACATTTATCGGTTTTGATGTAATTAAAGAAACATTCCATCAGAATGAAGTTTGTACTTGTTTCTTTTTTTATTGTTGATATATCTGAAGGCCATGCCAGAAGCAGCAGGAGCTGTTGCAGCTGCAGCTGTAGCTGATCGGTTGCATGGGTCAAAGGAGGACCGGAAGCTAGCTATTGTTTTGGTAAATTATTGTAATTGTAATATAATTTTAAATATTTTCATCTCTTATATGATTTGCAATATTCAATATTTAAAGTTACTGTGATACTCCGATCACTAGACACCAGGACAAGCTAAACTTTTGCTTGTTGCTATCTACCATATAAGTGAACAAAAATGAATTAAGAATTATGCTGTGAGCGTGATACAAAGTTTAATATTTTTTAAGCTAGAAAGCTAATCTCCATCAATTGCAACAATTCCCATGCCCCTTGACGGAGTATAGTTTGCCTCGCTGCTGAACATATTTGTCATTGTGTGTGAAGACTCACTTTTCTGCTTGAACATATTCCTATATTTTATTCACTGGTTATTTCAAAAGATAGATTCTCCTTCTGAATGTGTCTACACAATAAATTAGGTTGGCCTACCAGCTCGTGGTAAAACCTTTACCGCAGTTAAGCTTACAAGGTACCTTCGTTGGTTAGGTCATGAAACAAGACATTTCAACGTTGGAAAGGTGATTATATTCTAGTTCCCATTAATTGTCTTGGCACAATGAGTACATATTCTTGGATGACTTGATAAATGAACTGAACTTCTCTGTTTGTTGGAACTTGATGTGCAGTACCGCCGTCTGAAGTATGGAGCAAATCAGGTGCTAGGAACTGCCATTTGCTGCAATTCTCTTCACACAATGCTTTTATTTAAGTATATACAACCTATGGTTTCTTTTTAAACATGGCACAATATTTCATTCAAATTACTCTATATTCATATTTGCCTTTTTACATCACTAGTTTTTTGGTGTATCAATAATGATCATTATCAACGCTATTTTATGCTCACATTATTTTATCATTCACAGCATGCTTGGCAAGTGGGCAAGCCTTCTAAAGAAAATAAATTTAATATTTCTTTAGTGTTGTGTCTATAGGGGCCATTTATTCAATTTATTCGAACATTAGTTGAGCCAATTAATGATAGACGTATTATTTTGTTTATATTCCTTTCTATTGTTGTTGTATATATGAATACATCGCTGGCTCTGATTCTTATCCTACTGTAGATTTCCGGTACTGCTAGTTTACATACATGTATTGCACATCTCGTTAGATTTTGCAATTCAGTTATTTGAGCCAAAGTCTGCAAACCACATTTATTGTCGTAGAGTAATCTAACAAATTTGTAGTTTCATTGGTTCAGTCTGCAGATTTTTTTCGAGATGATAACCCAGAAGGGATTGAGGCACGTAATGAGGTTAGCATGATTTGTTGTACAATTTCTTGGCAAGTATAGTTGTAGGATCGTCAATGGCAATCAGAGGGGGGTGAGTGATTGCAGTGCCTAGCGGAAGGTTTTCCCTAAAATATCCCGTCTTAATATTTTTCAACCTTCAAACTCTGCAAAAACAAAAAAAAACACAGCAAAATAAAAAAGAAATATTATTTTATTTTACCTCTTGTTATTGTTGTTTCGTTTTTCTTTGCTGTCACTTTCATGTGTATTGTTCAGCACTGTTGGGTGGCTCCCCTGGGTGCAAAGGACTAAAGGACAACACCTTCACTCTCTTTGATGACAATGTGCTATTTTTTTTCTTGCTACTTCCTTTTGTACGTGTCTAGACAAAGCTAGGTGTGCTTATGTTGTTGCACGGGAGCAGAGGTAGGAAGAAAAGCCTTTGTCCGAGTTAGAACATGAAAAGACGCCGATGGACGATGTAATACGAAAAATGCCGCTGAAAATTTTGCTCGGAACGGATCTATTATTTTCTATTTCGAAATCATATTTTGGTTACAAAGTGCCCTCCTAGTACCCATCAAAACCCTAGCACGACAATAGCATCTCAAAAGCCCCGGGGTTAGTCTCTAACTATTTATAGTCGAGGGCCCAAAACCTGGGTTTATGTTAAGCCCATGAATTCTAATCTAATTCCAACAAATAAGGGATCCAAAACCCTTCCTAACATGAGTTTTTCAAAATTCTAACTTTTTCAACTCATCACGTATTGAAACCTACAGGATCACACCTCCCGTAGCTTCTCCACACATCATCCACCTTTGATCTCCACATGCTCCAGCATGAACCCGATCACCTCATGACATCCTCGACCTCCTGGACCTCAGATTTCCTCTCCTAGTTTTAGTTCTTGTCACTGACTATGATCATCTCTACGTCCAACCTATACATGCAAAGACCAAAGAACGTTTTCTCTGCATATGTTTTCTTCAACTTGACCAATATCAGTTCACACACTCCACACAACTCGCATAACAACGCTAAACAATATTGTCAATTATTCATCATTTACATTGTGAATTATTCATCACCAAAAATTCTAAACCTAGTCACATGGTTTAACAATAGTACTAAATCTTATTCCCTCCGCTCAAAAATAGATGTCATCCTAGACTCTTCTTGTTCACAAATATAGGCCGTTTTAAGAAGAATATCTCACAATATTTCATTTTATACATCTCCTTTCAACAACTTACTCTACACACATATTTAAGATAAATTAATAGGGCTACCATGGTAATTTTGAACCACACTTCATCCTCATGATAGCGTATAGTGCATTTATTTACGAACAGGGGGAGTAAAATGTTATTATTTGTTTCTCAAAAAATTTCTTATAGGTTTTAAACACTTCAAATTTGTAATGTTTGGTTCAGATTTATTTGGCACGATGTGTGCCCTGCCACTTTTTGTATTATAGTTGCATTTTGCCATTAAACATATTTAGGATTTGCTACTAAGAATTACTCCGCCACCTTAAACTCATGCTGTTGTCTTAAATTCAGATTGTCCTAGATTCTTCTCATGACAGCTCCATAAAGGCCATAAAATTTTCAATTTAGTATAGTACATTTTTAGAGGCGAAATTTGATTGGCTGACAACCAGCCCCATTAGAGAATATTAACATTAACTTGATATCTTTGGTTCAGCATATTACTAGCCAATTTATATTATCTTTCTGCCCTACATGATGCCAGGTGGCTGCTTTAGCAATGGAAGACATGATAGACTGGATGCACGGAGGAGGTCAGGTAAGCTGGCACTATGTTGCATAGCCTGCTTGTAATGTAATATTCATTCTGACCTGGTGCAGTTGTGTGTAGGTTGGTATATTTGATGCAACAAACAGCTCAAGAAAACGAAGGAATATGCTTATGAAGATGGCTGAAGGGAACTGTAAGGTAATTGATAACATTTGGATTTTACAATAAACATGGTTCTTTGACCTTTGCTTCCTTAATTATGTTGAGCTAAAATTGATTCACATGGATGGAAGTGAACATATAATACCTTCATACTACTGACAGTTTGTCGGTTAGTTTAATTAATGTGCTCTTGTTCATTTGGTACATTTCTATCCTTCTCTGACATCTGAACTTTTCTTGCTAAATCAAATTCACTTTCTGCAGATTATATTTCTGGAGACAATATGTAATGATCAGAACATAATCGAAAGGAATGTATGCCTGAAAATTCAACAAAGTCCTGACTATTCTGACCAGTTAGTAACCAAAAATCCCCCAAAATTAGCCCTTTCCTAGAAAGATGTAAATTTTATAACCTTAGTCCTGTGGAAATTTTGTAGGCCAGATTATGAAGCTGGACTGCAGGACTTCAAGGAACGGTTGGCAAATTATGAAAAGGTTTCAACTAGTTATATTCTGTTGTACGCTGCATGCTAAGTAAAATTCTTGAGTTCTATGAACTATTTAGTCTTGAATCAAGTAGCATTCCTCTTGTAGGTCTACGAGCCAGTGGAGGAAGGTTCTTACATCAAAATGATTGATATGGTAAAAGGGCAGGGCGGTCAGTTACAGGTAACAAAGATGCTGTTACTGGGTGTTGTTCTGTAGAAGGGGACAGGGGTACCCTGTTTACTGGGTTTTGTATTTATTAGTTACAAATAGGTATCCAAACAGGCATAACTCTTAATGTAGTAGGATTGATTCTTCACACAAAACTGAGTATTTTCGATGAGTTTTGTCACCATATGCTTTTGACTTTTGAAAAGTTGTCATGCTAAATTTTGTTTAGTACTTCACTTGAAAGTTAACTTTTTTCTGACCTTTTACCCAGGTGAACAATATTAGCGGCTATCTCCCTGGGCGTATTGTCTTTTTCTTGGTATGTACTTCAACGCTCACACTATAAACAATTTATTGCAGTTTCCTGAGTAAGCATAATATCAGCCTCTTCTGGGAAATGTGCATATTTCATAGTTGTTTCAACATTTATTTGAAGAACTGTTTCGCAAATAATTGTGTTAATGCCAGAGCTTTATTTACTTGTGAACTGTAATTGGTGACACATCTTGTCTTAATATACTACTGCAGGTGAACTCTCATCTTACGCCTCGGCCTATTTTGCTTACCAGGCATGGTGAGAGTTTACACAATGTTAGAGAAAGAGTTGGTGGTGACACGGTCCTGAGGTTTGCTTCTCTAAGCTTTAGTCTGATACCTTCAGATGATACTTTTCTACGCTTAAGTTACCATTTTGAGTTATGGAAGTAATAGGAAAATGTTAATATTTATGGAAAATTTTGATTAGAAAGTTTAGTTATTCTACTCATCAAGAAAGTATCATACATACTCGTTGACCTTGTAGGAATTAACGCCTAATGTATTGAACTAACAAAGTCCTCTTTGACCTGCCTGATAATGGTGCACAGTGAAGCTGGAGAGCTTTACACAAAGAAACTAGCCAACTTTGTAGAAAAGAGGCTCAAATCAGAGAAAACTGCAACTGTAAGTAATTCCCTATAATTGGATTACATTATTTTAAAGGGGCAACTTATTATGGCTATTAGCTCTAGAAACAAATGATGGCTGTAATGCTAAGAAAATGAGCTAACAGACTAAGAGGCTTTAATTTGTGATTATTCTGTTGTTTAGATTTGGACCAGCACTCTTCAGAGAACAATTTTGACAGCAAGTCCAATTGTTGGATTCCCAAAGGTAGTTGGCTAGAAAGTGTAGGAGTTCTCATACAGACCTCTTGCTAGCTATCTATACTGACATAGGTTAACTCTTTGTTGTGTGCAGATACAATGGCGTGCTCTTGATGAGATCAATTCTGGGGTGTGTGACGGGATGACGTATGAAGAGATAAAGAAAATTATGCCCGAGGAATATGAGTATGTAGTAATGTTTCTCTGTTATGTATTGCAATAATTGTTTGGGAATACCTCATTGGTAGCTGATATACAGTACCAGGCCATTGCGTTAATTGTCATGGTGCAAAGTTACAATTAAAACGTACTATACAAATCAAGCTAAAGAAAAAAAAAGTTACACTAGATATTTCCACACGTCTGAGATGCAAAATTGATCGGATGATATTACTGTGCAAGATACAGTGTAGCGTATTATTTCTTGTACAAAATATAGATTGGCCTATTTACATATATTTAGTGAATGTTTGCATCTGAACACGCTGTTATGATGTTTTTCTAATGCTCACTGCAACTTGCAATCAGGTCACGCAAGAAGGACAAGCTGAGATATCGCTACCCGCGTGGGGAATCTTACCTTGATGTGATTCAGAGGTTAAAACAATCCCGCTGAATTATTCAGGGAGAACGTTGTATAGTTGTACTAGACTTTGCAATACATCAAACTGTGAAATTTTCAACTCTATTGTTACCTCTTAACTGTTGTGTGGTACTGGTAACAATCCTCAGGTTGGAACCGGTCATCATTGAGCTAGAACGCCAGCGTGCACCAGTGGTCGTAATATCCCACCAGGTAAATGGCTACAGTTGATGAAATTTTACTTGTACAGAGACGCTGATCTTGAACTGTTTATCCTATTTATAGGCCGTATTGCGAGCGCTGTACGCCTATTTTGCCGACAGGCCTCTGAGGGAAGTTCCAGACATAGAGGTGACGCATTTGATCTCTCTCTTGCTGCTCAATGCTGCATTAAATGTTGAGGGTATTGGTGTCTTTTTCTATTGTCTAGGATTGAGGCTTATATGTGTCTCATGTACTGTATATGCCCTATGGGCCTCTTTGCAATACAAACTTCTTCCTTTGTAACATGATATTAGTGTTACTCGCTGGAGTCTTGCTGTTGGTGATAGCAAGATCCTTACTCTCATCGAGAGGATAACACTTGGAGATGGGGCAATTTTTTCTTGTTTATTTCTCACACAATGACATGCCAACCTGAGGGGTTGGAGATACATATTTATAGGCTGCTAGTCAGCCAAGCATATGCCAAGATGCTATCCTAGACTAGTCCAAGATGCTGTCCTAAAGCTAGTCTAAGATGCTAAAGTAAAAAGCTGCTAAAGCAAAAAGCAAGTCCTAGATGCTAAAGCAAAAGCAAGTTCTAGATGCTAAAGCAAAAACAAGTCCTAGATGCTAAAGCAAAAAAAAAGCACCATGTACACAATGTGCAGACAACACAAAGACTTATCTATCATTCTCCCCCTAAGTCTTGTGCGTCGTCTTGTGGGAGAATTGAACCATCCTGATCTTGGAGCAGAGCTCAAGGAACTTGATCCTTCCAAGAGGCTTGGTGAGCAAATCCGCAAGTTGATCCATGATGTTGATGTAGCTTGCCTTGATGCTTCCTTCATCCAAGCAGCCTCGGATGAAATGGTACTTCACCCGGATGTGCTTGCTCCGTTCATGGAAAACGGGGTTCTTTGCCAGGGCTAGAGCGGACTTCTTTGTCCACCTCGAGCTCTCATCGCTTGGTGTCCCCGCCGAGGAGATCACCAGCGATCGAGCGAGCGAGTGCTCGAGTCAAAGCGGTGGAAGCCGCTATGTACTCGGCCTCATAGCCGACAGGCCACCACCGCCGCTTGACCGATCGCCGTGAACGAGACACTTGCCGAGGAAGAAGAGAATCCCGCTTGTGCTCTTCTTTGGTGTCGATGTCGCCGCGTGGTCGCCGCATTGCATTCGACGAAGTGTGCGCGCCAGACACCTCGGGTAATGGAGGCCGTGGTCAAGGGTCCCCGCAACGTAGCGGATGATCATCTTCACACCGGCGATGCTCGTCGTCGATCGTTGCATGAACCGACTAACGAGTCGACGGAGAATGCCAAGTCCGGCGTGTGTGGGCGAGGTAGCGAAGGCTCCCACAAGACGCCAGATCTGCGTAGCGCCCACCTCTCTCGTCGTCTTTGTCGCGGCTCGGCTTCGGCCTCTCCTCCATTGGTGAGAGGTGGGTTGCGATCGGTGAGCCCGGCTAGCTCAACGACGCGCTTGGCGTGGCGATGCCGTCGGCGTGATCCGGAATCATCCTGGTGCACCTCGATCCTAAGTAGAAGGAGAGAGACCCTAGGTCACTCATCCGGAAGGTGGCCTTCATCTCTTCCTTGAATGCCGCCACCTCGCATCCTTGGTGCTAGTGATCACCAAGTCGTCGGCGAGACACCCACCGCCAGGCATTTTCTCCACCGCCCGCCGGTAGATGGCCGCCTCGTGCGGACTTTGCTCAAGCCCATTCCTTTCGGCGTGGAGTCCAACTTGGCGTTCCACGCCCTCGGTGCTGCCGCAAGCCATGAGGGCCTTGCGCAGCGAGCACCTGCCCTCCTTGCGGGGATCGCAAATCCCGCGGCCGATGCACGAGACCTCCTCCTTCAAGTCGCCGTTAAGAAATGCCGACTTGACATCTATGTGATGAACACGCCGACCTTCCGGCAGCTAGCGCAGGAGGAGTCGACGGACTCCATCCGTGCGACGGTGCGGCGTCATCGGTCGACCCTCCGCCGCACGAAGCCTCGTGCCACCAAGCGAGCCTTGTGCTTGACGATGGCGCCGGCTTCATCCCGCTTCGGCTTGAACACCCACTTAAGGGTGATCGCGCGGTGGCCGGCGGGAAGATCCGCCGGCTCCATGTCCGGTTCCGCCGGCGGCGTCCATCTCTCGCTTCATCGCGACACGCCACGCCGCGTCTCCTCCGCCTCGGCGAGGAGGCGGGGCTCGCCGTCGTCGCCACGCTAAGTGCGCCCGCTCGCGATCGTGTTGCGCCGATCCGAGGACGGCGGCTCGCCGAGGATGTTGTCTATGGTACGATAGCGCGAGGCTCGTCGTCGTGGTAGGCGCCGACGCAATCCTCGTCGTGAAACAATGAGTAGCGAACTCCACCGCGCGCGCTCATCGTGGACCCGGCTGTTGGGGCCGATTCCGGTGGTGTGGCGCCGGTGCGGGAGAGTGGTGGCCGGTGGTGAAGGGTGGGCGTGGCGGTGCCAAGGTGGTGGAGCACTCGCCGAGCCGGTGGCGAGCAAGGTGTCGAGGTGGGCGAGCTCGATGAAGACGAGCCGCTAGCTCCTCGGCTCTCTCGAAGTGGGCGTAGTCGACAACAAAGTCCCCGAGTCGAGGCGAACCGCCGCCCACCGCCTTGTCCCACGCCGGCCTCGCGCCGTCGAACACGCGTCACGCGAGATGCGACGCGTTGTGTGACAGTGGTCGAGGATGCGGTAGGCCTCGAGCCCTCCGCGTGGCCGATGAACACTCCCGAGTGCTCACGCCGCCGAGCTTGCCGATGTGGCCAAGCTCCTTGGCGAACGCGAGGGCCAAGACCCGCAAGTGGGAGACCGCCGGCTTGCGCCATGCCAAGCCTCGCACGGCGCCCTGCCGCCGAGCGCCTTGGTAGGCGGCGGTTGAGGATGTAGACGGCCGCCACCACCGCTCTCCCGTAAGACACCGGCATCCCCTCGCTGAGGAGGGCCCGAGCCATCCCCACACCGCTCGTTGCGCCGCCGACGACGCCGCTTCTGCTGCGGGCATGCGGCGCGCGAGTAGTGGCGCGAATGCCTCATCGGTCGCGACGACGCGATTCACCGCCGTGAATTCGCCGCCGTTGTCTGTGGCGCGAAGACGCGCGACTGCGGCCGCGCTCGCCTCCGCGGCGACTGCGTGGCGCTCGATGGCGTCGCAACCTCTCCTTGCCGCCGAGGACCATCACCCACATGTAGCGGGAGAGGTCGCCGACGGCGGCAGGAAGTAGCGTCGTCTCTCGGTGTGGCGGTGTCACCGGGCCACACAAGTCCCGTGCACGAGCTTGAGCCTCTCCTGGCTCGGAAACTCGCTCTTTCTGGGAAAGGAGTCGTCGCTCGCCAACACGTCAACGCCGCAGAATCGCTCCACATGGTCAAAACACGCAGCCTCGCACCATTTCCGGCACCGAGCCGCCCGTGGCCTCGGTGAAGGTGCCCAAAGCGCTCGTGCATCGCCACGCCTCGTCGTCCGACGAGCGGCGAGACAGAGGGGTTGTGCCACTGCACGTGAAGAGTGTAGAGTCAATTTGCGCCTCTGGTTACCTTGGCAAGAAGGCGGCGTCGAAGATCCCAAATCCGCAAAGCACCGTGCTCGATCTCGACACGCGAGCCGTTCTCATCCACCGTCCCAAGGCGATGATGGAGTTCCGCAGATCGGGATGTAGTAGACGCCGGTGGCGGCCGGTGCTCGCCGATCTTGGCGGCGAAGACGACAGAGCCGACGCCCTTGATCTCCACGGCGGAGGCATCGCCGAACTTGACGGTGCCTCGAGCGCTGAGTCGAGCTCGAGAAGAACTCCGCCGCCGGTCATGTGGTGGGTGGCGCCGGTGTCGAGGCACCACCCGTCGGTCTTGTCATTGCGGAGCCGCCGCCGAGGAGGCGTGTGCTTTTGGCTCGTCAAGGTGGAGAGCCGCTGCGCGCCGGTGCCGCTGGGTAGTTCGATGCTCGCATGAGCAATGAACAGACCGGCCGCTCCTCCTCCTCGCTTGCGCGACGTGGGCTCGGCCGCGTCGTGGTCGTCGACAATCCTTGGCCCAATGACCAAGCTTGCCGCGATTGTGGCAAGAGTCGCCTCGTCTTGCGCTTTGCTTGCCAAAGATCGCGCCTGGCGCCTCCTCGCGCCCTGCACTGGCGTCTTTGCGCGGCTTGCGCGCTTGCCATGCTTGCGTCGCTGTCGTGGAAGAAGGCTCCCCTTCTTCCTCGTCACCTTGGCCGTGACCCATCGCTCCCGAGTGAGGAGGAGCTTCCCCAATGGTAACGGGTCCCGAGAGGCTCGTGGCTCATCGATGTCGACGACCTTGAGGCGACCAACGCCTCCTCGATGGTCATCGTGGAAAGGTCCAGCAGAGACCCGATCGAGCGAGCCATCCGCTTGTACTTCTCGGGACGCGGCGGAAGAGCTTCTCCACGCTCTCTCCTCGCCGTAGGTGTCGCCACCGAACCGCACCAACCGCAATGCGAGTGTTGAGACGAGAGCAAAGTCATCAACGCCTTCACCGCTTGAAGGCGTGTTCTCGCACCGCGCGTAGTGCCCGCAATGTAGACTTGCGGGCGCGCCGCTGCCGATGCGTCTTTGCGGCGATGGCGTCCCAAGCCTCTTTGGCGATCCGCTTGTTGGTAAGCGAGAATCGCATCTCGGGCGGATCTGCAGCGATGAGGGCATCCAACGCCCGTCGATCCCGGTCGTAGTCGACGCCGCCGTCCGGATCGCATCCCACATATGCCGCACTGAGCTTTACCTCATCACCGCAGCCCACTCGACGTAGTTGGTCTTGGTGAGGGTAGGCCACCGCCGCCGGGCCGACGCCCTCGACGGCGACTGGTACTCGTGGTGACCACGATGCCGAACCGGGAGAGAGTCGCGTTGCTGTGAGGCGCGCTCTCCGTCGACCGTCACGCCGCCGCGCGTGCGTGCCTCCTCCAGAGCGCCACCGCCGTGCGCCTCTTCAGAGCGCCGCCGCGCGCCCGCGCTGCTCGCCGCCGCCGCGCTCGTGGGCGTGCGCGCGGCGCCCATTGCGCCGTTCGCTTCTTGCGCGCTCCTCTCCAGCAGATGAGGTCGCGTCGCGCTGTCATCAACAGAGCCGAGTCTGCTGTTGCTACCGCATGAGCTTTGACTCTCTGCCGCGCGCGCATGTGCATCTGCGCCGCCGCCGCTTCTTCCCTCCGCTCGCTCTGCGCGCTCGGCCGCGCCGCCATTTTTGACGCTTTTTCCGCCGCTGCTCGCCGCTGCTCTGCGCGGCGAGCTTCGGCCGTCTGCGACGCCTCGTGCTCGAGGCGGCCGAAGGCCGAGATCGCCTCGCGGACATGGCGCGCTCGGGGCTGTTGCGTGGAGAGAGGCTGCCGGCAGCCGCCGCCGTCTCCGGAGAGAGTGAGCGGGGCAGCCGAGCTGCTGGCCGCACTGGTGGGCTGCTGTGAGGCCGGAGAAGGAGATGAGCGGGAGATGCTCGGGCTACAGGATACTAAGACTCGATACCACTTGTTACTCATTTGAGTCTTCTTTGTTGGTGATAGCAAGATCCTTACTCTCATCGAGAGGATGACACTTGGGATGGGGCAATTTTTTCTTGTTTATTTCTCACACAATGCCATGCCAACTCGAGGGTTGGAGATACATATTTATAAGTCGCTAGTCACCAAGCATATGCCAAGATGCTATCCTAGACTAGTCCAAGATGCTGTCCTAAAGCTAGTCTAAGATGCTAAAGCAAAAAGCTGCTAAAGCAAAAAGCAAGTCCTAGATGCTAAAACAAAAAAAGCACCATGTACACCATGTGCAGATAACACAAAGACTTATCTATCAATTAGAGCCTAGGTTTAAGAACCTAGCTCCAGCCGCTACCGCCGCCGCCCCCGGGAGGAGTGTGCTCCACTCCCGGGGGCGGCTACCTCCCGGCCGCTCACCGTCGTCGCCTCGCACATTGCGGCACCTGCCCGGCTGTCAACGTGCCGTTGTGTTCGCCCGCGTGCCTGCGCTACACCGCCACGCGGATCTAGTTGCCATTGACGCGTGAAGCCCAAATCCGGTCGTCTCTACCGTCGCAAAGCGCGGATCCGGCCAGATCCGGTTGTCGCCTCCGTCGCCTCGCCTGGATCTGGCCACCTCCGTGCTAGATCCGGCGTCTCCTGGGCCCAAGGCTGCCTCCTCGTCTCCACCACCCGAGGCTGCCTCCGGGCCTCTCACTCCAGGCCATCTTTTTCCTTAGATTCGGTCGCTGCCGATCTCGCCCGCCCAGATCTGGCCTCCTCTGCGCCGGATTCGGCCACCTCTGACCTCCCCGCATGGATCTAGCCACCCTACCGCTGCTTGTTCAGATCCGGTGCTCTCCATGCCGCCTCGGGCCTCCCACCCCCTCCCTACCACCGCTACTGCTGCCAACATTCGGCTGCCGTCATCAGATCCCGTCGCTGATGCTCCCGAGGCCGCCGCCGCCGCCGCTCGCATGGTCACCTGCACCGGCTCCGGCCTCCTTGCTGACATCGTGTCTCCCCTGCGCCCCTACTCCGTGTCGTCGTCGTGCTCTCCTTCAACTGCCACCTTCTTTCGCCTCTGGCTTCTCCCTCCTCCTGCGGAGCGAGAATAGGAGGGAATGAGAGAGGACAGGAGGGAGTGAGGTAGGGGTGAAGAGAGAAGCGTTCGGGAGGCAGAGGAGGGGAATATGAAGGCAGTGGCTGACTTTTCTGCCGCTAGTATCTGTTGCCCTTTTGAGTCTTTTTCATTTGAGTCTTCTGTTGTGTCCATCCAAATCCGTAGCATCTCTCTTTTAGTTCATTAAAGCTGTGCGAGTCTACAAAATTTCTGTCAGTCAGCCGACTGCTTTGCTAGCCATGGTTCATCTTCTCGGATAGGTGTGGTCATCTCTTTCCTTTCGCATAGTCGTAGCTGCTGCTTTTTTTCTTTGAGCTGCTATAGATCGTAGAAGTCTTTATGGTGTCACCGCTTCTCTTTGAGCTGCTGCCCCGAGTTTCTAAGGCCACTGCGTTTCTTCTGCACCGCGCCTCCGTTGCGCTTTTTGTGCACTGCGCCGCCGCCATCTCGGGCTTTGATCTGTGCCGCTATGCTTGTATCTCCCTTTTCAGCTTGATTTGACAGCTCTCTCTACTTGTGTCACCTTTCACACTCTCTTCGTCGTGTTACTGCGGTCGACTTTGCTCCCGTTTACTTCTACTTTTCTAGCCCTTCACTTTGTGCTTTTTGGGTTGTTGCACGATTCCAGATGGTTGGTACTCGACATAATTTTTCAAGAGCCGCACGCTATGACATCTTGAAGATATGGATTTTGGATTTTCCTTATTTTAGTGTCAACCCTTTTTAAATGCAATGCTATTGCATATGCCTTATGTTTAAGGGGGGGTGTTAAGGGTATTAGTGTCTTTTTTTCCCATTGTATAGGATTTAGGCTTGTGTATGTCTCATATATTATATATGCCTTATGGGTCTCTTTACAATACAAGCTTCTTCCTTTGTAACATTAAAAACTTACAAAGTGCATATGAATTGAAATAATTCCCGTTAATCTTGTGTAGATGCCACTTCATACCATAATCGAGATACAAATGGGTGTCACCGGTGTCGAAGAGAAGAGGTATAAGCTCATGGACTGAGATACATACACGCCCAGTAGAACAGCAAGTTTTGCTGTTACGAATAGTCATACAGTGATACAGATATACACATTAACTCGGTATAATTCCCATTTTTCATCTTTCTCCGGAGTCTGGACGGTGTAAACTACCCCCTCCGGTGTAAAATTTTCGACCGAAAATACCTATTGATCATTGTAAAAAAAAACATATTACTAAGGGGGTGTTTGGGACTGCTCCACAAACTCTGCTTCACAAACTCCACCGTGGAGCAGCTCCACAAAAAACATAGAGTTTGTGGAGCACCCTTTTAGGTGCTCTCACAACTCCACCTTTTTTTCCTCGAACAGAGTGTGTGGAGCTGAACCTATTTGGCTAAAAAACGAGCGGAGCTGAAAAGTGGAGCAGTCCCAAACACCCCCTAATAAGGAACCGTAAAAAGAAAATACGTACTGCTACTGAAAGGAATGTGGACATATGCTACAAGTATCAAGTCCAATACTTTCTCCTTGTGCTCCTGTGGCTGATGTCAGTAAGAAGCAATGAGCCATCACTGCTTAGTTCCCAAACTTTGAACTGTCCTGTCCTCCTGTGCTGTGCCCATGTGAGGACACAGGACATGCAGTTTCTTGCTCCAGAAACTCAGCTCACATAATGGCATGATGCTCAACACTGTGCCAAAATTTCCCATGATTCCATGCGGCATCCATGGAGGATGTAGTACTACTGCCTTCAAATATTGTAGTTCAGTCACCAGATTGCTCATCATGTCATGTACGCATGATTGCACATCGCATCATCTGCACCGGCGTTCAGTCATGTCATTTGCTCCTTGCAACGCCAACGTCCTCCTGGCCGCGGTGACCGCGCTCTCGGCGGCGATCGCCTTCGTCGCCGCGCTCCACCTCTACGCCCGGTGCCTCCTGCAGCGGCGGGACGGCGTCGTCGCTGTCGCGGGCAATCCTCACGCGCTGCGCCGCCCGCCGGACGGCTACGAGCTCGAGGTGATCAGCGCGTGCGGCCAGGCGGCGGGGCTGGATGCCAAGGAGCTGGGCGCGCTGCCGGTGTTCATGTGGGAGTCTTCTGCTGTGGGCGTCGGCGTCGTCGCCGAGCAATGTGCGGTGTGCCTGGGGGAGATGGAGGACGGCGAGCTGGGGAGGCTGCTCCCGGCGTGCCGCCACGTGTTCCACGTCGTGTGCATCGACGCGTGGCTCCGCGTGAGCTCGACGTGCCCGGTCTGCAGGACGACGGTGAGGACGGAGGATGCGGCGGCACGCGTGTCCCCGGTGAGCTAGAGCTGCCGAGTGTTAGTGTACATGGTAAAATAGTTTGCACTGCACCATCTCTTGGTTAATGCAGATATTTGTAGCTTTTTTATGTTTTCCTCGCAATCTATGCGCTCAGAAAATTCGCAACTTAGAAGAATTTTTACAAGAAACAATGTAATTCCTACGTAAGTCCGTTGATCCGAACCGAGCCAAAATGAACATGGAGAATTGTAGGGTTCGTGAAAGAAATTACGGGGCGATTTGAGCTGTTTTCTTCAACATTATTCGAGTGAAATTCCAATAAAAAATTTACATTCCAAACGTCCCTGGATTTTTTTAAAAAAAAAACCGGAAACATCCCTGGATCGAATAGCTTTGCTACATCCACTTGCGTCTATGGTTGCATTCCAGAACTCAAGTTATCATATAAATTCGCCACGTTCCATACTTTTTCTTTCTTTTATGTTAACGAACAGAGTAAGCTCATGCCAAAACCAAAATTACATTGACACAGTTAATAGCAACTGAATTGCTTGAGACAGACTTAACTAGCTTTGCTTCTAACAGAATAGTATAATCTAATCCATCTAGATTAGGTCAATTAGAAAGCTAACAAGGCAAGGATTAACCATGACTGGTACTCAAAAATTGAAGGGAAATTTCGACGTTAAACTATCTGGGAGGCTTGAGTGCTTGACAAGTTGCATTAGTCAATCAGGTCAAGCAAAGAGCGTACGCTAAGGGCTGGTGCAACACGACCAGTATGTTCATATTAAGAAAGCTGTTTTCTTAGGTGCAATTATGCTTCCATAACTCTCTTTTGAAACCTTTTCCTTTGCAAATCACCTTTTTGAATCTTGGTGCTTCCAGATCTTCAATTCTTCAGTTTCAAGTTTCAACGAATCAAGCATTTGCCCATTGTCCCCCTAAAAAACAGAAAAAAGCAAAACCGAAGGCGTTAGGATATCTCATCTATGAGTAGTTTCTACTTTCTACCCTGAACGGCTGATCATTGGATGTGTCGTCGCTTTCCCTCTTGATGTTAGCTGCAAGACTACTTACGTAAGGTCAAAAAACATTAGCAGAAATAGATTGCACTTAACAGAAAGAGGGGGCAGGTGACTGCTCATCCATGGTGTTCCATGAAGACCCCTGACCAACATGTTCCCTGCATACACTACTACACGAACAAAGCGCAAGCATATAAAAAAATATCTCCTAAACCCTTCTGTTGGAGGTGTGGCCCTCACCTTAGACCAATCGGCCTACTGTGTCAAAAGGCTCATTACGTATGTGACTATGATAAGTTCAAAATGGCTATGCTAGGAAAAATGCATGCTTGCCCTTACTAGTATAACCCCAAGAGAGGCATTTATGTAAACAACCTCCACATGGCTATAAATATGTCAATTAGGGCACTATGGAGGATAGAGAATTCATTTTTAGAAGGGTTAAGCAGTAGCACAAGCATAATAAACATCTTCTACATCCACTCTCCACTGCTAGTCTCAGGTTCCAGGCAGCCCTTTTGTGGCCTCCCCATAGCTCCCCATTGTCCACTGTTTAGCTTGTAACCATAACAGTTGGTATCGTCCGTGAGAGACGACGTAGAAGCTACAAGCTGAAGTAAGGACACTCGGACACGATGACACCGAGGAAGGCGATGGCGGCGTCCAAGTAGAAGAGAAGTATTGTAGCTGAGACCGTCGCGACGAGAGCAAGGGAGTTGGTGGTCGAAGCCCCCTCGCCCCTATGGCAGCGGCGCACCCGAGCGGTCGCGTCTGGGGCCGCGACAGGTAACGAAGGCGGCTCTCCGGCAGCTACACCAATGACGGAGTGGGAGGCCTCGTAGCCAGAGAACCCGACTGCGGCCCTTCCTGGCAACGCCGACGACACCCAAGTGGCAGACTCTATCTGCCCTGATACCCTCTGTAGGGACCCAGATTTTACAATCCGGATTCCTCTGTGATTTTCTGCACTATTCCCTGGATCAGTAGATAGTGCTCACAGTTACAGTAATGAATATCAAAATACATATCATGCGGAAGCGTAAATATAATAGTAGACTTACTCATGGGCCGATTAGGCCAAAATCATTGAATTGCAGCAGTGGAAAAACGAAGCACACAGGTGGGACCTTCAGGACATGCCCACAGGCAGCCAACTGGAGGTTCGCGACCTAGCCCTTGACATCTTCATCTTCTCGGCCAGCGTGTCCAATCTTGTTGCTGAGGCGAGGTGATTTGATTCCTGATTCTGAATTTTGTCGCAAAAGCGAGAGTGAGCACTCCAACCCCGTGCTCCGCGTGCCAATACACAGAATGCAAATAAATAGTATGCATGGCTTATCAAAGGAGAGGCTCGGGTTATTTTATTTGCCAAAAATCGCTTTTAGTGGCATTATTGTTATCACATCATAGTGTTATTATTCCTACCTAAACTCCACACGGCGATTGCCATAATTGACTTAATCCACCAAAGACACACTTCCCTCACTGATTGCTGTCTAAGACTCCAAACAACGAGTGTTATCATTTAACTAATCCTCCGACCTGATTCCTTCTATATTGATTACTGTCTAATACTCTAAACTGAGAGTGACATCATTTAATTAATCCACCAATCATACACTCTCTATATGGTTTGCTGTCTACAACTCCAAACAGCGAATATCATCAATTGTTCAATCCACCAATCAAATGCTACCTAATCCTCAAACAGCGAGTATCATAATCTATATAATCCATCGAGCAAGTACTGCCTAAATCTCCAAGCAGCTAGTGACATTATTTATCTAATATCACTTATTTAATCCACCAATATCTTTTGTATTCTAATCCCTAACAGTCCAAATCTTTTTGTTACTGATCCACAACCATAATTTGCTCTTCCACTTATCACCTTATAACACATCTCTAACTACTTCACTATTGTACCTCCACCAAGAATATCATTGATCAAGTCTACGAATCGCTAGTATACATCCACCAAAAATGCCATTAATCAGATCTAGAATTCTTTAATAAATATCCACCAAGAATATCCTTGATCAGGTCTATGATTCACTAATATATATCCACCAAGATTATCATTGATCAAGATTAATCTCCCATAGTTATTTTCATACCTCCAAATTCCCAAGGTTCAAATTATCCATCTAATATTTGATCACATCATATTAATCCCATCGTTGTCAACATCTTCCAAGAATTTATACAAGTATTAGTGTTGTAATCCAACAATTACCTTTATACTCCCTAATTCTCCAAAGATCATTTAAATCATCTATCTAGCCTATATATTCATTTTTGACTCCACCAATTTATTTTTCCCAGAATTCACACTATCATTATCCCTATTATGATCAACATAAATCCACCAACTTCTTTATGCAATTACCATAAACAGCCATCTTCTTTTCTTACGACTCTATTTATTCTTTCCATATTTTATTTTGTAAGAATAGAAATGCCACTATTTGAAATACAATATAAAATTTCCGAGACCTAGCAGCTTTGGAACAAAACATAATGTTCAAGGAATATTAACATGATTTTCCATACATATGGCATCACACCATATGCCTAATATCACCATAATTTCTCCATACATACGGCATCACACCGTATAACATCTTTCAGCGTTATAGCCGCTTAACTTACCACTGGGACGATACCCAGGACAACTCAAATCAGGGCTTTCCACTGCCCTCCACTTTTTCATTCCCATTTTCCAAACATTTTTAAATAGAACTATATCTAGTTAAGTTCTCATGTCCGCCCTTGACCGTGAGCACGACTATTCGAATAGTTCTGACTCTGCAGAGTTTGTACACTTTCACCACAAGAGGCAGTCAACTCGTTGCCCCACACGATTCCTTAGAAGTGTGGTTGAGCAGACCATCACAGTGACTTTTCAAAGTATCTAGTCCCTTTTGTCATCTCACCCTATGGGCCGTTCCCACTTGCGGTGAGTCCCATACGTTGCACGGGATGTTCCCCACGGCTACTAGCGTACGGGCTCCACTCCCCTCTGTGCTAGTACGACTGGGAAACTTCACCCTCCACTCGGTGTCCCTTTAGGCCTTCCCTTGCCCTTGCATATCCACTCCTGTCCACTACCGGTGAGATGAGTCCGGGGTTTTCGATAAATTTACTTAGCCAAGTTGTATTTTACAGACTTATGGTTGTACTGTTTTACACAGGAGGTCATGACAAGATTCAGTCCTTAGTGGTATCTGGGCGGTCTACCACTAACCCACTTTGTGCATCCACTGCACCACACTCACACCCTCAAACCAATCCGCCCAGATATTTAAGCAAGTTGGGGATTTTGGGAGTATAAAATAATCATGTCCAAATATATACCAGTCATTCCCACCATGACTGTCCAAACCAATTTCTCATGATTAAAAATGACAATGATGCTTGGGGCATTTCAGCGCCCCGAGTACCTATGCAGTTCTAAGCATGGCGTATATTTACGGACTTACTTTTGAAAGATTACCATTATAATTTTGCTAAGGCGACAAGGTTCACATATTCAAGTATTCCAAAGGAAGGGTGATATTATTCAAGGTAAACAATGGGCACATAACTAGAACATTAATTAAACATGTATTTGCATATAAGATAACAGCATGCAATTTGATAATTTTAAACAAAGTAATTTGCAGAAAATATAGGTTCAACATGATCAAAGTATTGACTCGCCTTGGTCATAGGGGGTGTTTTCTGGGTTGTCTGAAGCTTCTAGCGCTGCTGCTTCTGCCTCCTCCTCTTGTGCCTCGTAAGCTATTTTTAACGCGCGCGAAAATTTGGATAAAAAGGAAAAAGGCAATCAACAAACCAGTAAACATTTACCAAAAGACCCAAATAACTTCAATACCAAATTTTCTAGCTTCATTTGTTTTGGTGCTATAGAAATCCCATTTTGAGTAACTAAAGTTTAATCATACTCATTTTAATATACTGCATTCTATAATTATATTTGGATGTCATGATCTAGGTTATTGATAATGTCTTATAGCCTATCTTGCTAATGGTTGATTTCTACACCTTTCAATTGATGGGTCATTATTTCATGTGACATTCTCCCCTAGTCACACTATTACTAAATCCTCTCTTTTGACAAGAAGCTAGAATAACTACTCATGTTACATCTATATCCAAGTGTTACCTTCTAACATATGATATATATATATCCACACTCAGGAGTCCCTAGATACCCTTAGTTGTAATTTGTAGAGATTAATACACAAGGTTAATGTACAATATGCTTGCTATTACATGTGCCATTTTATTTTACATTCCATCATTCATTCTATTTATTTGCTAAAGATTTAAACAAAGTTATTTATTATAGATGCTCATATGTGCACACATGGATATGTGTATATATATGTATATATATATACACAACATTTCATGGCCCAAGCTAGCTGTTCATGCTAAAGGATTTAGTATAAACCCCAACCGCACTATTTCCCACTTCCCTGCACTGTCGGCTGGGTCACTAGCGCACATTGAAATGGCAAAAAAAAATAAATAGCTAAAAACCCACCCTGCAGGGCGAAGCAAGGCTCGAACGCGCGCTGCCTGGGTGCGATTTTATCACCGACGCTGCTAGCCAGGAGGACTCCTCAGATGTTGCTTACTTGTACAGGGGACTATTACCTCTTAAGGTATGCAGTAGTAGAGGCCGGGGCAGAGGAGTTCGGGACCGAGAATGGGCGGCGGTGCGGTCGGCGGCGGGCTGCCGGAGGGTTGCGGGTGATGGGCGAAATGGAATGTACTGACGCCGGGGATCCCGATGGTGGAGTCGGTGGTGGGCGGGGGTCACCGGAGTAGGGCCGGCGGCGTGCGGTGGCGGCGGTCCAGGGAGGAGTTCGACGCCGGCGAGCTAAAGGGCCGGAGAGGCTCGGCCGACCTCTCGGTTGACTTCACGACGTCATGGAGAGGGTGTGGATACCAGGAATCGAGAAATGATGGTGCGGTTAGGGAGATGGCTCGGCGGCCGGAGTTGAGGAAGAGAAGGGATTCCGGCGAGGAGAAGGGAAGGGAGGCCGATTGCTCTGGGGAGGAGTGAAAGGGAAATGCGAGAAAGGGTTTGGTGATCTCGGCGGCCTTTGTAGCTGCACGGTTTGGGCTGGCACCGGGAGACTCGCTTGCACCATCCCATCGGCAAGCAGCGGAGCAGCGGAGGTGCAGAGCAGGGGCATGATGCCGCTGTGCCGCTCGAGGGAGGGCAGGGGACTCGAACTATCCGCCTGGAGGGACAGCTCAGGCAGCGCGAGGAGGAAAAAGAGAACCGGCGGCAGTGCGATGAAGAAAAAGAGAGCGGGGCAAAGTTTTGACGCGGCTGACCAATGGGCGGAGGCAACGTCGTCCAGCGTTTCCGAGGTGGGCCGGAGGAAAGGAGGCGCGGAGGGAGGGGACGACGTGGAGACAGCTCGGCCGTGCAACAGAAAGAGAAGGAAGGAGGAAGAGAAACAACGCTGGGGGACGTGCTCGGGCAAAAGGAGTGAAGGCGGCACAGAGAGAAGGGAGAGCGGGAGTTGGGTCAAGTGGCTTGGTCAGCTGCCTCGGCAATATATATATATATATATATATATATATATATATATATATATATATATATATATATATATTCTTTTGCTATCTCCTTCACATTTATATGAACATATACACATATGCTCATGGGTTTATGTACATGTAATTGCACTCTTCATTTACTGGTTTATTTCCCTTATGTGCCTTTTTCATGTAGCCCAAGGTTGTGTGTGCGTACATATATATATATATAATCATATGTTGACCCATTTTATTTTACTTGCCACCTTGCCACTCATACTCTTATTTTTGTAGATGACATTTTATGCTTAATTACATTTCTCTCCTTACATTTTATGGATCATCTTTTCAGATTCTTAATTTAGATTTTCAAATCTCTACTATTCAAACATATATGTTTCTTTTTGGATCCTTTTAACTCTTAAATCCTTTTGCCAAATTTTAGGAAAACATTCTAACTCCAAATGCAAATGGAAATACATTGCAAAATTAATTCAAAAGCTTTATACATTTCTGATTTAAATTTCAGGATGTTACACCCTCACTATCACTGCATAGAGAACGGAAGGCATCCTAGTCCCTATGTCGGGCACGGGTGGAGGCACTTTGGAGACGATCTGCGAAGCTAAGCACACCCCAACGGCTCCTAAGGAAGGCTCCAGCTGCAAGTAGCGAAAGGGATCTCAGACTAGGTACATCCTTGGTATCAAAGAGGGCGCTAAAGAAAACATTGCCCAAGAGGTCGCAGTCACAGCCGAAGGGATCACTGACGTGGAAGGGGGTGAGGTCGAGAAGACAGGCATCAGCAAGGACCATGGTGCGAGGTCCATGATCAGGGAAAGCACCTCATGCGCGGTTGCCCCATCATCACAGTGCTCCAGGAAAGCGTAGCCAGGAAGCGCGCGTTGGATGCAAGGGTACCGGTGGTGGCGCCCGTGCAGCATGTAGGAACTAAGCTAGGAAACACACATGCGATTTACCTGTGGATGCACACTACATGGGAAGACGTACACACAAAAAAATTACTGAATTTACTATCAACACACGCAAGTTTTGTGAGATGTAATGGCACCTCGTTTTCTCTCAATTCGATTATTCTCTTGCTTACCTTACTTAATACAAACCAATTACAAGACCTTAAATAAGCACACTTGGGACATTTGGTTGGTGGCCTCGATCCCCTAAACTCATGCCATGATCTAACTAATAGCTAATGTGCATGTGAGACTCACGCTAGATATAATTAACAGCTAATGTGCATGCGAGACTCATCAATACACGGCTCGATGTGGCTGCCGCAACTCACGCCACGATTTGCATCATTCGATGGGTTCTTAGATGTGCGCCACTACTGCATGCACGTCTTGCTGTTAGATTGACTCACACACGCACTAACTCTACTACTTCATCATACAAATAATCTTGATTATTCCTAACAATCTCCCCTAATCAAGATGGTTTCACAGCAGTATCGGTTTGTCATTAGCATCTGCCTCAATCTTGATTATTCCTAACAATCTCCCCTTATCAAGATGGCTTCTTCTTGCGGCATTCGAAAGCAAAATACCCATAGTCATTGCAGTTGTAGTATCTCACTTTAGCCTTGTCGAATTTGCAATCCCTGCAGCTTTGACCACCATTGCCGTCGGAACCACTGCTAATGCGCTTCGACGATTGGGCCTCCCACTCGGCCTGTGTGAGGAGAAGGTGTTTGTCATCATTGACGCCGCCCAAAATGCATAGACGCTCCTCATAGTCATACGCCTTGAGGTGGCCAATCGTATATTCCACTGTCATTGTCTTCAAATCCCCAAATTGCTCAATGGTTGAGACAATTTGTAGGTACTTTTTTGGGATGATGCAGAGAAACTTCTTCACGATGTAGCTCTCCTCCATCTTGTCACCAAACCTACGAATTTGTTTGATGAGCGTCGCAAACCTCATGGCAAAGTCGTCCAATGACTCCATTTCCTTTATGCGCAAACCCTTGAACTTACCCTTGAGGGTCTGCACACATGCCTCCTTGATGAGATCAGCACCGACGTACTTCATCTTGAGCGTGTCCCATACAGCTTTCATCGTCTCTTTTTGGGCTAGTAGGAGGGAGTTTTTTGCTATTATGGTACCCTCTAAGTTGGGCTTCGACGAAATGGTATCTACGTCGTGGGCTTCTCTAAAATAGTACTTTTATACTTAAGACTTCTCTCAAATAGTATTCTCAGGGATTTTAACTCAAATAATTTGATTTTCGAATTTGTACTCCCCCAATTGACTGAACTGCCTCCCAATTCCCCATTTCGATCGACCCCCGCCCGCCGATCTCGCTGGAACCCAAGCGGATCGCCCCGGGGCCGCGATGGACTCTGACGACGAGCTACAGGACGCCAGCGATTCGGAGCTGGTCGACGGCGAGGAGTACTACTACTGCAGCGACGGGGCGCGCAGAGGAGGAGCACGGCAAACTCCCATCACCACACCTGTCGCTCAGAACGACTGGTTACAACACGACGCAGAGTAAGCGCCAAAGTCCGCCCCTTTCACCCTTTGCGCGGAACCGACCAATATCAAAACAACTATTTCACCCAATTCCTTCCGTGACAAGAGAATCTCATAAAGGCCTCTCATTTAGGCACCGGGACTCCGTGGCACCGACACCACCACGCTCAGCAATCCTACACCCAATCCCGAAATTTCCGCAAGAACAGCCATCCCATCACCCATCACATTCACACCCCATGGAGCATGGAAGTAAGTATCGGTGCATCGATCGCACCACCGCTCACGCTTGGAGACAATCTCGCCGCTTCCTCGGCCTCGCGCCCTCGTAGTCCCCGCCGCCGCCGAACTCCTCGTCGCTCCCCGCCGCTACACGCCCGTCGCTGCAATAGTAGTACTCCTCGCCGTCGACCAGCTCCGAGTCGCTGGCGTCCTGTAGCTCGTCGTCGGAGTCCATCGCGGCCCCGGGGCGATCCGCTTGGGTTCCAGCGAGATCGGCGGGCGGGGGTCGATCAAAATGGGGAATTGGGAGATCAATTGGGGGAGTACAAATTTGAAAATCAAATTATTTGAGTTAAAATCCCTGAGAATACTATTTGAGAGAAGTCTTAAGTACAAGAGTACTATTTTAGAGAAGCCCACGACGTAGATACCGTTTTATCGAAACCCAACCTAGAGGGTACCATAATAGCAAAAAACTCAGTAGGAGGGTCTCCTCCAGGACTTCTTGGAAGATGGTCGTAAGGGCCATCTGATATTTGCGCTCATCAATATCGTCAGCTACCACAGCTTCCTAATCTCTTACAACTACTTTAGTAGTACCAATCTCTCTTCTATTTTTCGCAACGATATGTCAGCAGTTGACCAGTTATAATATGCTTCAAGGGTTCATGCCCATATCTCAAAGCCCACAATCCCTGGATTACTCAAACAACGTTTTCTCGACATCCCACCAAACTTCGAAACATGTATCAATAACACCGTATCTCTCAAGGCATCCAGAAACAATTTGAATTGAGAAATAAACCCGTCAATCTGCAGAGCTAACAAACTTCAGCTCCTTGATTTGCCTTATAAAAACTTGACTGGTTTTATTCTTTCTTGTTTGATTGAAGGTGGTACTGCGTTAATGATATTAAACCTGAGAGGAAACCTATTACAAGGGATGTCATTCCATAATGTTACAAAAGGGAATTGCAGTCTTCAAACAGTAGACTTCAATGGTAACATTATGGAAGGTCAGTTGCCTGGATCCATTCTCAATTGCAATGATCTAGAGGTCCTTGACCTAGGAAGCAACCACATAACCGACCATTTCCCATCATGGCATGGGAAACTTCCAAAGCTTCGATTTCTTGTGTTACGATCTAACCAATTCCATGGCCCAGTTGTGGATCTACAAGGTGACAGAAATGGAGAAGGGTTTGCAAGTTTGCAAATAATTGACCTGTTGGTGATATGCCCTAGAGGCAACATGGAGATGTTGAATATATCACATACTATGTTTATGATACATTGCTTTGTTCCTTGAAATAGACATTATCATTATTGATCAATGAGTATGTGACTTATTCATGAGACTCTTAATGCCAAAATGTTGCTATTTCTAAATGATCCCTGATCATATATCATATGAGGAACAAATATGATTCAAAGATCAGCATATGTATTGATTGATGATCATGTCTCATGGATCATGGTATGGAGATACCAAATCAATAATATGGACATGTGTTAGTGAACATATGTTGGATAGACCGCCATGAGACACTCGCAGAGATTCCATGTGTCATTAGTTGGTCTCAAGTAGTGTTTATGTAGAATCCTTAGACTTGAGATCATCATGGTTCCCAATATGCGTAGTAGCCTATTTTGGGACTACTAACCACTACTCCGTGAATCGGGTAGTCATAAAAGTAGTCTTCGGGTTTGCTATGAAACATGTAGTGGGATGTGAATGATCAAGATAGAATTTGCCCCTCCTTATGGGAAAGATATCTCGGGCCCTCGATGTAATGGATTATGAAAGTGCATGGCCATGCCAATGTGATTGAGGAGTCAATCACAAGTTTATAATCTATCACGGAATCGAGAGAGTGATTGAGCTATTAAGAGGATGACACAGTCTCGCCTTGAGCTTAATCTATATCGTGAGGCAAAGGGATTCGTACATGAGAACATTACAGTTCAGTGATATGATCTTTACGTATACTTTGGGGTTAATATGTCTTGCTAGAGGCCGCTATTAATGTGGTGACCGGAAAGGTGTTTCCGGTCGCGACCAAGTATACGTGAACCTCTGGTCGCACACTTAACGGGTTGGAATACTAATTCGAATGTGATTCGGATGTGGGCTCAATTCGGATAGAGATCCGGATAGACTCCTATTGGGCCTCGGTCCACGAGGCCCAAGTGAGGAGGTCTATATATTTGGAGGCGGGGTGAGGATGTACGCTGCTCCTCCCGAGCAAAACCCTAGTCGCCACCTCCCGAGCCAAACCCTAGCCGCCGCGAGTCTTTGGTACACTCGCGATCGGCGCCCACCCGGGACGTGTGGATACCGGTGGAGGCGCTGCTCGTTGCGGCGTTGATCGGCATCAACAAACTACGATTGGATCCGCTCGTGGTGTGGTTGATCGCGTGGAGGAGACAATCTGTCGGGACGATTGGCTACTTCCACTACTACCTCGACGCGCGTGGTTGGATCGGCTTCTCCAACTCTTCTTCGCGCGCTGCGCGTCTAGTGGTAACGATCTATGATCCTCCTTAGCATGATGTCTTGGTGTGCGCGGTAGAAATTTTTATTTTCTCGCTATCGTAGCCTTCGCGCGTTCCTTCGGTGGTATCGAGCCATCTTGCTTAGTTTGCGATTCGGATCGCGCATATGTTGATATGCGGTTGTAGTAGATTGATCTATTACGGTCTAGATCAATCGGTTCATGTGATGAATCGATGGTAGCACGGGTTGATGAGATCAATCGGTGAATCGGGGTTAGATGAGGCGCAGATTGTATTACTACTAGTGCCCTAGAGATTGTCTCGGATCGGCATAAGGTGGTTATGTCGAATACTAGTAGGATATGAATCGATAGCCTCGGGCCAATAAAAAAACTAGTGTCCTAGAGAATGTCTCGGATCGGCATAAGGTGGTTATGTCGAATACTAGTAGGTTACGGATCCGATGGCCTCGGCCGGTGGAAAACTAGCTTCCTAGAGAATGTGTTGGCGCGCCTCGAAACCGCGGGGCGGCCCCTCGACCCCCCCCGCTGATCGGCCAACGGGACGCCGTGCGTGCACCGCCTTGTATAGCGTCATGGGTTCACATCGTTAGGTAGAATACGATTCTACGTCTAACTTGTTTTTGCAGAGAATGATGTGAATGGTATGGCCCTATATCTTATTGGAATGTATGAGATGTATGTGATGCATGTAACATTCTGCTCATGGCCTGCGTGTCATGATTATTTCAGCTATTGTTAGCTGTCTATATTGTATTTAACGACTGCGTGTCGACCTTAATGCTTGAATCTATCTCTGTAATCTTCAATTTCTAGCTATTATAGGTAGTAGCCTAGTTTTGAGGTTACAAGCTTTCAAGCATGGTGGCCTAAAGGAGTGATGTGGAGGATGAAGATCGTCTACACCTACATGGAGATGGAGATCACCATTTTTGGGCCATACTACTTCACGCTTAAATGTGTTTATCTCGTGATATTATCTATCTTATTCTTATGCAATGTTTTTGTGATATGTTGCTTTGGTAGGATAGAATCCTCATAAAATTAGGTGTTCATGCCCTTCCATATGTTGCACCAAAATATAATGATCACCGCATGGTAGGTCTACCAAAGTAGAGTGCCGTCGATTATCATCATTATTTAGGTAGATGTCGGACATCTACATGCGGAAGCATTTGGTTTACTTAACAAGGTTATCAAAACAGTTTTGGACCTTGGGGCATAGGTTGGGGCAGGGCATATTGATGTCACCCAACAAGCAAGAGTCACATAGAGATGTGATTAGCAAGGTGTTGCTTACCCATGTCACTAGTTTTCTAGCCGTGATGCCAAAGCTCACTAGGAATTTATGAAATGAGGATCTTGACCCACTATGTGACTTAGAGGAGTTTTGTTGCAAAACACATAGTGGGAGTCTTTTGTTAAATAGTTTAATAAAAGATGAACATAAACATAGTGCTAAACTTTGCATATTCTTTGTTGTAGATCATGTCAACTAATGCCGCATCCAGTTCTTTTAATTTGCGATCTATTCTTGAGAAAGAAAAACTCAATGGAACGAACTTTATGGATTGGTATCGCAACTTGAGAATTGTTCTCAAGCAAGAGCGCAAGGAGTATGTCCTTGAGTCTCATTATCCCGATGACTTGCCTCGATAATGCTATCTGCGGTGCACGAAGAGCTTATGAGAAGCAAACGAATGATTACCTTGATGTGAGCTGTCTCATGCTTGCCACAATGTCCTCTCGAGCTTGAAGCAATATGAGAACACAGATGCCTACAATATTATTGTGGGGTTGCGTGGTATGTTTGAGAACCAAGCAAGGGTGAGAGGTTCAACACTTCAAAGTCCTTGTTTGCGTGCGAGCTTGCGAAGGAATCCCGTCACCCTCATGTGATTAAGATGATTGGCTACATTGAGAGTCCGGAAAAGCTTGGTTTTCCCTTAGCCAAGAGTTGGCTACGATGTGATTCTCCATCGCTCCCGAGCTTTGAGCCATTCATATTGAACTATCACATGAACAACATGGATAAGACCTTGGCGAGTTGCATGGGATGCTAAAAGTCGCCGAGGAAAGCATTAAGAAAAGCAGCAATCATGTGATGATGATGCAGAAAGGCAAGGGCAAGCCCAATGTCAAGAAAGGCGCGGTCAAAGAAAGTTAGCTCCGATGAGATCGCGAGCAGTTCTAAGGCCAAGCAAGTCAAGAAGGGCGCTGCTCTAATGCGATTGTTACTACTGTAAGCAATCGGTCATTGGAAAAGGAACCGCCCAAAGTACTTGGAGGATCTTGAGAAGAAGAAGGGAAGTACGACTTCCTCTCCGTATAAATGTTATAGAGATCAATCTTGCTACTTCATCCACCGATTCTTGGGTATTTGATACCGGATCGGTTGCTCACCTTGCAAATCGTTGCGGGGCTAAGAAGAAGTAGAAGTTTGAGGAGGAGCGAAGTGGATCTTCGCGTTGGCAATGGAGCAAAAGTTGTTGCGGTCATTGTTGGCACCATGCCATTGTCTTTACCTTCGTGGATTAGTTTTGGAATTGAATAATTGTTATTGTGTTCCATCTCTTTCCAAGAACATTATTTCGCTTCATGTTTGCAAGCGAAGGTTATGACTTTAGATCTGTGAACAATGGTTGTTCTCTTTATTTCAAAGATATGTTCTATTGTCATACTCCATTGGTGAATGGGTTATATGTTCTTACTCTTGAAGAGTCACCGGTCTATAACATTAATGCAAAGAGGCAACGTTCGAATGATTTAAATCCCACGTTTATTTGGCACTCGCCGCTTAGGTCACATAAATGAGAAACGCATGGAGAAGCTCCATAGAGATGGTATTCTGCACTCATTTGATTTTGAATCATTTGAGACATGCGAATCTTGTTTACTTGGCAAGATGACAAAGGCACCTTTCACCGGTCAAGGTGAACGGGCAAGTGACTTATTGGCACTCGTACATTCTGATGTATGTGGACCAATGAGCTCAATAGCCGAGGGGTTTTTCAAGACTTCATAACTTTTATCGATGACTTTAGTAGATATGGGTATATCTACCGATGAAGCATAAGTCTGAATCCTTTGAAAAGTTCAAAGAATTCCAAAATGAAGTGCAAAATCATTTAGGCAAGACAATCAAGTTTCTACGATCGATCGTGGAGGCGAGTATTTGAGCCATGAGTTTGGCAATCATCGAAGGATTGTGGAATTGTTCCACAATTGACTCGCCAGAACACCTCAATGGAATGGGGTATTCGAACGGAGAAATCGCACCTTATTAGATATGGTGCGCCCATGATGAGCCAAAGTGATCTTCCGTTGTCTTTTGGGGTACGCTCTTGAAACAATTGCTTTCACACTAAACAGGTTCCATCAAAATCAGAGAAAAGACACCATATGAGATGTGGACAGACAACGTCCTAGCTTGTCTTTTCTTAAGATTTGGGGATGTGAGGCTTATGTAAAACGTTTACAATCTGATAAGCTCAGTCCTAAATCTGATAAATGCTTCTTTATCGGGTATCCTAAGGAAACAAAAGGATATTACTTCTATAATCAAGGAGAAGGCAAAGTGTTTGTCGCCTAAGCATGGTGTCTTCTTAGAGAAAGAGTTTCTCTCAAGAAGGGATAGTGGGAGCACGGTGCAACTTGAAGAAATTCGAGAAACACTGAAAATGTTTCAGCTCCTCAGAACCACAACAGGATGAACAAACTGTTGAAGAACTGTTGTGGACACACCGCACCACGTAGGTCGAGAGGTCACGTCGTGCACTGAGAGGTACATGTTCTTGACTACTCAACAACGGGACATATTGTTGTTAGACAACGATGAGCCTAAAACCTATGAAGAAGCGATGGTGGGACCGGACTCGAGAAATGGCTTGAAGCCATGAGATCCAAATTGAATCCATGCACGATAATCAAGTTTGGAACTTGGTTGATCCACTGATGGTGTTAAAACCATTGAGTGCAAATGGATTTTCAAGAAAAAGATAGACATAGATGGAAATGTTCACATCTATAAAGCGCGATTGGTGGCCAAATGTTTCAAACAAATTCAAGGTGTTGATTATGATGAAACTTTTTCGCCCGTCGCAATGCTAAAGTCTATTCGGATCATTCTAGCGATTGCTGCATATTTCGACTATGAAATATGGCAAATGGATGTCAAAACAGCTTTCCTTAATGGAAATCTGAGTGAGGATGTGTACATGACACAGCCCACGGGTTTTGTCGATCCGCAATCACCGAAAGATATGCAAGCTGCAAAGATCCATTTATGGATTAAAGCGGACATCTCGAGTTGGAACATTCGTTTTGATGAAGTAATCAAAGGGTTTGGTTTCATCAAGAACGAAGAAGAGCCTTGTGTTTACAAAAGGCTAGTGGGAGCACACTCGTGTTTCGGTCTTATATGTGGATGACATATTACCGATCGGAAATGACATTCCTATGCTCGAATCTGTTAAGTCTTCATTGAAAAATAGTTTCTCTATGAAAGACTTAGGAGAGGCGGCATATATTCTCAGGCATCAAGATCTATAGGGATAGATCAAGAAGGCTAATTGGATTAAGCCAAGATACGTACATTGACAAGGTATTGAAAAGGTTCAACATGCAGATTCCAAGAAAGGCTTCCTACCTATGTCACATGGTATAAATCTTAGCAAGAGTCGGTGTCCTAGTACACCGATGAGCGGGATAAAATGAATGCGATTCCATATGCTTCGCTATGGGATCCATTATGTATGCCATGCTTTGTACACGTTCGGATGTCTCGTATGCTTTAAGTGCTACAAGTAGATACCATCGGATCCGGTGAAAGTCACTGGATTGTCGTAAAGAACATCTTGAAGTACTTGAGAAGAACTAAAGATGTGTTCCTCGTCTATGGGGTGAGGAAGAGCTCGTTGTAAATGGTTACACCGATGCTAGCTTCCAAACCGACAAAGATGATTTTAGATCGCAACTGGATTTGTGTTCTGCTGAATGGCGGTGCGGTGAGTGGAAGAGTTCCAAGCAGGAGACGGTTGCTGATTCTACAACGAAGCCGAGTACATAGCAGACTCCAAGCCGCTAAAGAGGCCGTTGGATCAAGAAATTTGTTTCGAGCTTGGTGTGGTGGCTAGTGCCTCCAGCCCAATGGGCCTCATTGTGACAATAGTGGGGCCATTGCGCAAGCCAAGGAGCCTAGATCGCACTAAAAGTCCAAGCACATTCTACGGCGATTTCATCTCATCCGCGAGATTGTGGAGAGGCGATGTGAAGATATGCAAAGTACAAACGGATTTGAACATTGCAGATCCGTTGACAAAGCCGCTTCCCACCAAAGCATGAGGCTCACACTAGGGCAATGGGTATTAGATACCTACATGGTTGACTCTAGTGCAAGTGGGAGATGTTGGTGATATGCCCTAGAGGCAACATGGAGATGTTGAATATATCACATACTATGTTTATGATACATTGCTTTGTTCCTTGAAATAGACATTATCATTATTGATCAATGAGTATGTGACTTATTCATGAGACTCTTAATGCCAAAATGTTGCTATTTCTAAATGATCCCCGATCATATATCATATGAGGAACAAATATGATTCAAAGATCAAGATATGTATTGATTGATGATCATGTCTCATGGATCATGGTATGGAGATACCAAATCAATAATATGGACATGTGTTAGTGAACATATGTTGGATAGACCCGCCATGAGACAACCGCAGAGATTCCATGTGTCATTAGTTGGTCTCAAGTAGTGTTTATGTAGAATCCTTAGACTTGAGATCATCATGGTTCCCAATATGCGTAGTAGCCTATTTTGGGACTACTAACCACTACTCCGTGAATCGGGTAGTCATAAAAGTAGTCTTCGGGTTTGCTATGAAACATGTAGTGGGATGTGAATGATCAAGATAGAATTTGCCCCTCCTTATGGGAGAGATATCTCGGCCCTCGATGTAATGGATTATGAAAGTGCATGGCCATGCCAATGTGATTGAGGAGTCAATCACAAGTTTATAATCTATCACGGAATCGAGAGAGTGATTGAGCTATTAAGAGGATGACACAGTCTCGCCTTGAGCTTAATCTATATCGTGAGGCAAAGGGATTCGTACATGAGAACATTACGAGTTCAGCGATATGATCTTTACGTATACTTTGGGGTTAATATGTCTTGCTAGAGGCCGCTATTAATGTGGTGACCGGAAAGGTGTTTCCGGTCGCGACCAAGTATACGTGAACCTCTGGTCGCACACTTAACGGGTTGGAACACTAATTCGAATGTGATTCGGATGTGGGCTCAATTCGGATAGAGATCCGGATAGACTCCTATTGGGCCTCGGTCCACGAGGCCCAAGTGAGGAGGTCTATATATTTGGAGGCGGGGCTGAGGATGTACGCTCGTTCCTCCCGAGCAAAACCCTAGTCGCCACCTCCCGAGCCAAACCTAGCCGCTCGCGAGTCTTTGGTACACTCGCGATCGCGCCCCCACCGGACGTGTGGATACCGGTGGAGGCGCTGCTCGTTGCGGCGTTGATCGGCATCAACAAACTACAGATTGGATCTGCTCGTGGTGTGGTTGATCGCGTGGAGGAGACGATCTGTTCGGGACGATCGGCTACTTCCACTACTACCTCGACGCGCGTGGTTGGATCGGCTTCTCCAACTCTTCTTCCACTGCGCTGCGCGTCTAGTGGTAACGATCTATGATCCCTCCTTAGCATGATGTCCTGGTGTGCGCGGTAGAAATTTTTTATTTTCTGCTATCGTAGCCTTCGCGCGTTCCTTCATGACCTTGCTTCGAACAAATTCTCTGGTAATCTGAATCCAGACTGGTTTCAGAAACTAAAATCAATGGCTGCAAGATCTAGTGATGTCGGACATGTTCTGAGAAACGAACTTCTAGGTTATTCTATCAGGAAACAGTAATGGTAACTTACAAAACAGGGATTTGTCAGCCACACCCCGGCAAACTCACTCGTAAATCACGCAATCACGCAAAAAATCAACCACTCGGAATTGGAAAATAGAAATAAGTGTTTGGTGCTGCAACCTACATCTTTTCTGATGCTTTATTCAACTATTTAAAGAGATTACAATCTGAACCTTAGAAACTGAAAACTGCAAGACTTAGAAACTGAAAACTACAATACTTAAAAACTGAAAACTGCAAAGCTTTAGAAACTGAAAACTGCAATACTTAAAAACTGAAAACTGCAAAGCTTTAGAAACTGAAAACTGCAAACAGGGTAGTAAATTTCTTCAAGCGCAGGATTACTTCATCCAGTCCAACAGGATTTTGGAAACTATTAGGATCTTGACATCATTCATGGTGATCGACTTCTCAGATAATGCATTTCATGGAATCATTCCTGACTCCATCGGCATGTAACACAATGCCCTCACAGGACCAATTCCATCTCAGCTCCGTGGTTTAAGTCAGCTGGAGTCGCTAGACCTCTCATGGAACATTCTCTTTGGCAAGATCCCACAGAGGTTTACTTTTCTAACTTTCCTGGGTTGGCTGAATCTCTCCTACAATAATTTGAGTGGACAGATCCCGCAGGGTAACCAATTCCCAACTTTCAGCTATAGCTCATTTGAAGGCAGCTTGGGACTTTGTGGAAGCCCCTGATCTAAACATTGCAAGTGCTCAGGTGTCGAGACTCCAGGCGTAATTTCTTCTTCAAAGCCCAAAAGCTGATTAGGAGACAGAACTGAGACCATCTTCTTGTTCATTTTTGTAGGATTAGGGTTTGGGGTGGGATTCACAATGGTTATTATAATTCAAGTATTTTTTACAGTCAATGTATGTGTATGCAAGTGTTACTAGCAACAGCAATAACATGATGACATATGTAAGGAGATACAAGAGGGCAAATCAGCATCATAGATTAAATTGTAGAGGTCATGACTTTTCTTGTTACTTAACTCTGTTATCGAGGCTAACATCAAATACCATTCTCGCAGCATACCAGCTAATTATTTGTCAAATTAGTCTTCTCTTGCAGAACCATATAAGAGATTAAAATTTGAAGTTATAAGTTAACATGTATAAACACAAAACAGAAAAAAAAAGCTTAAAGTCATTAGCAGTATAAACGCTATGCAAAATTTTATTGTTGGAGGCTGAGTGAATTCCAAACCGAAGCGAACAAAGTTATTATACGTAGGGAGAGTTTGTATTGTCTTTTGATGGTTTTGGCTGAAAATAAATAGTAATTGCTGAAACAAGTGGTTTTTAGAAGGATGAGACGAATAGCGGAAAAAATCATAGAGATACGTGCATGTGATGGGAGTGAAATGAGTGGGTTGCGTGATACACCCATGGCCTACTGCCTTATCCCTAGAGCGAAACGGTAGCGAGAGAAATAAAGAAACCACTTCGAGAAACTGACTGTTTGTATTTGCTTTTAATTTTTCTAAGTAGAAGTAGGTATAAACAGGACCGTAATAGCTTGTTTGGACTGAAGTAATTGTCTGCCAAGTCAAAATCAACAGGCCAGCATACCTCACAAGTGCCAAGATGTTGCTGAAGTAAATTACACAAGTATCCACCGCCTTGCCCAGAACCTCTGTGCTCTTTTTACCCATCAGGACCTCTGAAGGAGTAAAATCACAATGCAATAAATTATCCATGATGTATTAAAACCCAAAATGCAGACAAAATTTGCCCTAGGAGCCTAGTATGATCTATGTATTTCGGTGTGAATCTTTGAAGTTTTATCACAAGAGTGCCTATAATCTAACGAAAAATCTTTGAGTTGCCTGAAGATAGGGGTGGAAAACGGTAACGGATAATTCGTTTTATCCGATATTCGTATCCGAGAAAACATAAATGTGGTAAGCAAAAATCCGTATTCGAAAATATTCGTATTCGAGAATATTCGTATCCGTATTTGAGAGTATTCGTATTCGCATTCGTATTCGAGAATATTCGTATCTGTATTCGTATTCGAGAATATTCGTATCTGTATTCGTATTCGAGACTATTCGATTCGTATTCGATCCGTTTCTAGAACATATGACAAATTCGTACAAATTTTGTGATTCAAAATTTGAATTTAGTCGATTTAAAACGGTAACGATCAAAAACGATGAAAAATCGGTAAAACCGCTAGGAATCCGTTTTATCCGATATTCGTATCCGAGAAAATCCGTATTCGAAAATATCCGTATTCGTATTCGAGAATATCCGTATCCGTATTTGAGAATATTCGAATTCGTATCCGTATTCGTTTGAAAAATATGGATTCGTATTCGTATTTGAGACTATTCAACCGTATCCGATCCGTTTCCACCCCTACCTGAAGATGATAATTTGGTACTAGGAGAATCATTAGAATCTTTTTTTTGTTGCTTTACTTGATAAATAAATGTAGAAAAAGATAATCATGATGCGTTACTCTTACTGGTGGTGAATATCAAACAGCCAGAACAGCATTTTGGGCAGAAACTAGATGACAAACATTCTTAATTAAGTGCTGCACAATTTGCAAACAGCTACTTTCCAAAGAAACTTACCAACTCAACCTGGATGAGCATTCCTTCCTAATATGAACTCCAAATTCAACAACAGTATAAGCAGCATAGCCAATTTCGTCTCTAAAATAAAGTAATATCTATTACAGTATTCCGTATGCACAAACTGAAAGATAAATCAATGTAGGTGTTGGTTATCCACAATAATGTATGACAAGTATGAGGGATAGGCTGCAAAGTAACAAAAGGCATTCGTGAATTTCCAGTCTCCCATAATGTGTAAATTTCAAATTTACATGGGGGAAGAATTGACTCCAAAAATACGGATTCCTACATAAGACATCAGAGGAGCAATACCCCACATTTGACTCTGAAAATGGTACATTTGGTTCATCTACAAATTTGATTATGATCTATGCCCAGAGAGCTAATATAGACATAGAAGCAGATCCAAGCACCAATGCAATATAAGAGGCCTTCTTCAGTTTTACAGATGCTGACATCATCTTGTTATGGAAGAAATCAAGAGAAATGAGATCGACAAGCGCCATGTAAACAAGGATTCCAGCAGAAACTGAACCAAGAAGGCCTTCCATTATTAGGGCATTTGGACTGCTATCGTCATAGCCAGTCATATGGAAGACTGCCATTCCAAGAAGTATTCCCAATGGTGTTGTCACTGAGAACATTATGCACATGTAACCCACTGTTGCCATCCCAAAACCAGCCTGAGAGAAATAGACAAGTATAAATTCAGTCATCAATGAAGATCACAAGAATCTCTAACTGGTGTTTATGTGCTATTACAAATTCCACAGGAAAACTTCTAATGCGATCCTGATATGTTTCAAGTAACTTGGATGAAACGATAATATACTAATATACAGATACAGAAAGTGATAAAGTATGTAACTGGAAATTACTCTAGGGGAGTAGTGCCATCTAAAGTTATGACTATTTAACAAAGAGATATACAAAATGACTGTTCCTGGTGTTGGCTTTATTTGATACATTATGCTTTGTTGACTCAGAAAATGGATAGAAATTGGCAAATTGCACTAGTGCCCTTGCTAAAACTGGACATTCCACTTTTGAATCAATTGGCTGCTCTACTCTCCATGCTCCCTATATCTGTGCGAATCCTACCATTTGGGCACATCTTGAAACCTCTTTCCTTTACTTTTCGTTAGCATGTTAGGCAGCCTTTTGGAGCTGCTCTCCAACAAGATACCACCAAACCAAAAGGACATTAAAGACCTCGCTAGTGCTACTCTTCTGTCACTTCTCCTTTGTGCATAACACATCAACCTCATTTCCTTCTATAGTGGTATGAGGACAAAAAGGTAAACATAATGTAAATGTGGATTAAAAAATGCATGTGGATTAAAAAATGCATGTGGAAGAACAGAATTGGATGGGAAAAGGTTATCTTCACAGACAGTTAGACATTCAAGGGTTTAGGTGACACAAAAAGTTCAGGCCTCGATACTTTCACTGCTAAAATAAAGGGCAATGTAATAGTGAGTAAAAAAGGCTCTGGTTGATTGTGGTGTGCAACGAGGATCCTTCGACCTAGAATCATTCTAAAGTTATACAGAGGGTTCAGGGGGACACCAGGAGCTTAACAAATCATAGTCAACTATAAATATTCCCCACCTGACAAAGTGGTACATGCCAAACTTTCCAACTCTGAATTAAATACAATGGCATGACAAGCGTACTCTGAGACAGAGAAATCAAACATTTAAATCAAAATAAGAGGGAACAATCCATTGTCTTTCTATGTGCAAAGCATTGCTTTAATATCAGACATCAACATACGTAGCTAATCACATAATATAATCCCCCCATAAAAATATGACTATCAGTCTATCAAACCCTTTTTCAAGAAAACAAGTCAATTAGTCAAATGTATAAAATCCAGCTTACTGCTATATGAAATAGAACACTGCCATCAGGGGCTCAAGTAAGCCGCAAACTACTCGATTCCCAGTACTGCAAAAACTAAATTCGCACTGAAACACTCAAAGAAATCAAAACTAACTACAGAGCTAAATCTCATTCCTACAATCCTTACAATTCACATAATCTTACAATACTTAACCAACTCGAAACAACAACACGAGCAATAACCATCCCATTAAGAACAATTGGATCATAAATTATTTCAATTGCACACACTGACACACAATCCAACATAGTGTGAGGCATATGTTTCACTCTCACCTGCGCGATGCAGCCGCCGAGGCCCATCCCTTCAAACACCTGGTGGAAGGAGAGCGCGACGACGAGCGGCCGGATGGCGCAGACATCCTGCGACATCCCCATTGTCAACCCAATGATGACCGAGTGGAACACTATCCCAATCTCAAGCACCTTGGAGACCATCTTCTGCTTCCTCTTGGCCTCCTCCTCCTCCCCCTCCCCCTCCCCGACTTCCACCACCTCGTGCCCACCCCCATGGCACCCGCCACTAGGGACGACGACCTCATCGCTGCGGACCAAGGTGGTGCCTTTCTTGGCCCCGAAGAGCGCCACGTCGTCCCGGTCCGGGTCGGCGGCGTACAGCGCCGGGTCGTCGTGACCGTCCAGGAAAGCGCGTTTCTTGGGGCTCATTTCGCCGGTGAGCTCGAAGACGGGGCCCCTCTTGGGGATCGGGGCGTAGGGCTGGTCTTCTTTGGGGTGCTGGTGGTGACCGTGGGCCTCGAGGTGGGAGGAGGCGGAGAGGTCGACGAGGAGCGCGAGCAGGGCGCCGACGAGGGAGAAGAAGCCCGCGAAGGGGAAGTCCCGCCAGGGGTGGCGCGAGGCGACGGCGCAGTCGGCGAGGGCGGCGTGCGCGTCGGGGAGGACGTGGACGAGGGAGGTGGAGAGGATGACCCCCGCGGCGTAGCACTTGACGAGGAGCAGGCCCCGCGCGTAGCCCTCGCGGCCGCGGAAGGCCCTGGTGAGCGCGACGGGGAGGCAGATGCCGACGGCGCTGGCGACAAGGATGGCGAGCAGGGAGCCCGTCTTGAGCCGCGCCGCCGCGGCCCCGTCGCGGCAGAGCCTGGACGCGGCGGCGAGGTCCCCGTCGGGGAGGCAGCCGGCGCCGGAAGACATGGCGGCGCCGCGTCCGGTCAGGCGTTCGACGAAATTACGCGCGCGCGCGACGGCGACAGGGAGGCGCGCCACGGCGAGGCGAGTGGTAGGAGGGGAGGAACCGAGGAGGAGTGGTTAAGACAAGGGAGGTTTCAATGCGAGGTGGGCCCGGGTGCGTTGAAGTCTTCCGGCCGTGGGCTGCTGTGCTGTGTTGTGGTCGAATTTTCTCAGTAGAGTTCTGTCATTATTGTGTCACATGCTGCTGCATTTGGAGAAGGCAGTTTGTACATGGTCCAAATTGTCCTGTGAGCAGTTCAGATTTTATTTATTTATAGATTACAAAAAGGAAGATGTAAGGTGGGTTTTTTTAACTATGATTTTATCTGTTCATAAGAAATAGTATGAAGAAAAAAAATCGCATACGATTTTGATCCGTATAGCTAAACTCCGTACCGTGCATACTACAAACCTATCTATAATTTTATTTTAAAAATATATACCATTTAAAATATAGTTATTATAGTAATAAAAATCAAAACCAAAACTAACGTGAAAAAAGAAGACACCGCTGTACATACGCACACATACATAGGTGCGCTTTGAACATTGCACGCTTCCTCGGTCATGGGCATGTCGTACATAGGTTTTAGGTTTGTCCAGTCAACAGGTGGCATCTTCTAAAACGCTAAAGTACCGTTCGGAATGTCAGGATTTCCCCTGATTATCGTATAAATTGAACTTTTTTCTATTGGATTCCTACGAAATTCCAGAAACACCAAATCGGTATGGTTTAGGTGCTAATGTTGGATCAGGGCTACCGCATGTGGATAATACACTGGAAACAAGGTGCGAACATTGTTGTTTATATGAGCAATCCACTGGCATGCCACGTATATATTCACCGTGGCCGACAAGTTTTACCTACAGCTAATAGTTTTGACTAAAAATAAATAGTAATAACTGAAAAAAAATAACATTTAGAAATGTCACGAGCAGTAGAAAAATTAAGATAAAAGTGCGTGCACGAGATAGGATAGAGTGAAGTATGTTGTGTAATGCGTTAGTGATCCTTGTCTTATCTCTGAAGTGAGACGGGAGCAAAGAGAATGAGAAAGCTACTTTAAAATACTAGGTATTATTTTTAGCTTATAACTTTTCTGAACAAAAATTAATATAAATAAGCCCTAAGACGACTTGAATACTGCACGGTTGGTGTAGAGGGACTCGTGTACATAGGTTTTGAAAATATGGCAATGCCATTGAGAATGTGTCTAACTGATTTCACGCAAGGTATAATAAAGAATTTAAGATCAACCAAATGTGTCCTGATGATTTGAACCCTATAAAAAAGCTAGAGCACAGGTGTACTTTCCCTGTAGTTCAATGCAACCAATGGTTTACATAAATAACACTGTAGCATCTTTTTTTTAAAAATAGTCCTTAGACATCTATTTTTATAAAAATAGTTCCGCCCTCGAGCTCAACAGATGTGCTACCAGTGCTCGACAAGACGTGGGAAGCGTGGCAAGCGAGGCGAGCTCGACAAGGAAAGGCGAGCGTGGGAGCCGACGGAACCCACCGACCTACTGAGCATCCCTGGCTCAGCAGGGTTCGCCAGTGCCCATCAAGCAGTGGGAGCTCGGTAGGTGGGCTGGTTCAGTAGGGGAGAATCCGGGTGGCCGATCGCGCCAACTCGATGTGACGTCTGATTCCTGTTGCATTCAGCAAGGGATTCTGTAACATTCCAAATTTGGGAATTTCCAAAAATATGAAAATTTTAAAACTTGCTATTTCTTTTGTTGATTTTTGAATTTTCCTGGATTTCTTGGTTTGAATTTTGTTAAATAATTCAATAATGAAAATGAAAGTCCTGGATCAACAACCAAAATATTTGGAAATCAAATTGAGCAAAATATGAATTTGAATTTCGAGTCAAAAAAGAATTTCAAAATCTGAAATTCATAGAAGCAAGAGCAAAGCAAGGTTAAAATCTCCATCCAAATATCTTAGCCAAGTTTTTGAACTCAAAATTTGAAATTCAAAGCAAAGATCAAGATTTCCAATTTTTAGCCATTCCTCTCTTTCTCTCTTTCTATCTCACTGTAGCCAGGCCCCACTTCTTCTTCTTCTTTCTTTTCTCCCTCCCCGCTCTCTTTCTCTATCTTGATCGACCGCAACCTGGTCTCGCCGCTTGGGTAGATAGAAAGAGAGGCTGGTGTAGATGTAGCACAAAAATGTGTGGTTTGTGGTAGCACCATCTAGGCAACTCTAAGAACTGAATCATGTGACGATCTCCCATATAAAATTGTGCAACTAGAACTCTATAATGGGTACAACTTGGTTAAATAATTTACCAAACCTTGGAGTCATCTCGAATGGTGGAGGTGTGGAGATGGTACATGCAAATTCTGATATGGCTTGAATGGGACACCGAGGGAGGGTAGTGTTTTCTGCTACGCTAGACATTGAGGAGCTTCTGAGTTCCCGCTACGCTAGTCGTTGGGGGTAAACTTCCCGCACAACTATAGGTCCTTCTTTGGAAGGGACAAGCCCACTAGTTGAGATGATGAAGGGGTGTGGTATTGTAAAGGCCTCGTGGCGATCTTCTCAATATATATGTCTAAGAAAACATGTAGAATATACAGAGTTGATTGTCTCTTATGGGTAAAGTGTACAATCTCTGTAGAGTGTAAACTCTTCGAATAGCTGTGCCCACAGTCATGGGTGGGCATGGGAATTTACTCGAGTTAGTGTCTATTTCTAAAAATTTATAGGTGGGATGAAAACTGGTTGAGCGAATGTAGCACTGAATTGATTTCCCCTGGGCGGACGTAACCCAGTGTTATAATGGGTGGATATAACCCTTATAACAAAACTAGCATACGGTGGAGATAACCATACGCTATAACAGGTGGATGTAACCTCTACTACTATTATTATTGCATACTTTACAATATTTAAAAAATATGGTTTAGAAAAAATGCTGGGTCTCAAGAATTTCCTATAATTGTATCTCAAAATGATGACGTTTTCGCAAATAAAAGAACCTCAAGCCTCCCTTGACAGCTTTGCATATATTATTATTGTATTTCGTGTGGTGGCTTACTGATTACATTTGTACTCATTGTTGCTCAATTACCAATATTCAGTCAGTAAGGAGAAAGCCAAGTCATACGGTCATCTAAAGGAGCCGATAGAACTGGAAGATGATAAGGCCATGAACTAGATCGCAAACCCCAGTTGACTACCTATGGGCATGTCCTAATGGTCCAACCTGTGTGAAGTTCCATTTTTGCTACTACTTTTTATTGATTTTGACCTGATCGACCCATGAGTAAGTTTACTATTATATTTACACTTCTACATGATATGTATTTGATATTCAATAATGTATCTGTGAGAGCTATCTATTGATATAGGAAATACTGCAGTGGAATTATAGAGAATTCTTGATTGTCAAAATCCAAGTTTGACATATTCCGCGGCCCTCCACACCCACATGGGCATGTCGGTCATGAACATCTTCTTGTATGCATAAAATGGGTCGCGGTGCTCTCTACCCTCTCATCTGAAGCCACACACCTTGTTTTCTTTCCTGTTGAGTGAGAGGGCAGTGAAGGAGAAGAAAGAAAGAAAGAGAGAGTAGAAGGCCAGTTTGTAGTAGTTTTTCAAGGTAGTTTTATTGCGATTTAGGAGATTTCTCAGTTGGAAGGAGTGTAGAGCCAGTGAAGACCTTCAAGAAAAGGTATGTTTCATTTGCATGTAAGTAATGCACTTAATATGTCATTAGCATTTTATTAGCATAATGGTGGTTTGGTAGTGTGGAATGTGCTTGGTAACCATGTTTAGTTAACGAATGTGCTTGTAATTACCCATGTTTAGGACATATTAGTGGTGATAATGATGATTTTTGTAAATAACTGAAGAAATGTGCATTGTTATTTTTAGTGTTCTAGTGTGTTCATGATTTAGAAAAATATGTATGCAAATATGCATATATATATATATATATATATATATATATATATATATATATATATATATATATATATATATATATATATATATATATATATATATATATGTGTGTGTGTGTGTGTGTGTGTGTGTGTGTGTGTGTGTGTGTGTGTGTGTGTGTGTGTGTGTGTGTGTGTGTGTGTGTGTGTGTGTGTGTGTGTGTGTGTGTGTGTGTGTGTGTGTGTGTGTGTGTGTGTGTGCTCTTATGTGGTTTAGAAAATTGTAGCAAATGATGCAGGATTGCCTAATTGTGCATTGTTAATTGTAGTATCTGTATGTACATATGTATGTATAATTGTATATACGTGTGTACATGTATACATGCATATAAGCACATTGTTGTAGGCATAATTAGTAGCTCAGCTATATATGTGTGCATGATTATTTAGTGTTATGCTAGGTTGTATTTAGCATCATCAGACGCCGATACATTGTTGTAAGTATTACAAGACATGGCTGCTACTAACGGTCATGAGCGTGGTACATTGATGGACTCATTTTAGGATGGCAAGCATCGTTGTCGGGCATGGTTGAGCAGTGATGGACCACCCCCCCTTTGTTCAATGGGGTCGTCGGGAGGGTTGGCCTTTCGACAATCGGTACATTTTAGTTTTGTGGCGGGCTAGGTTGCTGCCTATAGCAACGATGATGCACATTAGGCACTCGTTTGTGTTGGACTCGTTGCTTCTATAGGCACTCGTTGATCGGTGAAGACCGAAGAGCCACATGTTTCTTTTTCAATGGGGGGAGATGACCATCACCCTGTAGGATGTTGCTTACCTTATTGACCTGCCACTACAAGCTCACTCTATGATTCTATCCCCAGATCAGCTAATTGGAAAGCGCGTGTGCTACAAAAGTTTGGCCAACCCATTTTGAACAGGATCCATGGAGTACCACATTCGTGGCTGCCACGGTATAGGCAATGCCCAGCAGACATGCCTCAAAAAGTTGTGAGGTCCCACCTAGTTGTTTACTTGCTCTTCATGTTCGGTGGGTTCTGTTTCCTAAGACTTAGGGAGATTGGGTGTACCCTAGCTACATCCACCTTGCTGAGTCCCTGGTTGACGCCGAGCTTGATAAGGTCCCGTTGTACAACTGGGGCTTGGCTGTATTGTGCAAGACCTATAGGAGTTTGAGCGACCGCTTGTAGCATGCTACTGGCGAGCCAAATCTCATTGCCTACTATGTCTTGTTGCAGTTGTGGTCATGGGAGCACTTTCCTGTTGGCTAGCCATACTTTCAGGTACAGCTATACCCATATTAATTGGAGGCATGGTTCTACGACCATGATGATGGTGATGACCCAGTGGATGGACCCACCATGGGTACATGTTGGACTGCTAGCGAGTTAGGATGGCCTAGGGAGAGACCATAGCGAGTGTTCTCAGAGTTCCACAATGTATTCGAGACCTTGCATGAGGGTAGCATTGTGTGGACGGTGTAGACCGTAGAGTTCATCTCTAAGACAACGCCTTTGGGCTTATCAGAGCAATGTGAGCAAGATAAGGAATATTGGTTTACAACTCGCACACTTAGGTTCAATCATCCCATTGAGTGCCACCGCCTCGTCAGCTCCCCATCGCTATCATGCCTCCTACTCGGCTCCCCAACTCCCTGTTGCCATCGACACCTCCCCAGCTCCTCGTCACCTCGACTTCTTGTCCCCGTCACGCCTCCTCCCCGGCTCTGCCCTCACTGTCCTCCACCCCACCCTCAATGCCACGTTCTCCTCCTCCCTGGGCCTAGTGCTTGTGCTCGCCATCCTCCTCTTCGCCCGTAAGTGATCTCCATCTCCCCTCCCTTTGATGCGATGCTTGACCTTATCTCGATGTGTTGTTGGTGTGGAAAGATATGAATCTTGTGATGATACCCTTTAATCCCTATATTAGGAGGGGGGCAACGATGAAGTATCACTCACCCTAATTAGCATAGGTTGGTGCTTTATTTGATGTTTTGTTATTAGGGTGCATAGCTGTTTGAGTCTTGATTGTGGCCTCTAGATGACTATATCTAGGATCTAGCTAATTCAAGTTGGAATATAAGTGTTTGTTTAGTGGATTTAAATTTTTGTTACCTTATGATATAGGTTAATTGTTGAATTGAATTGCAAATTCGAATAGAGTCGATGTTCTCACTCCAAGAAGGAATGGTTGTTGTTCTTGTCAATAGGTATGCATGATATATGTTGAACTTGGAACGATGTTTGAACAATTTTATGTAAAACAAGGTTATACGTTATACTTATACATGCATGGTAGAGCTAATTCATGGAGAAATCAATATTTAGAAGAACACATATGTTCATCTCTCCATCATTTATGTTTCTTTCATATTACAAAGCTTATTGTGGGGAGGCCATCTGTTGATTTCTTTCTATGTTGAGTTGCATTACATTCCTAATTTTAGACAAGAAAATTTTCAATCAAGAAAAATTCATCTTTTGCTGAATAATCCTATGTATGTAATTCTATTTTTACAGTGACACTAGCACTTACAACACAACATATGTGGATTCTATATTTACCGCCATATGCAAGAAATCATGGGTGGTAGGCCTAAGGATCCAAAGGTTTGTTAGTTAGATCCAGTGGTTTGTCAATCTCATAATAATAATTTCTTACTTATCAATATATACATATATATGTGTGTGTATATATATATATATATAAATATAAAAGTACTTACGACTTTACTCTTCCCAACGACAGAGCATCAACATCTGTTTAAGTACAGTCCAAATGAATAAACTCTCAGAAATTCAAGGATGACTCACCATCTTCTTAATGACGGAGGTCATTGACCCAAAAGGAGAGTGTCATGCGGCCGAGGCTGAATAAAATTTTTAGTGACAAACAATATTTTCTTACTATATCTATAAACATGTTATAAAAATATTTTGACAATTCATCTATAATCAATCTGTAAATTTGTTTATCTATGATATATGTGTATCTGTGATCGATATATGTGTATCTGTAATATATCTATGTATTTGTGCATTTGCTTGTATCTGTTATCTGCATATTATTTTCAAAGGGCATGGCTAGCATTTTCGGAGCCTAGCTGAAAACAAAAAATTTTCTATATATCGAGCAAACCATCATAGACGGTTTTGTGGTATAAACTATCTATGAACTACTATCACAGACAATTCTGTGCAACAACCGTCTATGATATATAGCCCATCATAAACGGTTAGTAAACATGACCATCTATGATAGCCGACATATCACAGACAGTTTTGTGGTCGAAGCCATCTGAGATAGTTGCTCTTCACAGATGGTTCTTTATACGAATCTTCTGTGCTGTGACTTATCACCTACGGCTCAAAAGTAGTCTGTGATAATCATCTATTATCACAAACGTAATAAATCAGACAGTTCAAAAATCATCTGTGATAAGGGTTTAGAACCATCTATGATGACCCTCTATGTGGTAGTGACCTCGTCCTTTCCCATAAGGTAGAGCCCTACGCCCCCAACGAGTCATGAGATAGTTCAAACTTCACTAGCGGGTGCCACCAGCACCGGGTCAACCACACCTAGCCACATTCACCTGTATGTAAAATTGTTTGTTAGCTCATTTCATACAGTCCGTTGCTTTAACTTCTAAGTCATGTACAATTCATTTCTTCTTTATTTTCACACGCAAATAATAATTGTGTACCACATCATTTTTTGTAGGCAAACAAAGAAGGGATGGAAGAGCAATGACTGGAGGGCGACATAGGTCAGTGAGTATGTAGGTCAAGCAGGAGCAATGGTCGTTCAACCCAGACATGTACCTCATGTACTTGCGGTGGTACATGCCATTCACGAAATGCAGATTAACGGCCCCCTGCATAGCCCCTGCTAGAGGCCATGCACACCAATAGGTTGGCACTAGGCTTGGACCAACACCGTGCAGCATGACATGATGTGATGGTAAAACATTTCAAGTTCATATTTGTATTGTACTGTTCATGCATACATGACTAACCTATTTCATTCGTCATTGCAGTACAACTGGCTTCACCGTATAGTCTCTAAGGGTGGTGCCGCACTGCACTGCGGACATTCGAGCACGTTGGAGCACCTGCTGGGGTTCATCTACAACATGAATGAGGACGCCAAACATGCACTGGGTTCATCAACTAGCGTCGTGTTTATCCCAGGGGCGACGAGCCACACCATCATCCATCCGCAGCTTTGTCTGCACATCCTAGCTCCTCAACATACCGCCCTAGCCTCGGCTATTCCTCGTCCATGCAGTGCATTGCTCAGGTTTATCAATTTTTTATTTTTTGCAATCAAAATGATACCTTATTTTTGTTGTTTTTCATATATTTCATCTTTGTGTAGGCCGTTCACATCGACATTAATCTTCTTCCATCTCCAAGAGTTTGTTTTCAAACCAAAATTTTTAACTCCATCCTCTCCACAAACCATAGGAAAAACTTCCATTTCAAAAATAGATATTTCAAAATTCAGTATTTCGAAACCTCTATTGGAAAACCATTTTTGGCCACAAAGATAGTCTCATTTTTAAACAGCCCTTGTGTGCTGAGCCATGCACCTCCTTATGTATGTTCTCGTAGATAGACATTGTATGATCACAGTTTTCAGTTGGACCCTATGCACTGCCTATTTGCCCATGGGTGTCATATTTCGTAGTCACGAGAAAAAGCTTGTTTTTCAAATTTGTGTTATTTTTGAAGCTTCCCCAGCTTCTTGGGTGTTCCTTTTTTAATTTAAAATTTGTATAGATACTTTTCCCCATGAATCTTTTCTTGTCTCATGCTATTCCCCCCTCACCTTTGGTAAAAACCTCCCCTGGCCAAAATGGTGGAGTAGTAGACCACCAAACTAAGGCAATCAAAGATAAGTGAAGACCTCATAACCTTCCAATATTAAACAAATGACATCACTAAGACGACGACGGCTGGAAGCCTCAACCCACACAAGGACCAAGACTCAAGTCACTATCTTGCCATTAAATTCTTCTCACCTCCATGAACAACCGTGAATCAAATCCTTGCCAATCAAACATGATGGTGGAGAACAAGATGACCACTACTGGTAGAAGTAAGAAAAGGAGATCAATAGTTTTTATTCACCATAGCCTTTACAATCCCTACAAGCTATCGCCTAACCCTACTTCCCAAGGATTGTCGAGAAAAATCCATCGCAATATAAACAATTATAGCACTACATCAGGCATGCCCCTAAAGGACATCACTTATTTCTGTTACAAAAATATCGGACACTACGCCAATAAGTGCCCTTAGAAGAATTGAAATAAGGGGTTCATTTATTTTCGTTGTGGCAACAAGGGACACTATGCGAGTAGATGCCCCAATGGGAACCGGTAAAATAAGAAAAGGGTGTCATCGCCACTAGCCTCAACTTCAGCAAAGAAGACCAATGCCCTAGGAAGGAGCAAGTTGTGCCTGCCAAAGTTCTACTACCAAACTCAGAAGCTCAACAAGTGCTACATGCTTTGAGTGTGGTAAGACAGGACATGCTGCTCAATTATGTCTTCCAATATGAAAAGATACTCAAGGAGCATGCTTCACATGTGGGCAAACTGGACACTACTGCTTCTTTAGGGAAGATAGGGTGGGAGGGAGAGAGTAAAGATAGGGAAGAAGCTTCTTTAGGGCTAATCCTGTAGGCCCATCTGCTTGTTATTTGGTGATTCAGCTATACATGCACACATGGATGTCATATCATCAAAACATGAACACGTAGATTCTACCATAGTCAAAACTAGGCTGGTTTGAGTGAAGGGGATGATTTATACTGGTTTTGTTAGTTGAGGGTGTAAAGTGAACTGTTTTGCAATTGAGGACATTTTTCGGACTCAGGCCATAAGTTCAGGGGTAAAGTGGAGTTCTTCCTTTATAAAAGGGGGTAAAGTGGACTTCTTTCTTTTTAAAAAATGAGTTGTAATAGAGTTGTGCGTAAATCAAGTTAGGTCCTCTAAATATTTAGTGTGTTACCTCCTCTAAGTTCTATTTTAAATGATACTATGAACTTTTCATGGTAAGTTATTATAACACTATATTAGTATAAATAAAAATAATAATTTTATGAAAAATACTTTTAACAAAAAAATTTAAGTGATATAGTTATCATATGTCAATCTAAATCATTGTTAGTGCACTAATTGTCAAATGTTAGAAAGTCTGATGGGATAGATTCTAAAATGTCACTTAAAAGGAATGAAAAGGATATTAAGCTTTCAAAAGATATTATAATATTTTATTTTGAACCCCATTGATAAAGTTTTGTATCTGACACAAAAAGTAATCATCGTTGTACAAGGAAGAAGTAAAACCACTGCCATCTCATCACAAAGAACCACACAAGTGCTCTACTGGCGCATATCTAGTATCTACAAGCTCTTGTATCAAATAGGTGTGCTAAAACAAGTCGTAAAACCCCCTAAAAATCTAAAAAACAATGAGAAAAATCCAGAAATTTGCCCCAAAAGAGGGGGGACTACAAACTATACCACACAAGCCCTGCATTTCATCCTAATGTAGCAGTGGGGGTCATTTGAAATGCACCTGATTACTTCACAGCCAAAGTGAATGGAAACAAATTTCTCTTTCGGTTTCTTGCTTCTGTTTTTGGCTATTGTTTCCCCTTCTCTCTTTGTGTGGGTAGAGTGCAGCAACACTGTGTGTGTGAGGAGCAGTGACCATTATATAGGAGTGGCAAGGTGGGGGTGAGGTTACCTCCACATTCACCATAGTCTCTGCTCAACTAAGGTATGTTTAAGCTTGTTCAAAGGGAGGAGAGAGTTTGTTAGAATCGGTTCGATACATTCAAATATGATTCTAACCAGGGCCGGACCCATAGGGGGTTAGCCGAGGCTGGCACCCCTACTGTCAGCCAGCCCATGGGCCCTATTGCACTGGCTGACCTTGCCATGGAGGAAGCCGCTGATGTGGCAACTGCTGCCGCTGGGCTTCAGCTTGGGCTTGCGGCAGCTGAGACGCCATGGATGTGGAGTGACAGGACCTGCAAGAGAGCAAGCATGGTTAGTAGCTTCGTGATGGCCATGTTTGTTAGATACATGCCAACTTGCTCTTATGCAAGGCTTCGAACAATCTCTTGGTCGATGTTTAAGGTGTATCAGTTGTGTCCAGTATATTTATAGAGCCCAAGGAACATCAATTGCTATGTAGCTTGGTTTAACTGGGCATGTTACTTCAGTCCCATTTCTTTGGTTTTTTAACCCCCTTAGGGTTAGACCCACTGCGACGTTGGCGTTCTTCTCCTTTCCTATGGCTTTGGTGAGGATGACAAGCTCACGGTATGCAATCCCCTTGCATGGACCGTCGACTTGTTCCATCACCGAAAGACATCAAGTTCAACTTTGGCTTCCGCTCCATCTAGTATACCCTTTGGCCAATGCCTTGTTCCAGGTGGTCACCACCCAATTCTATCTAGACCGCTTGATGGCCGTGGTCTTCTCCTGCCACACTGGGGATTGGGTGTTGCTGCCCTCCTTGGCAAAACGCAATATGTATCATAGCTTCCAAGATAGCCCGCTATAGCTACAATAGTGTTTTTCTATCTCTTACTGGTAGTGCGGCAAGCTATAGCAAGTTGGTAACTTGGTATTCAGTAAACGGATGAACAAGTCTCACTAGCCCCCTATAATTTGATTCTGGGTCCACCACTGATTCCGACCAAAACGAATCCTAAAGCCAAACTCCCAGCTTGAGTTGATTCAAGATAATAAAAAATATATGTGTGGAGATCTCACGACTTGATTGCTTCACTACCAAGTGGCTAGAAACAAGTCTCGTTTTGGTTTCATGCTTTCCTTTTTGGTTGCTTTTCCCCCCTTATCTCCATCTCTCTTTGTATTGTGTGCAGTAACACCGTCATGCGAGAGAGGGGTGAGCATTATATAGGTGTGGAGGGGTGGGGCTAGGGTTACCTCCACAATCTAAGTTGGTGCGGTGATAGGTGGAGCTGTCTCCTTGATAGGTGAGGTGAAGGGTAAAGGGTGGGAGGTGAGCAGGGAGGACCAACCATAGTCGCCGGGCATCTCCAATGGTGTGAACGCTGCTAATGTGATTTTATGGTGTTTGTGTTTTTTGTCATATGCTATGATGTTATTGTGCTCAAATTTATTGTCGTGTGCTTGAATGAGTTGTTTTCCCAAGAGGTGAAAGAGCTGGTTAACTGATAGGTATACTTTTTCATGGGTGGCCTAGCCTAGCATGATTTTTTGGGGCTCGAGCCCAAGTTTTTAGCCTGCGTGTGGGCCGAAGCCTGAAGAAAAAGATTAATAATAAATAGTAACATATTTTTATTCAAAAAGAATTAAATAATAATTTTTATTTAGGTAACAATATTTTTCCAAAAATGCAATTTTCAGGCTTGGCCATGTCGGGCCGGCCCAAGCCCAGGCCTGGTCTTTCAAGGCCCAGCATTGAATAGGTCCACTGACAAGTGGGGTGATGGGTGGGAGGTGAGGTAGGGGCCAACCGTGGCCACCAGGCATCTTCAACAGTGTGAACTAGGGATGGCAATTGTACCTGTTTATCCACGTGCCCACAGGTAAATGCCATAATGGAGTCAGGCATAGGATGTATTCTTTGTCCACGAGCATGAAAATAGGGGGAACCCTCTGCCCATTGCGTAAACGGCCACGGGCATGGGTAAGCTCCACCCGTACCCGTCTCACCCGTTTACCCACAACTCAACAGGTAGCCCAGCCCAACACTACCACTTCAGTCTGAAACCCTAATCTCCCCAAGTGTTTCCCACTTCCCAGCCCCAGCAGCCACCAGCACATTACAAGCGAAGCACATCCTCCTCCCAATCTAGATTCCTAGCCACCCCAACACATCCTCCTCCTGACCAGCTGCATCCCTCGCCCCCATCCGGTCGCCTGCCACCCTTCGGCCTCTACCCAATTGCCTACCGGCCCTTGCCCCACCCGGTTGCTCCTCCTCCCGACTGCCGCCTATCGCCCCCAGTCCCCTACCTGGCTGCCTGACGCTCCTCGCACCCCCACCAGGGCGCCTGCCACCCCTTGGCCCCCACTTGGCCACTCCTCCTCCTGGCCGCCACCCCTCCTCCCGTCCACCCTCCTTCTCTACGACATCCTCAACGCCATCCTCCTGCCCGGGCGCCGGGCCTCCTCCTCAACGTTGTCCTCAACGCTTGGCCAAGAACTACGACTACCTCTAAACCTCTAAGGTCCATAGTCCCTCCTTTGCTAATGCTTTCAAATTTTCTTCCGTATGAATTGTCCACTGTGAGGTTGATTGTGCATGTTTGAAGAACTCAACCTCCATTGGGTATATGGCTTGAGTATGCTAATGGCATGTCATGGTCTTTAGCTTATGTGGATGGAAATTATTGGATGTTGCTTGGCTAGCTTTGGGATTTATGTGATGTTGTGGTGCTATGTAGTTTTATTTAAATGCTTTCTTGGCTGATGTAATAGTTGTTCCTTGGAATTTCATTATAGTCAACTGTGATTCTTCCATAACAATCGCACAACTAATACTTCTATAGTAGATGGCATGCCATATTGAATCAGCACATGATAGCTAAGTTTGAGCCATTGTGATGCCCCTCTGTCAAATATGTTGTGGGGTATATGGGCATGCTCGTGGCATGTCTGCGGTTAACAGACATAGACGAGGTTCTTCGCCCATTATCCTTCACTGACAAGCGCTACTCGTGCCCGCCACGCTCGATTGCCATTCCTGGTGTGAACACTACCAGTGTGATGTTGTGGCGCCCATGTCTATTGTCGTGTGCTAATGGCATTATTTAGAAAACCATCTCATCATGATCGATAACAACTAGGCTATGCCAATCGTGCACTCTCTCTCTCTCTCTCTCTCTCTCTCTCGCATGTGGCTGGATTGACCAGTGTGCCCTTGAAATGAAAGCGGCTAACTCGAATGGAACGCATTGTGTTCACGATAGTCTATAGAAATGGCATTGCATAGAAAACCATTTCTCACAATGGCTCCATTGACAAGAAGTGGGCCCTCAAAAATGTGTTCAGCATTGGGTCGGATTTTTTTTCCCGATTTATGACTTAGGACTATGGTTTATGATTTTTAGATGTTGGTTGGATTTTTTTTGTTTAGTTTATGACTTATGGTTGTGGATTATAACTTTTAATCTATTTGTGTGTGAGAGTACGGAGTAACGGAAACATACGTTACAGTTTTGATCGATATAAATAAAATCGCTACAGTATTATATTACAATTAATTTATAGATCACGTTTTGGAAAAACACTTTATTTAAAAACTAGTTATTATAAAAAATTAAAAAATAATTTTTATAAGAAAAAAAAGAACTCACGGACATCGGAATTCGGAAGCACTAGGCTCTCTCTCCGAATGGATCGTAGTTTTTCGAGCCTGGTGATTAATGAAAGCAAGGCTCTTACTTTGTTTCGACTTAGGGTTTAGTTTTCTATAAGAATTAATTTTTAAATAAAATATTTTTTAAGACAGATTTATCAATTAATTGTGTTAGATATTATGCTAATTTTATTTATATCGATCAAAATTTTATATAAATATTTCTCTTTAGACTCTATAGTGGACAATTAAGATTTAAAAATTTCAACCAAAAATCAAAACCAAACCTAAAAGAACCCACTTGCTAAAAAAAAACTGTTCTCTCTCCTATGCATTGCATCGTCACGTACTCACGTGTGAAGCCACCACGATCGGCATGATTTTGGTTGGGCCTCATTGTCTGCTCTCTCATTAGATGGTTGGGCGTACTACTTCTATTCAATGGCTTAAAGCCTCATTTTAATTAGATTTTGGTTTCTGACTTCTATTTTTTAGATGCTAAAAGCTATTTAAAATACATTGGTTTTGTTAACATGGTTTTTTTTTATTTTTTTCTTTGTATTATCTGTGAAGATATAACGGTATTATTTATTTATTTATTTTTATTTAATTGAATGCCTCATAAAAAATTAATAGTTATTAAAATGCTATTTTAGTCATCAAAAGACATCAGAAAAAGACGGAATTGAACGTCCCTAAATGCTGAATGTCCTGTTCCATTTTGCAGTGCATGCTGGACTAGTGCTTCAGACTAGTAACGCTCTCATGGGCCCAAATGTAATGGGCTCTCTAGACTGAATGTACCCATGCATGGGCTAGGCTCGTACGAGCCCAAATTTTGTTGGGCGTGAATTCGGTTAATTCTTCTGGGCCTAAATGGGCCGTATGGTTGCTTGCTTGACAATTCGTGAGCAAACAACCCGTGCACACTACCTGGCTGCGATTGGTTCCACTTGTCATGTACAACTCAAATGGATCGTAATGTAAAAAAGATGTACAACTCAATTTGATCTAACTAGAACTAGTTTGATCATATATGGTTCTAGGAATGAGAAACATCAAATGAAAAGACGAAAAAAAAAACATGTGAATTAGAATTGCTTGCATACACGAAAAAGGGTTCCTTCTCTAGAGCAATAATGATTAAGGGTATGTTCATATTGGTTTCTACTGATGGCTTTTGGCTGTGGCTGATGAATGGAGTGGCTGGTGAATAGCAGTGGCTGATGAATAGCAGTGATTGATGAATAGTGATACGTTATGTAAGAAAGATGGTGCAACGAATGGCATTACAACATTCAGACCGCCATGCGATTTATAGAATTGTGACATAATAAAATACAAAGTATATTACAATATACGAAAGATGAATAGTAGTGGCTATAAATAGTAGTGGTTGATAGAAGTGGCTAATAGAAACTAGAACATTCGTATTGGTTTCTGGCTTATAGAAGTCAATATAAACAGATCATATGTCTCTTCTAAATTAAGCTCAATTGTTGTGTTGGACAATACCATAAAACGAAAAGAGAAAACAAAGGTCCTATTTTTTTGGGCTTTTAGCGATAGCTTTTGTTTTCTTAGAAAGTCGAAACAAATGTGACAGTTTTTTGAAGCGCATTCTTCAAATGGTTTTCTAATATCAAAATTATGTGCCTTTTGAGTCGATATCTCTGTGGTACACTATCATTTTAAAAAATATAAATAAAAATTATTAACTATAGATAAAAACTATCAAAAAACATAAATAAAAATTATCAACTATAGTTAAAAACTATCACCAAGAGAAGAACAGGATGCATCTAATAAACAGGAAATTAAGCTCAGCGATGCAGTGCATCACGCACAAACGTCCAAGCTCATCATTGGTCCATTATATATAGTACAATTAATGTTGCTCGCACGTAGCAAACGTACAAAAGAGGCTTAATCATTGCTTCCACTGGCTTATAAGTCATGATTTCTGATTTTTTATATTATAATGGTTAAAAATATATCATAGTGGTTATTAATTTTTTGAGTAATTAAATTTTAGAAAATAAAAAAAATTATATCGTCAAGGACAATACAAAGGAATAAAGGAAAAGCAAAAAAAAAAAATAAAAAGCTAAAAAAAAAAAAAGATGAAATTGAAACCGTTTGAAACGAGGCCTAAAAAGAAAATGACAAACTAAATTCGTACTATATGTGATATCGTCGCTAATTAATACCTCGTACGTCCATTGTGTCACTACAATGCATGGGGACCTTGGGTAACGTGGCAAAGCCTTCACGTATATAGTAGCAGATCTAGAATAAAAATAACACATGGGCCTCATGCTCTATGCATGTTCTTATCGATGTATTTATCAATAATGTAGTAGATAGTAATGTATGAGGCATGGCTTAAGGCTGGACCAGCTAGTCGCCCACACTCGATCGATTCAAGTAGACTTTGTTATTTTGTTCTCTTTTCACGGTCAGTTTATATGCTGTATCGTGCCAACTTCAATTTACACGTACTTTTTGGGAGTGTCTTTCTTTTCTTTTCTCCCCCTATTTGTCAACGTATTTAAGTCTTCTTTCTTTTAGATAGATGTAATTCTTGACATGTGGGGTCACTAGTTTTGGCATGTGGGGTACACACTGTGCAAACTTGGATTCTAAGTAACAAAAATTAAAATCAACCAGGGGCCTGTGTCCCGCACTACTCAAGGTGCATCCGCTCTTGTACATATATTTATGTACCAGCAGACAGGTAGATCGAGTAGCAGTGTAGCAAACACTACTGTAATCGCGGCAGTCACAAGATAAAATTGCAAAATATTAAAAACTACATATATTTCTAATTATGTGGAAATTAGTATCATATTTTCCTTTTTACATATAGATGCTCAGATTAAGGGTTTGCACCTATCACCCTTTAAAATGATATTCCCTCTGTTCTTTTTTACATACCATTTTTTTATTTTTTACGGCTTTTGATATGTGACTTTGATCGCTATTTTTTAATAACTTTACACTAAGATATACTAATAAAATTATAATATTATAAAACTATTTTTAATGATAAATCTAATGATATAATTTTTATGTAGCAAATCTATATAGTTTTAAATTTATTGGTGGTAAAAAAATTGATGGAACAGATTCTAGAACGTCAAGTAAAAAAGAAAAGAGGGATCGGAATAGTTTGAAGATGAATTTAGCAAAAAAAAATGATGATAATTACATCGAACAATTGATAATACATGTGATTAAGTAATAAATATGATCGGTACCCTTGGTGTTATGTATTTTTTAGGTGGTCCTTTGCGATAGACAGGTAGTACATTGGGAATAGCATAGTTACAAGGGTAACAAATGAGTAAGAGATTACTAACCGGTGGCTAAGGTTGTGTTTGGTTTAAAGACAAGGTGAGATGGGATGGTCCTATCCCTGGTTTTGGGATGGGATGATCCCATTTTTTGTTTGGTTAGGGGGATAGAGTCATCCCTGTTTTTTGTTTGGTTGGAAGGATAAAGTGGGATGGAATGGTCCCATCCTTTGTTTGGATGGAAGGATGAAGGTGGGACATGTGTGGCCTTTGAGTTTTTTTTAAAAAAAATTGAAGGCTATTGTTGATATGTTTGTACACATAAGCCTTTGAGTTTTTTTTAAAAAATTTTTTTAAACAAAATAGTACTTAAAAAAACAAAGAGGTGGGATGACTCTATCCCACGTGGGATGACTCTGTTCCATGAAAAAAAGAGGATTGCCTTGTCCCGGATCTACAAGGAATATTCCTAGTGGGATGTCCTTGACTCTGCTTGTCCCAGAAGCAAACACCACCTCGAGGTGGGATATCCTACCTGGGACGTCTCTGTCCCTCGAACCAAACACTGTCTAAGCTAGTTTAATTGGTATGGTATTCATGGCTTATAGCTTAAGACTATGGTTCAAATTCTATAAAATACTTACATGTTAGATAGGTTATTGACGGTTTAGATTTGATTCATGATCTCTTGGTTGGTGAGTTTTAAAGATGACACATTAACTAACTACACCTTCTAGAAAGAAAGTGTGTTGTAATAGCCACCGTTCGAATTCTCCTAACTACGTGTTATGTAGGTTATTAGTGGATTTTTATGACTTACTCCGTGATCTTCAATCGTTGAGCTTTAAAGATAACAACAGTAACCAAATACGGACATCTGCTGGAAAGGAGAAACGAGCTACACGTTGATTGGCTGGTTGTGGTACACAATGGTCCAGTACTAGTTACGACTAAACCTCTTTTGTCTCAAATTTTGGACATATCTAGCATTCTAGACCACTTAAATTCCAAATCTAGCTCCCTCCGCAAGAAAATTCCAAATCTAGCCCCCTTCCCGACCGCGGGATCACGTGGGACCGTACTGTAGCACGATCGTGCGGTCCCAGACCGCACGACTCTCTTGTAGCGACGCAAACGTGCGGTGCCCGAGCGCATAACTGCCCTATAGCATGCAATGGTGGGTGTCCGAGCGCATGTCCCGACTGCACGACTCAGCGTTCTGACCGCACGTCTCTTTGCTCGGGCGCCGCACGACCGATTAACAGTGGTAACGTGCGCTCCCCGAGCTCACGATCAGTGCTACAGGAGCACGACCGGACACGTGTCACTCCCACGCGATCCCGCGGTCGAGAAGGGGGCTAGATTTAGAATTTTTATACGGAGGAGGCTAGATTTAGCATTTTCATGTTCTACAGTGCTATGTCCAAAATTCTTTTGTCTCTAGCGGAGGCGGCAGCAGCACGTCTGCCTGCGCCACCCATCATCGGAGCACGCGTGAATCTTGAAGTGGGCGGGCACGTGCGAGCGCCGATCGCCGATGGGAGTGTGCACGTGGGAGGGCCCATGCACCACATGTCGATCGGGGCTCGAGGCCGATGGTACGAACAAGCTTCCCACATGCCACTTGCACGCGCGAATGGCTTTGACCGTACCATACGAATAAATACTACCACGGCGTTGTACGTTGGCAACATGGCCAAGGACGCCGAGCTGCTGTGGTTACGTTGATTTATGCTTAATATAAAAACACCCAAAAAATGATTTTGATTTATGCTACAATTTTAGCACAAATTTAGGAGTGGAGAAGCAGTTGCTTCATAGTTCTTCTTAGATATCTTAGGCCTCACATCATATAGGACAAGAGGTAAAGTTATACAATCAAAGTGGAAAAACCATACAGATAACTCAATCAAGGTAAATTTGGCTACAAAACAACATAATTTTGTAGCATTTGTCGTGAGATAGAAAAATCATGACTTTGTTATAACACGCCGCAAAACATGGTTTTTTTAATCATTGGACACAGTACCTATTATAATATCATTTTTGGATAGGTTGAAAAGAGAAACACTACTAAAAATGTTATACTAGACGCCTCATCATAAACAGTTTTCTTGAACAGTCTATGTTATAATTATCATAAATGGTTTTACATGCGTGACTCATGTACCGTCTGCAATACCCTACTATCATAGATGGTTCATGCTAATAACCGTTTATGATATTGCACAGGCGGTTATTAATACGAATCGTCTGTGATAATTACAGACATCACAGACGGTTTTTAATTAGAATTGTATGTGATAGTTCACAGAATGTCATTAATATAAACCGTCTGTGGTAGTTGCATATCACAGACGGCTTGTGGTTGGAACCGTCTGTTATATGTAGCACGCTGCGCGCTTCGTCTTCTCGATGCGTGCCTTCGATCGTTTCGGCTCCCAGATGCGTCTCTTCATCTCACAAGCCGAATGTATTCCTTGTTATATAAATGATCGTTTGCCACAGGAGATTAATCTTGTACGAGCACCTCGCTAGCTGGCTATCTTCCTTGTCTTTCTTGTCTCTCAAGCACAAATAATTAAATGGCTCCCCATTCTTCCTGTCGCTGGTATTTATGGCCAACCTGGCTATCCTGGACGAGCACCTCGCCGGCCGTACACTGGTGGATGTTTCCTCCCTCTTATGTATGAGGATTTGCCAAAACAGTTGAAGGCCACATTCCACCGTGGTGCCAATGTTTAGCCATAAATTAATGCCCCATAAAGTAATGCCCCAATTCCACCACTTCCAGCTCAAGCCTCTAACCTAGAGCAGATGATGGACGTGTAATTGCAACTTCTTCAAGCTCTTGCTCAAAACCAAGCACCTATCCTAGCACTGTAGCCTAAGTTTGGGGAGCTCATGAGAACCAGACTGCCTACCTTTGCTACTTCAGCAGATCCATTGGAAGCTGATGACTAGCTCAAGGATGTGGAGAAGAAGCTAATTTTGGCTCAGTGCAATGATAACAAGAAGGTGTTGTATGCCGCCCATCAACTCAAAGAAACTGCTGTTAGTTGGTAGGAAAATTACTGTACTGCCCACCAGGATGTACAAGCCTCCCTTCAGTCCTCTCCTCGGCCACCTCCCTCCCCCACCCCGATGCCTCCTCCTCTCACGGGCTCCCTCTCCCCCTTGGCCCCTTCCCCTCGACGTGGTGGAGTACTGGAGTGTGTGGAGTGACCAGGGGGAGAGCGGGAGCCTCACCCTGCGGCTCCACTCCCGTCTCCTGCAACTCCCAGCACTGCCGTGACCTCGAAGACACCGCCTACCGCAACTCCACCGATGCTTACCTCCACGAGGTCAGTGACTTCGCAGCTGAGACGCTCACGCTCGGTGACTCTGCCCTAGTCTCAAACATCGCATCAGCTGTGGGCCTGTGGCCACGACAACGTGGGGCTCTTCGTTGGCGCTGCCGGGCTGCTGGTTTTTGGCTTGGGGGCCTGGGACCAGATGGTGCTTAGCTTCATGGAGGACACGACCGCTGTGGAGCGGCCCTGCGCATGTGCTACAACTGCTTCAATGGGCGGCAAGAAGAAGGCCGACGTCCGCCGTGCCGTTGCCGACAGCCTTAGAGCACTCGGCTATAACGCCGTCGTCTTCCCCCTCCGGTAGTCCGGTATACTCCTTAGTCCTTCCCATCTACTCCCTCTCTCTGCTCTGTGATGACTTGTGTTGTAGGGATGACTGTGAGTCATGTGATGTTGATGGGAGGCGGGAGACAAGGCCGCCGACGCTGTCGTGCCTGTTGTGCTCGTCGGGCCGTGCTATGCCGCCCATCGTGTCGACTTTCCAGGTCCAGCCCGGCCCACCATTCATGTCGTGCCGGCACAGTCCGCCACATGTTGGGCCGGTCTATGGTTAGGTCGTACCAGGCCGATCATGCTTTGGGCTGGCCTAAAAAAGCACGGACTGTCTCTCACCTCTAGTATCAAGTAGTCGGTCATCTCTTGAACTGTGCATCGATATCTCGAGAAAGATCACGCAAAAAAACAGATTAATCAGTAAACTAACAACAGATCTATGGTACTGGGATGATGGATCACAGTGACTTAATATTTCATCCGTTCTTTTTAGATATCGTTTTAGCCTTCTACTACACATAGAACAATGCACTACTTAGTGCTTAGACTTTATCACATCTTTGGTCCGCTTGATTGCAGCTTTGTCTTTAACTAATGTCATACAAATTTACTGCACCGGTATCAAATCCCAACCACCAATGTATGGGAAACAATTGACTTGAATGGAGGGATAATATTTATGACAGATCCCTTAGGGCATCTCCAATGGTTATAGCTAGCAACTAACTATAAGACTTCCACATCATCTATATAGTACACACTAAAGTTAGCATTCTAAAGAACTATCTATAAGGATAGCTATTTGATGCTTACATGCACACACAGAATTTATGGAGGCTACCTCGTTTGGTGCTATAGACTATCTCTAGAGCTGTAGAGAGCTGCGTTCTCTTTCTTCATTTAATATCTTCCACGTAGAACAGTTGATGACATGGACTCTCTTGTAGATAGCTGCTATAGACCCATTGGAGATGCCCTTAATAGGGGCATCTTGGGGAAAGTACCTAGAAAACCTAAAATGATATCTATTTAAGAATAAAATTAACAGTATAAAACGATACCTGAGAACGGAGTGAGCATGATTAATCAGATGTGCAACTGCTGCATGCATGTAAAGTATCTCTTGTGACGATCCTGCTACATGGATCGATGTGGCTTCGCTTCCATATGAAACTCGATCCAACCCGGCCGGCCCGGATTTGGTGCTGAAATGTTGCGTGTCTCCTGTTGATCACATATGTAGTACAATAGCACTTTTTTAAAAAAACCTGAGAACCTCCAACGCTGAATTTTCAATTTTGAAAGCAGCGACAGGCGTCATATGTTACCTGTCAAACTTCCACAGTGCAACAGGTTAGGCATGTGCAATAGGTAGAGGCCTACCGAGTAGGCTCAGGAGCACCTGCTGCACTAGACGACCATGCCAAGAGATAACTAACACATGAACTAATGCATGCTTAGCGTAAGCATGTTTAAATGAAGTACTAATGCCAAGTATAGTGTAAGCAAGTCCTAATGCACCATGGTTGTTGAGCTCAGTTAGCTTGGCAGGTGGTACTATCGAGCTCCGCTAGCTCGGCTGTGGTATCCCGAATCTGTCGCGACGCAGGAGTTTGGCAAGTGACGCATGCCATCTCCGTTGTTTCCGAAGTCACAGAAAAGATCAAAATTAAAAATTTACACGTTGAGAGACTAGATTTTTTTTAAAAAAAGTACAGTACCATGTAAACTAACAGCTCTCGCGTCTCGGCCATTGCAGCAGCGCAGCGCTGCAGGCAAGTATTCTTAATTTGCCGTTTCCGGCTAGTGCCAATCATTCATATCCCACAGGTTGAAGGGTCCCCCAAGTTAAAATGCTCACCTTTACAGCTTTAGGGCCTGTTTGGTTCATGACCAGAAGTTGCCTAGCCACAAGTTAGGCGTGCCACAGTTTTTAGGTAGCTGTTTGGTTCACTGACGTAACTGTGGCATGCCACACTTTCTTAGCACCCGGCCCCACACGTCATAGACTCAGTTTCTTGCCAAACTTTGCCACAAGTGTGGCTTCGATTTTGTTAGCCACACTTTCTGTGGCAGCCACATATTGCCTAAGCTTAGATATGGCAAGGTTAGGCACCAACCAAACATGCCCTTACTGTTAGCAAAGAGGACTTTTGGATTATATTTTTGTCGGAGCACGCAGGGTAACATAGGGTATCGAAAAGACATAGGTTCCGTACGTGCTAGGAGGTTACCGTGAGGATGTGCTGGTTTGAGCTTCAATTTTTAGCTTGTTAATTTTATTTTTTTTGGTTTTTTAGTTTTTAGTTTTTTTTGTCTTTTTTTCTTCTTTTTTTTTTGTATTGTCTGTGATAAGGTAATTTTTTAAAATTTAATTACATTGAAAAAACTAACATCAGTTGCAATACAAAAAATCTCAAAGAGCATTGAATAAGCTAAAAGCTTAAGCTTTAAGCCCAAATGAGCACCTCTTCAAGAATCTTACAATGATCCACGGACAACAATACCGATATACAACTCGGCTGTTCATTTAAGCTGCGCCTATGAATTTTGATTGTAATTTATTAGTTTAATAAATAGTGACGGTAGAAATAAGTTAAAGTAAAAAAAATCGACTAAAAAGCCAAGAAAAACGGAGCCAACATATAATGAGATTTGAACTCTGATCATGACGGAAGCGTGCACTGTATTTTACCCGTTGGATTGCACACGGATAGTTGCCAAAACACTCTTAAGTTTGTATTGTACTCTCCTTGAATAATGCTTTCGTAAGAAGAACCAATTTTTAAAAAAACTAACAAGAAGAACCAATTAACAGCTCACAAACCACGCTTGAAGTGACAAAAATTCAAGCGTACGTGCACACACGCACGTATCCAACCCGAGAAATGCATGATTAATAATTCGCCCGTGTAATGCAATCTAATCGATGCGCATCACGTTCGGTTGCACCTAAAGCAACCAGCTAGGTAATGCATTGACCAAAATTGCAAATCATAATTTCTTACGACAACTTGGCCCTCAGTTTAGTTTGTAAAACTAATTAACACGATCACAGGCGTAGTACAGCGCAGGGTGGCCCATATAAAATTACTTCGCTATGGCTCAATAATTTATCTAGGGTCACGGCCATAATTGAGATCTAATCGATTGCTGTTTGTTTGAGCTATCATGGTTAGGTGCTGCAGGTAGTGTGAAAAAAAATATTATGTTCTGAAAGAAATTGGCCATGGCGACCCACACTTATCGTTTTCTACTTCTTAAATAATTTGGAAAATAAATTGAATTTTTGGGGTAGGTATATTAAAATTTTTTAGTGGAGAACATTTGTGTGGTGATATAAGAAAATAAATTTGTTTGGTTGGTCAGTGCATCAACGTAGACACAAGGAAAACCTACAATCTTTTCTACTGGAAAAGAGCTACAATATTTGTTGTTTGAAGGCGTTAATTCGGAATCATTTTCAATCATGAATTATACTATCCTTTAGGTTGAAGTTGCCTAAACAATTCATGTTATATGCAGTCTCTGAATCAAATTCTATGAATGAAACTCTAATTTTTGTCTGTCCCGGCCGATGTAAACCTTGGTCTGAATTAAGGATGTTAATTTTGAACAAATTTTAACATCAAGAACTTCGTTGATGTTTTATTATCGATCTTACGTAATGATTTATTTGGGTTCAGGGAAACTTTTGAGGACCTGGCTATCAACACACAGAGGCAAGACACAGGGATTTTTATACAGGTTCGGACCTTCTACAGCGAGAATAATAGCCCTACTTTCTGTTGACTATTGCTCAATGAAGTGAGTACAATGGAGGAAAGTAATGCGGAATTACAATGGAGAAAGTAATGCAAAAAAAAAAGCCTGCTCTACTGCTACTCTCCCTTGGGTCTGGCTCAGATCCCCCATCTTCTCCCTAACATCCACCTTATATAACTTGCATAGCGGCGGCAGTTTCTTCTCACAAACGTTTCGAGTAATAACTGCTCGATGGGAGTTACTAGAGACTTGATATCTCGCTCATTCTCCTAGGGTGAAGTTTAAGTGTACTTATTCAAGAGAATAAATACTTTTGCTAACAACCTTGCTAGTAGGCCCTACAAAGCAATGGGTTATCGTAGACAAGTCAATCGAAGCTTGACTTAGTTGTAGGGGGATCTACGACCACGAGGTAGTTGCAAGATAATTTAAGATTAAGCCAAGGTCGTATAAGAGCTTATGAGTACAAGGTTGTCGTAGAAGAGCTTACGACTAGCGGTTGTCGTAGAAGAGCTTACGACTAGCGGTTTGTCGTAGAAGAACTTACGACGTCCTTGTGAAATCTCTCCCTTATAAATAAGGGGCATACTTGAGGAGTATAATGATGTAACATATCATTTATAGATAAATAATAATTCGAGGATTAGTCATATCCTCGTCATCTAGCACCCGAACTTCAAGGGAAAATAACTTGAGAAAGAAAGGTCATAGAATGAACGGAGATCGCAAGCAGAGACTTTTTGATTTGATTTTACCAGAAACAAATTTAGTCAAAAGGGTAATTTCGCTTGAGTTGCAAAAAACACACCAGCTTCAAACAGAGGAAATCGAATAAGCTCCCACTGATCTATCCACTTGGAACTATTCCCAAAGAGGAAACAACTGACCCGAGTGGTAATAAAAACTTGCCTGGAGGTAACTTTTCTTACTTCCCCTTTTGCGTCAATCCCTTTTGAACTTTCTGCCGCCGTCCAAGCCTTCTTCTTTCCCTAATTTCTTCCAAATCCAAACCAATTGCTTAAAAAAATGTTGATATCTTCTTTCAATTGGTCGGTGTTGGAGATGGGTAAGGCGAAGGTGAAAGCTTTGGTTGTAGCAGAGAAGATTCCTTCGAGAGAACTTGTGCGGTGGATTGAGGTTGCCAGACAAAATTGGCCATCAGGGAAGATTGGACAAATTCCAATTTTTCAAGCATATTGTGAGTGTGGTCTTCGACTTCCTACTCGCCCCTTCCTCATAGCGATACTCGAATAATTTGAGGTGGAATTGGTGAACTTGGTTCCCAATTCAATTACCATGTTAAGTGTATTCTGTATCTGTGCGAAGCCAATGTGGGAATCCCTCCAAATCTGAAGCTCTTTCAATATTATTATGAGATGAACAGGCAAACCGGAATTACCAGAAGCTGTGGTCTAAAGCTTTATGACGGCAAGACAGAGAAATACATTCCAATGTTTACTCGGTCATCATGGCCAAACTGGAAAAAGAAATGGTTATACTGGGAGACAACAAAAGAATACAACCTTTCCTTTGTGGGGAAGGGTGCTGAAAAAATTACTTCTCGGAACTCGGTCCCAAAAGACCTTAGTCAGATAGCCCCCTACATCCAAGCCATCAAGGAATTGAGGGAAAAGGGGCTATCTGGTTCGCATTTGGTGAAGGACTTCACCACGCATCGTATTAGCCCTCTGAAGAAACAAGCACACCTAATGTGGATGTACTCAAGAGCCAAAGATATGACCAAAGACTATGAGGATAAGTAACAATCAGACTCGTTTCCTGAATTTCGAGTCCTGTTTACCAACCACTTTTATCTATTTATGCAGATCTTCCACTAGGGGAGATTGATGCTCGAGTCAAAGCTATTTGTGAGAAGGCTCCAATGCTCGACGTGGAGGCCCCTCACATCTTGGCGGATGCATCTGCTAAGGAAAGAAATAAATGCCTAAAGGTAATCAAAGTTTGACTTCTTCCTTAGGTCTTCGTAGTCGTAAATTTTGAGTACTTAACTTTATTTTCTACTGTAGAAAGTTGGCATGGAAAACTATCAGAACGACCAAAAGGTTTATTAGATGGTAATCAGACAAGGGCTGGAAGAGGTTAAAGCTCCTCCAACCAAGAAGCATGGACTAACCAAGGTTAACGACAAGTAAGGTGAAAGTTCAAGCACTGCTCCTTCCTTTCTTCCTCTGTCTGCCCCCATCGAGCAGTTCTGTATAGACATAGCCACTGCAAAGAAAATTGGGGCGGTTATACTAGAGCAACCGGCTGTTAAGATCAAGGTACCCTTCTATTATGATGATAAAACTATCTCAGTTGGCACTTCTCAAGGCTTTATTAAGTGACTCAAAAAGGAAAACTAGAATAGTTTTGTATCTTTTATGAAGGAGACTACTATAGCAGCAGAATCTATGATAAAAAGGAGACTATTCTTCAGGTGGTCGAAACTAGTATTGACCATCAAGAAGAGCTAGAGGAAGGAGTAACAATAGGTGCTCAGGGTCTACATCTATACGTGGTCGTAGGTGACCCCGCTATTCAACGACTAGGCATGGTCATAGAGAAGAAATCGAAGAAACCTTCCTTAGGGAAGCTCCCTTCTAAATTCAACATCAGGGCTAAAAAATAAGGTATGCAAATAAGAGCATTATATGAGCATTTTACCCTTTTAGCCTACTAAAATGCCAATTCACTTATGTTTTCGTGTCACTAGCCTAGCTCTCCCATTGTCTGGGATACTTCTATCGAGAAGCCCCTTGTCATTCTCCCCTCAGTCAAAGAGACCATAGAGAAGATGGTCGATGAACTAACCACTGTGGAAATGGCGGAGACCACTACTAAGGCGGGAGTGGCTACGACCACCAAGGTGGTTGGAACAGAAGCAAAAGCGATTCTTCTCCTCGAGGGAGTTATGGCTGAAGAAGAAGAAGAGCCTAATTTCTTCTCTTCGCTTTTTAATTCTACTTTTGTAGTGGGATCTTCTTCATGTCGATCTTACCAATAAGTTCCTCATCCCAAAGATATTTCTGACAAAGGGAATGTCTTTGATAATGATCGCCTTGAGAAGGTACAGCGGAACCAAGTCAAAGAACTTGATCGGCTAGAGGATTCCCAATGAGTACTCACCAAATTTGCTTGTACAAGTGTGAACATAAGCATCTGGTGCTTAGTTTTTGTAATTGGCTTTTCTCGCTTCTCATTGTCTTCCCTTATCTAGAGAGTTTTGGAAGACATGGCAACTGTGACTGAATACCATAGACAACTCATGCTCTTGAGGGAGGAAAATGCTAAACTTCGAGAATTGGCAAAGAGATGGTAAGCCACTAGTATATGTAGTTTTTTCCTATTTCGACTACCAGTCTAGCTCTTCATGTCTATCTTTAACCTTTATAGGTCTAAGAACAATGAAAAGACCTCATTTGCAACTGACAAGTTGTCGGATAAAATAAACAATAAGTTCTGAACTTACGACTATTTATTTGGATGTCTCTCCTTTTCTTTTTACCAAAGAAGGGGTCGAAATACTATTTATTTGGATGTCTCTCTTGTTTTTCTCTAACTCTTTTTCTTTTTACCGAAAAAGGGGTCGAAATGGGTAAGCTGTGTACTTAAACATTTCTTACTTGAGGGTATTTGGATGTCGATGCTTCATACTTAAACATAGCAATCTTGATAAATTTAAGCCTAGATCCTCAGATTGCATCCTTCTTAGATATGCAGCTCACACTCGAGGTTATCGTGTACTCAACTTAGAAACTAACAAAATTGTTGAGACCAGTGAGGTCACTTTTGATGAGACTAGTCTTGGTACTAGACCCGATAATGCAGATACACAGGTCTCTAATACACTCGAGGACATCTTCTTTGATTCTGACGACGACGAAAGGGAGTTCCTGAGTCACACTTCGACACCTACGACCACTCATGAGGTAGATGCCACTTCAACTACTACGACCACTCCTACAACCACTCAGGAAGTACAGGCCACTATGACTACTACGACTAACATACGACCACTCCACAAGCTCCTCTACACATTTAATGATGTCATCCTCCTAAATAAATGATTACTGAGTTAATTGAGAGAGTGAAGGTCTTGACTTTGGTGAAACATTTGCACCTGTTGCTCGATTAGAAGCCATTAGAATTCTGTTAGCATTTGCTGTATCAAAGGGTTTTAGAATATATCACATAGATGTTAAAAGTACTTTTTTAATGGAGGATGACATCCCAAAATTTTGATTTCTGAAAAATTTAATTTCAAATTAATTATTTGAACTTTATTTGGATTTATCTAAATTTTATTTCAAAATTTAAATCAAGAAAATTTATTTTAAATATTTTATTAAAGTCAAAAAGAGGTTATTTTATTTTTCCCAATCTTCCCTGAATTTTATATAATTTTTGAGAATTTTCTAAAATTAAAAATCAATTTCAAATGTTAAAAAGTATTTTATAAATTTATTAAAGGCAAATTTGAAATTTAAAATATTTTTCCTAAGTCTAAAATAGCTCCAGAAATATTCTATGAATTTTTCAGAATTTTTAGATATTAATTAATATTTTGTAAGTATTTTTAATATTTCTAGTATTTTCTGAAAAGTAATCCGAAAATAAAAATTAATTTAATCGCAGGCTGCCACGTGTCGCTCTCAGATTAAATCCACCTCTTCTCTTAATCTATTCCTAGCCATCCATAGCCACTTACCCCTTCACTTAAATCCAACGGCATTGATTTATTCCCTCGCCACGTGTCATCAATCCGACGGCCCATGCCCCTTCATCTCTCCCTCTCTCACCGACGCGCGGGCCCCACCCTTCTTCTTCCTCTAGCTCTCTCTCTCCTCCTCCATTGAAGCCGCAATAAAGCTCATAAATCCGGCCGTTTCTTCTCCTTTAAGCCCCGAGTGAGTGCACAATCAACTCCCCTCCTCACTCCCCACTCACGGCCGGCCGTCTCCTCTCTTTATTCCTCTCTAAAACCGTCGGCCGTTTCTCTTCTTTCTTCGCCTATAAATCCTTCTCCCATGCGCCGGTTTTCTCCCCTTCGGCATTCCCTCTCCCCACCGCCCCTTCCCCACTCCTTGGCCGAAGTTCTCGAGCACCGGAGACGCCGTCCCAACCGTCGGAGCCGTTGCTCTCTCTCTCTCCGCCGAGCGCCGCCGTTCTTTTTCCCGCCTCCGGCCGCCCCACGTCCGGCGCCGGTCATAATTATTATTTTTCAATATAAAAATAAATCAGCAAAATAGCCTTTTTCTTTTTCTCCTATTTAATCTTTCGAAAGCCATAACTTTCTCATTTTGACTCCAAATTGAGCCGTTCAAATTTCTAAATTTTTATAAAATCATAAACTACTCAAATATACACTATTTTTGAATTTTATTTGAATTTATGTGTATTTATTTGTTGTTTGTTCTGTCTTTTCGCGCGTAGAACCCGTCGTCGCCGAAGACTCCTCCGCTCCGCAGCAAGAAGATCTAGACAGTGTGCAAGAAGGCAAGTCTCCTTTGAACATGTTGCACCTATGTTTGAGAAATGCTTTTACTTAATTTAAATATACTTGCATTGCTATTTACATAGAACAATAGTTTCTATCTTAAGGTATTAGATAATCCGATCTTGTTATGCCCTCGATTGAAGTTGAATACCACGTACCTTTGTAACCCTAGGATCACTTTTGTCTCAATAATGAGAGTATTATAATTCTTTGTTAATATTAGAACAGTAGTAAAATGCTTAGTCATGCTATTTAACTTTTGTAACCTTGGAATGGGAAATTATATTTCATTAAACTAGTCTTTGTATTCGAAGATTAGTGGCGATTGGTGTTGCCACTGTTCTTTTAACATAAAATTAAAATGTGAAAATTGTTTTAGACCAGGGCGGATGGTTAGATTGGATTGGTGCGGTTTAGCACGAGATTTTTGTAAAGTGTATGTTCCGCCCTAGTCGATTAAGGACCGACTCTTGTGATTCTCCAGACTGAGCATTACCGTGCAACCCCAAGTCTATATGGGTACGACCTAGCTGATTAACTTATGATAGTCTAGTTTAGGTGCCACCAGTGGAAAGTGGGTGTCAGGGATTTACTGATTATTCACAGTGATGGATAGGGATTTTAGAAGAATTTAGAAATTAGAACGGGTCAATTTGGAGTTAAAATGAGGAAATACGGGCCTTTGAAATTTAAAAAAAAAGAAAAATAAAAAGACTAATTTTCTGATTTATTTTTGTACTGAAAAAGGCTAATTATGACATCAGCAATATTTGAATTTTTCGGCGGGAATTATTTTAAAACTGAAATTGCTGATGTGGCCGTCGTGGCACGCCACGTGGCTGCCACATCGGCATGGACCGGCTGACATGGCCGAGTGGACGGGTGGCGCCCGGGGGCGGCACACTCATTGGAGCGCGAGCGTTGGCGGCGGTCGGCGAGGGGTGGCGGGGGTAGAGGAGACGGCGGCGGTTTTGGCCTTACCGGTGCCGGGCTCGGGAGTGGCCGGAGTAAGGCGGCGATGGAGGAGAGAGAGGGTGGAAGCAGCGGCTCCGGTGGGTGGGGGCCTTCGGTCGAGGGTGGAGGAGGGGCGGCGGGGAGAGGAGATGCCGAAGGAGGTGCCCCGGGAGGTTTTATAGGGGAATGGGGGCACGGTGCCGGTTCGGGGGTATGAACGCAGCGGGCGGCAGGGTGCGGCGGCGAGGGGGAGAGCCCGGGGAGGCGGCCATTGGGAAGAGGGGCTATCGTTTGGAATTTCACACATGCATTAATGGCGGCGGCGGCTTGAGGTTGAAGATGAAGGGAGGTTGAAGAAGGTGATGACAGGTAGGGCCCATGTAACATCCCAAAATTTGGATATTCAAAAATATATAATTTTTGAAATATTTCTTGTGTTTTGCCAGTGTCTAAAATTTCTTTTTGAGCATTTATTTGAAATTTCTTGAGTTTCATGTCATGCAAAATGAAATACTGAGCAATACTATCCAAATCCAAGATCAATGTTGATGTTAATAAAATGAAACCAGAAAGAGCTACTGGAATATATCTCTAAATGGTTAAGCCAAAAATCTTTTCTTTTAAATTCAATTGACATACAAAACTCAAGGCTGGATCTTCAAATTTTTAATTATACAATTTAGAACAAAGTAAAATTTAAATCAATAATCTTAATTGAAAAATAGAAATGTAGATTAAAAATCAAAATTTTAAAGCAATGTGTAAGCCATTTTCCCCTTTTCGTCCATTCTCCTCTTTTCTCTCCCTTTCATGTGGGCCATCCTTTTTCCTCTCTCTTCCCCCTCTCCTTCCTCCTTTTCTCCCACTGGTCGCTGGGCCCGACCATTCCCCCCCGCGCGGCACGCCTGCTCTCTTTCTTCTTCTTCTTTTTCTTGCCTCCTTTCCTCTCTGCTTTCCCGTGCGCTCGCCCCCCTCTTCTTTTCTCATGGCTGTGAGCATTCCACGTCTCCCTCTCCCTTCTCTCCCCTGTGCCGAGGCTCTGCCGAGTGGTCGTTCCCTCCTGCTCCGCCGTGTCACGTCCACGCAAAAGCTGCTGCTGCGCGCGCCGAGCCCCGCGTCTCCTCGCCCCGAGCTCCGCGCCTCCGGTTCTTGCCTAGTGGACCGCCCCCACCGCCCGGTCCGTCGTCACTGCCCCACTGTGCCTACAAAAGCTCTGCTCCCTTTCCCCTTTGCCCCTACGCTCTTCTCTTCCTCTCCTCCCCTTCTTCCCCTCCGCCCGCAAGCAAGCCGCCACCGCCTCCATGCCGAATCCCGCCCTCCGGCGAGCCCCCTCCAAAATTGAGCGCGTCATCTCGATCCCTTACATTTCTTCTTCATCCCCTCCGTCTTGATTGGAATTCCGTGCGCCAAGATTGCCAGGACGGCCATCTTCCCCAAGTCCGGCCGCCACCGCCATTCCCATTGCCACCTCCACCTCGGTCGGCCCCAGCACAATTCCCTACGAAGAGAGCAACCCCCAGGTGCCCCGAAGCCTCCCCCACCGTCAGTCGAAGCCCTCCACCACCCGAGCTCCCCCGCCACGGTGAGCCTCCCCGCGTCGCCTACGGCTCCCGATGCCAGCGCTCCTCATCGCCCCCCGCCACCATGGACAACATTGTAAGGTTCCCCATCGCTCACTCCTACTTGTGCTTCCCTTATTTCGCTCCCTCTCTCCCGCCGCGGCGCCCTCTTCACCTCTCGCCGGCGGCTCCACCGACGCCAACCACCCTTGGCGCCACCCGAGCCGTGGCACCTCCCCATCAGCCTCCCACCTCGGGAACGCGTTTTCGGTTGCCCCTCTTCCCGGCCGCAATGCACGCCGTGGCCGGCCAGCGCCGCCAGTGTGCTCTGTTCCGAGTCGACTCCGCGCACACACCTCTTAAGAAACCCCGCTCCCTTCTCATTCGCATGAGGGCAACAGCCCAGCTGGCTAGCCGCACGCGCTTAAAAACCCTCGGGCCTGTGGTCTGCAGTTCGAATACAATCGGCTGCACCTTTTCCCTCTTTTTATTTTGGTTTTTCTTGATTCATTTTAACTAATAAAATCAAGGATGATATGTGGATAATTTGGAAAAGCCAATAAAATTTATTAGAATGTAATGGAAGGTTAATAGAGACTTAACATTGATTATTTACTATATGAGCCATTAATATATCTTAAACATCTATGTAAGGTCTAATTACCATTTAAAGACATCAATAAAATATGATTTGTATAATGACCAAATTTAGTGAAGATCCTGATTAAAAAAAACATTCAGGGTTAAGATTAAGGAAATAGAGTGAATGGTGTGTTACCTACAAAAGCGGGACTTGAAATTTAAAAGATTACCCTTAATTAGAATTAAAAATATGCTATACCATATGACATGCAACTACAAAATAAATCTTAAGGGTAGATTCGATTAAATGATGACTCAAGTAGCTTCATGAGCCATCTAAAATTAATTTTATATATAAAATTAAATATATATATATATATATCTATAATATATATATATATATATATATATATATATATATATATATATATATATATATATATATATAGAAAGTCATGATTTATAAACCCCATATATATATATATATATATATAGGTAAATCTCAAAGTACATCGCGATAGGATTTAGTTAATAATGACAATTGGTGGTTAGATTAACATTTCATATAAAATAACTGTAGAATATAGGAATTAAACTACTGCAATAAACGATGTCTAAATTAAAGCATCTGTTCTCATTTGGTCGATTAATCTTGGAATATGGCTGACACTACCAATAATTGATTAGAACTGTTAGGGCAAATAAAAGAATCTTAATAAATGAACTGTCGGGGAAATAATGCTGAACACAGTACCGCATCGACTGACCATTAGCTTAGAATGCCGGATAGATTACAATTGGTGTATAACCCCTAGGTCATGGTTAATGCTCTTGCGATATACCAATTAGTGCCATTCAAGAAATAACAAGCTAAGATCCTGCATCGATGCATAGGTCTAAACTAACTCGTCGAACTTCCTAAATAAATATAGTAATAATAAAAGGAGTTACTAAATAGAAGATCGATCCATGGTATTCAAAAATTCGGCTATAGCTAGCCACCCTCCAATCCAAAGCAGAACATTCTTGTGAATATTCCCCATATCATGGAAGCTCATTAAACATCTGTGTCGACAGATTTCCCTCCTTCATCCTTCTCTTTACTACAACCTCAATTAACTCCGTCAACACTCTACGCCCAAATCAACCTTGTCGCAAACACCCATTAACTTATAATAAAGTTAAATTGAGTCTATTTGGATTCATTTGGACCTTTTGAGTTATTTGTTTGGATTCAGTTGTTTGTCGTGTAATTAGAAGTGGAGTTCGGAAGGTCTATGGGAATCGAGTAAGATCCAGATCCAAATAAAGACGAAGACTAGAAATTCAAGCCCATCACATGAGAAGGCTTTGAGTGAGCTCAAGACCGCGGTAAACCGCGCCAGGCGAGTCAATACTTTGATCATGTTGAACCTACATTTTCTGAAAATTACTTTGTTTTAAATTATCAAATTGCATGCTGTTATTTTATATGCAAATACATGTTTAATTTAATATTCTAGTTATGTGCCCATTGTTTACCTTGAATAATATTACCCCTCCTTTGGAATATTTGAATGTGTGAACCTTGTCGCCCTAGCAAAATTATAATAGTAACATTTCAAAAATAAGTCCCTAATTACATGCTATGCTTAGTACTGCATAGATACTGTGGGTATTGAAATGCCCTAAACATCATTGTCATTTTTAATCGTGAGAAGCTGGTTTGGGCGATCATGGTGGTAATGAGTGGTACCTTTGATATGATTATTTTACACTCCCAAAATCCCCAACTTGCTTAAATATCCGGGCGGATTGGTTCGAGGGTGTGTGTGTGGTGCTGATGGAAGCACAAAGTGGGTTAGTGGTAGACCGCCCAGATACCAATAAGGACTGAATCTTGTCATGACCTCATGTGTAAAACAGTACAACCACATGTCTGTAAAATACAACTTGGCTAAGTAAATTTATCAAAATTCCCGGACTCATCTCACTGGTAGGGGATTGATGGGGCTACGCTATGGCAAGGGGGCCTGAAGGGACACCAGTGGGGGGTGAAGTTTCCCAGCTGTCCTACGTTGCGGGAAGTAGAAGCCCGAGCTGCGTTAGTGGCTGTGGGAAACATCCCGCGCATAGATGGGACCCACCGCAAGTGGGAGAAGCCCATAAAGTGAGATGATAAAAGGGACTAGATACTTTGAAAAGTCATTGTGATGGTCTGCTCAACTATATGTCTAAGGCATCATGTGGGGCAACGAGTTGATTGTCTCTTGTGGGGAAAGTGTACAAACTCTGCAGAGTCTAAAACTATTCGAATAGTCGTGCCCACGGTCAAGGGCGGACATGAGAACTTAACTAGATATAGTTCTATTTCAAAATACTTTATGGGTGGGAATGGAAAAGTGGAGGGCAGTGAAAGGCCCTGATTTGAGTTGTCCTGGGTGTCGTCCCAGTGGTAAGTTAAGCGGCTATAACGCTGAAAGATGTTATACAGTGTGATGGGAGAAATTATGGTGATATTAGGCATATGGTGTGATGCCATATGTATGGAAAATCATGTTAATATTCTTTGAACATTATATTTTGTTCCAAAGCTGCTAGGTCTCAGGAAATTTTATGTATCGTATTTCAATTAGTGGCATTTCTATTCTTACAAAATTAAATATGGAAAGGGTAAATAGAGTCGTGAGTAAAGGAGATGGATGTATAAAGTTAAGATATTGGTGGAATCATGTCAATCATAAATAGGACATGGTAGTGAGAATTGTGGGAGAAATAAATTGGTGGAGTCAAAAATGAATATATATATAGGTCATATAGATGATTTAAATGATTGTGGGAGAATTAGGGAGTGAAAAGGTAGTTGCTAGATTAATTCTTGGGAGTGGTTGGCGATAATGGGTTTAATAGGCTTTGATCAGATACTGGATGGATGAATCGGATTTTTAAGAATTTGGAGGTAAGGTAATAATACTTGGAGTATAAACTTGGTCAATGATATTCTTGGTGGATGTATACTAGTGAATTAGTAGAGATAGATAATGGAAGATGAGGTTGAATATTGGAAAAGCAAATTATGGTTGTGGATCAATAATAAAAGGATTGGATTGTTAGGAATTTAGAATACAAAAGATATTGGTGGATTAAATAAGTGACATTAGATAAATACTGTCACTAGTTGCTTGGAGTTTTAGGCAGTAATTGCTCGGTGGATTATATAGATTATGATACTCGCTGTTTGAGGATTAGGCAGCATTTGATTGGTGGATTGAATAATTGATGATATTCGCTGTTTGGAGTTTTAGACGGCAAACCATATAGAGGGTGTATGATCGGTGGATTAATTAAATGATGTCGCTCTCAGTTTAGAGTATTAGACAGTAATCAATATAGAAGGAATAAGATCGGTGGATTAGTTAAATGATGACACTCGTTGTTTGGAGTCTTAGACAACAATCAGTAAGGGAAGTGTGTCTTTGGTGGATTAGTCAATTATGGCAATCGCTGTGTGAAGTTTGGGTAGAATTAATAACACTATGATTTAATAATCATGCTACTAAAAGCGATTTTTAGCAAATAAAATAACCCGAGCCTCTCCTTGATAAGCCATGCATACTATTTATTTGCATTCTGTGTATTGGCTCGCGGAGCACGGGGTTGAAGTGCTCACACTCACTTTTGCGACAAAATTCAGAATCAGGAGTCAAATCACCTCGCCTCAGCAACAAGATTGGACCAGCTGGCCGAGAAGATGAAGATGTCAAGGGCTAGGTCGCGAACCTCCAGTTGGCTGCCTGTGGGCATGTCCTGAAGGTCCCACCTATGTGCTTTGTTCTTCCGCTGTTGCAGTTTATTGATTTCGGCCTAAACGGCCCATGAGTAAGTTTACTATTATACTTATGCTTCCGCATGATATGTATTTTGATGTCCATTACTGTAACTGTGTGCACTATCTACTGATCCAGGGAATAGTGCAGCTAAACACGGAGGAATCCGGATTGTAAAATCTGGGTCCCTACAGCCCACCTATCGGTGAGAGAGGAGAGGAGATAAAGGGGTGGACGGCTGGATTTGAGACACATGGCAAGGAGGGAGATCTCGGCCGTTGGATTTGAATGAAGGGGTAAGTTAGGTGGACGGCTGAGACTAGATCCGGAAAAGAGATGGATTTAATCCGAACGCGACACCTGTCAGCCCGAGATTAATCCGGATTTTATTTTGAATTGAATTTGTAGAAAATACCAAAAAAATTATAAATACTTAGAAAATAGTAAATAATATCTAAAAATTCCAGAAGATTCATAGAAAATTCCTGGAGCTATTTTAGACTTAGGAAAAATATTTTTAATTCCAAGTCTTTGAAATCATATAATGAGTAGTAGAGCTCTCTTTATCATATTTACTCATATGTTGTATAGCTTTGATCATGATTGGTTTTTATAAATTTGCTATAATTGAATTAAAGCATGACATGGCGGAATAATTGGACTAAATTAATTAGGAGATCAAAAGTGACAATGTGTGGAGAAGATACGGGAGGTGCGGTCCTAGAGGCTTCGACATGGAAGTTGATAAGGTGTGATGAAGATACGGGTGGTGTGATCCTAGAGCCTTTGTCACGTGATGAGTTACGAGTTGTGGAAGGAGTTCACAACTAGGAAGGTGTAGAGATTGTTTAAAACCTGTGTTTGCAAGGGTTTCGGGTCCCTTGATTTTTGGAAGAGATAGGATTACGTATCCAAGTTGTTAAGAACACAGTTTGAGTTGTCCGTGTTGAGGTGAACACGATTTAGGGCTCTAGCATATAAAAGCAGGTAGAGGTTAAGGGCTTTAGTCGTGGCTTTGGGGAGGCTTTTGGTGCTAGAGATTTTAGAGGTGCCGTGAGAGTGCTTTGTAGCCACAGAACATGATCTAGAAATAATAAATCAGATCTACTTTAGGAAAAGTTAGTCAGCATCGGCGACATGTTTTCTGAGCATCATTTCTTGTGTCATCGGAGGTGTGCTAACACATCACGATCTTGCGTGTCATGAGCTCAGTGATTTTGGTCGTTGGCTCAATCCAACCAAGCAGAGCACACTGTTATCCTCGACATGTTCTCATTCATGCGGTCAAAGCTTTTGAGCAGCAAAAGCTTTTGAGTAGAGGAAGATTTCAATTACGTGCAAAGGCGGTCATAGCAAGCAGTCAAACGATCGAAGCGTTCATCGAGCGCATGTAAAGGACGTCAAGCGAGCGGTCAAAATCTACATCTGGCAATTTAGATTGCTCTTTCTTCTGGTTTGAGATTTGTTTTCAAGTATCAAAAAGCGGAGGCAATCATTCCCCCACCCCTCTGGTTGTGCCATACGATCCTACACAAACCTTAATGAAATTCATTTTCATTTTCTTGCAATTCATCTTGTTGAGTAGTTAGTACTTGTAAGACCAAAAAGAAATGAAAGAAAATGAAAGTACAATTAAGAATTGAAGTTATATGAATAACTCTATCCTAGCCCTTGACTATTTACTTAATTTATATAAATAAACTAGGCAAATAGTACATAATAGGATATGTTAAAATCAAAGAAGTTTATCTAATTATCATTGTTGACTTCGATTGTCATGTTCTGGTAGCAAAAGTTAGAAATGAGTCGATGCTAGGAAGCTCCTTCTAGTGGGCAGGACCACGTGTAGAGATAAGAGACTTGGACTAGGTGATATTACCTTTTTCGACTAGATTAATCAAATCGAAGGCATAACAAGAATAGGACAAACACTCAGAATAAGACATGTGGAGATCAGAGTGGTTCATCTGACTACTATTGTTGACTTCGATTATTATGTACTAGTAGCAAAAGTCAGGAACGAGTTGATGCTAGGAAGCTCACTCTAGCGGGCAGGACCACGTGCAGAGAGACTTCGAGTAGGTGATGTTACCTTTCTTCGACTAGGTTAATCAAATCGAAGTCATAAATACAAATAGGACAAACACTTAAGGAACTTGTTCATTCGACTGTACATGGTTAACTCAATTGTTGTTTACTGATAGCAAGAGTTGGAAATGATACGACTCTAGGAAGCTCCTTCTAGTGAGCAGAACCACGTGCAGAGAGGAGAGACTTCGACTAGATGTTTCTTCCTCCAATCAGGCTTAAACATATTCAATGTACCAGAGGTGTGTGAACAAACGTAAAATAAGCTCTTCTCTACATACGACAAGAAAGATTGAAAAGATTGAAAACTTTATTAAAAAAGTAAAAATATTACACATAAAACTTACACAATTGGCCAAAATTCCAACAATTTAAGAGGATTCAGCCGTCTTCCATGGCGAGTAGTACTGAGCCTGGTCGTGTAACTTCAACCACAGTGGAAGAACCTTTCCACTTAGGGAAAGCTTGTTCCGATTAGACTAGAACTGAATTCTTTTCAATACCAAGTCACCTACAACAAAACTATGAGGTTGGACCTTACAGTCGTAGTATCTATGCAAGGCTTGTTGATAGACTGCATGTTAATGTCATCCTCTTGAAGTTGCTCTTGATTGGAGTTGTTGAAGCTCTCAACTCGCGTTGACCTAATCTTTAGTTCTAGAGGAAGCATTTCTTCAGCCCCAAAAACTAGGAAGAAAGGAGCTTCTCCTGTCGCCTGACTAGAAGTCGTGCGAATTGCTCATAATACTAAGGGTAACTCTTGCACCCAAGCCCCCGAGCACTTTACGAGCTAGTCGAAGACTCGAGTCTTAATTCCATGCATTATTTGGCCATTCACTCTTTCACCTGCCCTATTGCTTTAAGGATGGGTGACAGAGGTAACACATAACTTGGTACCTAATTCGGCATAAAATTCTTGGAATTTTGCGCTCAAAAATTGCTTACCGTTATCTATAACTATTCAACTTGGTATCCCAAATCGAGTAATCACACTCTTCATCAAGAACCTTTTTGCGGATTACATTGTTATCCCAGTCACAAGTTCGGCCTCAATCCATTTTGTGAATGTATCAATAGCCCCAAAAAATTTTGTAAGCCACTGGTGCTTTTGGGAATAGCCCTATGATGTCTAAACTCCAGGTCATAAAAGGCCAAGATAAAGGAATAGTTTGTAGAGCCTGAGTTGGTTGATGTATCTGCCTGTTATGAAACTGGCATTGTACACATTTCTTAACTAGTGTCCTCGGTCATGGACAATGCTTGGTGATTTCACACAGGGGTAAAGTTTTCATAAAGACCTGGTTGGGTTAAGTTGGGGAGTGAATGGTTAGTTCACTGGTGGTTCATTACGTGAATCTGGGTTCGCGGGTGATTCATTAGGGTGAATGGTCAGTTCACTTGTGGTTGGTATCAATTCCTTTGGTTACTTATTTATTATCATCTTTAAAGTTTGCTTTACAAACTATTTATTGTATTTACTTTAAATTTTTCTTTCTACAAAAATTAATCTTTCAACCATCCATTGGTAAGCCTTGCATACTATATTGCATTTTTGTTACAAACGACTTGCTGAGTACTCTATGTACTCACAGCTTCATCCATATTTGCTCAATTAAGGAAGAAGGACCAGATCAGCAAGAGCTACTAGAAGGAGGATACTTCAATGACTTCACGGATTAGGACTTCGCTCCCCAGTCGATTGCCTTTGGGCATATCGAATGGCTACTACGCTTATTTTTGTTTTTCGCTGCAAGTTTCTTAAGCCTTTAGGCTATTAATTGTAAGCTTGGCCATAAGGTCGTACTCTGATAATTATTAATAATATTTGAGTCTTTTCTTAGTAAATCGTGCTATGGTTGGTATTTCATCTTTGTTTATACTACATGCACTAGCGTGATCCTGGACTAGTGCAGAATATACAGGAGAGTCTGGATTTGCATATTTGGGTCTCGACACTTGGTGGAATACTTGTCTGCTGCCATGGCTCTTAAGACTGGTTAAGATCTATAAGAAGACCTAATCTTGCTTTGATACAAATTGAAAGACCAAATATAGCAACAGAGGGGGTGTGAATGGTGCTATAATAATTTCCCCCTAAATATTCATCAATCCTTCATTCCAATAGCTAGAGCGACGAAGATAAGATTGCAAAGCCAACCTCGAAACTAGAGAACAAGCACCTGAAAATTCTAAAAAATTCAACTCCCTCGATGAACAGGGAAAACAGCTCGAGTTCAAAAGCTAAACACAAGGAAACTTTTGATCCATAGATCCAATGTCATGAAAATTGGAAGGGGTCTACTCTAGGGTATTGTGAATCTATTCCAACAAATGATCATGAAAATCATGGTCAAAGTTGAGACATGTTTAGTTTGAAGTAAAGATGCATCGAAACCGAGCAAAATCCAAAATTAGTGAATACAACTTGCTCGTGGGTAGATGATGACTAAGATAGGTCTAGATGTATTCTTACATGTCACAGTAAGTTAGATCACCAAATAAGTTAAGCCAAAAACTCTCGGATCATGAGATGGATCATAGAGGTCAAAGTCAAGCAAAAACCCGGTTTTCTCATAAACTTTCTATCAACGTGCCTGGATGGATGGAGATATATTCCTAGAGATTATCTGCATATCTTACATGTCCTTGTCACAACAAGATTAAGAGAAGGGACCAGGAGAGATTAAAACCAACCAAAACAAAAGCACATCAATCAAAACATGAGAGACTCAAGGAGATGAACAACGATTGATGTATTGCTTATTTGAGAAGGTAGGTTTTACAGCCACTCCACCTTTGAGGACAAAGAGTAAACAAGGCACTCACTCTCAAAGCCTAACCCTAGACCTAGGTGTATAAGAGGGATGAGTTGGATGGTTGATCACATGTCTCCATACCAATCCTCTTATAGGTGGGCAACCCGCCACGTATAACCCTTAGTGGATACTATCCACTTAGCACAATGGGGAAATCCGGTAACTTCACACACACGGGTTTTACTCACATATATTCATTTATGTACGCTTTTCAAAGCGCATAAGCTAGTATCTTAATCTGTCTCAATCAAACCAGCTCCACCTTGACCTAAACCGTTCTCCCAAGCGTCATTCATGTGCCGTGGTTTTGATCCAAGGTAGTTTCTAGTATTTTTGGTCAAACTACCAAAATACCATTTGTTGACCTGGTTTTCACCATCCTTTGCAAGCAATCACCATGCTTACCATGTGTAGGTGCAACACTAGTTTGCCAAGCACTGCCAATTCTCTCTCGTCCCAGTTCTGCTGAACCATGGCTCACTTGACCTGTCCAAACTATATAGTGCCATCCCGCTGTTCGAACTTTCCTTCAATATTTCCCGCCTTTCTTGTATCATACTTGAGCTCACCATCTCACCTGGTGACCTTGATCGTTCTGAGTCTCAGCTTCTCCATGAGCCTAGCCCCGATCCTTGCTGTTGATCATAGTTGACTCTAATTTACTCTGCACATCCAAAGACAAAGAAATCATTTTCAGTCATATGTTCTTCACAACTTGACCCACATTAGGCAACGCATGCATCATGCAACCTTAATGCAAAGACCTAGGTCACCCTAACTCGATCCATGATTCAATTTCCCTAAACTCTGTTTTTCTGTGAAGATCAGTAGTACCACATGCAACATACCGGTACTACCGCACTACGGTATACCACTCCCCAAGGTTGTACTACCGCACTCGAACTGGATTCTCTAGAAATAACATACCGCCGTCTAGAAACTGGTGCTACCACATTGCGGTATAACTGCACACATACCTACGGCACTACCGTATAAATACATGCGGTACTTTCGATTTTCCTGATAGTTCCTGAAAACTGCCCAAACACAACGTGATCTTTGCAACAAAAAAACCCCTTAACTACTCTATAAAGTTTGCAATGATTTATCATAATATTATTCTGGATCTTTTTATATGGTATTTCAATAAAACAAATTTCCAAAAAAAAGGGAGAATAAACTATAAAGAGAGACACACTAGCTAGTAGTACTACTCTATGATCTGACGCTCCTTCCAATGTAGATTCTAGCTTAACCATAGATAATCGAAGTACTTCACACTGCCCTGTCATGATGAAAGAAAAAAGCGTCTTCTCCTGCAATTTTGCAACTTTGAGGTGCACTTTATTCGTACCAGATGTACGATGAATTCATTTTCCAATAAGCGATGTACGGTGCATTTGCGCGAAGTGCTTCTTTTTGGGTGGTAGTGTGGTTGCATTTTCTTTTTCATCCAAGCAAGATAGCATGAAATCCATGCAAATCTCTCCTTTTCGCAACATCTAGGGCCGGACTGAATCGCACACAAGGAAATTTTGAGTAAGAAGCGCTTCAATGCTCTTCGAAAGAACTTCGGTAGGGAAGAAAAAAACAGAAAAAAGTGAACTTCATACTCAGGGTTTTGCAGCTGTGCACTATTCCATCTCTAGCTAACTGCGTCGATCTAGAATTTACGCGGTTTAATTAGTTTTTGGAATGCTTGCATGGCGGTACATCATTTTTCCCTAGTTTCTTGTGGTTGTTGGCTTTTGCCTCTCTAAGTGGTTTCTTAAATCGCTTCTCCAAATATCTTATCAAATCTAAAATTATATGCATCGTTTGTGTCGACGGTTCCACCATCTATTATTATTCTAAAAAATACAATTAAAAATTATCGGCAGCAGAAAAAAATCATGGCTGGTCTACCTACAGATGGATGTAATATAACCATGAATGTGCATGAGAGTGCTGTGGGAGTAATTGAGGGAAGAGGAAAGAGAGAGTACTCGGCAAATAAAATAAAAAGAAATTGCACCGATAAATTCTAGTGAACATGGGGTTGTAGTTGTCCTTAGATGAGTACTTTAGATAAGGTTAGCGAACACATGAGACCATCTTTTGATACCCATTAGCCCTAAAATATTTCCACACTAAACTATGCACATTAATTATCTTTCTTTTTTTCCTTGGCCTCTTTTGCCCTCCTAGCAATGCAAAGACCAAATGAACGCATTGCTAGCTTGAACATGTTGCAACTCTAGCTATCATTCTAGGCATGCCCACTACATAAGCATTGGTCACCCTACGTTGTGAAGAGAAGGAAAGGAAAGAGAGGTAGCAAAGCTAGAGAGAGGAGAGAATACAATGGGCAATAGCCTCAGATGCTGCCTAGCTTGCGTCCTTCCCTGCGGCGCGCTGGACCTGATCAGGATCGTCCACCTCAACGGCCGCGTCGAGGAGTACGGCCGGCCGGTCTCCGCCGGCGAGATCCTCGCCGCCAACCCGAACCACGTGCTGAGCAAATCGTGCTCACAGGGCGTCGTGCGAAGGATACTCATCATCTCCCCGGACTCCGAGCTGGAGCGTGGCGAGATATACTTCCTCATCCCCGCGTCGTCGGTGTCGGAGAAGAAGAAGAAGAGCTCGACGGCTTCGAACGGTGCCGGCCAGAAGACGCCGAGTTGCCACGGCAAGAGCCATCTCAAGAGCAAGGTGCCATCAGATCATGGCAATGGCCGTCGTCACTTGGGCGATGTGCTGTTGGAGAAGAGGTCGTTGCACCAGCGGCGGATGAGCACCGGCAGCCGCACGGCCGTGTGGAGGCCACACCTTGAGTGCATTGTTGAGGACACTTGAGCAGTGAACTAATTTTTGTTCTTCTTTTTTCCTTTTTTTTCTTTTTGATTTAATGGAAATTAAGCGTGTTGATGTGCCACCAGCATGGTGTTTTGCATAGGTGTCATTTTCTCTCTTGTGTGGATGGTTAATGTGTATGCTTTTTTTTCATTTTTTTTGTAAGTGTACATCCATGTAATGTTTCCCCCTTCCTACATATATGTAAGATGGACATGGAGAGGGAGGGTTTGTGAATGCTTTCTTGTTCTAACTATTAATTGATCTTGTTCTCCTTGCTCTATTATGTTGTTTTTTCCTCTATTTTTTATTTGTGGAGGACTGGAGGAGTGTTCGATTGGCTCAAGGAGAGGAGGAAGAGAACAAATGAAGATGGACATGCACTTTTTTTCAGAAGAATGAAAACCTAGTGCCAAATTGTGTATGGTCTATGGAGTTTTGTATATAGTAGTTCTTCTTTAATTTGGTCATCATTTAATGGTCAAGCCACTGGCAATATGTTTATCAATCCCAGTGGTTACTCCAATTAATCCATGGAAGCAAGCTTGTTCTCACATACCAAGATAGGAGGTTAGCTAGATTAGAAATGAAGTGTTAATTAACTTGTCTTATATTTCCCATCATGCCTTAGTTTCTAATCATCATTTGCTAACTAATAGTGGGAGACATACATCATGAGATCATGAATGATTAATTGTTTCTTTCTTAAATTTTAATAAGGAGCTTGACAAGAAGACAACCAAGCAAGCAACATTCTTAAGTAAAAGCCAGCTACTGCTGGAGCATAGTTCAGTGTTTATTCTAACTTTGTACTTGATGCCCTCCCCCTTCAAGCTTTGCCTTCTGTACCAGTGCTACTCAATGCATTTGATTGATACCCTCAAAGCATCCAACCAGAGGACAATTATAAACTAAGTATGCAAAACAAAAATGACAAAAAAAATTCAATGATCACACCCTGTTAAAAAAGATAATTTTTAAACACTAGAGATGACTATTAGTTTTCCTTAATAGAAATATCATCTACCAGTTGTGAATATTATACCTTATGGTAGCAACTTGAGTGTGTACTAAAAGCATTCTGTTTTCCTGTTTTAGAGGAAGGCTTTGCTTATTCTCTGCTAGAGATCTTTTGCACTTAGGGTGTCAGTGTCATCCAAATATTCCCAATATTGTCGCATAATCGATTATTGGCACAAACATATATTCTATATCATTGAAAACGATTGAAAACGAAAAGTATTGTGCTCATTTGATATTATAAATTCTGAGGATGATTCGGAAAACATTAATATCCACCCTTGCCAATGCAACAAAAATCACTTCAGAAAAAGACAGCCACAGTTGTTCAATGGTCATAGTAGAGTTATCTTCTCATATCAATCACCAATAATTGGTGTTCCGATTGGAGAGGGAATCATGTGCAGAAAACTACAAGTCTCCTTTACCCTGACGTGATACAAAATACACATATACAATAGTTGTCGAAAAGATACGAAAGCTTCAGTATTTGCTCCGATCTACTGACTACTCAACAGAATGACCTAATGCATGTAAAAGTTCTCCAATTCTGTACATGTCAATGTTGTAGCTGATGTTTCTGAACTCGGAGACACAAAAACAGTTAAATTTTCAGCAGATATTCATACGCAGTTTTCAGGGTACCTGTTAAATTTTCAGTAGGAAGGTTATACAGATGCATGTGGACAAGTATTATTTTCCTCACTCTGTATGTCTGTAGAACTATTTTGCTGAATCTGACATATCAAAACTATCAATGTTAGAGTATTCGGCACGATTTTATCTTTGGTGCATGCATCAGTAGTACATGGAAGAGAATACATATTTTGTTTGCTTACAGCTCATGCAAACTCTGATTTGAATAGAATAGATTTGCGTGAGCTCTTGGATCAGGTACCCAGAAGAAGCAGACACAAACATGAAGCTGCACGAATTAAGCTGCATACCAAATCATGCACATATTTCCTGATGCGGATCGAACCGCGAGGAGAGATCAACCCGATGGGTTACTGATCTTTTACGGTGGTAGATCAACTAGATATAAATATAGTATAAATTATTAGATGTAATTTACACAAGAATAGATAATACCTTCAATCATGTGCATCACAACGTACAACATAGGACAAGGGTATCAATGATCCAACGAGCAAATATCTATATCATAATAGAAATTCTCACAATAAGATAAAATCCTAAATTAAAATTTACAAACACAAGAATATGATAAAGAGATTATCCTCTAAAGCTATCTTGACGAAACTCTTAGAGCAACTCCAGCAGGGCTCCTACTTGAGCCCTCATCCTACTTTTGAGGGCCGAGGGGCAAAAAACTCACTCCAGCAGGGCCCCTACTTGAGCTATCAAAAGTAGGGGGCCCTCAAATCTCCCCCTCGAGCCCTCATTCCTGGGGGGTCTGGAGGGAGTCCCTACTTTTGAGGGCTCAAGTAGGGGCCCTGTTGGAGTGAGTTTTTTGCCCCTCGGCCCTCAAAAGTAGGATGAGGATGAGGTTGGGTCCTATGTGTCATCCCCTCTAAGAATGAATTTGAGGGTCCTGTTTTGAGGGCTCATGCTGGAGTGTAGCCCAAAAAACAGAGCCCTCAAAAATAGGGAGAGCCCTCAAATAAAAAGTAGGGGCCCTGTTTTGAGGGTTACTGCTGGAGTTGGTCTTAGTTCATTAAAAAATAACCTTCGTACAAGTATACATAGACCTGGCTATATATATGGCCATATGACTCCACCTCAATACACTACTACAGAAATCCACATTACGAGCGGTTGAACGTCATCACGGGCGGTTTTACGTCAACCGCCTCAAATTATGGGTCGATGATAATCAAGTTATCACAGACGGTTTTGAACCGTCAGCGATTATGCGATATCACGAGCGGTTTGTCATTAAAACCGTCGTGATTATCCGATATCACGAGCGATTTTGTACTAAAACCGTCAGCGATTATCCGATATCACGAGCGGTTTTTAAAACCGCTCGTGATATCGATAATCACTGACGGTTTTTAGTACAAAAAGCATGCGTGATATCGGATAATCACGACGGTTTTAATGACAAACCGTCTGTGATATCGCATAATCACAGACGGTTTTTAATGAAAAACCGTCTATGATACTCCTCCCCCCCAGCAGAATCTATTTCTGTTTATAGCTAGCCTCAGGAAATGCTAGCCATGCCCTCTGAAACAAGCAGATAATCACAGACATAAACATATACAACTCACACATCTCATTTCATTTCAGATACATTTCACATCTCAATTCATTTCACAGACATAAAACATCCAATTGACAACGCACTTCATTTCACAAACATAAAGCATCCATTTCGCAAATCAATTCATTGAGTTGAAATAAAATATCCATTAACAAATACACAATTGTAAAAGATCTACACTGTATTTGCACTTAGAATTACAATAAAAAATCATTCTAGGCAGTGGAACTCTCCATCGATCTTACGACTTTTGACCACAAAACCAAATGAGCTCTCCTCGAATTTTTGCAAAATCCGGTGTGTCAATGCAGATGTAGAGATGGACGCACGCCGATAGGAATATCAACGCGCATATATAAAACCGACATGTATGAAATAAATGTGGGAAGATTGACAAACCTTAGAATTAGTGATCTTGGTGGAATCGAGAGTAGTCTCATATGGTGGCACATGTAGTATCCACATGTGTTGCCGCTCCTATTGGTGGCACTTCGCAAAAATATAATGTGTTAAATCAAGTGGCATTACTACTATGTGTTGTATATGATTAATTAATGTGTAGCTAGCGAATACCCGAAACTTGCGATCATGTTTCAAGGCCTTGGCCCCTGTCGTCGAGTCACGTGTTTGTTGAACGTATGTGGCGAACGACCTTCGTTATTCGAAAAAGTTAGATTAGTTATTCGGAAGGAAAGAAAGAGTACAATGTACAATGTACGTACCTATCGAGTATTCGGGCGATAGCTGTGTACTTGAATTTGTTCTTACTTAGAGAATCAAGGTATATAGCCTTGTTCCATTTTGGTATAATTACAATTAAAATCCAATGAAAATTCTCATTGTATGGCATAAGAACAAATTCCTTATCTTGGTGAGCCAGCAGTGCTTTTGTAATATAGTCCTCGACGAAGGATGCATTCTCGATGATGGTATCAATGGCGACCAAGCGTGGGTCCAGGAAACCAATTTGTGATTTTGATGATCTAGCTTCGATCAGCATGAATCTATATATAACATAGGAAAGCAACAAATTGTGACATATATCGGTATTACGTGAATAGAGACTTTGATTGTACAGACTTACGGCGCCCGGCATCGAGCGAGTGAGGCGTCGAGGCGTTGAGCGTGAAAAGATGAAATATATCGTCAAAGGTCACCGTGAAGACACGATCCCCGAGCTTCATGCAAGAAATGTTCCGCTTGAATTTGACTATATACGAGCACCGTTACGCCTCGGCTTATTGGACACTTCCATATACCAAAGGTGGAATCTTTGGCAACCAAGTCCTAGTTTTGGAGCTCTTCTGGACTACCATCGGTGAGCTAGCACGAATTTGCGGGCCAATGGCATGGACGGAATTCGTCATCATCCTTCGTCTTTGATTTGCCCCAGCCATCGCCTCGATTGTGGGTCGACTTTATGCTAGTCGATTGTAATGGTATAGACGGTGCAAGTTGCTCGCGAGAATAACACCGTGGAGATAGCACCGTGCAGGTAGTCGTGGTTCGCATCGCCGTTTGGAGATGGCACCGGTGCAAGTTGCTCTGGCGAGAATAGCACCCGTGGAGATAGCACCGTGCGGTAGTCGTGGTTCGCCTTCGCCGTGTGGAGATGGCACCAGTGCAAGTTGTTGTGGTTCGCATCGCACTTCGGTCCCGCCACCGGTGAAGAAGCCTCGAGGAGATGTCGGTTTTGGGCCCTTTGGATGAATGTTCCAATGGCCTGTCCTAGATTCACGATCTCGTCGTTGGGGGGCTTCGGTAGCGGGACCACCTCAAAATTGGCATATACACCATCCACATTAACTTTTGTGAAGCCTGGCGCTAAAGCTTGACCGTGCACCATGGCCCCGATACCAGACGAATATGCCTGGCCCCAAACAGCGTACAAGGGAATGGAGCCATATCTCACTTGGAGCCTGCATGTCGTAGGCTCCTACATAACGATATAAAATTAGCTACTCGAATAGGCCTACCAATGGAGCAAGCATTCGAGAGGTAATAATTATTACGGATGTCGTCCACAGGAAATTTGGGTGGGTTTGCGTCGGATTGACGCGCACTACTCGGATGGTTGTGCGGGCTAGCTAGCACGGGAGCGCGGTGGCGGCTGCGACTTTCTGTCTGCTTTCCGCACCTCATCTCTCGATTATATCAGCCATCGAACCCGATATCTCCTCTTTAAGAGATGCCTTGAGCTCTTCTCGTAGGCGTGCGTCACGCTCGGCTTTGTTTCTCTTCTGCGCCGATACATGTCGGAGTCATCTTGAAACCATGTTTCCAAGGAACGTAAAGCCAAGGCCTCTCGACGGCCGGTGCTCCTTGTTTCAGGGCCACGGAGAGCATATCATTCTCCCTTGTTCCCTGGAATGATCCTAGGGTAGATTGAAAACTCAGCTCTTCCTGCAAGAGCACGACGTGTCATTTCAATTCGTATGAAGTTGTGGAGTAATTACAAGCTACGTAGTTCGATCGATATCTTACCAGGCGCTCGGTCACTTGCTGGTCTGAAGGGTTTCAAAAGGTGACGTCCCCTGATGTCGTTGTAGATGACCTTGCTCTAATCCATCTAAACAGTGAGTACAAGCTTTGGCACCTTTTATACTATGGCCCGATAGGTTACCAAGGGCAGGATAATCATTTATGGTGCAGAACAATAAGGAGCGCAGAGTGAAGTTCTCTCGTTTGTATGCATCCCATACCTGTACCCTTCGTTCCACAAGACTTTTAGATCTTCCACCAACGGTGCTAGGAACACATCGATATCATTCCCGTGTTGTTTTGGCCCTTGGATAAGTATCGACGAAGAAATGTACTTTCGCTTCATACACAACCAAGGAGGAAGGTTATAGATGCAGAGAGTCACGGGCCATGTGCTATATCACTGCTCATGCTCTGAATGGATTCATTCCATCGTACTCAGTCCAAACCTTATATTCCTTGGTTCTGCACCGAACTCTGCAAAACTCCTATCGATGTTTCTCCATTGCGCGGAATCAGCAAGGTATCTTAGCATTCCATCCTTCTTGCGCTCCTCCGAGTGCCAACGCAGCAATTTTGCCTCCTTTGGATTTGCATAAAACCTTTTCAAACGGGGAATTATCGGAAAATACCATGCCACCTTAGCAGGAGGTCCTTTCTTCGCCTCTGTTCCCTCGCCATCATCGATTGATTGTTACGTTTGTATCGGGATGTATTGCACACGGACATACATGCATGTTTGCATACTCTTTACGGTAGAGGATACAGTCGTTCGGGCATGCATGTATTCTTTCTACTTCCATTCCCAACAGACAAAGAACCTTCTTGGCTTTATACATGGTTTTAGGCAACTCATTTCCCTCCGGAAGCATGTCCGCTAAAAGACCTAGCAGTGCGTGAAACTCTTGTCGGACCAACCGTTGCTTGCCTTCAATTTCAACAGTTCAAGCACGCCCGACAACCTCGTGTACTTGCAGCCGTGTACAAAGGTTTCTCGAGTCCTCCATCAAGCCACGGAATTTAACATACTCTCTCTCATCATAGTTCTCTTCTACATCGCGAAGCATCCGATCCAGTTATCATCGTGCAACCTATCCGAATCCGAGCCACAATCGACATCACCGGCGGCATGTCATTCACTTCACTGCGATGTCATCCGGGCATATCATTCACTTCACCGCGATGTCATCCGCGCATATGATCATTCACTTCGCCATGACTGGTCCAACACGTATAATCCTTTTTGAAACCCTCCGAATCAAGTGCGCTTAATTTGCCTCGGTTCTTAAACATCTTCAAATTCGCGATCGGTGCATGGACAACACATATATTCCACCCCTTATTCAACATATCCTCCTCGTGGCTCTTATAAAAGCGAAACACCATTAATGTACTCTTCACTCACATGGCTCATGGCATACATCCAACTTCGGTCCTACGTTACGTACATATATAACAACTTAGTATTAAAATCTAGAATAACTAATTATAACTACATATATACTGCCACATTTATTATATTGAGACTTAATTTCTAGCTCAATTCATATTACAAACACAATAGCTATTATATAACCAACAATTTTGCAAATTAATTAACCATCTTCAATAACCACTCATGGATTACTTACACCTAAATTGTAATACAATTAAAAATAAATAAATTTCATTACTAACCATATCTACAGCAACCAGGAAAGTCTGAATCTTAATTCAAAGCTCAATCTCTGCCTCTTCCCACCAAATTAACTGGCCTGAAATCGCTCTAGCTTCCTCCCGAGTGAAAAAGTGCGCAGCAGTGGCTAGATCTGGATTGAAATGAAGACGATGCGGTCTGAGCAGCACAATAAATGCCGTAGTCATTATCACGAGCGGTTTTAACTAAAACCGTCGCGATAATAATATCCTGACGGTTTTTATAAAAACCGCCTCGTGATAACTTCATACCAGAACGCCGCGCGTGTTCGATGCCAGAACGCTTCGTGTTTCGATCGTCTAATTAACGTCTCTCGATCATTATACGAAGCGTCTATATCATTAATGTTTGGGTATACGAACCGTTTGTGCTAAAGGTTAAATATGCGCTCCTAATCCAGGTCTCTTCTACGTACGTACGTACAATACAATATACAATACAACACATATGGCTTCTACTACTGTTCTTGTGATCATCTCCTTCCTCTCATCTGTTCATCACGAATTGTTCGGCTGGAACCTTACACAGCGCCAGCAATTTGCATCCGGAGCAGCTTCTCGCACTCGCCCGCTCTCCTTCCCGACTTTCTTGCATCCGTCGACTTGACTGATCCTCCGCCGTCGAAGGAGGCGTCTCGCCGCCGCTCAAGAAAGGGAAACAACCTCACCCCGGTTCTTCTCCACAATGTGCGCAATGCGGAAGAAGCTCTACACGCATTGCAGGATCGATGGATAGCCTTGCCGATCAAGCGTAAACGGCAGTCTCGAGGAATCTTTTCATGCTATCTGTACAACATTATGGATCTTTGCGATCATTTGCCCAGGCTGCGAGGAAGTGCCGAGGACAAGGGCAATCTTAACGGCGTTCGAGAATTTAGCGGTTGATCCTCCAAGTCCCCAAGTTGAAGAAGAAGCTACGAAGCCCAAAAGAATACAATGGGAAACTCTTTACAATGCGACTTTTGTAATAAATTTGCCTCTAATTGAAATTAATAAATTTGCCTTAAATTTGTGACCTCTTCTCTCGTAGTTACGTAGTTAAGTTATTAGAAGCAATGTGTACTTATATATTAACCTCGATCTAGATTATGACAGACAAAGGGACATCACGGCCAGTTCTTGTGAAAAACCGTCATGAACATTCCTGACGGTTCTTAACAACAACCGGCTGTGATAGTCGACACAACACGAGCGGTTTTAATAAAAACCGTCGTGATAATCAGTTATCACGAGCGGTTTTAATAAAAACCGTCGTGATATTCGATATCGCGCAGCGGTTCATCGGAAGAACCGTGCGTGATACTCCTTTTTCCCGCCACAAATACTACAGACGGCCTTCAAATTAAAACCGTCTGTAATAGTGTACATTACAGACGGTTTCACAAAACCGTCTGTGATTTGGCGTCTACTATTAGCCTTTCTGTAATAGTGATACTAGTTCCATGTGCCATTTGACACGGTACACATGCAGGCACCGTAAAATCAATAAATGATATATGTTTGTGTTTATCTTGTTGCTGCCTTGATTTGTTTGTGTTTGTTTACTTACAAAACACAGCTAAGGAGCTAATGATATTAGGGGTTTTAGTATTAGTCAATAATTGACCCTGCTGCAAGAGATTGAGTAGGAGTAAAACGTTGGTGTTTTGCAGACTAGGATGTTTTTGTTCATTTATGGCTCATAATTCGGGGTTAGGGTGGTGGTTAGGGCACTATGGCTTTGTAGTAGTACTTGTTTTAAATTTCTGGAAAAGAAATACTATATAGGAATTGTTGCTCTGTTCTGAAATGTAGTCCACATGTGCCTCTCAGTTTTGAGAGGAACATGTGTTCCTCATTCATTCATGGTTAGAGAACAGGCTCTTCAGTTCACACAAACCATGCATGCAGTATATTTTTTATTAATTAGCCAAAAGTTGTGAACATTTTCTTTATTTTTGTTGCTTGGTTGTCATTTGTTTTCTAAAATATGAATTTTGATAATTGCTTTTAATTTAAACACGTATCCTTTTCTTATTACTGGTCTATTGCCCGTACTTTGTTATAGTTAAACAATCCTAATACCCTAACAAAGCAGCGAACATGGACTAGAAAGAAAGTTTTGATCTCCCCGATGGCAACAAGCACATTTTTTGGCAATCCGATCCTTCGTCGTCTCCACTATGCTGTCATATCGTTTCCATCAGACAAGTGACACCATCATCCCCACAGCATTGTTGATCACCATCGTTGCCTCCCTGGCGTCGAGTGCCTCTGCCGTCGATCGCCTCCTTGTCATGGACGAAGCACAGGCGTTATCTCTCACGATGCCAACGAGGGATGAGCGCTGTCGAGGGGGGATCACTGTCCCATCCGCCACTCAGCGCAGGTGGCCCCTCCGCACGGACTTGGCACGACGGCTCACTAAGCTAGATGGATCTAGACCACGAGTATGCCGCTGCCGCCACCACCATGTCGATCGGATCTAGAGATCTTGCCAACCTCATTAGAAGTGGCGGTGACAAACGCGAAGGCATAGGAGGTTGGGGGCCACATCCAGCATTGTGGGGGTGCTGAGGTGACCACGATCGAGAGCTTGGTGGGCAATACGGGCAGCAATGTTGATGCGTGCGCGGGTGAGCGGAGAAGAGAGGGCAGGTGCAGGAGCGCGACCATGATGCCAAGTGGTGTGAGGGCGATGGCTTTGTATGGGCGGAGAGGAGGGCAGCCATGGGAGGGTGGGCACGGGTGAGAGAGAAAGGGAAGGAGGGAAGAAATCCAATCGAGAGGGAAGCCAAATCGACATGTTTGTTGGTCTGTTGGGGCAGTTTCGACAGAGCAATGGAGTGGGGTAGGTACGATTTGTGCGTTGCGAGAGAGAGGCCCACCAGTCAGTGCCGAAGTATTTGTGAGGTGAGAAGGGAGGTTGATGAACTATCACTACCACCAACTCTCGCTTTTTAAGTAATAGAGATGCATATTTTAGATAGTAAAAAACAATTATGCTTAAACTTATGTAGAGATAAGCAATTACGTTAGGCATATGAGTTTGTTAAGTGACCACCGTAAGTTACTTAGGGTAATTATATTATTGTATAATTCTTTTTTTATAACATATATCATTGCATCATTATGATAACAACCTCCTGTCTAGGGGCGGGCATCCCCGGCCAGCCCCCGCAAGCTTCGTGGGGAAAATTGGCTCTCGTCCTACCCATGGGGTACCCATAGGGATTAAAATTATGGTTTAATTGTACTTTTTTTACTTGGTAATATGACTTAAACTTTAATTTATAATTACTTATGTATATTTTTCGTAATATATACCATAAAATTATATCATTACATGTATATTCAAGTTTTAGTCTAAATATACAAAAAATTTACACATCTCATAATAATATATAAGCAAAATAATATGTTTTTAATTCTTACCAAGTTCCCGTGGGTCTCTATCAGGGGAGGTCGACCCTACTCCACCCCGCCCCGCTAGCCTAGTGAGGCTCGTCCCATTCCCCACAGGGGAAGTTCCACCCACGCCCCTGCCCCCTCATGGGGATTATCCTCACGGGAGAAATTACCATTCATACTCTTGTTCTCTTACATGATCTCTTTTCTTTTAGCTGAGAGGTCAATAACTATTCTTGTTACTAGATTTTGCAAAACCTCAGCAAATATAGAAGTGTAGGACCGAAATGGCGACAGAGGAGGGGTGAATGTCGATCTTTAAAAATCGCCCCCAACAAGTATCTTCTTCTCCAATAGCTATAGAAGCTATGAAGGAAGAAAACCAGAGCTCACAAGAAAACCCAACATCATAAAAGACACAACACCAAAGAGCAGCGAACCAGATAAATCAAACCGGGAAAAATCTGCCTTCAGGCGGTAGTACCGGAGTGATATTAGCGGTAGTACCGCACGAGCGGTAGTGCCGGCGTGATATCTGCGGTAGTACCACTGGAGCGGTAGTTCCGGAATTAGTACCGCACAAGCAAGAAAAGATAAACGCTGAAGCTCAGAAATCTGCTGCTCACGGTAGTACTGGAATGAACCAAGCGGTAGTACATTGGAGCGTAGTATCTGCAGCTCGAGCGATAGTACCGCTGTGATCGACAACAGGGTTCAGTGAAAGAAATGGAACTTCGGGTTTTTGGCTAAAATGAGGGATTGCTCTCAATCTCTTTGATCCAAAGCCTTACTACAATGTATCAAATAGCAAGGGGACCCTGAGAAACAAGAGAAACAAACCGAGAAACAGGAATTTCAGATTATGAGGTAAAAATCTGAATTCTTGCACGACCCGAGCCAAAAATCAAATTGCTCCCAAACCTTTGATCCTATGGCCAAGAGATTTTGCAGCTATGTTAGCAATAGCCATAGGACTCTCCATGCCAAATCTCAGCCCATCTTGCAAAGGGAAACAAGAAATGCTCAAAAACCCTAGAAAGGCAAAAGAAGAACAGAGCAACCCAAAATGCCAAATCTGAGATTAAAAAAGGTTTGCTCTAGGGAAACTCGATCAAATGATCTTGAGGCACTATCCCATCAAAGAGCAACCCTTTTTGGGCCTTCCCAGCAATCAAGAACTCAAAACACAGAAAATCAAGAATTTGCTCAAAAGGGAAGAATGAAGAACAGAGAGCACGGGAGGAGACATAAACTTCAGATTTTCATTCCAATTAAACAAGAGGTACAAAGAACTACGTCCCCATACGCATGGACATTCGGAGGAATGATTACATGACTCTCAAGCTAACCTCTCCCTCTCAATCCTCAAGAACACCAAGAACTACATGGTTCTTGGGAGGAACACACACACAGAGTAACAAAGGAGACAACCTCTATCTCACACACCCACTCTCAACCACTAAAGAGCAAAGGTGAAACCACCTCCAAAGCTTCTTTTGACTCACTAAACCCTAACTCTCTCTTGAATCCATGTGGAGGCATGCAGCCCTCTCCACCTATTTATAGCCCATGGCTAACGGGTCTCCACCCCGTTACGTCCGCTAAATCCAACGGAGCCCGCTCCCGCTTGTGCAGCCTTGCGAATTTCCCGATTCGCCCCTCCTGCACCTTCCGGGAAGCTTCCGCGCTCCTTGTCTCGCACGCCTCGCAACCACCTCGAGTCCACGTCGTCTTCGACACCTCCCGACTGTTCTGACCTCAGCGCCACCTGCGCCTAGTCCAGTCCTCCGTGTCTCACCACGACTCCACTCGATGTCCTGCAGCCACACAGACAAGAAACACGTCAAATAGCACCGCTCGATACATGAAAGCGTAAATAGCATAAACACATCATACTCTCGTATGACAAAGTCCAAACCTGTCGAAACATTAGGCTATGCAACCTAAACCCATATGACCAGCTTGACCAAACCGACCGAATCCGTTGCACCACGCAACGACATGGTCCGACCACACAATCCAAACTCGACTATCCTAAACCTTTGTCAATTACTCATCACTCACATGGAGTCACGACCACATGGTCTCTCAATCTCCCCCTTGATGAGTATATTGACAAACACCGAAAAAGCACAAAGTTGAGATTGAAATGCAAGAAAGAAGTCAAACATGGTCCAAAGGAAAGAGAAATGATGCTAATGACCATGTTGACACAAGGAGCAAAAGAAAGAATAAGTTTTCCTCAAAACAAAGCCTCCCGACAATGGCTTTTTCTACCGCTATTCTCCCTCTTTTGGCAATAAACACATCAAGGAAGCAAGGAAGAGAACAAGTCATGGATGAAATGGCTGAAGTTTGATTATTCTAAGCATTTAGAGCCATGAGAATTATCCATAATGACCATAAGAAATTACACCGTGCCATAACTCAACAAGAGGCTATCTAGATCATGACAAGATATGTATATCCTAGCTAAAACACATAGATGACAATCTGAAATGTAGATTATGATGTGATCATGTCAAGTCATCAAGAAGCAAAGTCTAGCTAGAGATATCCAAGGATGATGCAAACCATGTCAATAAGCTAAACAGAACCAAGAATCTAGTATTGCGTCCAAATAGAGTGCTACATTCTCAAGAATGAAACATTAGTTGAAGTACTTGGTTCTTTTTGTAGCTTAAGCAAATTGAGCACAAAAGACTTCATCTTTTAAATTGAGCAAACTTTTTTAAAAAATAATTGAACTTAAAACGATTGGTAAGTACGATGATAAGTGATATTGTGTTGTTACCGAGAATTCATACACAGAGGAAAACTGGTCTGTTAATATTGTTGGATGACTTGCTATGGGAATGATTGAATGCGAAAAATGATGAAATAATCCTGTTTGAATTAAAATAGACTTCATAATACAATTGGGAGTAACATGCCGTGTAGATTTTGATTACATGCATAACATAGAGCATCATGTGCGACTAACCACCCAAATGCTTGTATGACCTACTACGTGGACTGGGGCCATTTTCCCTTCCTTGCGAGCTCGGCGTTAAACTCCTCAGTGGCCTCTTTTGACTTGGTCGCTATTTCCCTCTTTTTCTCGTGCTCCCTCTCACAAGCCTCGCGCTCTCTACACGTGCACACCTCGAGATAAGCTTTCGTCTCCCATTGTATACACTCGGTTTTCTTGTCCTTATGACGCTCCTCCTCCCGGATCTCAGAGGTCCATGTGATGATCCACTCCTTGAAGTCAAGGGCCCACTGGTCCTCTGGGTGGATCTCAAGATTGATCCATTTGCGGTAGCCACATAGGGGTTCTGGAGACTGTGAATACACGAGAGTGGTTGTTAGTGCATAGTTTGAAGGAGAAAAAGTAGGGGGAAATGATGCACCTGGTCCTTACCGGCTGTCGATAGGTCGCAATGTCTAGATGGTGGTTGGGATAGTCACTGGAGTAGTTTGCGCAACCCCAGTTACACATACCTAGCCTAATGCGGTACTTAAACTTGAAGAATTTGTACGGGTCCCAACACCAATAAATGGGGCATCTCCCCCACTAGTGGGTGTTGAGGCGAACGCTCGGTAGTAATATTTGGGATAGGGTTGTTGCTGCAGGTCGCATCATTACAGGGAGCTGACCTCGTAGCACGCTGGGCTTGTTCTGCCCTAGCCGCAGCAGCTCTTACTTTCTCATCGTGGGCGACAGCTGACCTTGCTAAGTTGTGGGTCTCCTCCCATTGCTTCATCATCTTGTCACATTGCTTCTTCTGCCTCTTGTCCATCCCGGTGTGGTGAAGCAAGTGCCGGTGTAGTGTGGTGTTTGCTTGTGTAGTGTTCTCTCATAAATCTGTTCAACCTCCTTTTATAGGGCCCTTAGTGGCATTCTCGCTGCTTGGAGATGTCTGTGTGGTCGCGTCACTGCGCGAAACTACCAAGTGTGGTATTGTGGGCACGCGAAACTGCCTAGTTAGGCCTTCGAACTGCAGAAAGCTACACTCTTTAGTCGTGCCACTGCGCAAAGCTAGGCCATGTGGTCTTGTCACTACGCAAAGGTGTCTCGTCTGGTCCTCACACTACGCAAAAGCTGGCCCGTACGGCCATGTCACTGTGCAAAGCTGGCGCGTACGGTCTTCTCACTGCTCAAAGCTGATGCATGCGGTCATGTCACTACGAAAAGCTAGACCGTCATGTTATGTCACTAAGCAAAGCTGGCTCGTGCGGTCATGTCACTGTGTAAAGCTGGCATGTGTAGTCTTGTCGCTGCTCAAAACTGGCCCGTCATGTCATGTTGCTGCACAAAAGTTGGCTCGTGTGGTCATGTCACTGCACAAAGCTGCGCGCGTGCAGTCTTCTCATTACTCAAAGTTGGTGCATGCAGTCATGTCACTGCAAAAAGTTAGGCCGTTATGTCATGTCACTGAGCAAAGCTAGCCCGTGCGGTCATGTCACTACGAAAAGCTAGGCCATCATATCATGTCACTAAGCAAAGCTGGCCCGTATGGTCATGTCACTACGAAAAGCTAGGCCGTCATGTCATGTTACTGAGCAAAGCTGGCCCGTGCGGTCATGTCACGACGTAAAGCTAGCGTGTGTAGTCTTCTCGCTGCTCAAAGCTGACTCGTCATGTCATAAATGATGCCATGACACCGCAATTACGCTATAAAATGGATGGCCGAGGCATTGATGGTAGGAACAACTATCTTCTCCGTCGTATAGTAAGCCACCATAACCTAGCGGCCTTGTAGAAGGCTTGTCCTTCACAGCGATATACATGCCTAAGTTCCTGTCCTACAACACCTTAAGCACACGAGGAAGATTGTCATACGCCGCCTCGAAAGTTCCGAATTATTTTTCCAATGCCTTTTGCTTCGCACGCCACGCCTTGTATAGCTAATCTTGTACTTGAATTTCTTCTCAATAGCTACCACGATGTGCGTGGCCTCTATGTCTTTCTTCTCCACTATCTCTTTATACATCAGATTGGCTATAAAGGCGGATGTTAGGTTACGATGCCTCATCCAAAACACTACTGAGAATGCAAGAGTGCAGCTTCACTTTCGACACAATCAAGTGAGTCTCATACTTGGGTCTACGTTCATGCACCCTCCAAGGACAACCGGTCTATTCGCACTTCACGGTGTACTGTTCCTGACTAGATTTCACGACCCGAAAAGTCTGCTGCATAGAAAGGGCCCACAGCTTGATGGCATTCTGCAACGATGCCTTGTCGGCAAACATTGAATGCAACCGAACCTTTGTCCCGTGATAATTCCATGGTGATCTGTGCTCGTCATGTGCAGAAACACCCCCAGCATCAAATCGATTCTATTCCTGCGGGACAGGAGCTTCATCCTCATCTGAACTATCATAGTCGTCCTCCTGTACAGCTTCCTCTTTAGACCATGCCACCATGCCGTCTGGTCATCGCACTCCATCTGGTGCACTATGTACCCACGTGCTCCCCTTCATCGGCTTGTCCTGTTCCCTCACCATGGCGTGACCATTCTCTCTCTCCTCCATGTACCGCATTGGCCTCATCACGAGCATCTTCCTTCCTTCGCCAACATGCGGACTGCCCCGAGCTGCTCGCACCTCCCGAATAATGGTTGTATGCATGACCTTACATAGCTTTTAATGGCATGGTTGCATAAACATCACACACTCGTATCCATGGCATCAACACCCTTGCACAAACCTTTTCCATGCAACGGTGCGCATCAATGTTCTCAACTCCCATCTGATATCCATGGGAGACCGGTTCCAAAACCCGTGTATGATGACGCTGCACATCTCGGGGTCCAACGAAAAACTACAGGTAAGCCAATACATCACATTTGAGATTCGAGCATTCTCATTGTCCGGGTGTACCAGAGTGGCTTGCGCAAAACCGCTCAAATCTTCACCATTCGGACCTTCACGAGCGGTTCCAGCACCGTAATGCACTCTCAATGTAGTGAGTATCGGCATTGCTAATCGTATCAGCAACCCGCACACCGACGCTACACTTTTCTCGCTACTCAAGCTATCCCCTACTGCAAATAATTATTAATGGTTTTGACAATTTACATGGCATATCGATTTAAATACCTATATACCATTTACAATCGTATACACATTTTTCGACAGTACTAACGACATTACATTCATTCGTATTTAATCATAAATATTATGTACTATTGTTTTTACAAAGCAAATTATGAAATTATTACATAAATATTGACTGAATTTTGTAATACCTACAAATTTTTACGGACAATTAATTTGTACGTAACGTTGACTGAATTTTCTACAACTACAATTTTGTACGTATGCCAATTTGCTAACGATGCTAATTTTGTACAACTATATTTGCTAAATTATACACAACTACACGCTATTACATCTGCTAATTTTCTAAAAATACATTGACTAAATTTTCTATACTAAAATTGAACTATTTCTATCTATATCTACAATTTTCTACTAACATTAACAGTAAATAATATATCTACTGCATATACAAATTTTAAATACAAGAAAAAAATTACCTAGTGTTGCTTCTTCCTTTCCTCTCCTCCTTCCTCTCCCCTCCCTCCCCTTTTCTCTCCTCTCTTTTCTTTCCTCTCCTCCTCTCCTCCGCCGTCTCCTTTTCTTCTCTCTCTCTCTTCTCTTCTGTTCTATGGGATCTGTTGACGACGCGGTTCGACTGTGCCCTCCTTTTATCTGCGCTTCCAGTCATCAAAAAGTTGAATGACTAGAAACGCAGTCGCCTAATCGTTGGGCGACAGCAATTGCAGTAGTTCGACCGTTCGACGACTGCAATAATTCGTCCAACGGCCAGCGGATTGATTGCATGTCGCTTGGCCATTGGCAATAGGCTCCAGTCGCTCAACGGTTAGACAACTGGAGCCTATTTTTATAAAAATGTTGATATATGTATATTTCTGTTATTTCGAATAAAAATAGATTATTCGTAAAAAAATTCAGAACTCTATTCGGCTGAAGCCCAACGAGCCCACTGCCCACCTGCAATCCATTTCCTCGCGAAGAAGCCCAACCAATAACCAATCCCAACTCTGCCAGCCGCCTCGCACCGCCTCCCTGCTCCTCGCCGGCGCTGTCGCCTCCCTCCGCCTGCGGGGCGCGCAGCGGCACCCTCTTCCCTCCCCTGCGCCGCCAAAGCGTCCTCGGGAGTGGGGACCTCGGATCCCTTCGGCTGGCGCCGACGCGTCCTCGGCTGCCCTCTTCCGAATCCGCCGTCTGCCGGTGTCTCCCGGCTTGGTCACAGGTATATATCGGTTGCGCAGACCTACTACGCTTGTATGTGTGGGGGTATGGAAGCACAGGTGATGGATCGCTTCCTGACCTAAGATTACTGTGTTCATGTGTAGACGATTCTGTTTGTGAAATGAGGGGTATTCGTAGTATTATTATGATGCTAAGTTTACATCTAATGAATCTTGAGATAGTATAATCAACTGGAGATGGTAACACTGCACGAAGAAACGTCGTGTTGAACTTAATTCCGATGACATTACTGCTGTTCATAGGCCTCGGAAACCAATTGATGAGTTTGATGCAGAAAGACATAGATTAGAGACCGCATGCGTAAGGGAGCTTTTGCTATTGGGTTCATATGCAATTTTGTCAATACAGGTTCTTGTTTCCAAATGTAGTTTGTGGAGACATGCTTTAGGATGGATCAAATCTTTGTTAATCTGGATCATATTTCTTGTTTTGGCTGATTTCTGGTTCATAATTGAGTCCTGGTCGTGGTTGATTTCTAGTTCCGCCATAGTTAGCTTTGTGCCTAATGCAGCAGTTATTGTTCATCTAGTGAGTGAGACCATGGAACAAGAACAGAAAGGAGAAGCATCCAGTGGCGTGTATACTTACAAGCATCATTATGACAAGGGACTTGATATCCATGAGATCTTTGTTAAGAAGTGCAGAACCCGGGTTCTATTGTCGTATGTCGGTGTTGTTTTCCTTCTTGCAAATATCTGCCAATCATTGCTGGCAAAGGTACGCTTCTCTTGTAAATCACTACCAGATGTTAGTAGGAGATTGATTTAATGAGGAAATTTATCTGATATTTTAAGGGTGGGTTCTTTTAGGTTGTGGTTTATGGCTTAAAATTTTGAATTCTAGCTATTCGCGAGAGGTAGTACGCAGAGAAAAATAGTTGAACTCAGTATATTTTTTACTACAATTTTTCTATTGACCTCACCTAAAAAACGCATCGTTTAAAAGCTAGTTACTGAAATATAAACCATAAGCTGCGAGCCGTAAGCCCAACCGAACCTGGCCTTAGAGTGGTCTAGCTAACATTCCCTGGATTCTTATCAGGTTCACATGTTTTGCTTGTTCAGAACAGTTGCGCATTTCATGTTTATTCTAGGTTCAAAAATGAAGGAAAATTTCAGATTCTTAAAATACAACTTTAATTTGTCATGGCTTAGTTTCCCATCCTTTTTTATGAGGTTCTTAGCACCCTAGATTCATATGTGATGAAAGGCATTACATTTTTGTTAATAACGTTGTCATGACTGGTATGTATATTGGTATTGACCTGCGTCAATATTGCAGGAGAAGTTATGCCTTGGATCACTGTGGAGTATAACCTTTGGAATTTTGGTTGCTAAATGCTTGCAATACAAACCTGTGAAGAAAGGTGAATCCTTCCTCAAATATGTCTTTGTATGGCCCTTCTGCATATTATGGTCATGGTTAATTTGCACCATAAGATTGCATAAAAGTAGGATATCCATTTTTTACTGACCTCCATACTGAAAACTTACACATCAGTATGAACATTGTGTTTCTTATTTGGTTTCCCTGTTTCATTGTGTACAGAGTCGATAGTGATAATGCCAACCTTTGGGGTTCAGCTAGAAAAGCATTTTTGGAGGTATACCAGCATCATGATCTGAAATCATCAATCATTCTTCAGATTTCTCTCTTACTGTTGGTCTTTCTTGTCTCCACCTTATTGTATATTTCCACTGACCACCTGTATAATTGGTGGACACTAGTAGCCTAGTAGGTAATCTTACTGCTTGGTGTAGGATGCCCTCTTCTCACATCTTTAGGTAGTCAAAATAGGTTGACCACTTCAGCTCTTGAATGCATTCACCACCAATTATTCAAGCGTCAACTGACCCAAATATCTGGGGACATACCTTCTTACCTAGCAGAGTAGCAGATAGAGCCATAGATGGCGTCGTTGGTTAGCAATTCCCTTCTGAATAAACACTTTATGTTATAGATGTCATTTTCCTTTTCTTTTGACCGAAACAAGAAAAACGGAAACACAACGTTTACCATTCTGTGGTTGCTCTGGACCACGGCTATAAATGATATGCAGATATACATATTCTGTAGGCTCAACAGTTCCCTTTAGGAGAATGTTCTAGCATTGGGGAATATTAAAGCTTATGCTTGTGAGCAAAACTTAGTCCCTGATAAATACTTCCCATATTTTGGTTATTAAGTATGAACTCCTTGCTTTCCTTGAAGCACTTTGTAGCTCTACTCTCAGAAAAGGACAAGATTGAAATATATTATACTTTGTAGCTCTACTCTCAGAAAAGGACAAGATTGAAATATATTACAAGGGAACTAATCACTTCATTTGTGCACGTGCTTCAGTGTGTTTCAAAATCATAGACAACATTGCTCAAGTAGTCAAGTGTTTTGCTTCAGAGAGGGATATTTTTGCCACAACTCTTTCTTCTTGCTTAGAAATACTCCCTCTGTTTCACTATTTGTCCATAGCTCATCATACACACAGATTAAGGAAACACTAAATCTAAGAAATATTTAATAAGAAATTACCATAAATACCCCTATTAAATGATATAATACAACCACTTAATCTCTTCCAAAGCATTTAAGTAAGGGTGAGAATGGAAAATTTACAATAAATATACTCTAGATTTCCTCAATGAACAAATATACTGAAATGGATATTCCTAAGGCTATAGACAAATATAGCGAAATGGAGGGAGTAGTAGGCTACTAGATTACTGGAAGCTTTGGTTCCAGCTGTTGGTTTGTTTACATTAAAAATTTATGATTCTTAGCGGAAGAATTCATCGTCGTTTGTGCCCATTGGCAAGATTCTAAAGCCACTGCTGAATGAGTGTGTGACACCGGTGACCTGTTACTGGAGCTTGGTGTTGCTTCTGCGCGATGAAGAGGAGCTCATACTAGTTTTCCAGGTAAAACTTACCTGTTTTCATTCATTATTTAATGAATTGATTCGAAAAAATTTTTCAGTAATCCATAGAGCTTAACTTGCAGAAATTTCGCCCTCCTGTGAAAATGTTGGTTCCTATCTGGAAAGCTCTGAGCGCAATCACAAGCTCTGGATGCCCAAGGCCTTCTGCAGTCTCTAAACCGAACTGTTCGGAAACATGACTCGTTTGGTGCTATAGTGTGATTGTAATATTCAGAAAAGCAGCTACAGTTGAGCTAAGGCTAGCTAGGTACAAATTATTGGAACTATCTGTTTGTGTTGTAGGACGCACTGATGCAAAGGGAACCGATTATTGGTAGGAACTACCTGGAGGTTTTCACCTGGATGTGTACGCCACTTAACAGTGACCATTCACGCTGTAAATTATACTTGCCATTTGAACGTAGGAAAACACTGTGACTGTGCTGCTGTCAAAGATAAAGCAGTTCAAATGAGTCCTGATGCTCATGCATGTTTGCCGTTGGTTTTATTCTTAAATGTATGGGAAGATGCAAAGTTTGGTTAAACAATCTTCTGTCTGCTGGGCTCACTATTACAGAAAGCCTAATACTAGACAGCAAATCACAGACGGTTTGACAAAATCATCTGTGACCGACATTAACACAGATAGTTTTAATTTGGACATCGTTTGTGTTATGGCGTCGGAGAAAACAAGTATCACAGACGGTTCTTACCGATGAACCGTCTGTGATATTCCAGTATCACAAACGGTTTTTATTTAAAACCGTCTGTGATAATCTAGAATTATCATAGATGATTTTTTATTAAAAATCGTCTGTGATAAGCTAATTATTACAGACGGTTCTTATCTAGAACGTCAGTAATACTTCACAGACGGTTTTTATTGAAAACCGTCTGTGATAATGAAGTTATCACAGACGGTTTGTATTTTAAACCGTCTATGATATGTTTCCTGTCTTACAATTCCCTAAAATTTCATAATTTCCCGCCAGAGTCTGAGTAGGATTTAGTGTTGACACACCTTCAGTAAAACGGACATAACTTTTGCATACGGTGTCCGTTTTCGATGTTCTTATACTCGTTGGAAAGCTAACGACGAACCCGATAAAAAAAATGATCCGCTTGCGCTAGTTGCCCTCCAAGACCCCGAAAATCGGCCATCTTTGGACCTAAACCTGCGTCGCAAGTTTTTGGGTTTTGTTTTTGCTCTTTTTCTTGGTCTTTCTTTTGGAATTTGGATTTTGCTTCAACTGAAAAGTTGTAGATCTCATTGAAACCTTTCAAATGAGTATATATAAGCCATATAAAACTTTACTATTTTATATTTTCAAACTAGTTGTTTATATTGCATCGATATATAAAATTGTGTGCTCTAATTCACAGACGGTTTTAGCTACCAACCGTCTGTGATAATCTGACCGCTGGGCCCGTTGATCCTCCTCAACCCAATCCTAGCCAATAGAAATCCACCAATCCTTACCCCCACGGATTATAGCTCCGCCTCTCCGTCCCCACGCCAAAAAATTTCGCACTCCCTCCCCTATAAATAATCATCAGAACACAGCCACCTTTCTGTTCTCCTCCTTGCTGTTCTCCTCCTTTTTGCTGTTCTCCTCCTCCTTGCTGTTCTTCTCCTCCTTGCTGTTCTCCTCCTCCTCCTTGACCCATACCATAATAGCCCCACGAAGTAGACGATGCACAAGGTAGCGCTCAATCAACACTGATGATGTTGGGCGTCAAAGACATCCAGCTCGTGCGCTGCATCAGGGGCGAGAAGGCCTAGGCATAGAGGATTTTTGCTTTTCTCTGTTCTTGTTGTGTTAGCTAGATGGGCAATCTGTTTGTTGTTTTGGGATATTGTAATAGTAGGCTCTAATCTTAATAAAAATAAAATGTGTACTGTGTTTCATACTATATTTGCTTGTTTTCATTTCAATTAATTGATTTGCGAAATGGATGTTTTATGCTTGTGAAATAAATTGAGATGTGAATTGGATGTATACATGTACATGTTGATCTGCTTGTTTCAGATGGCATGGCTAGCATTTCCTGAGGCTAGCTAATAAACAGAAATAGATTTAGGAGTATAAGAGAATAGCACAGACGGTTTTTAGTTACAAACCGTCTGTGGTTATCAGCTATCACAGACGGTTTTTAGTTGCAAACCGTCTGTGATATTTACACCACAGACGGTTCGAAAATCGTCTGTGATAACCTTCAATTATCACTGACCCATAAATTCAGACGATTCAGAAAATCATCTGTGATGACGTTTTTGAACCGTCTGTAATAGAGATGGTAATGAGTACCCGAAACCCGATACCCGATGGGTTTTTACTCTATTAGGGCATGGGTCTGAGTCAATTTCCTAACCCATGGGTCTCTTAATGCGCAAAAAGCCCAACCCATCGGGTTTGCCAGGTTCGGGTATGTTCCTATAGTACCCAAACCCGTAAACCCATGGGTAATATAAACTCGATCCATAGGAGTTATAAACCCAGACTCCCAGCCTCCCAGGCAAACCAGCCCAGCCCATTAGCCATTTAGCCCCAAGCCCCCAAATCCAATGCGGCAATGCCCTATTACCCATACGGCTCACCCTAGCTAGCACGCGGTCACGGTCACTACTCACTCCTCCCCAGCCCCCACCCCGATTCAACAGTCGCCGTAGCGGCGGCACATCTAGCGCTCCGCGCTCGGTCTCCGGCAGTCTCCACGCTCGCCCTCCCGTCCCGCAGCTCCCGCTCCTACTCCCGCCACTCTCGCCGCACGCTCGTCCTCCCGCACACCCTCGCCGTCGTCTCGCCTTCCAGTTCAGCCCGCCGCCCCCACGCCGCAGCCAACGCGTATCGCAGCAGTAGGCCCTTGGCCATGGCGCTGCCCTCCGGCTCCAACGAAGATGTCCGGTGAACTTCTTCCTCCTCTCCATTAACCATTGTTGCAACTCGCATTACTGAACCCACGGGCGACCTGTGGGTACCCGTTAACCCAGTGGGCATGGGTCTGGGCAAAAATCTGCACTCGTCACGGGTATGGGTTTTTTAGCGGGCACGTCCAATTTTCATGGGCACGGGTTTGAGATAGCAAAACCCAGCGGGTTTGTGCCCGTTGCCATCTCTAAACTCAGTAATACAGTTTTCTGTAGTAGTGGCTACATAAATGAGAACAGCTTAAGAGTGCCATGAAATGAGAGCTGTCCACAGCATGTGAGGAGTCCAATGCGGAGATCCAAATGCAGTAACAAACACATCACATATGGAGTATCATATACACTTGCACTCACTCCAATTCCCCAACCTTCTCAGTGATTTGTTAATTCATACGTACGCTTGTTTGGAGGTCGGGCGGGCTTGAGTTTCAAATTTTAGACCTTTGATTACAAGTTCAGCCCCTGATTGAATCAAACACATGAATTTTGCCAAACAAAAAAAAGTAGGAATAGGAGAAGACATATGTATTGAATTCAACTAAATATTTAAGTATATGTATTGAAACCTAGCCAGAAGAAAGTACCATACTAACCCGCCAAAGTACTTAGGTTCAAAGAATTTTGTAGGATTTTCACAGAAACGGTTTAATTCTCGTAGGATATTCGGAAAAATTCTCATGTTCTAAACAGGACCTAGCTTATTCTCTCATGAATGCCTTTCATTCCAATATTTTCACAAGGTCTGCATAGAAAAAAGAGGCAAAAAAAAAATGCATTCAAGAAACTCTCGATTGAAGCTACTACTACCACCTCAACCAAAATAGGGAACATTCTCATTCGTCTCAGAGCTATAATCAGTGGAGCTCGACGTGGCGGCGTACACCTTCGACGACGACGACGAAGCAGCAGGCCCCACAGCGGCCACCGCCAGCGTCGCCGCCATCCCCATCCCTACCGACCCGGCCGCAGACGACGACAGCCCCGGCCGGCCGCCGAGGCGGCGAGGAGCTGGGAGGCGTGCGCCGAGGGGAGCGCGTCGGCCACCGCCGCGGCCGGCCGTTACTTGTGCTTGATGATCTCGGCCCTGACGGCGGCGAGCTCGTCCTCGAGGGCCTGAACCTGTTGCTGCAAGGCCAGGATGGCGCCCATGCAGCCGTAGACGGGGTCCCGGAGCCGCAGGTTCGCCTCATAGACCAGGCTGTTCGCCGCGTCGGCGCGCTGGCTCTCGTGCACCTCCTGCGCGCAGGTCTCGTCGTAGTCAGCAATTCAGCATGCATGCAGTTAATTACGCCATGAGCGAATGAACTAGCTAGGCATACATACAGAGATACATGAAGATTATATATGGTTGCAATTTTTCGAAAGAATATGAGCTCAGTGATCTTACTCATGAGAAAAAAGGGCTAATCTGATGTATGATAAATTGCACCAAGCTAGGTTTGGAGTTTTGATTCAAGGAGGAGTTAAATGAGTTGATTTAGTCACGCATCACACATCACATTTTAGAGCATTCTTAAGACCGAAATGAAGGGATCCACAATTACAAGACATGTTCAGGATTTATTTCAGGGTGTGATGTTGGACAAGTAGATAAGAGTTCTTATCTTGGGAGCCTAAAAAACAAGGATACAACAAGAATAAGCTTTAGTGATGGAAGCTCGAAAGATATAGATCAAGGGAATTTAGGGTTCTGAATGTACAGAAGCCTGGTTAAAGAGAAATACTTAAAGAGTTCAACATTGTAATTCCCAAGAAATTAAGCTGACTCATGAGTCGTGACACACTGCCAAAATCCTTGTGTTAAGGCTCTCAAAAGAGAAGAAATAAAATGCCCTGAGAGACTGAGATATCCAATCTCATAACAAAAATAAATAGCACCAACATGAGTTCATAAGTTGGGCTCAAATTCAGTTCATAAGTTTTCGACCAAGCTTGCTACTAGCTAGTTCGTAAGTAACTCACGAGGAGCATCTTGGAGATGTTGCTGGCTCCGAAGACCTTGTGCACGGAGGCGAACTTGTGCGGCTCCATCGGCGAGAAGTACGGCAAGAAGGGGCACTCCTGCGCGCACCGCCGCCGGAGCAGCTTGCACGCCGCGCACGGCGTGATCGTGTTGATTGCCGACCCCGTCCCGGCACCTGCCGCCGGTAGGCTGCTTCTCCGCGCCATCATCCCGTCCGCCAACGCATCCGCTGCCGCCGCTGGCGACTCCCTCTTGATCTTCTTCCCTAGCTCATGGTCTTGCCAGTCACTGGAGAGATCATAGTTAGGGTTAGGGTCCTAACTTGATTGTGTCACTGACATTCATCCATGAACACAGCTAACTAAGCTTGTGTACTGGTCTACTGTGTCATGCATGAATTTGTGGAGAAACTAATTAATTAGCTAGTAACTAATCTAGATGAATATTTTTGATGACTAGTTTGATTTTTTTGCTCCGTAGCGTTGTCTATTGGATTTGATCATACCTTGCTGTGGACACGAAGGCAAGAGGGAGAGAAGGGGGCAGGGATGGAAGTGAGGTGCTTTGGAAAAGGTGGCTTCTAGGTTGTGTGTGTGCGCCGCTTATGAGAGCGCAATGGAAGCTAAAATAGAAAATGTTAAAAAAATTATTGGGTCAGTTGTTGCTAGGGTTATGAAAACGGCCGAAAATCATCAAGAATTGATGAAAATCGGCAAGAATTGGTGAAAATCGGTTCTATCACGCACTCTGATTAGAGTATAAACCGGTTTCAAATGTTTCATTTTACTCCAAATTCATCTTATTTACCCCATTGTTTCTCCAATTTACACCTACTTAGACCGATTTCGATAGATTTTCATTTAAAATTTTTGACTTAAAAACTACAGAAAGTTTTTGAAAACCGGTGCTACCAGTCCTATCAGAACCCCCCCTCCACGGGTAAAAATTCAAAATCGGTTTTGATAACCTTAGTTGTTGCTGTCAAGAGATTTGCATTGCAAGATATGTAGGTGTTCTTGCACCATTTGGAAGGTGGCTGGATAGCTGGAGCTGTGTTTACTTGTTGCAATAGTTTAACCAGCTGATAAATTGTAGATGTACCCATATGGAATGATGGAATCTTCTGAATGTAAATTAACTCTCTTACTGTCCCCTTTCAGATTGGAATGGTCTATCTTGGATGTAGGGATTGGGAAACGATAAAGGATAATCCGTTTTATCCGATATTCATATATGAGAAAACACGAGTGTGGTAAGCAAAATCTGTATTCGAGAATGTTCATATCCGTATTGAGAATATTCATATTCATATTTAAGAATGTTCGTATTCAAGACTATTCGATTTGCATTCGATCCGTTTCCATCCCTAGCGACCTCTTTAGGGACGATTGTAGGAAGCAATTTTCTGATGAACAAAGGTTGATAAGCAAGAAGTGAAAATTACTTTGCACAATTTCCAACTCTATGCGCTACACTGCTAGCTCATGTAGACGTGTAGTCATGTTACATAAATTTGTTCTACCAAGATTTGTTACAAAAATTTTAGAATATTCGCATTCGACTGAATTAAGTACATATTTGATTCGGATTCATATTTGTTATGACATTTGATTCATATTCATATTTGAGAATATTCAAATTCAAATTCATATCCATATTCATTTTAAAAATATAGATTCATATTCATATTTGAGACTATTCGATCTGTTTCCATCCCTACTTGGATGTGATCAGTTATCACACATGATATGGGAGCTTTATAAGAGGTCACATCACATGCATAGTTACACAATAGTTTGGGACAAGGGGGCACTAGTACAGAGAAGGCTATATGAGACACCTCATCATAGATAGTTCCCTAAGATCCATCAGTATTGTAATTATCACAAACAGTTTTACAAGCATGACCGTCTGTGTTACTAGCGATGGCTAGAACCATATGTGATACAGACGGTCTGTGTAATAGTTCACAAATGGTTCTTAATAAGAATCACCTGTGATAGTTCACAGAGAGTTATTAATAAGAACCATCTATGATAATTATGTATCATAGACAGCTTGTGATTGGAATCTTCTGTGATATGTCACACTTCATCTCTCCAATGCACGTGTCTCTTCGATTGTTTCGGCTCCCCGATGCGTCTCGTTGTCTCACATGGCAAATTTATTCCTTATTTTATAAAACTGATCATCTGCCATGCATCGAAGATGAATCCCCCACATCACTGATACACATCTATGTATTCTCAAGCACAAACAAATGGCTCCGGCCTCTTCCTTGTTGCCGGCATTGATAGCCTACCAGTCCATCCTGTACAAACACCTCATCGGCTGTACTCTGATGGATGCTACGGAAGGACACTGTGCTAACAGCATCCTTCCTCCTATGTCCGAGGATTTGCCAGAGTAGGTGATGGCCACCTTCCGCCGTCTTGACATCCTCCTTCGCTGTATCTTTTGATTAATCTCCCACTTCCAACGAGCTAACCTCACCATCGGTGTGGTCCTCCACAACGATGTTGGGCATCTCCAGGAGGCTTGCCTTTTTAGTCAAGGTCAGGTGACCGAGTCAACCTTGTTGAGACCCTTCAAGTAAGAGAAGAGAGCCTATTAACTCAATTTGACTTGATTGTTCAATTGGAGGGTCTTTGGTAGACACTCGAATGAGCTTGTCAGTGGGTGGACACATATCGGGCTTCGTTAGCTGATGATCCCGAACCATCCGATGCTGACCACGTTGTCTATGAAGTTTTGAAGATGAACATGGCATGCTACCTCCGTCAGTAGAAAAAATTTGATCTTTGTAAGATTAAGCAACTGGCCTATGTTTTTACTTTTTTAATCTTTGTAAGAAGTGACTGGCTGCACTATTTGGCCATATGTAAATACAAAAATAAAAAACTGGTTGAATTTGTATTTATTGTCTTCTATATATGTAAATAGTTTCAGTATAATTAACGACATGATGACATTACTAACTAGTAAAAAATAATTAAGTAATACATATTTACTCCTGAGACATTACTAAATTTGTATTTATGTATACAAGAATATGTCATACATATGTGAATTTGTATTTAAGTATATGAGAATATGTCATATATATGTGAATTTGCATTTATGTATAGGAGAATATATTTAGATCCATCTGTGATGTGTATTTATCACAGACGGTTCTAATTTAGAACCATCTGTGATGTATATTATCACAGTTGATTCTACTTTAGAACGTTTGTGATGTATATTTATCATAGAAGATTTTAATTTATAACCGTCTATGATATGTGTCCAACCTATTTATATTCAGACTCTCAGGTTTGCCCGTGTCCCCACTCAAACATTAATATTTCTCCCCCAAGCACGAGCCACCACCTCCTCCCCGAGCACGAGCCGCTGCCTCCTCCCCTGAGTCCACTACCTCCTCCCCTATCACGCTGCCTCCTCCCTGGTGCACCTCCTCCCCGAGCATGCTGCCTCCTCCCTATCACGCCTCCTGTCCGAGCACGTCGCCTCCTCTCCCACGCATCTCCTCTCTGAGCACGCCACCTCCTCCCCGAGCACGCCATATGTAATATTCTTCTTTCCTGTTTATGACATGACAATGAACAATGTATCATCATGGTACACGTCCTGAGGATGAATGCCAAGGCTTAAGTTTCAATTTTACCCTTTTGATGTCAATATCCTGAAGATGAATTGCTAATGCTCTTAAGCATCATCATCATCATCAACAACAACAAAGTCTTTTGTCCCAAACAAATTGGGGTAGGCTAGGAATGAAACATTCTCAATATCAAAGAAATGAGAGCCTTGAAATAAAACCTACAATGCTAAAACTCTAAGCCGTACAACCTGCTATCCGAGCTAAGAGCATAAAAACAATGCCCCTAACTTTCTTATGGTTCTAGTACATGGATCGCTAACTTTCATGCGCTCCTATCCAAAGCTAATTCTTTAGATACATTCCAATCCCTCAAATCTCTTTTAACTGTTTCCTCCCACGTCAGTCTTGGTCAACCTCTGTCTCTTCTTATGTTTTCAGTGCGTTTTAAAATTTCACTACGTACCGGTGCCTCAGGAGACCTTCGTTGGAGATGTCCAAACCATCTCAAGCGATATTGGACAAGCTTCTCTTCAATTGGTGCAACCCCCACCCAATCACATATATCATCATTGCGGATGCGATCCTGCCTTGTGTGACTACAGATCCACCGCAGTATCCTCATCTCTGCTACACTCATTTTCCATATATGTTGTCTTTTAGTCGCCCAACATTCTGCTCTATATAGCATCGCAGGTCTGATTACTGTCCTATAGAACTTACCCTTTTATTTTTTGAGGGAATTTTTTGTCACACAGGATACTAGATGCTTGGTGCTATTTCACCCACCCCGCTCTTATCTTGTGGCTCACGTCTTCATCAATCTCACCGTCCCACTATAGCATCGATCCCAAATAACGAAACGTGTCCTTCTTGTGCATTACTTGTCCATCCAATCTAACATCTCCATCATCTGCCCTAGCACCACTGAAATCACACCTCATATACTCAGTTTTAGTCCTACTAAGTCTAAAACCCTTCAATTCTAAGGTCTTTCTCCACAACTCGAGATTCCTATCAACACCTATCCTACTCTCATCAACTAGCACCACATCATTAGCGAAAAGCATACACCAGGGATATCTCTTTGTATGTCCCGTGTCACCTCGTCCATCACTAGGGCAAAAATGTATGGGCTCAACGCTGACCCTTAGTGTAGTCCTATCTTAATAGGAAAGTCATTAGTAACACTACCTCATGTTCTGACATTAGTCATAACATTTTCATACATGTCCTTAATTAGGGTAATATATTTTGTTGGGACTCTTTTCTTTTGAAGCGCCCCACCATATGACCTTTCTTGGCACTTTATCATAAGCTTTCTTCAATCAATAAATATCATGTGAAGATTCTTCTTTTGCTCCCTATACCTCTCCATCAACTGTCATAGCAAGAAAATCGCCTCCGTGGTCGACCTCCCATGCATAAAACCAAATTGGGTAAAATTTTTGCTTTTTAGCCCAAAATTTGAAAGTTTTTTTACATATGGACCCCTGGAGAAAAGATTTGCAAAAATGGATCCTTAGCACGGCGCCAAATCATATGGCGCCCAGGGTACATAGCACGCCGCCATATGCTTTAGCACCGTGCGTGGACACGTAGGATCCACGGTGGCACAACACGGCGCCAAAGCATATGGCGTCGTGCCATGCATACACGGTGCTAATGGCTGTGGCGCCGTTTCCTAGGACTTAAGACCGAGCGCAGCCCTCGGCCCCCTCACTCCACTCCTCTATTTGAACAGACCGACACAGAGAACAGCCGCCGCCGCCCCTCTCTCCCCCCTCCAAATCCACCCCAATCCATCGATTTTTTTTCGCGATTTTGCTTCCAAACTGAGCAAGCAAGGTGAGCTCCCTCTCCTCCTTTGATTTTTTGCAGTAGATATGGATTATTTGAGGTACATTTCGTAGGGCAAAATTTGAAACCCTAGATGAAATTAGTTGGATTTGGCTCGGTTTTAGGTTCGATTCGCAATAGATATGCGTAATGTATTAGTAGTAATGTGTATAGATCCGTTTTTAGGTTGAAATTAGTTGGATTAGGGTTTGATTTGGGTAACTAGCTAACCTAGGGTTAGAAATGAGAAAAATTATAAATCTTATTCATTTCGCATTTTAGGTTGTCATGGGCTTCACTCGTTTGCCACCTCCACCCGGTGTTCCCGTGCCGATGTGTTATTGCGGCGATCCTTGCAAGGTCGAAAGGTCGGATGATCCGAATACATATAGGCAGAGGTACTGGATGTGCGCCAACTGGGCGTTCGATCCGCCACGTGCCGCCGTTGTCCTCGGCAAGATGGTATGTTGTATTGTCGATTCATCGACTTGGTATTAATTCTGTTGGTTTAACGAATGCGTACATTTGCAGGAGCCTCCACCGCTTTGTGATTTTGAGTAGTGGATCGACACTGCGATCGCTGAGGATGACAAAAAATATCTTGACGCCAATAAGAAGTGGGATGAAGAACGAAAGGAGAGGTGGGAAAGGGAGAAGAAACAGGAGGAGGTTGCGAGGGAACACCGTGAGGAGGAGCGTAGGAGGGCCGCGGCAAAGCGCAAGGGAGAAAGGCAGAAGAAGCTAGAGAGAGCGCGGTGTGCCAAGGAAGCCCTTGAACAGTACCCTGATGCTCAGAGGAAGGGGAAGTGGCCTCGATGCACTCAGTAGGTTATTGCTATGTATATTGAATGTTTGATGTATGCGGACGTATGTATTTTCTGAAAATTTATAAACTATGTATGTGGACTATGTATGTATGTGGACGTATGCACTCAGTATGTTATTTTGGGCTGTGCTTATTCATTTGGTGAATGTCAATTAGTATTGTTTGTGCAGATGGAATGAAACAACTAGGCCGAGCTTGCAGTTTTAATGCAAGTGCAGTAATCATGGCGCCAAACACCCTGGTGACGTATGTAAGTATCACGGCGCCAAACACTCTGGCACCGAGATATTGAACTACGGCACGCAAAACTTTGGCGCCACACCCTGGCGCCATTTTTCAATACCTCGGCGTCGGCGTGTTTGGCGCCATGCTACGCAAACCTACAGAAAAACAGCAAAGAGCTGTCTGTTTTTCCTGCATATACAAAACACATACACACATATACATACATTCACATATAAAACACATACGCATAACTCTCAATAAAGTCTAGATGCATACATTCACATATAAATCTCAAATCATACATAAATACATATATGCACACATACACATATAAAATACACATACACATACATATATGCACACATACACATACACATACACATACACATACACATACACATACACATACACATACACATACACATACACATACACATACACATACACATACACATACACATACACATACACATACACATACACATACACATACACATACACATACACATACACATACACATACACATACACATACACATACACATACACATACACATACACACAACTCTCATCATCATGGGTTGGAGGACGCAGTATGGGAATCATCGTGAGCTTGCCGCGGTGCTCTCTGTCGTAGAACTCGTCCAGCAGCCGGTACCTCGCCATCTTGTGCATCTAAAATTACGTTAGTGATAAGAATAACAAAATATCTAAAAATTATGCTCTCTAGACCTAACGCCGCTAACCTAAGTCGAACGACGTTGACACGTCCGTGAATTGTGACCCATTAGACCACACATACCGCAGTGTGTCTCCTGTGGGTCCTCAACGAAGGGATTTACCCTACCCCTCTTGGTGCGACCAGGTATCCGATCCATGTCCATCTTATACCTTGACCGCTTCATGCTGCCCCTCTTGTGCCAACGTAACCCCTCGTCCGCTATGTACCTGGGACCCGAGTAAAGTGGCCACTCACTTTCGTCACGATATGGCTCGAACCGTGGGGCCCATGTCCTCACCAACGCATCCACGCTGAATAGTCTCGGGATTTTGGTCTCAACATCGACATTCCGGGCCCTACATGCGGCCACCATGTGGGAGCATGGAAAATGGAACTTGTCGGGAACACCGCATGTGCATGTGAAGGATGTAATCACGACCTTATGCTTTCGGGCCTCTCGGAGCTCTCCATTCTCAGTTATCCCTCCACCCTCAACAACCTCATTCTCCGGTGACCCAACCAACGGTGAGTCATTGGGATCCAATGCAGCCCTAGGAGGTGATTGATCTCTCACCACCCTCTGCACAAACAAGTTAGGTGCTCTGACCTCTGAGTCCAAAACAATGGCCACATAGTTATCCCATTCACCGTCGTTGCCAATCGAAACCAATCTCTTTATACGCGGCCCCTTTGACGATCCAACATCAATCAATCCTTGCATAACGACATCACCATGCTCATCTGTCCATCCCACCTCTCTTTCAAGCGACAAATGACCTCACCATACGACGGACGTGAACTAAATAGCAATGTGGTCTCTTCCATGCCCTCCAAATCAACACCCCCATTGTCATTTCTCTTCACAGTACCACCATGGTGCAAAGTCACAACCTTATCCATCTATAGCACAACAAACAAACATACCTTAGTCATTACGTACAATAATCATACCCTAAAAACGAATCTATACACATTACTACTAATACATTACGCATATCTATTGCGAATTCATCCTAAAACCGAGCCAAATCCAACTAATTTCATCTAGATTTCAAATCTTGCCCCACAAAATGTACCTCAAATAATCCATATTTATTGGAAAAAAAATCAAAGGAGAGGAGGGAGCTCACCTTGCTTGCTCGGTTTGGAAGCAAAATCGCAAGAAAAATCGATGGATTGGGATGGATTTGGGGAGGGAAGAGACGGGCGGCGGCGGCGACTGCTCTCTGCTAGGTCTGTTCGAACAGAGGACTGAGGGGGTGGTGGGGGCCGAGGGCTGCGCTCGGTCTTAAGTCCCAGGAAACGGTGCCACGGCCGTTAGCGCCGTGTATGCATGGCACGGCGCCATATGCTTTGGCGCCGTCCTGTGCCACCGTGGATCCTACGTGTCCACGCACGGCGCCAAAGCATATGGTGGCGTGCTATGTACCCTGGGCGCCATATGATTTGGCGCCGTGCTAAGGGTCCATTTTTGTAAATCTTTTCTCCAGGGGTCCATATGTAAAAAAACTTTCAAATTTTGGGCTAAAAAGCAAAAATTTTACACCAAATTGGTTTGTCGTCACGCTAGCCACTTTTTTTAAGCGGCGCTCAATCATTCGTTCCCATAGCTTCAATGTGTGGCTCATGAGCTTAATTCCTCTATAATTAGTACAACTTTGAATGTATCCTTTATTTTTAAAAATTGGTACTAATGTGCTCCTCCACCACTCGTTTAGCATTTTGTTCAACCTAAAAATACTATTGAATAAATTAGTTAGCCAAACAATCGCCACTTCTCCTAGGCATTTCTACATCTCAGTAGGGATGTTATCAGGCCCAAACGCCTTACCAACTTTCATTCTTTTTAAGGCCTCTCTTACTTTCAACTCCTAGATTCTTCAAACAAACCGCTTATCGGTGTCGTCAAAAACATTATCCACTTAAATCTGAACAACTTGTCAAAGTAATCTCTCCACCTATCTTTGATCTCCTCGTCTTTCACCGAAAGTCTATTAGTGTCTTCTTTGATGCATTTAACTTGGTTGAAATCTCTTGTCTTCCTTTCTCAAAGTGCGAAGTCATCGTGCGAAGTTATGGCAGCACTATCACAAAAGCGAGGGTATGGCTATGGCGGTGCGTGGCTGACGAGGTGGTAGAGCGGCAAAGCAATGGTGATGTCGGCAATGGCTGGGCGAGCTGGCAACTAGGTTCGAGAGAAGTTGGGGGCGGTGCGGGAGTCAGGCCAAGGCAAGGTGAGCTAGCGCAGGCGCTGGGCCAAGAGGGGATGGGCCAGGCGAAAAAAAGAAAAGAAGGATAAAAAGAGATGGGTTGACACTCAGAAAAGAAAGAAAGAAAGAAAGAAAGAAAGAAAAAGAAAATGGCTGTGGGCCAGGCTACAAATGGCCAGAGAGAGAAAGGTTTTGAGAAATTTATGTGAATTTTTAGGGATTTTAGAGAAAGAAGATAGGATTTTCGATGCACGAAAAACACAAAGAACATAGGAAAAGCAATAAGCAGCTTGAGAGATTTTGCGAAAAATTTCTATGCATTTTTGGAGTTTTTTTTGGATTGTCATATCTTCCTTACTAGGTCTGCAGGTGGCTTGTTGTTGCCCTTTTTTCTTGGCATTAGCTGTAGATGGCATATTGGCATGCTTGTACACATCTAAGATCCCATCTAGAAGAAAATAGTTTATCTTGCCCCCCGATCGCAGAGTAAGTTTTTAAACACAAAAATGGCATACCAGTATGTACTTATCTATGCACTGGCACTTTCCTTAAAAAACATGTACACAATAAAGTATGAACTTGACACTGCCATTTCCAATGTCCTCCATTAGAATAAACAAGGGGGTGAGCACTGGCGTGACACAGAATCACATTGTTTACAAGGGAATGACTAGGGACGGAAATGGATCAGATATGATTAAATATTCTTAAATATGAATACGAATCTATATTTTTTAAAATGAATACGAATACAAATTTGAATATTCTCGAATATGAATACGAATAGAATGTCGTAACAGATACGAATTCGAATAGAATATGTACTTAGGGCCCGTTCGTTTTGGCTGTATTTATGGCTTTTGGCTATGGCTTGTGACTTTTGGTTTGTTCGTGCAAGAGATTACAGAGTAACAGAAACTCACATGTGGTTTTTGCCGATATAAATGAAGTCGGTACAGTATGTACTACAATTAACTAGTAGACCCCATCTTCAAAAGACACTCCATTTAAAAACTAGTTACTGTAGAAAAATCAAAAGCAGAAGCTAAAAGCTGAAAAAACAGGGCCTTAATTTGGTCGAATATGAATATCCTCCTATAACTTCTGTAACAAATCTCGGTAGAACAAACTCCTAGCGGTTTTGCCTGTTTTTGACTGGTTATCGGAACGGTTACCAGTTTAAAACTGGCCAAATTCAATTTTGAATCACAAAATTCATCTGGGTTTTTCTTGGGTTCTGAAATGGATTGAATAGTCTCGAACACAAATACGAATATGAATATAGATATTCTCAAATACGGATACGAATATTCTCGAATACGAATATGAATATTTTCAAATACAGATTTTGTTTACCACATTCGTATTTTCTTGAATATGAATATCAGATAAAACAGATTATCTGTTACTATTTCCCACCTCTAGGGTGATGGTGTTGCCTCTTCCCAACAAAATTGTCATAAGTATTTGTGAGCAGAAACAGAAACAATTTTATTGGAACTACTAACAAATCTAGCACTTGAGAAAGGTATGCTAGCTTACAGACATCTCTAAGAAAAAAAAAAGTGGTCTCGACGCCTAGGATCTATTAATGATCTATATCCCACTACATTAATTATACGTGCGACCAACTTTTATATATATGCTTGATTTGTCCATTAATATGTTTATAGGTTGAGTATATGAAAATGACACGAGAAGGTTTTTTTTTTCAGAAAGATGTCCACAATATTGTAGTTTTTGCTTACCTCTCGTGATGAATATTATTATAGTGAAAGTTATAATATAGAAAACGTGAAATGTATATATGTAAAAGATTACATGTATTTTGGTGTATATATGTAAAAGATACATGTGTTTTGGACTAGGTAGCAGTAGTGAGTAATATATAGGCTATTTTCCAAACAATTATGGCTGGTGGCTTTTGCCTGAAATGACATTGTAGCGATTTTTAGCTTTATCTGAGGTATTCAATTAAAGGAAAATAAAGAAAAAGAGAAAAAGCACCGATATATTTCCACAGACAATATAAAACAAAAAACATGTTAAAAGCCAACACGTACCAAATAACTTTTTGTTTAAAGATAGAAGTTAGAATCCAAAACTATTTGGAACGGGACGATATGAGTACTTGTCTTTGGAAATATATAGCTAGCTAGGAAAAAAAGGCTACCTTGGGGCAACTCACTGGTCTGTTCAACTTGGTTTTTTTTGTGGACTATAGCTGTTTTACTGTAACTGGTTTATTATATACTGTAGCTGCTGCTGGCTTTTTTTAGCATAGTTAAATTTAAAAAATTTTAAAAATAAAAAACAGGTTAGCCCATTATGAACAATACAAAGTAATACGGAAAAAAACAAAAAAAACCAAAAAGTCAGAAAAAATAAAATTAAGAAATAGTAAACTAAAAATAAAAAGTCAAAAACTGAACCGAATCGAGTGGAGCATTAGGGTGTGTTTGGTTCGTGGATGGAGGTTGTATCGTATATCCTGACTGAGTGGATGCAGGCTGAGTGGAATCGTATTTCAGAAAAAGAAGATGTTTGGTGATGTTGCATGAGCGGATGCAAAAAGCGGAATCTTTGTTTGGTTGCTGTATGAGCGGATGCGATCTACCAAACTCGAGAGGTCGACACGTGGGACCGCATAAGATACACTGCATCAACCCATCCAGGATGGCCAGTGAAGCTCATTTTGAGCGTATCCACCCATCCAAGATGATGGCGTATTTTTGCATCTGCTCATACAGGCTGCATCCACTCATACAGACAACCAAACATGCTCTTTCTCAGATTATACGTATCTACTAACTAAGACGAAGGAGATTCAGGTAACCAAACACACCCTCAGTGAATCCCTATTCGCGCTGTCCTACCAACGTTACCCTAGCTAGCATGCACCGATCACATTGGTCATTAAATGCATCAGATTCGTTTATAACATCATGCTACCTTTGAAGAGGACCTATGCGTACGTCAATATATATTGTCTTTCAAAGATCGAGAGGTCAACTCAAACAATGAAACAATTAATCGAACCATGCACATCCAACAATATTGTCCAAAAAAGAATTTCTTTAGTGCGTCCAACATATGAAGAGCTCACATGTTGCTTTTCTTCAGTCACAACTCACAACCACATATTTTTTTTAAAAAAAATGAGGATATAGTTTTCCTCCAGCACATTTTACAAGGCGTATTAGTTTTCTAAAATTGTTGCATTTTTATAGATTTAATCCTAGTTTCTCTCTTTCGCCCCTTATCTATTTTACTCTCACAAAAGCATGTACTAATATCATTGAATCCTCAATCTTGAGTTTTATTAACCTTTTGTGCCTGGTCAAAATAGTAAGTCTTTTGTGAAAATAACATGAGGGAATTCGCAATTAAACCCTTAACTATGATCAATTGTAAATATATAGATATGAAGAAGTTCACATAATGACATAATGCCTATGTACGGTGTGTGTGAGAGAGGAATGGTGTTCACATCGGTCTCAGTTTCCTGCTTCTACTTAGAAAAGCTGAAAGCAAACTTAAATATCTCGACTTTTAAAATTGTTTTATCAAGCCGCTTCCGAAAATGGATTCTCCAAGCCACTTTCAAAAGCCACTGTCGGTTTCTGTCATCTCTTCCATGTCCGCATCTTCTAAATTTCGTTCTCAAAACTATTTTTTTCCAATCACTACTATTTTATTTTAACCAAAAATCAAAAACTCCAGGCAAAATCCATTGGCTCCAACGGATTGAAACACCCGAAGTGACATTGCAAGTGCGTCGCTTGCAAGGGAATGCATTGCACGCCAATCCTTGCTTGACCCGCACATCGTGCCTACAACGTCGCTGCACTGTTCTTTGATCACACACTTTGTCCACCATTGCCTTAATTTTAATATGCCGCCCCTCGTGTTGTGCCCTGGGACTTAAACATGGGACTAATCGTGCCTCGGTCCTCGTGCGTGCAGTTTATTTACCTAACATTCAGCAGAGCAAGCTCCAATCTGCATGCATGTTTGGTCCATCCTCAACTCAATCAGGATTTAATTTATTTATTGGATCATCATTTGCAACGAACAATGAGACATTACTACACTGAACTGAAGCAGTCGAGTTATCTAAACTAATAATCCACCAGTTCAAATTATTTTACATCCACCCAACAATTACCTGCTCCACAGTCATGACCTTAACTACGTCCACACCACAATATGCACCCATAATTACACCATCATAAAAACGTCCGCACCAGATTAACTCTCCTCTATTCTCTCTCTTTACCCAACCATATCCGACGGTCATCCTTCAATGGATCTGCAGTACCCCTCCGCGTCCGCTCTCCTCTGCGATCGCGTGGGCCTCCTCACGAAACCGCGCTGCCTCCTCCCACCTTCTCCCCCGTCTCCCCACGTTCTCCTCCCCTCCTCCCGTTCTCCACGCCGCCTCCTCCCCTCCCTCATCCGCCGCGCCGCCACCGCCTCCTCCTCCTCACCCCGCGCCGCCGCCGCCTCCTCCTCCCCCCACTTCTCCGCTCCACCGCCACCGCCGCCTCCTCCCCCGCTCCTCCGCTCCGCCAACGCCTCCTCCCCCGCCACCCCTCCGCTCCGCCGGCGCCTCCTCCCCACCCAGCGCCGCCGGATCCTCCTCCCCCCACTCCTCCGCTCCGCCTCCTCTTCCCCCGCTCCTCCACTCCGTCGCCGCCTCCTCCTCCCCTACTCCTCTGCTCCGCCCAATCCCAGATCCACCCGGCCATCGTCGTCGTCGTCTTCCTCCTCCGCTCCACTCCCTTCACACGCCCCGCGACGACGAGATCCCCCGCCGCCTCGCCCTGGATTCTGTCGAGAAGATCGTCGAGGACTTCGCCATGGACCTCGCCATCAACCCCTTCTCCTCCGGCACCCGCCTCCCCGAAACCCGTTCGGTGGCCCCGGCCCCCCCAATCTCCCATTCCCGTGCGGCTGCCTCCACACCTCGTTTCGTTTCTTCCGCCCTGAGGTCCTCCCCTCCCTCCTCCGCCGTCGCGCCGACCTCGCCTCCTCCCCTCCCTCCGTCGCCGCGCCGCCCTCGCCTCCTCCGCCACCGCGCCGCCCTTGCCTCCTCCGCTCCCTCCTCCGCCACGCGCCTCCTCCGCCACCGCGCCGCCTCCGCCCTCACCACGTCCCCGCGCGCGCGCTCCTCCGCGCCCCCTCCTCGCCGGCCCGCGCTCCGCCCTCACCCCCGCCCGCGCGCCGCATCCTCCTCCCGAACCGCCTCCCCCTCCCGGCGACCGGCGGCGGCGAGCGGATCTGTTGTTCGACGCCCTCCTCTCGCCGGCGGCAATGGCGACTCCCAACTCCGGCATCCCCATCAAGGTAGCGATACTTGAGTATGATTCGTATATTCAGTTTCCCCTTTTCTTCATTGCCCATGATCATTGGTATAATGCATCTCTATATAAATTGTCATGTATTTGTGCACTTCCTTTGTTGTAGATGAAACATTTGTCACTACAATTCTTGAGCAAATATTTTCAAAGCCATCTCCATTGATCTCACGCCAAATGAAGCCAAAAGTTAAGTCATCTATTTTCCTTTCAAGTGAATCCTAACATGGATCATGTTTTCAATTATTTGGTATTAGATCACGTACTAAGCGCTTGACAAAATAAGTAGAAAACTACTTAGATTTGAGAGTATAAGCATTTCTCCTTTATTTTCTGTATCTATGGTTCGAATGATCTGTTGCTAGCTGCTATATAAGAATAATTTAGCTTTGTAATTGCAGAATGGGTTGCAGAGAGACCTCTATACAAGTGCGTCTCTATGCACACGATGCAGAAAGATTCTATAGCAAAGTGTTGTGTTAATGTATTGACAATCGGTACTTGCACTTTTTATTGGATCTACGTGCCTTTTTAGCTGATTGTTCAATGCTAATTTGTCTCTTCAAATGGTCCACATCAATATTAGGCAAAGAAGATAGCTATATATACATGGTACTTTGTTGGTGGGTAATGCTATGTTCTTGAAAATACCAACTCTTTGCTAAAAAAGTTATGACTTAGGTAAAACTTCCCTTTGGGTAGCTAAGCTGAACACGTCAAAATGATGTGGGTGTATTTTCGTTATCATTAACAATTCACTGCATTATAATTTGATAGCCAATGTCTTGTGTTTATATTTTCAGGTATTTGCTTCATGTGTGCCAAACAATTTCGGGATGACCAATCTGGGACAGAAAATAATTAGCGAGTAAATCCATTCCAACATGGCTTCATGATAGCTATAATGCAAACCGTTATTACGAGCTTAGTCACTGAAATGACACTTTGCAAGTGATTTACTGAGAATGAATAGTGTGCTCTGTTTAGCTTCTTTCATTCACCTTTACAAGACACGTGTAGTGTATATCCTACTCTTGTGAGAGTTGATGCTTTCTCATGCGACTAATTATGAATTTTCTTGTTGCTTGTGAGGTTGGCTTATTGCAGATGATGCCATGCTATCTTATTACATCCTTAGATTGGAATTTTCTCCTTCACCATACTTTGGCCTCCAATTCATTTAGTCTTGAGATTTAAATTTATTGTTTTGTCTTTTACGAATAGATCACTTGGTGTATTTTTCCTATGACAAGCAATTTCCTTTTTTCTTTGTATACATGATTTGAGGATGGGAGGCAACCACAAAGGAAATTGACTTGTGCCTTAAAGATTTTTGCCAATCCTTTTGTCGTTGATTCCGCTTCTTTCCTCCGTAGTCGAGGTTAGTTCTTTGTATATGTGCTTTCCCATTCTTTGGTTCTTTACGTTTGGTTCTTCTACACGTTGTTCTTATTCTTATTATGGAGCATAGTTTAATCATTTTCTTTTCTGAATGTCGGGTTTTCAGAGAGATACTAATCACTCTTTCCTACTACTATCATTTGGTCCATTTGGGCGAGCTTGGGAAGACAATGTTAGCTTTAGAGGCACGCCAAGCCAACAAGTATGATTACTGATATTTATGCGATCGATTCATCTGAAGAGCTCCTAATTTTCTTTGGATTTATATCATAGAATGGTATAAGATTCATTGTTCTCTGCTTTTAGTTTACTGTTTCCCTTACGTTTCACCAATTTTCCATTAGTTGATTCATAGGTAAATTCGAAAATTCTTGGAGAAGTTTGTATCCCTAAACTGATACTCCCAAGTAATTTATGAAAAATAGAGTTCCAAATTTTTACGGATTTGTAGATTTAGCTTTAAGGATGCTAATATCTTCACAGACATATGTATTCAAATGAACTCCATTCTTGAATCTTTCATAAAGGCACTGTAAAGCTATTTATGAAGGAATTGACATAGCATAAAGAGGGAGTTCATTATTGATATGTCTACAATGTGAGTTTGGTCTACCATGCTTTTGTGTTCTACATGCACTTTCTCAATGAGCTATGTTAACATGCATGAAACTAATAGATTTCAGTATAACATATTGGTAGTTTTGCAAGTGCTTGATGAAATTGGAAGGTACTTTACGGTTGCTCTATATTCCAGTATCTTAGTGCAATTGATATGTCTTGAAACTATATAGTGTATATATGTAGATACTATATGTTATATTTGGTCATATTTGGGATCTTTATTTGGTCATATTTGCACTTTACCAATTCTTAACAATGTATTTGACCAAATAAACTCCCGCGCGCCGTGGTGGCGGAGCACACACGAGGTGCTCGATGGCGGCGTCAGCGGCGGCGAGTGCTGCGACGTCGTCCTCGGGGCCTCAAAGCGAGGGCCTCGGGGTGGCGTCCCAGCGAGATGAGCTGCTCGGCGGGTCGGCGGCGGCGGAGGATCTCGGACGGTCGGAGGTGGCGAGGTTGGGGAGGAAGAGGTCGCGGTGATGGAGGAGAGGCGGTTGTCGGCGGAGAGGATGCGGATCATGTCTTGGCGGCGTTCTTGGAGGTGGCGAGGAACTTGACGATGTCTTTGCTTGTGGCGAGGACCTTGTTAATGTTTGGTTATACAATATATGAGACGTGAATCTTAATGAATCTGATTGTTCGTTTTATTTTTTTACAAATTTTATCTTGTTTTATATTTTACCGTAGCGTTAGCACGGGTATACTACTAGTATGTCTAGTTTAACAGGTGTGGCATGGGTTTCACGAACCGTTTGATCTCATGATCTCTCGGTTCTTAAGAGTTAAGATAACTCGATTAACCAACCACACTGTTTCTCAAAAGGAAAAGGAGAGCTAGATCTCTGTTATTACATTTATTATTGGAAATACATGCATGACATATTGATATTGATATGATGGAGCAAAAAAAAAAGGTTTCAAGTCTAGCCGTGTGGATTGGATAACCAATGGTGCCCAGCCCAATGTGCAGATTGACCCAGAAGAAAAGAAAAGGAAAGAAACGAAAAGGAGATGATAAACGTATTGTCCCAAAGTCTTTGTGTGGGCCATCATGTTTCGGTCCATTCTACTCTGCAGATTCAATGCATCCACGAGGCTTCTTTGCCTTCCTATTCAGACCAAATTCAACATTTAGTGGGAACAAAAATTTAAAAACTTTAAGCACTGTTTATGACTTAAAGGAATAGTTGCGTATTTGCCATTGGAAACGCAGATCTTCCATCAATACGAGCTAACTGCTAGTACTAGTACGCTAATGCAAATAGGATTTTATATGTTTTTATTTGACCTGCAAGCCAATTTTAAAAAAAAAATAAGTCTAAAATGCCTTACCATGGGTTTGTTCTTTTTTGCTGAGACTTATGGCTTTTGGCTATGGCTTGTGACTTTTAGGCTATTCGTACGAGAGATTACAGAGTAACTGAAACTCGCGTGCGGTTTTTGTCGATATAAATAAAGTCAATACAGTATGTACTATAATTAACTAGAAGATCCCATCTTAAAAAGATATTTCATTTAAAAGTTATTTACTGTAGAAAAATTAAAAACAAAAACCAAAAGCTAAAAAAGACAGACCCATATCTTCCTCCTCACCCCTCTGCCCTTTCTTTCCTAGGTTGTTGATACATGTACTCTCTGCACTACGGGCCTGTTCGGCTGGCCACAAGTCGGCTGGCTTTTCACAGCCGTTACAATACCTAACGTTTAAATGGAGTATTTTCTCAAGATGAGATCTACAAGTTAAACGTAGTACATGTTAAAAGCCCAACATCTGTACCAGCCAAAATTGCAAGTGAGTATCGATCTCTCCATAATCTGTACCGTAAATAGTCAAAATTCAAAAATTTTAGCCAAAAATCATAAGCTGCAGTTAAAAAGAACAGACCCTACCTCTCCTGTCTTCCCATAGAGCCTTGAGCCAGCTCCTTGCACTGCTCGCACTGTCGGCCCATTCACCTCACCGACGGACGTTTTCTTTTGGATAATATTACTCGGTATTATTGTGAAGATCATAGAATTAGAACATATTGTTTAATGTGCCTCTAACATATGGTATCGAGTCTTACATGTATTCTCATGAATGTATTTTCAATTTGTACCTCTTTGCGATGGTGCCATATAATTTTTCTCTTGCATTTTCTTTTCTATTTTTCTGGCGAAGGATGGGGTGGTCATTTGACCTTATCAAACCTGTTGACCCTCGCAACAGTGACAATTTGAAGTGGCAAATATGTAGGCCTGTTCTTTTTAGCTGCGGCTTATGGCTTTTGGCTGAAATTTTTGAATTTTGGTACAGATTACGGGAGATCGATACTCACTTGCGATTTTGGCTGGTACAGATGTTAGGCTTTTAACGTGTATTACGTTTAACTTGTAGACCCCGTCTTGAGAAAATGCTCCGTTTAAAAGGTAGGTACTGTAGTGGCTACGAAAAGCCAGCCGGCTTGTGGCCAGCCGAACAGGCCCGTAATCATCCGACATCAGGAAGCACATGTCTGTCGAAAAATCAATGCTGGCTTGCACATGTGGTAGCATGCACAATCACCACCATACATTTTGCTACGTATATCTGGGTGTGTTCTTTTTGGCTACGATTGATGACTTTTAGCTCTAACATGAAAGTTTGTGAGAACGAACTGAATACTGATAAGCCGCTTCAAAAAGATAGCAAAGAAGTTGTCCCCTTTTTTCGATTGAGGAAAGCCATAAATTAAAAAGAATGTGCCTATCTCTCTCTCTCCTCTCTCTCTCTCTCTCTCTCTCTTCTATCTAAGGGTGGGAAATGGTAATATATAATCCGTTTTATCCGATATTCGTATCCGAAAAAACGTGAATGTGGTAAGCAAAATCCGTATTAAAAAATATTCGTATTAGTATTCAAGAATATTCATATCCATATTTGAGAATATTCATATTTGAGTTCATATTCGTATTTGAGAATATTCATATTTGTATTCGAGAATATTCGATCCATTTCCTATGCATATCGTCGGTAACTGGTCAAAACCCGGCAAAATCGCTAGGAATTTATTCTACCGAGATTTATTGTAGTTGTAGGAGGATATTCGTATTCAACCGAATTACGTACATACTTGATTCGAATTCGTATCTGTCTGTTATGACATTCGATTCGTATTCATATTTGAGAATATTCAAATTTGTATTCGTATTTGTTTTAAAAATATAGATTTGTATTCGTATTTGAGATTATTCAATTGTATCCAATCCATTTCCATCCCTACTCCCATCTCTCTCTTAGCTTCAACAATTTTTTCAACACATATTACCGGTTCATTTTTTGACCAAATTTTGAACATTTACTCGGTTCATTTTTTTTCAAATTTCAAACATTCTCTTTGGTCCATTCTTTCTCAAATCTTAAATATTTTGACTATTAGTTTTCAACATTTTTTCAGTTGTCTTACCATTCTCTCTCTTTGCTTTTTTGGTTCATTTGCATTTTTTTCTACAACAATTTTTTTTGTCAAAGTTTGAACCATTTTCTCGGTGCATTTATTTTTAACATTTTTGTAGTTTGGATTTCGGATCTCATCTTCAAAAGGTTGCTGAAACAACCCCATTTTTTAATTTTGAATTTATTTGAAAATTTATGCTTTTTTCTTTGGGAAAAACCATCTCCATCTTGTGTTGGCGCATTTCTTCCCTGGCGCCACCTCCTCTGTTCCTTGTTAGCTCATCGTGTCTACTCACCACTGCACAAACCCCGTCAAACTTCGCATAGTGACGCACCACCTCGCCGACCGGCTATTAAATAATCATAACACCGCAATCAACCACATGCTACTTGATGAGGATATAATAATCTTCAATTTATTATTATGTTATAAATAGCATTATTATGTCATAATACTCCTTAAGTATATCCCTTATATTCGTAACGGAGAGACCTAACCATGTTGTTGTAAGCCTTTTCACAACCACTCCATGGTTGTGAGCTTTTCTAGGACCGTTCTAGAGTCATAAGCTTTTCTATGAACATAACATGGCCGTAAGCTATTCTACAAGTATGACATAGTTGTAAGCTGTTATATGACCACTCTGTGGTCGTGAACTCTTCTACGACTAGCCTGACTTTGACTACCTTGTCTACAACAACCTATTTCATTGCGGGGTTGTTTGACAAGACAGTTAGTGTACATAGTTATTCTCTGGAATAACTGCACATAACTTCTTTCTACTTTTAGCGATAACCTTCGGGCTACAGAGGGACACCACATCTCTAATAATAACTTTCATTAGACAGTTATTATCTAAAACATTAAGACATCTCCTGCCATGGAGCAACCACCACCTCTTCACACGCTATATAAGGGCTGACATCAGGGAGGCGAGAGGGGCAAGGATCAAGAAGTGCAAGCAATAGTCATTCTCTTTATTGTAATTAGTACACTCAATATAGCCACATAGGAGTAGGGTTATTATTCTCTCCGAAGAAGACCCGAACCTGTATAAAATCATTGTGTCTTTTTCTGTGTAATCGTAGCTAAGTCATTGAGATACCCCTTAAATCCAAATAATCATACTTAAGATCGATATTAGAACACCAACAGTTGGCGCCGTCCATGGGGAATCTCCAAACTTCGGTAATTCCTTGTGGATAGATTATCTTCTTTCTGATGTCCTCATGACAGGAGAATGGAACAAGGAGAATTGGTTCAACCTGGCCAACTACGCAGATCTTGACATGATGCCTGCTATGACTACGAGCATAACATGCTTTCATCCGATGGTGAGGCTGTCTCTAGAGATCCTTTACAAGATCCCAGAGATCGCCCCATAGATAAGGTTGAGGAGGGATCCTTATCCCCCCATAACGTTACGCTCAACGGAGGAACCAGCTTTCCCAAAGGGCAAGGTCAATCCGACCATAAATAGGACTTGGAACATGAAGAGGGACCTCCCTCTAAATGTTCAAGTCCCTTGTAGCTGTCAGATCCGGTTCAGCAAGTTTTGGAATCCGGCGTTCTAGGGCTCCATCAACATCTGGTGGTTGTCACTCTTCAGTTGTCCCCATAGAGAATGTAGGTGGACTCCCTGCAAGTTCACCCATACTTTCGCAGGGCTCAACTCTGACCGGAGACGGTGATAACATAGAATTCCTCTTCTTGGGTGGGCTTGCTCTAGATCGTGAGGTGCTATCGTTCAATGACTCCTCAAGCCAGGAGGTGTCTGATCCCCACGCTGGCTATCATCTATGTCATTGCGGATGTGACGCCCATGTCATCTTCCACGGCCGACATGTTTTCGTGCATCGTTCGACACCCACTTCACCTGCCCTAGCCATAGGTCCTTGTAGTGCATGTCCACTCCATAGGAATGGAACTCTGCACTCCAGGTTTCGTACAAATGCTACATATCATAGTACTTTGAGATGTAATGCATCGACGCATGTTGCCATAGCATGTAGGCTGTGTACACATGGGAGCATGACTTATGTAGAAGCTAGGGCTTGTTGCAAGTGTAAGATGTTTCCTCATTAATCGTGCATTCTTGCTTGCGATCCCCTCTAGTGTGACCCATGACATACTTCTACCTAAGGCGAACCTCAAACTTCTTCCTTATGCCATCCATGGTATGAGCAATATGAGAACGAGTCTTCTCCATCTTCTTGTCTATGTAGGCTTGCATTACCTCAGAGAATTATTTGCCTTCATCCAGATGCTTCTTCGCCATCATGACTCTATTGACAAAGTACCCGATAGAACAGTTCCAACTCTCCTCCACAATTGCCGTGATCGGTAGGGATCTAACGCCCTTCAAGACACCGTTTTACACCTCAGACATGTTAGTTGTCATGATTCCATCCTTGCTCCACCGGTGTCGTGTAACAAAGACCACATCGCGAAGTCAGGTGCGTTCGACTGAACCCATTGTGTGAACTCCCCAACTCTTGTGGAGCCTCCTTCCATGGCCCCAGCTTCAGTCTGGTCGGGACACATCACATGCTTGCTAGTCTCCTAATCGAGCTGTCTCCACCATAAGGTCTCAAACTTCTGCTTCTAGTTCTGCATATATAGCTTCTTGAACATATTCATTAGGTCCTTGCTACGGAACCTTCTGTGGAAATTTGCCGCAAGATGCCTCATGCACCAACGGTTCTTCATATCATTCCACTTGAAAGGGGGCTGCGCCCGTTCTACATCATTCACAACACAGACAGTAAGCCTACATTGCGGTCCAAGATGACACACACTTCAGGGTGATCTTGCACTACAACCTGCTTCACATTGGTAAGGAACCACAGCCAGCTATCGGTATTCTCATTCTCCACAATTGCAAATGCCACTGGGAGTAACTGGTCATTTGCGTCAGCTGCAACCGCGGTGAGGATAGTACCCTTGTGCTTACTAGATAGAAATGTCCCGTCCATCATTAGCACTGGACGGCACCATCTGAACCCTTCTGTCGCCTAACGGAAGGCCCAGAACACTTTATCAAAAATAAAATTGTTGTAGCTACTGACCAAACAGTAAAGTAGGAGAGTAGTGTATGGAAGATGATGGATGCACAATGCTTCGCCCCTTCCCTATGTCCAGGGCGGATATATGTATTCACATGAGGAGTATTTTACAATTATGCCCTTACATACATGCGCCCTCTATAGGGGTATCTGTGTCATTACACATATCCCATTTCGGGCTTTACAACTGCTTAGCAGGCCAGATGAGCTTAGGTGGGGCCACCCCTACAACAGGAGCCTCTCATGGTGAAGGGCTTCACAGGCCGAAGCCATGTCGTCGAGCCATTTGGCTCCCTCCATCCCTACAGCCTGTGATCTTTTGTGTTGTTGGGTGAAGATGATTTTGCCAGAGTAGTCCAGCCACATGCTGGAGGCACGGAGTCGAAGTGTGGCCCGGTGGCCCGCGGCCCGATAATGGTGTTTAATGGCGCCAAGACTCGTGCCGGCCACTAGCATGCGAGGGGAGTTGCCCCGTGCGCTGGCGTGGAGTGGGACACGCGGCAGAACTAGGTTGGCACATCGTGGGATGTCAGGCGGCCGCACGACCGTGGTCGTGCGTTCCTTCCCGAGGCTGTGGGACACATGGCGAAATGGGATTGATGTGTCGTGGGATGTCAGGCGGGCGCACGACCGTGGTCGCGCATTCGTTCCCGAGGTTGTGGGACACATGGCAGAATGAGATTGGCACATCGTGGGATGTCAGGCGGCCGCACGACCACGGTCGCGCATCCATTCCCAAGGTTGTGGGACACGTGCGCGCGACCGAGTGGCTTCGGTTCCCGCCAGTTGCGCTTCCCGATCATGGGGGAGGCGAAGGGGCTTTATGAGCCCTATGGTCACCGCACCATTGCCCCCACGCTCACTGACTGCCACCAGACGCTCTGCTCCTCCCTTGCGCCTTGCTGCTGCATCGCCGTTGTTGCCACCATTCGCCACCGCAGCCGTATGTCTCACCATACGTTTTAAGAGGACGATGGCTTGCTGTGAAGACCACTCCCTATAACAAAAACAATTCGGGCCCTGCGTAAGATGAACCCTCTCCTTCGTGTTAATGTACGTGCCTAGGTTTGATTCTGCAATTTGATGCAGCATTCTTGGGACCAGGTCGTACGCCTCCTCGTACGTCCCAAACATACGCTGCTGCACCTTTCGTTTTGCCCACCATACCTTCTAGTAGCTGACTTCGAACCTCACCATATTTGCTACATTCGCCAACAGAAACTTCGGAGAAATAAACACATCTGCCACGACGAGGTGGCTTACCAGCTCCGCAACATACGACGATGTCATGTTGCGGTGCCTATGTACTGGCCCCGCAAGCTCGTAACTATGATCCTTCAACACCGTTATCCAGAAGTCCATGCCAACACCCTTGAACCGCTATGCACAAACTTTGCCAGGACAGGACCCATCGACACACTTCATGATGTAGGTGTCCGGGTTTGACCTATGCACTCGATACGTCTGGTTAATGTTGACAGTGTATCTAGTAATAGCCTGCTGGGCAGCACTCTTGTTACAGAAGCGCTGCCCCAAAATGAATGTGGCCTCGCTGAACCTCCAATCTGCCTTCTCCGCCTGTGGCAGAACTAGGGATGCCGCTGTGTTATCGTCCAGTTTGGATGACACGTACGCTACGTCGATTGTCACAACACCACCTACCACCGCTCCAATTGTAGCTTCACCATCTTCATCCTCTCCAGAACTGCCTGTTTCCACATCCTCGTCCTCCTCATTGCGCACTTCTTCCACCTAGTCCGCAAGGTACTCGTGACAATCAACACGGGTGCCCCACCACCTCTCCACACCTTCGTTGGCTTAGAAATTCTCCACACGCCTCCTGAGGTCTTCATCGCCCACTTCCTCGCCGACATGTTCTCCCGCACCAGCGTCTTCATGACCGCCGAAGAACAACCCAGGCACTTCATCTCCACCAGTGGCATTAGAACCAGCCATGGTGGATGATTCTTTCCTCTCCACGAAGTCAACATACACCATTGGCCTGGCATATATCGCAGCAGTAGGGTTGCACACGACCTCAGTGTAGTTGGCCCATGAGGTGTCACTAGTCACCTTGAGAAGTTGCCACATGGTCTCCCTTGTATCACCCACCGCTGAGGCATACACTGTCTCGATCCGTAACTTCTTCCTTGCGCTGTACCAATCGAACGTCGAACGGACACACCTCTGTAGCTCAGACAAGCTCATGGCATTCAGACTGGGTGCCCGGATCATGGTCTGGTTACAATTTGATAGGTTCGCCCCGCACGGCCCGTCGCGTACGAGACCACTTCCGTAGAATACGAACAAGTCTTGAATGTCACCCATGGCATACCTAACATAAGTGCATAATCAACCATCTTAGTACACAACATGTAACAATCGTATCATCAAACACTAGCTACCGCAGTGTAAGATTAACAGTGCGGTATTTCATACCTCTTCCTACCACCTACAAAATCGATTAGTAATTTTTTTGTATTTGTAAATCTACAATTTATTTCTAACGATTTCACTTGCAAATTCTAACATACATCATGTTACATATTTATTTTATTTTTATTTTCATTGGTCTTATTTATGGATCTTACTTTCGAATTCATATGAAAATTACATTACAACTTTCTTTTATTTTCACTAGTATTTTGTATTATTCTTGTTTGAATTAATGCAAAAATCCAATTACTAATTTCTCTTCATTTCTTTCCTACAATTTTACTTAATGCCGGCTTCCACTTACGAATTCATATGAAAATTAAATTACAATTTTGTTTTATTTTCACTCCCAATTTGTATTGCATTTTTCCCATTACTGCAAAATTCCAATTACTTAATTTTCTTCCTTTCTTTTCTAAATTTCACTTAATGCAGGCTTTCACTTACTAAATCGTACATAAATCAAAAAAATAATCTTTGTAATTTCATGTCCTCATTTTTTTAATTTTACTATACCTTTGTATTACTTTTCTGGTATTTCTATTCTGATCATCCTAATTTATTTCCAATTTTAATTGTACACGTTGTCTCCGGTGGTTCACTAAGCCTACTAATTCTAACATTCCTGTCTCTAATCTAACTACTCTTGCTATCACCTACATATGCTCTAACATAAATATTTACTTTTTCAATGCCTACACAAATGTAAGTACATATGTTCACAAAAAGCAAACTACATTACAATACATAATTTCACAAAAAATAAAGTACGACATTATCTATACTACAATACATCATGCGTCATATATGGATGTTTAGCTACAAATACACACCGTATGAAAGATTGGCATATAACAACATTAACGAAAGACGGTTTGCCTAATTACGGGCTAATGACATTCACAGAAATATAGTTGCACGGGCACAAAAATTACCTCTTCTTGAAGCTCACAAGGCGATCTACAACTTTTGTAATTGTAAAATTTGCTGATTCCAAACAAAATCAACTCAAAATTTTGTGTGTCGACTCTTTACTTTCCTCCCTTCACTCCCTCTCTCGCTCTGTATTCGCTCCAACTGCAAACGAGACTCTATCTTCAGCGCATGCACCTACTCACCAAGTGACCTCCAAGCCGTTTTATTGCACACACTCATAAGGCTTTAGCGTTTATTAGGGGGGCATATCACCTGCTGCAGATGCGTGTGTGAGCGGCATGCAAAAAGTGCAGGCGCAAGCTCTTTTAGCGGGCGAATTGGACAGAGCGGTCGGGAATCTTGGTCAATTCGCGTGCTCGGGCACCGCACCTCTCCCAATTCGTGCGCTCGGGCACCGCACTTCTCCACGTGTTACAGTGTAATCATACGGTCTCAGACCGCACGATTAAGCTACAGTGCAATCGTGCGGTCCCGGACCGCACAACTAATACGTGTCGGTGTCTCAGAGTCCCGCGGTCGCACAAGGGGCCAAAAATGAATTTTTGGGGTTAGGGAGCTACATTTGGAATTTTTAAGATACACAGTGCTATAAATATCCAAAATTCCAGCGTACACCTATCGTATGGCCTCATGTACACGCACCGATCTCGAGGTATCCAAGGACACATGAATGGCCCTGATAGTTCTTGCAACCACAAGCACACGTGGCAAAACAGCGTCCAGCAAATGTGCAAGTTCTTCCAATAAACAAACCTAATACACCGGTATAAGTAGTCGAATCTTTTACTGGGCGAGTACATGCGCGTGCAGAACGAGTGGCCAATAATTAATTGCGGACTTGCAGCGGTGCGGATCTGCAGATCCAGAGCAGACTTGGAAACGGGTGGAGCTCTCATCTGCATGCATTAGAGCAAGTACAATAGTATAGCTAGCTAGTGGCTATAACACTTATCTATTTCATCTATAGCTTTCAAAAAAATAGTTCATACAATAAGGTAGCTATTACAATAACTATTTGGCCCCACATGTAAGAGAGTGAAATGCATATTTTTACGTGCTATAGCTAGCTGTAATTTAGTAGCCAGCTTCCTTCTCTCTCTTCCTTTCTCTCTCTGCCACATAAGATTTTATTGATATTATATTTGCTATAGCCTGCTGACTAAGCCTTATTGTACCTGCTCTTAGGCTGCTTGGAGCTCCTAGTTTTAACCAGAGCTTTTGTCTTTTAAGTTAAAATAGAAATAGTTAAAAAAATGTAGCTATTAAAATAAAATTTTAAAAATAGCTTTGGAAAAACGTAAATACGAAAGAGACGAGAGAGCCAAGCCGACGGCTTTTGAAATAAGATGTTCAAATCAGATTCCAGCTTCTCCAAGCAAACCAAGGCCGATTTCATCATCATTATCATCATTATAAGGTACGCTCTTTTTAGTTTTGGCTACTGATAAACTGTTTTAAAAAAATTATTTTTTTATTTTTTTGAAAAAAAATAAAAGTGATATGCTATAATCTGTGAGCCCGAAAACAACTAGGCCATAGTCGTGCTAACCATACTGCATCACCCAGTTGCAACGCGTACGTCTGGACCCACATGTTAGGTGGTGGCCGCCGTACATAGCGTCATGCATGTCCATTGTCTCCTACAGTAGTTCACAGGCAACTGCAGCCAGTAGCCAGTACTGCTTGCTAGCACCCACTGTGTTAAGATCTTGGTCCCTCTTAATTAAACAGCTTTCCTTAATTTTTTTTGGAGAAAACAACCTTCCTTAATTGAGAGATATCTTTCGACAATATGCGTAATGTCGCGGTTGGTTCCAAAGAGTAATGAGATTCGGGACAAATGAGCACACACGCAGAAATTTCGTAGAGAACTGTATAATGCCTCCAAATGTCTTGTAGATATCCCTTTTCGAAGGAGTATAAGTAGAAACCAGAAGTACTGGTTTTAGTAGAACATACGTGGTTATGTAGAAGACAAAGCATGAATTTTGTAGAAGACAGTGTATACCATCATATTCCTTGCTACTGCCTTCATTGAATCCTTATCAAAAGCTCGATTATGTACTGGATCGGGGCATCATATTAGTAAACCAATTGGACCGATTTAATATATTAGGATATACCTGATTTATTTGGTGGAAGAGTGGGATCTTTGAAAAAACAAACTTTATATGGACTAAAGTATATCCTTCGATTTTTATGCTCTAGAACTCCTAAACATAAAAAAATTCTTATAGATATCCCTCGTTCGAATGGGCGTAGAGAGATATAATTCAGCAGAAATATGTCATGATTCCTCGCAAAAAAAAGTGTCATGATTTAAATAATTTAGCTGGTCACCGACACCAGATATCCGACACATGGTTTTGGGGCACTGTACTGTGGGGCCGGCTAAGCTTGAGGGTAGTGAGCGCAGCATGTGTGCAACAAGACCACAAGCTCGATGTCATCATAGCATGTGTCTCCGGTATTGCTCCTAGTCAAGGAGGTTTGGTAAGGAGGATCATGCATGTCCTCTCCACATAGGGTTTATGGTCAATTTAATCACCTTCGTTCTCACATGCATGGTTCTTGGCTCCTGCTCCCCCTTCCCTTGTGTTGCTTTCCAGATATAAGGCTACCATGCTCCCTGGTGACAGTCTAGTTGAGTAGGAATTGCTCCACTCCAGAACCTTCCAAAGGTGGCATGTAAGCAGCAGATATACCTGCTGCATCTTGTCCACAATGTCTTGGGATGTACATCTACTAAAATAAAATTATGCATTCTAAGTGTTGGGTTGTACAGTTAAATTAAGAGGCAAAGAGGTACATTTCTCTGAAGAATTCAGATTTAAGTAAAGAACTGAATGTGTCGTAGCCACATTGAGAGTAGAACAAAATGTGCGCTTAGTTTGTTAAAAATGTGAACATTCAGAAATGGTCTGTAGGCGAGCTTTCACCTAACTACTACATGGAAGGTTGTAGATAAAAGGCACTCCTTTTCAGATGGCACTTTCATTCTTCCACATATCCATTCCCTGGTTTTGCCAAACAAAAAGGTGTCTAATTCTTGGAGGTGTCTTGAACTGGTGTTTGTATTATCTTCTTCTATCAATGAAATGAGGCAGAGCTCTTGCCCTTGTTTCAAAAAGAAAAAAAAAAAAGGTGTCTAATTTCAACTCCTCTGAATCACATCATCTACCTTGAGTCTTCCTCTTTCATTTCCTTAAGCATGATTTGACATCAAATGGAAGCTCTGCAAGTGAACTGGACCATCAGTTCAGGTGCCACATTTCACATTTCCTTCTCATGTCCTGCACAAAAGATTGAATCATTGCTTTACAAAATGGATTTGTTGTTGCGAGCGTAACATCAGGGAGGGGATTATCCTTTTTGCTTTTCCAATCCATGCATACAGTAGGCCGATGTTACTAGCTTCGATGATTGTGTTATCAATTAGAAACCACAAAATGAGGGTTTTGTAGCTGAACTTTTGGTTTCTGCAAGTAACTGTTGATAATCAAATTTGGCTTGACAATCATCGTAAAGCGAAAGCAAGTTAACAAGGCATGCAGATATCATGGCCGAGTAGTTACGATCAGCAAAGCAAGTGAAGTTGTGTCACGAATTCAGCAAGCTACGATAAATGCATGAATGTCAAAGAAACATGGAGAAACGATCACTTTGGTCGTGGTTGGCGAATGAGGCTCACGACCACGATTGGCCACGATCGAAGCTCGGTTTGTAGCTGAACTTACGACCACGATGAGAAGTCGGTGGCTTACGATCACGTTATAACGAGCGGTAGCAACTCGACCACGTTTCTGCAGACCATGTTGGCCACCACGTTGAGATCTCGACCACGGTGAAGTCACGACCACGTTGGAGGCTACGACCACGGTGGGATCTCGACCACGTTGAAGGTCACGATCACGTTGGAGCCTATGACCACGTAGAAGCCTCGGCGCATTGGAGGCTACGAAGACCACGATTGGCCACGATCGAAGCTCGGTTCACGATCGGCGACATCGGGGTTGATAGTCGGCGGCGAACTTCGACCACGATGAGAAGTCGGTGGCTTACGATCGCGTTATAACGAAGCGGTAGCAACTCGACCACATTGAAGGAAGTGAGCGTGATCGAAAGGGTGGTTTGACCACGAAAAATGACAATCGCCCGGCATCACCGCGTGCTCATTGAAGGTTTCGATCACGATATTTTGGCGGTGAAGGAAAGACAGCGCAGCGATACAATGGAGCGGATGTAAGCGCTCTGATAAGTTCACGATCACGAAGGAAAATTGATTGGTAAAGCAATAGAAGGATCGGAACTGGTCGTAAGCATCGAACAGTCATAAATAGTTCTAACGATCGTAAACGATTCTAACGATGCGTCGCGGCCCGGGAAGTCGTAAGAGAACGGCCGGTTATCGTAAAGGGTTCGACCACGCGAGAAGGCCACGATCGCGTTGAAGGCGGTGCGTGAGGAGCAGCGATCAAGTCGAGAAGGCGATGCGTGCCAAGCGATTCCGACCATGTCGAAGGAAGTGAGCATGGTCAAAGGGATGTTTTGGAATGGCAATGCGGCATCAAGAGCACTCGGGATCGGTCGTGGCGGTCTTGGCGGTCATAAACAATCTTGGGAAGTCATGACAGCGCGAACGCAGATTTGGAAAGGATCAAGAAACAATCTTGAAGCGATCTCGCGCGTGGTAAAATTGCAACCGAATAAATTAAGATAAGTTTTATTCGGTCGGACTCGATTCAATTCAAATAATCATTGTTTCCAAAAGAAGCTAGGACCACTTCCCCTATATATATGTGTGTAGGGGTTACGTAGATTGACAACACACAATGAAACTCATCTACTACATTATTTTGCAATCTACTATTTTTTCCTCGCCTATTTTGCTTCTTGTTCTTCGTTGTCGTTTACTCCGTTGGGATAACGAATCACAAGGTCCTAGGGCGGTCGGGCCGACCTAGGACAGCCCATCGCCGCCCTTCGCTGCAGCGGGGTCCCTCCCGAGCTCGCGGGGTGTCGGGTCTCAAGAGCTCGCCGGCGTGTCCTGCGTATCGCGCTCGGCGAGACTCCTCGGCGACATGTCCTGCGTAGTAACATATGCTATCTGATCTGAAATTGTGCAGGTAAGTAGGACGGATGGTGACCTACACAGCAACATACACCACAAATCATCTATTCAGTGTTCACAATGAAACATAAGCAAGATTCTCTTCTCTCGCTTTTTTTTCTAAATAATTATTTGATTAGTTTAATAAATATGGTACACGGATTGCATCAGCTTCAGTTAGTACTTGCTTGATTTGGTAGTAGCTGGAGATCAATGCTTATATTTTGGGCATCAAATCACACAGAAGCATGGATCGAACTTTGTGTTTTCATTTACTTCACCTAAAGAAATATGAATTTACGTTCAATTAAAAAAACTTATCCAACTAATTAATCATATTGTAATATAATATGTATATTGTTTCGTTAAATACGAATATGGATACGGATAGTTTAGATAAAATAACATTTTGGATGGTGAAATTCATATCGTATTTATATCCATATTTTTATATGAATTCGGATATAAATACAAATAAAATAAAAATTATTAATCCAACAAAAATATATACTATATTTATATCTATAAAATATAATAATTAAATAATATAGATTCGCGAGCTTGCAGCCTGCAACCATCAAAAAGTCGGAAGCGGACGTCCGAGTCCTGAACAGAAGCGACTATCTGCCATGAGCCCATGGCATCCTATTAAATTAAGTAGTTTTACTAGGTGCACATGCTGTGTACCAGGGATTCTCAATCACTGTCCGTGTACTTTTGCTATGTGCGCACGAGGAGTACCGGGAAAATCCAAAGACTACCCACACGATCTAGTGTATGAACTACTCACTTATCTAGCACCATTGCAACACTGTTTTCAAGTTTTGCGCTCTAGTACCTATTTTTGCAAAATAGCCTACTCCTCAAACTCAAAAGGTGTGGCAGACAACACGTGTCTCCTGCCCCGCCAAGTAGCTCAGCAGGAGGCAAGCCGTGCAGCAGACCGGGCCAATGCAGGGGGCGACGAGGCGGTGAGTGGCCTGAGGCGTTGCCGAGCCGCCCCTACTTGGTAGGTGTTACAAAGCAGCGCCGGCTTAGGCATCTGGCCAGGCAAGCGAAAGGGGTATGGGTGGCAAAAAAAATCGTTAGTTTGGTTCAAAATTGCTTCACTTATACTGGGTAATTCGGATTTTTCTCTAGCTCAACTCATTAGCTCTCTTCTAAAAATGCTTTCAAATTACATGTAAAATAATATTAAATAAAACTGTGCCAATGTAGGAAAAGCTCGATAAGACGAGGACTTGGCTCGAATCCACCCCTAGCTGGGGGAGCTCGAGGTCCAAGGCGCTCAGCTGCAGCATTGGCTCGGAAGCGCCACACGGCAAATATATACATGAGGACATACATAAAAATGTTTTAGTTACTTTTCTGGCTCATATTTCTGTGGCTATTTACAATAAATAAACATGGCTACTTACATAAACACTTCCATCAACTATATATGGCTACCTAGCACATTTCACATTATAAAACCATAGTTACGCTAATGAAACGCTAATGATATATTAAGTGTGTTTCTCGTCTGTGAACGAAGCATACATTTTTTGAATGTATTCACCTGCTCCGCAATGCTCCCTCCCTATGCTCTCGCTCGGTAGAAAACCTCTCTTTTATTTCCTTCCCCTCCCTCGCTACGCTCTCGCTTGGCAGGAAGGTAGTGTGCTCTCGCTGGGTTTGCATTTTATATGTGCACACAAGAATGCAGCGCAAGTAACACGTGAATAAATGAGAATCTAATGTCACATTGTGTAATTACCCATGCAATTCCCTCACGGCCGTGTCAAACCACATGCACACTACCCGTGATTTGTTGGCCCCTACCTACATGTTGCCCACGCACGATTCCTGGCCTCTTGCTGAGCTAGTGCACTCGACAACAACCTACCGAGCAGGGGTAGCTCGGTGGCACCTCGGGCCACCCACCTGCTACGCCTGCCCATTGCCTCCTGCGTTGGCCAAGCCTGCCGTGTGGCCCACCTCCTGCCGAGCTACCCCAACGCGACAGGAGACATGTGTTGCCTACCGCGCCTTCTGAGCTCAAAGAGGGGGCCATTTTTGCAAAAAAAAAATAGGTTTGAAGGGGGGGGGGCAAAGTTGAAAAAAATTGTTGCAACTATGCTAGATACGTAAACAGTTCCTTGTGTAAAGGTTTTGAAATAATTTTGTTAGGTACACAAGATGGAGCTTACCAGGAAGTTTCCAAACTTTTTCGAACAACTATGCTACAACAGCTAACAAGGTTACCAAGAGGATTTGATGTTCATTGCTCTGCCTACACAGTAGTGTACCAATCTTCTACTTCAATTAGGTGATTTCAACTCACCTCATCTTTGACATGTCGCTGACTCACTCCATACTAAGTTTTGACCTATGCTCTATATCAACGACTATTCCAGCATTGGTTTCATCAATACCATTGCCCGCGTTGCCTAGCGTCATGCCCTGGCATCGTATTACACCATCTTCATCGATGATGTTTTGCCTTAGTCAATCGTCATCTTTCATTAAGAGACTATGTTATCAGCTCTGTATACTTGTCGTTGGAGGTGGAGTTCATTATAATTTAGGTCGTTGTGCCTATTATTGATGATATCTATATGAGATTAATCATTAACAATTCTTTGATAATCCATTATCTTCTACAGGTTACTACGGCAAGATCCACAGATGAGGAGCCTAAGGCAGAGTTATAGGTTTTCAACACAATTTGGGCTATGCTCGATCGATGAGATTTTGAAAAAAAAAATCAATGTCAGTTGTGGAGACAACTGAATTTGATGTTTTATTCACTGTTTAGATATATTGCAATTTAGATCATTTGCGTGATCATTATGGAGGCTTTAGCAACATTCAAGTTTAGAAGTTTGATGACATCCTGTGGTAGCTAGCATAATACTCTCTGGAGTTTTGTTATTTGAAATTGAAGGTTTTGCTTCAATTTCAATCTAAGATGAATGATTTAAGTGCAAGGAGTTTGTCTTTGCATTGATACTATAATATTTTTTTAGTTATCATAGATCGATATAAGAGGTCTATTGTAATTTCAACTCCATTGACTACACGTTGAGTTCCTTTCATCTGGACATTTTTACAGGAACAGTTTCAACCATGTCATGGAATTTAGTTACTGTTGAAGTTGGTAGTTTGTTGTACGTGATTGCCACATGTGCAAGTTGTTCTTTTAATGAGCGTTGTTTGCCGAGTTTTATGTTCCAGGTGGAGCATGCCTGATTCCATGATATGAGTTATTTGCTATCTATGCAGCACCACCGCTGATGTTTTGTTTTGTACCGTTCAACGATTGAGTATTTATTTTAGGAGATCAGTTGTACAGACTCAGACTTTGTTGGGGTTATGAGTTGTTGAAGACCCATATTTATTTTTCAAGAATAGATCGCAGGTTAAAATTTGGTGTGGAGGAAGTAGATGGTGGTATTGTCCGTAACATAAAAAGTGTATGCAAAAATTTAGCACTATGTTTATGTGAAAACTCACATTAAACAATTTAACAAAAGATACTCACACTATATGTTTAAAAATTAAATACCCTCTAATAACAAAATCTCGATAGGTGCAACTATTGGAAGGGCATCAAGTTTTACTTGATTTTTCTAGAGAGATACTATTCTATCATATTAAAATCACCCAAGATAATAATTTCATAAATAATAGCATAATAGGAACATAAAAAATTCACAATTACATCATATTAAACTGTAAGATAGTATGGCTCTTAGCATAGCAATCTCCATCACCACGCTTCCTGTCTACCGAGCCATTAATGCTTGAGTTCACCACATCCATCTACTTAGCTATTACTCCTAACAGTTAACAATAAGTTACATATGAAAATCAAGTATCACAAGTCGACACGTAGGCTATATACAATAATATGTAGCCCATGGCTATAAATCAACATGACACGTAGGCCATAAAAAACTCATACATGCATCACATACACAATGGACCATACTATTCACACAACCCTGCAAAAATGAGTTAAGTGTAGAAACCAATTCTATCGCGCGATATGAACACATAACACCTATAATATGTGGTACGATTACCTAGCACGGCGGTCCCACGGATCGAAGGGGCGCCTTCGGTGGTCAAGGGTAGCTCCCTTGGAAATTTTTTCGGAAGATGAATCGCCTTTGAAATTTTCATTAGATTAATCACGTTAACCTAATTCGAACCAATATAATTAGCCAGATTTGCATTGATTAATCATATTGATCGGCGCGGGAGGTTTCTAGAAAGAACAACAACTCAGTGCTATCAATTTGTACCTCCTCCGAACCCATCTACTACCACCAAAATTGATTGATTTTATCAACCAATGCCTAATCTAAGCTATCGTATCAGACCAGTAATAGATCTAATCTAATACCACCACATATCAACTATATGCGACCAATCCAGATCAAAAACAACATAGGATGGCTCTGATACCACAGTTGAGATACATGTAGGCAACACTAGCGCAGATTAAAATTTTCTACCACATAAATCAGGAAGCCATGCAAGTAAGAGATCATGGATCATTACAACTAGACGCGTAGTGCAGCGGAAGTAAAGTTAAAACAAGCCGATTCAATGAAGAGCACATTGGTGTAGTGGTAATAGTCGATTGTCTTCTGGCCAACCGTCTCCTCCTCGCGATCGTCCCGATCAGTGCCGTAGTCACAGCAACGCCTCTACCAAAGTCCACACATCTAGATATGGAACACCATGCATGGGCGTGCTAGCACCAGAGCGCACGGCAGGGGTTATGAGAGGTGGTGACTATGATTTTGACAGGTGTGTTTTGGGATGCCTCCCTCAGCCCCCGCACCTCTTCTTATATAGCCTCCAATAGGATTCTTATCCGATATGAGTAGAGATCATATCCCACTCAGAGACTATCATCTGAACTCTTATCGTTCCAACTCATTATGTGTGTAACCCTATAGGTTTATATATATTTGGCCATAGGCCGAAAACTCCTTTCAGGTGCATAAGTCGGTAGTGGTTCCTAGCAGAACATAACGACTCCTAAACATACATAAAGATTATATCGGATGAACCTATATAGTGCTTATGTACTGATCCCTTTGTCTCATGATATCAGATCGAACTAAAGACGAGAAATATGCCATCCTATGATAGCTCAATCCTGCAGTGGATTACTCGGTTGTGATTGACTCCTCAACCACATTCGGCATGGCTATACACTTTCTTAATCTAACCACATCGAGGGGTCTAGAGATATATCTCATGCTATATAGGAGGGGCAAATTCTATCTTAATCACTCATATTCCTCCACATATTTCATAATAAACCCGAAAGCTACCTTTATGACCACCCAATTACGAAGTAGTGTTTGGTAACCCCTAAGTAAACTATTACACATGTAGGAAACAATAATAATCTCAGGTCTAAGAATCTTACATACACTATGTATGAGATCAACTAATGACACTTAAGAATATAACAATTTTCACAGTGTCTCATGGCACATCATGTTCTCTAACACGTATTCATATTATTGATTTGATATCACATATCCATGATCCGTAAAACATGATCATCAATCAATACATATGCTGATCTGTAAATCATAATTGTCCCACATAATGATATAAGATTATGGATTATAATTTAGAATAACATCAAAACATGAATAAAGAATTTCACGAACAAGTCACATACTTGTTGATCAATACGAAAGACATTTATTTAAGAGATAAAATAACATATTATTCAAAAGATCATAAACATAGAAGTGATATAATCATCTCTATCATTGCCTCTAGGGCATATCACTAACATTAGAAACACCAAAGTTCTCTATACTTATACTCTCTCCTCATGTAGTGATTTTCGCCTTTGTGAGTGTGATTTTTTCCGCAAGGATTTTTCACATTAAATCTGTATCTTCTATTCTTTTGACTATCTATTTTTGCTATGTATTTTGTAACTGAGGCAGTAAACATTCATGTACATGAAGTTGTAGAATGCAGTAGTACACTGTAAAGCACAAAGATTTGCTGCAAAAAGTGGCTTTTCATAGGAATTAAGATTCATACAGCTCAATGATCTCTTTCAGAATTGTACTTACCAATTGCATGGCATGCAAGCCTGAAAACAACAACTCTATGGACTGAAACAACCTTGCAGTTACAAGGTGCCCATCAGAATACTGGAGGTTTAGCATTACACTGTAGTTAGCATACACATATCAGTTGCTGATCAACGTCGTCCTGTGCAACTTTCCAGTAAGATTAAGCTTTAATTTCTCGGCTGTGAGCTTAATTATTGGATTCCCCTGTAACATAAATGCAAAGGGCACAGTGTTTTTGTTACGACTTTGACTTCTTGCATCTATGAGTTTGCCCTGTGTACATCTAGCTATATATGATTGCAATCAGATACACATCTAGCTAAACCCCATGGCGCTGTAATGTATTTTGCGTCCGTTATCACATTCAGAAAGTTCCTCTTTGATACAAAGACAAAAGCAATTATACCAAGTTGCTGTGCAAATTTGTTTGTTATGATCTGCAAGGACTCTTTCAACTAGACAACTAGGGATTACGTTCAGAAGCTGAATAATTTACACTCAGGATTACACAAGCAACATACCTAATTCATTTGACAGAGTCAGAGCTCAGGCTCATAACGATGTAAACGTTATGAATTTACACATTACAGGACAAGTCATTGTGTACATGCTGCCCATTGTTCTATTGTAAATGTTAACTGCCAATAACCCCCTTGGATGTCCTAAATCACAAGACTAGTTAATTTATGATTTGAAAGGTACCAACAAATTAAGAACAACTTTACTTATCACTTAGGGCAGTGTTGAACTGTCTTAAACACTTCTTGAGCACTTTCTAGCAGATTAATAGATTGTTATATGCCGCAAAGTTCCACCTAATTTTCTTGCCTTGCACATTGGTCCCGAGCTGCAAATTAAATAGATCTCAAATTATTGAGTACTACACCACAAAACTATTAACGCTACGTAGAGTTTTGCAGGTTGGAAAATAATATTGAAAACTAATATTGGTATCTTACTGACAAGTGGCCTCACATTTGTTGTTATTTTCCAAATTTCATATCTTTGCAGTGTTGCTAAGCAAAATTTCCCAAACTATTGTACATTTCAGTTATTCAAGACAAATTTAGTGCTTGTTGTAACGTTGTCTATCTATCAATGGAAAGGTACGCAGTTCTCCTGTGTATTCTAAAAGAAAAAAGTGCTTATTAACTAATTAGACTTCAGACTTTTGGTCCGGCTAAGATTGCCTTGGCAACTACTTGAAATTTCCAGCTAATTTATCACTACTGCATGGAGTGAAAAGTTGAAACTTGGGTCCATATACATCATGTTTTTTCGTCACATGATGAGCTGGTCCTCTCAAGAGCATTAGCTTCAGTGTCTTCCCTGCTGTTTCTTCAACTACTTGATGCCCCTCACATGGGGCAAAGCAACCTGCAGCAATAGCCAGTGGGCAATGCATGGCAATATGGCATCCATGGAGCCCTCACTGAGGGTAGCTAGCTAGCTAGTGCCCTTGATGGTTGACGCCTTCATTGAGTACCTCCTCGGCTCCTCCAAGGGAGAAAGTTTGGCGCATACATAGCACCATTTCACTTCCTCTGAAGAAATGAGCAGGGTAATCAATTCATGTGTAGAAGTCAGTAAACTTCTAGTACATGTTATAACCGTTCACGAAAAAAAAAGTACATGTCATTCTTTAAATAGCTTTATCATGTCATCTGCTATTCAATCGAATGGCACGAACGGTACGAGCTCGTAAGTCATCTGATTAGAAATCAGGATAGAGGTCGAAAAATTCTTAAGTTGTGTGACGTGAGAAAGTGACTGTGCATAGATAAAGTCAAACCAAACGCAAGTCAAATACATAACATCACACAAACCGTAACTGTCTGGATAGACACTTGATGCAGCATCCATCGTGCATGAATAATACATGTAAGACTTGGAAAACCGTTTGAATAATCCGCTTTTAGACTCAGAAAGTTATTTAGAGAATACGCTTTGTTTGTTTTGATTTTTAGAGGAACCAAAAGAGCAAAAGAACAGAGCCTTTATGTTAAAGTCTCTAGTCCACTTCAACCTCAAGATATGAGCTAGTCTTCTCTTTGAAGAGTTCAAAAATACAAAACAATCGCATAGCTTAACCACTACCGTCCTCTTGGTAGCACCATCCAGGAACATTGGACTGGGTACACAAGCTTCCTAGCTTTTCTCATGACCATTGGAGAGCAGTAAACAAAATTAGAGACTCTTAACTAATACTCCCTCAGTTCTTTTTTACTTGATATTTTGAATTTTTACAGTCCGCAAGATACAACTTTGATAGCTATTTTTATAACTTTATACTAAGATATACTAATAAAAATTATAATATTATAAAAGTATTTTAATGACAAATCTAGTAATATAATTGTTATATAGTCAGTATGAATAGTTTTAAATGTATTGGTGGTCAAACTTTAAAGTTCGAATTCTAGAAAGTCAAGAGAAGAAAAGGAACGGAGGCAGTAATTAATCAAGGGAGGCCAAGTACAATGTCTAAGGAGGCAAATCCGCGGCCTCTCAAGAATCTTAAATTAGTTTTGTGCCAGCCTTTAAATATCCCAACCAAGTTCAGGGCTCCTGTTACTATATTGCATTCTTCAGTGTGCAGGTTGGAGAAAACAATTAAACAAGTGTATGCAGATTTATGACAGAGACATGGCTCATGAACCGTGAGCGTGAGACAGGGGATCGATCAACCCCTAGATTGATGCTTAATTTTCTCCTAAGGCTCATTAATGGCTTCATTGGGTCCTGTAAATTATGTAAGGATAGCTAATAAAAAAGTTTACTGACATGAACAGGCAGGAAATTTACTAACGACGCATGCAGTGAAATTCAAGATCTGACATGGATATGCTTATATAAGGAGGAAAGACACAGTAGATCACACAAGTAGAGCACATCCATGCTGTGAAAAAGGAAGAGAAAAATGACCAGGTACCGCTGATCTTTAATTAAATCTACCTTGCTGACCATCTCCATTAATTTCCATGGTGATGTACTCATCATTTTTTTTGGAAAAACACACATATTTGCAGGACAGGACTAGCACGACCACACGACCGTATACATATAGCGTATATACGGTTACAATACAGAGATACGTACACACCGCATACTATTAAATGTTATGTTTACACTTCTCTTCCTTAATCATCATGCATGACATGGCACGTAGGTAATTAGTACATAATATACTACTAGGACAAAGTGCAAATCACACCCCGAGATTAAGCAAATTAAACATCACATACTGCCATGTATCCTCTATGCCGCCGCACTGGTGGCTCGGCGGCCGGGCTTGTGGCCGACGACCGTGGTAAGCGCGTTCCTGACGGCCATCGCGACTCCGCACCCCTTCATCATCCCCCTATCGCACTCGCGCTCCATCCCGAAGCACCTCGCCGCCTCCTCGTCGCCGGCCGAGAACGCGCGCCTGTGGGCGCCTGATGAGCCTCCCACCGCGGGAGACGACTGCACGGTGAACACCGGCGACATGGACGACGTTGACGACGACGACCAGGAGGAGGAGGAGGAGGAGAACGGCCACGTCCGGAGCCCCAGCCGTCGGAGGAAGGTGATCCTGGGGAGGATGGCGCCGGCGCCGGGCCAGCGCTTCCTGGAGGTCGCTGTCCTAGCGCCCTTGCCGCCGGCAGTGTAGTAGGAGGGCGGCGGGGTGAGCGGCGGGAGCGCGGCCGCGGAGGGCGAGCTCTTGGGCGTGCCCGGCTGCGACTCCCACAGAAAGGGCACGGAGCCGGCCGAGGCGACGCTGTAGTAGACCCGGAAGGACGGCACGGTGAGGGTGGCGGCCGCCTCCTTGGAGAGCATCTTGGAATAGAGCTTGCTCCCCTCCTTCACGTACAGGTCCGGCTCATCCTTGAAATTCGTGCACGCCATGGCCAACACTAGATTACCTCTCTTCTTGGCTAGCTTGGTAGAGAGATAGATGCGAGTCAGGTGCGTGCGAGGGAGAAGTGAAGGAGCTGACACTTAAGAATGAGAGGGTGCAGTACAGTGGCAACTGTAGCAAGTGGTTTTTATATCTCACTGCGTGGGTAGATCGGCTATTCATGGGCCGCCTATGGCACAGGGACTGAAATTTTCTTCAATCGTAAGTCAATTTTTCTAACTATTGGATCTAGATCTAGTCATTTATATCTCCTTCATCTCATATATAAACCCACCATCACCTCTTAATTCTAATCCCACTCCCACCCTCACCGTTGCCGCACCCCCCCCCTCGTGCGCGCACCCACACGCCACCTCCTACCCCTTGCTGGCTCTAACAGTGACACCGATAAGGCCCGCTGGCCAGCTCCACCCTCTGCTGCTTCTACCGTCTAATGCAGCTGCTAGCGGCAAGGGTGGTGCAGGCATTGCCCGCCTCCTCCTCCTCTACCTCGTCGCATCCTTCCGCATCTCTGACAACAGTGCTGTCGAACCCAGCACCACCTCCCGTTGACTCTCCTCCCTCCTCAGAGCTCATCCTTGAGCAGCCCCTGCTGCTACCTACCATCCACCTTTGTCCCACGGTCAAGACGGCGCTACTGCCGTCGCCACTCCTTCCTCTCTCTAAATTTGGAGATCCAGTAAATCCAAATCCTAACCGATGAATCTGAACCCTAACCCGGTAGCGGTGGGCGATAGTGGTGCTGGAGAGGAAGAAGACAAGCTCATTAGAGTTCGAATCTCAACACAAGATCCGAATCTTAGAAAATCGACTGAAACTTAAGCAACTTTTAGGTGCCTGTGCATTAGCAATACAGTTTGCAATTACGTACATCTTTAAAAAAGCTATTTGCAGTTGAGAAGAGTAGAAGGATGTAGTAGCTGTGACTTCCTGCTGCTGCTACTTTCTCTCTGGATGACAGGATAGAGAGAGAAAACGGTATGAGCCGAGCTGACTTTTGCCGTCCACCAACGAGCATCTGACACGGCATTGTTTGTAGAAATAATTAAGGTTATTGTGTGCATAAAAAATGAGACATAGATTGCGGCTTGCTGCTGTAAGCATGCACGCAGCAGGGTGGCAAAAAAAAAAAGAACTGAGATATTATCTTCTTTTTTTAGAGAGAACTGAGATATTATGTCTGTCTTTTTTTGAAAGGAGAACTGAGATATTATCTCCCTGCCTTTTTAATACAAGAAGGTATATATATGTATGTTCTTGTCACACACTGAGTACGTACGTAATGGTACATGTCACTCCGTTTAATTTACCGCGCATCTATGCCATTGTTTAGCTTGTAGTGGTTGAAAAGTGTATTAGTTAATTGTTTTTGCACATCAATTTAAACTAGTACATACATATAGTTTGGAAAATTAATGGCGCCTCGCCATCGATCGCCATGCCATGCAAGCACCCTGTTCCTCACGTAGATATGGTTTTATAATGATGGATGATTATGGTGATTATCGTCGCCGGCGCCGCCGCTTGAAAACGACCTGATCCATCAGTGTTCTCTCGCCTCTTCGCTCATTAATTTCTCGTTATAGCGTGACATTGCACAACAACTTTTCTTTATTTCTTATCAAGTCTTAAACTCATGCGTACTACCATTTATTTGGGGTACCATTTAAAAGAGATGTCATATTATCAATTAATTGTTTCTTGTGAAGACTACCGGTGATTATTTGTTTGGTATACAGCTTCCGTCCCGTAATACAAGTCCGTTTAGGATCCATGTGATTAAGGTTTTAAAACATCAATCATTAATATATATTAAAGTATATAAATTGACTAAATAAAAATAATGCTATTGAATTTATCTTACAAAATACTTTCATAATATATTTTTAAAAATTATTTTTACTAGTATATCATGATATAAAATCAAAGTCAAAGTGTTACGTTGGAGACCATAAAAAGTTAAAATAGACTTATATCGTGGAACAAAGGACGTAATATAGTTATGATAAAGTAATTCTATACGACTACTGACCGGAAGCCAGGCCAACTAGCATGGCATATGTATTTTGTGCAGTAAAAGGTCGTGTTTAAATTAGGTGCGTACGATTGAAAACCTATGTGGTAACTCAGTGATTAAGACTGTTCACTATCCTAAGGAGGTTCATTCTCCTAGAGTCTAGCAGATAGCTCAAAAATTTTAGGGAAGAAGAAACGACCTGATTGAAAAACCCAGCCTACTACGCCGGATACGCAGGGCAACATGACAAGCTGCAAGAAAGCAAGAGAGATCGACTGCTGCTGAACTCCAAACATTTGCCTAATCTTGTTGCAGGTTATACTCGTCTGCGGTACGGATTGCAAATGCAAGACGACGCCAAGTACATCCCTGCACAGCCGATGACTGACCTGCAGCGATATTGTCTCCAGTCCTTGGTCACCAGAATCCGGATCTACGATCTACCAGCAAGTAAAACGGCACACTAACAATTAAAATATCCGACGCCGGGGTCCATATGCATTTCGAGCAGAGGATCAATCGCAGTTAGTAGCAGACACTATTATAATAAACCTAATATTAAACGGTACATTACAAACAGTTTCTTAAAACTGTCAATGTTAAATACAAGCATAAACGGTTTTAGTTTAGATACCGTCTATGTTGCTATCAGCGTCAAAAACCGTCCATAAAGAGATAATATCACAGACGGTTCATGGTGAGGACCATCTGTAAAAGTATTACAGACGGTTCTTACCAAAAACCGTCTGTGATATTACTGAATATCACAGACGATTTGTAATACAAACCGTCTGTGATAATGAAGTTATCACGGACGGTTTGTATTAAAAATTGTCTGTGATAATTCCACTATATTAACTGCGCTTAGACCCGTTCGACCTTCTGTCTTAAATTCCGGATCTAGCTACTGCTTTAAGCTGGAGACAGGGGTTTTGATGCAGTGATTTGGTGAAAGGAGACTATTTGGTAAGAGTGATTGTAGATCTATTCATTTCTTGACTACCTATGGTTAGTAATTTATTCCTAATTACATTATAATTTAGATCTATAGCTTTTGGTGAAAGAAGAATTAAAGATGGTTTAAATCGAGCTAGCTTGATCTAGAGAGAAGTTTATTTCCATTTAAAGAGAAGTTTATTAACCATAGGTAGTTTATTAATCATAGATTTAGATCTAGAGAGAAGTTTATACATCTAGTATGGTTTAGGGTTTAGTCAATTCATAGTTTATTTCTACTTAATTTAATTTAATTAGTTATTCTTGCTAAATTGTTAATTATATGTGTAACGTAGGAGCAAAACTGGATGTACGCTGGGAACTGTGTAAGTGAAGAGTACATTCATGGCATGTCTGCTTTCACAAGAGCTGCCGAGAAAGATATGTTGAATAAGAGGTGTAATATATGTACTGTCTACACATTGACTACGATAATCTAAAGATGTTTAAGAACTGAGTACAGATTAAAGCACACTTGATTCGAAAGGGTTTCAAAAAGGAGTATACGTGTTAGACCAGTTATGATGAAGAGCAAACTACACAGGAAGGTAGTAATAATGATATCACCGACGAAGTCAATGATATGCTGCCGGATGATGTTGATTATGATTTTGATTTGGATGGGTTGCATGATGACAATCTAGATCAGATGCTTCGCAATGCAGAAGGGAAGTATGATGAGAGAGTATATTAAATCCTAGGGTTTAATGGAGGACTCGGAGAAACCTTTGTTCACATGCTACGAGTCAAAATACAGGAGGTTACCAGCCATGCTTGAACTGCTGAAATTGAAAGCAGGCAACGGTTGGTCCGATAAGAGTTTCACTACACTATTAGGTCTTCTAGCGGACATACTTCCGGAGGGAAACGAGTTGCCCAAAACCACGTACAAAGCCAAGAAGGTTCTTTGTTCACTGGGAATGGAAGTAAAAAAGAATACATGCATGTCCAAACGACCGTATCCTTTACCGAAAAGAGTATGCAAACATACATGCATGTCCGGTGTGCAACGCCTCCCGATATAAGCGTAAGAATCAATCAGATGACGACGAGGGAATAGAGGTGAAGAGAGGACCTCCTGCTAAGATGGTATGGTATCTTCATATAATTCCCCGATTGAAGTGATTTTTTGCGAATCTAAAGGAGGCAAAACTATTGCGTTAGCACTCAGAGGAGTGTAAGAATGATGGAATATTAAGACACCTTGGTGATTCTACCTAGTGGAGAAACATCGATAGGAGGTTTGCAGACTTCGGTGCAGAACCGAGGAATATAAGGTTCAGATTGAGTACAGATAGAATGAATTCTTTCAGTAACATGAGCAGCTAGCATAGCACTTGGCACGTGACTCTTTGCATGTACAACTTTCCTCCCTGGTTGTGTATGACGTGAAAGTATATTTTGTTATCGATACTTATCCAAGGGCCGAAGCAACTTGAAAATAATATTGATATGTACCTAGCACCATTGATAGAAGATCTAAAAATACTGTGAATCGAAGGAGTACAAGTATGAGATGCATACAAATAAGAAAACTTCACTTTATGCTTGTGGTTGTTTTGCACCATAAATGATTATCCTGCCCTTGCTAACCTATCATGTCAGAGTACAAAAGGGACAAAAATATGTACTGACTGCTTAAATGATACCAAGAGTGTGTGGCTGAAGCACTCACACAAAACCGTATACATGCGTTACCATAGGTTCCTTCGGAGGGCTCACCCATACCGCGGGATGAAGAAACAATTTGATAGCTCCAAGACATTTAAACGGAAAAGAGATTTATGATATTGTTAAGGATTTAGATCTTGTGCTCGAAAAGGGGCGTAAATCGACAACCTGTGATAAAAATATCTGAAAGAAGATATCAATATTTTGGGACTTACCTTATTGAGAGCACCTAGAAGTTTGCCACTGTATCGATGTCATGCATGTAGAGAAGAATGTGTATGATAGCTTGATTGGTTTCTTACTGAGTATGAACCCGTGATATGAATGTATATGACACACCCACATAGACTCGGCACCGCTCGGTATACAGTAAAAATCCCGCAATGTAGGAAGAAGGACGAGCAGTAATCCTTTGGGACACTGCCCCACCATTTACTGGGATCACTGATGAGCGCGCCTGAAACTGGATAAGAGTAAAGTCATCTACTATGTCGTCGGGGGCCATCTCCTTTTCAAACCCCACAAATGAGGAAGTGTCCCACCGCCTGGTAAAATATCCAACTACCTATTTTGTAATTACTCCATAACTTCATAGGAAGTGAAATGACATTTTCGGCTCTTGTAGGAAGCGTTGAGTGTAGAATCTTCCGAAGGCTTATTCCAGGCAATTAGGGAGAGAGATATACTCTTTGCGGCCCTGGGAAACAAAGATCACCCGGGTCGCACGAGAGGATTTAGTCTTTATGTTCCTTGGAAACATGATCTCTCTAGAGGACTCTAAAGCGTACCGGAGTAGGAAGAGAGCCAAAGCCGAGCATGAGGCATGGCTATAAGAGGACATTACAGCATCCTTTAGAGATGAGATGCAAAGGTATGTCAGAGATCAAATGGAAAGATACGACATGTCAAAAATCAAAAGGAAGCCAACGCTGTTCCTATGGTAGGTAGGCCCCCAACCATCAAAGTTGCTGCGCATCCAACCCAACCTCGGAAAGCGACCACCGATTTCCTGTTAATGACATCCTGATAATAATTATTATCTCCGGTATTCTCGATCCACTAATATGTCTATTGGAGTGGCTAATTTTGTATCGTTATGTAGGTGGCTACAAAGTGCAAACTCCAAGTGAGATATGCCTTTGTTGCCTTGTGGGCAGCTTGGGGCCAGGTATATCCATTCGGGCCTGGGTCCTTGGTACACGATATATCTCTAGTGCCAGGTTTTACAAAAGTGAATGTGGACGATGTTCATGCCAATTGTGAGGTCGTCCCGCTGAAGATACCCCCAAACGACGAGGTCATGACTCTAGGGTATGTCATTGGAACATTCATCCAGTGACCCCTAAGAGGGACAACTGCCTGGAGGCTCCTGCACCGGTGCCATATCCACTCAAGCTATCTACACCAGTACCAAATCCACAGGAGCTATCTACACTAGTGCCAATTCCATAGGAGCGATCCGCACCAAAGCTACCTGCATTGATGCTAAGTCCACTGGGGCTATCCGCATCGGAGCTACCTGCACAGATGTAGCAAGGGCACTGTGTATCCACATCTCATGCCTGGTTGGCTACTGTGAAGTTGACCTACAGCCGAGACGGTAAGGGAAAACTAAAGAAGACCAATGATGAAATGCCCTACTTGCTGTTGGCCTAAAAATTCATGCTAGGAGAGGCATTGGTCATCCCGAAAGAGTGCGTCCTAACCCTAGGAATGGCTTGCCAGAGATTGCATGCATGGTACATGGAACAGGCCAACAAGCCAGAGGAACAACGGCGCTCGGGTTCACCATCATGTTCATGGCGGATCATTTTTAGCGCAATATTCACGACTGTGTCTTCACGGTGACTTTCGAGGAACGCTTCACTCATTCGATGCTGGACACTTTAAGTTTGTACAATCACAGTCTATGTTCATGTAATGCCGATAAGTATCATATATATATAGCTCATTGCTTTTATGTGTGTGTGTGTGTATTAATACATGGTGACTAAAGCCAAAGTAGCGAAATCACCGATTGGTTTTCTCGACCCACGCTTGGTCACTATGGATACCATCAACGAGGATATATCATTCGTTGAGAATTACATCACGAATGCATTGGAGGCTTACCACAACAAGGAATTCATATTTATGCCCTACAACCAGAGGTAAGTGCTGCACTAGTAGCTATACTTATTGATTGTACCTTATAAGCAACACGAACTTAGGTTTAATGACCATAACAAGCCTATGTAGGTTCCATTGGATTTTAATTGTAGTTATACCAAAATGGAACAACGTAATATACATTGATTCCCTAAAGAGGTCCAAAACCATTTTCACAGTTGTCCAACAATTAATCGATAGTAAACACATTTGCTCCATGGATAACTCTATTGTAGTCTTTTCTTCCTAATGACTAAGGCTATCTTCTTGGAATCACATAGGTCATTCGTTATATACGTTGCAAAGGTATGGAAATCCAAAAGGATGGACGCCCTACGACACGATTTACATTTCTCGGTATTCGCTTGTACACATTAATCCTATATAACACTTCATAGTAATGCCTGTCAAACTAACAAATTCTATTTTTGAAGTGCCACTAGCAACTGCCGGGCAACACCTGTGGATTCTATGTTTGCCACAATATGCAACTGCTCATCGATTCTGCAAAGATCAATATTGATCCTCAGGTTAATTTGTCAATCTTGCGATAATTATTTCATACTTATCAATTTGAATATGTATGCACGACAATGATCTTCCTACTAACAGGTTCTGTCCATCGCTACAACTCCATTAGAACAGCCCGACCTCTTAGAGATTCGAGGACAATATGCATATTTATTGTGGTCTAAAGTCATAAAGATGGAAAATTCCATAATGTATAACAAATTTCACTGAGTGATTGAGCTTAATTATTTATATGTGTATTTCTTCACAGATAGATAATTTATTTCATTTCTATTAACTGATTTGTGGAATGGATGTTCTTGTTTCTGAAATGAATGAATGTGAATTGGATGTATTATACTGTGTTGATCTGCTAGCTTGTTTCAGAGAGCATGGCTAGCATTTCCTGAGGCTAGCCAACAAACAGAAATAGATTTAGAAATAGAAAAGAATATCATAGATAGTTATTAACTTGTAACCGTCTGTGATTGTTAACTATCACAGATGGTTTTTAATAGAAACCATTTGTGATATATTGATTATCACAAATGGTTTCAACTAAAAACTGTCTGTAATAGTATTCATCACAGATGGTTCGAAAGTCATCTGTGATGACCTCGTATTATTACTGACTCATAAACTCAGACGGCTCATGAAATCGTCCATGATGATATTTTTGAATCATCTGTGATGACCTTATGTGTAGTAGTGAGAACTAAAATTTGGTGAACAATTTATGAAGATATCATCACCCTGATGTCAGGCTAGGGCAAGGGCTAGAGCTTTTGGGATTTACAAGGGCCGGCCATATATTTTGGGTGCCATAGTGGCCTGTCAGTAGGAGACGACTGGTGGTGGAGCGGCGAGTAGTGGCTGAAGGTGGGTACACAATGGGTGAAAGGACGCGAGAGGATCAATTGCAGTTGAACTAAAACTGTGCATGAATGGACGATTTTCCCATTAGGGTTAAACTAGGAACTTCTTTTTTTTGTTTTAAGGAACCAATCAACTTCTTACCAGACTTCACACAATTGCTAGCTGTTTGACATATTTGTTTCTCCTCCGTTGTAGGTGTCTTTCGGCCTGTTTTTTTTTTGCTTATGGGTATAGCTTATGGCTTTTAGCTGAGATTTTGAATTTTTGGTTGTTCGTGATAGAGATTACGAAGAGAGAGATACTTGCATGTGATTTTGGTTGGTATAGATGTTAGGCTTTTAACGTGTATTACATTTAACTTGTAGACCCTGTCTTAAAAAATACTCCGTTTGAAAGTTAGGTACTATAACAAAAGCCAAAAGTCGCTTTTAAAAGCTGCAAAGAACAAACCCTTTGTCTTCTACTCCTGCCGATGAGCTTTGTCTTCAGTGTTGAGTTAGGATTAGGGCTGTTGAGGCATCGAACTTTGGCCCTGCAGTTGGCAGCGATGGGAAGATACTGAACTAGGTGTGGGGGAAAAGTCCCACGGCATGGACTAAGTGTCTGAGTCAACATGTAATCGAGGTATAAATATATACAATCCTAATCATAAAAAAAACTCCTCATACGGACAAAGTCGCCACGATTATGCTCCTAGGACATAGATATTGCCGATCCTCGTTAACAAATTTTCGTCTCTTATGTGCTTTTGCACTTGTTGTGATTGTTCTCTCATGTTAGGGCTACTGTCAGTTTCAACAAATGGCATCAGAGCCCAGATATCCTTGATACATCTTAGGACTCATGATTGCCGGGAGCACACCCGATGTGTTAGGAGATTTGTTGGGATAGTCCAATATCAATTGTGAGAGAAGGCAGGGCACGATTTTATAAGGGTAAAGGTGTACCCACATATCATTCTAGTCTTTTAGGGAAAATGGCCTAAGACCGCTTATAAGGTTGTTACTCTGTCAGTTGGACTTACTAGTTTAGCGAGCCTGAGGGCGAACACTGGTTTATTGGTCCTATGGCACTGACGCTACATAACACGGAGACGAGGAAGAAGGTGGCAGACTTGCAGGTGGCAAGGAAGGTAATGTTTGCACTGTTCTTTTTGGCTTTTAGCTTCAGCTTCTCTAAGCCAAAATAAATAGGGTGACTTCTCCAAGCGGCTTCTCGAAGCCGCTTCTCCAACAGCTTATCGAGTCCATCGGCGCATGTGTCATTCGTGTCAGCGTCTCTATCATCTATCACCGTATCAAAAAGCATAGTCAAAAGTCATCAGTCGTAGCGTAACAAGAACAAGGCCGTTTTATTGAGTTTTGGTTTTCAATGGTACATAGTGGCGGCGACATGTTTGTCAGGCAAAATAGGTGCGGTGGTAGCGACGCAGTCTAGTTCAGTGCATGCGAGGGATCAAGGGAGGAGAGAGTGAATGTGGTAGGCATTACAGTTAGGCCTATAGGGATTTTTAATCCACTGCTCTTCTTTTTTCACAAAAAGGTGGTTAGTGATATAAGCAATGCCTTCCTCTTGTTTTTAGCACTAGCTAGTTAGTGGGGTCTAGATCCATATGTTAGCGAGAGAAATCAGTGACAAAAAACGAAATTCACACCGAATCATCCTGTTACAGCAGAGTGTGCCATACTACAACAAGACGCATAGGTGTACGTGTTTAAGGATGGACAGGTGTGCGCGCGCACCATGACGGTACAGCTCATTTAGACTTATAATTCTAGCTTTATCTTTTTTTTACTGTAGTGGTTGAAAATGTATTGTAACTTCTGTTAGTGTTTCAACGTAATTAAATTTAAAATTTTTTGAAAAGTTATATTATCGTGGATAATACGAAAGAATAAGAGAGAAAAAAAGGCAAAAAAATCCTAAAAAGCTAAAAAAAGATAAATTTAAGATGCTAGAAGTTAGAAATTTAAAATAGAAGTTTGTTAGAGCAGAGACACGAGGTAGCTCGGCCACAGCAGTAGTAGTAGTTAGGGAAGAGGTACGCAGGCAAGATCCGAGTTATTGATGCAGATATGCATCATGCATGACAGGTTATCATCACGTGGGTGCGTGCACATGCATGACCAGTCTCAAGATACACGTACTGATGTACGTACTGCACAATTATTTGAGGGCAGGATTTTACCCATTACTAATTTACTCTGAATTTGAGATGTTATCAGAGCAGAGTACATTTTGAACGGTTTAGTCAAATCTGGCAGGCCGGGTCTCTGGTGAGCTCCAATTAAAAGATTAGTCGATCCGGCCAAAAAAAATGTCATTTCATGTACGATAAATCCGATGTTATTTAGCTAATCCTACTTCTCTGTGATGCTACTGAACTGGTGTCCCTCGATAATGAGGCCAATAGTATGTTTGTCCTTGTGCATATAAGAGCAAGTCCAATAATAGAGTCAAGTGTTTGACTATAAGTTAAGTTATAAGAGACAAGTTATACAATAATTTATCTACAAAAAGTTTTTTATTATTATGTGGTATCATGTCTCATATTCTCTTTCCTATTCCTCCTCACATACATTTATTATCTAGACTCACCACTGCATAGACTCCCGTGCCCAGCTTGTTGCTTGCATGAGAGCCAAGCTCTCATCTGTCTCCTCTCTTCTCTCCTCTACATCAGCAAAAATGCTGACTAACTTAGCTATAAGACCATTATTATTGTACTTACTCTAACGCAACGTCGTTCGTGCCAAAGTCCACACCATTTATGATGTGTTAATATATGTCTCTGTGTAATCATCGTGTGGTGTGGTTGCTTTCGTACTCTACTTTTACATGGAAAAAAGGGGAAAAGAGGAAGAAATAATGAGTTATGAAGGCCCAATTGAGAAAGCTGAGTTGACGACAAAAGGGGAAAAAGAAAGTAGGGAGCCGTGGAGTGTCGAGCAACGCTGCAACAGCAAGAAACACTAGCCATGCATACTGTGTGTCGATTTGGTTGTTTAGATTATATATGGCGAAAAATAATAGATACATTTTTTCGGTTATGGATGATTTTTGTTCTAGCATGACCATTTGTGTGAATGAATCGAATACCGATAAGCCAATTTGAAAAGACTGTCCCGAAAAACCATTTCAAAAAGACGATAAAGAAGACGTCCTGTTTATTTGTTTAATGGAAGCTATAAATCATAAACTGAAAAGAACAGAACTAATGATTTTGACCTTCTTCGTGGTGATTGTGGAATCACACCGATTAACAAAGTCCTGTTTTAAATAGCGATGGCTTCTGGTTTTCAGAAGCCAAAAGTTGTTTGGAATGTGTTGGTTTTTTAATGTGGCTTTTCTCTCTCTCTCTCTGTCTTCCTTTTTACCTTTTTACTTTGCATTATCTGTGGAGATATAACGGTGTTTTCGTTTTTCTAATTTTTCCTTCATTTTTAATTGAATGCATCTGAAAAAACTAACAGCCGCTACAGTGTCATTTCAGTCAAAAGCCACAATACTTTAGAACAAAGACTGAAGTTGAAGTGCTAGTCTGTATTTGAAATACAAAAATTTCATATAAATCGGTACAATTCATTTAAATTCTTGTAAAATTCCTCGGTTCCGAACATCATCACCATTTCTTTTGTAAGCCCAATTTGATTAGGCCCAACTATAATGGTAATTAGGCTTTACGTCCCTCGGTCGTCTTTTAAAGTAATTTGGGCTAACTTAGAAGATCTTTATTGGGCTTTCTAGCATATTGCTAGAGCTGCTGATTTACAATTTAGTATTCCCACGCGCAAAAATAGCACAATTCTCACCTAAGCATGCAAAGATACTACTGGGTCAATTCTTTTGGACTCCAGTTTATGATTATTTTTTTTACTATGATTTACTAGTGCAATACATAGTGATTTCAAAAGCCATTAAGAACACGGCCACTGTGTACAGGATTTGTTGCTGGGAAAGTGCAGAGATGTGTGATTGTGTGCTTCACGCAGTTATTCATCCTGGCAGGCAACTGAGTGACATATCACAAGTGAAAAACATCTTCTAATGGAAAACCAACCGGTCCAATTCACATGGAGATCCATGAGTCGTTGGATGCAGAGGTATATATATATATTGGACTTAAGTTGTGCATGGTAAATGGTTTGTTGGCTACATACAAGGGTTTTGATCTGGAACCGGTCGATATGTCCGAGTGGTTAAGGAGACAGACTTGAAATCTGTTGGGCTCTGACCACTCAGGTTTGAACCCTGCTGTTGACGTTCGTTTTCGTCCCTATTTTTCCCTTTTCTTTTGTGTGTACTGGCTTTAGCTTTTTTTTCCTTGCATTTTAACCACTTGTAATATCTGAGACTCCAAACTACGTCTGGTTGGTGTCCCAAATCAGTTGTTAGATGCTTTAATTCAATGACAATTGACTGTAGTTAAATTTAATACAAGCAGATGAGAGGGGCTCTTGTGCTTTGAGTCTTGTGGAGAGCCATGCAGAGAAAAGCGAGAGGAATAGCAAGAGAGAAAGGCAAGAGCTTCAGAGAAAGATCTGGAGAGAAGCAGGTGCGCTATTTGGTGGTGAGTGATTTGTCTCTCTCTAGGATAGTTGTCTAGTTGAGAGACTGTAAAAATCGACACAAATACAATACAAAGCAAGTTCCCAAAACCCTAGATGCGTTCTTGTGCTTGCTTGTGATCCCACTTCTTGTGGCTTTGATTTGGCTTCTATTATCCGTCTTTCCTGCTTGCTTTTTGTCTTAGTTTGTGAAACACCCCATGTTTTTAACTAGCCTTAGTTGCTAACCTCAAAATTTAAACACAAAATTAACAACGTAATTAACGAAGAAATTACATGCCATTTCTATTGTTAAAATATACAACAATTCAATCAAGCAAAAGAACGATTAAGTACAGGGATATAACCAACATCATACAACCAATTTACTAATTTACATTCATGTACAGACATACAATGAATACAGTGAATACAATTACAATTAACCAGATACTTTGGAATCTTCAAATTGGGCATGAGCTGGAGTAACCAACATTTAATAGTTGCGAGAAGAACCACTAATAGGAGACTGAAAAAGGCCGAACAAAATAATTGATCGAAAGCCAAGTTGCCGTCAAAACCCTCGTTAGGATAATAAAAATGGGCATTTCGCTCATCGAGATACCTGACCATCTAGGGCCAGTCGGCACCTCTCATAGCCATAGGGTTTCATCATCAGCATTAGAAACACACTTGAATCATCTCCAAATTCCTTTTACACTGCCATCCAACCTAGTAAAAATGATTTATTGAAATATCAGAACCACCCACACTGTGGCAATAAAAATCACCCAAGCACAACACTAGCCACAAGTGAAAGGGATAAGGCTGAGCGAGAGACCACAGAGGGAGAGGGGGAGAGAGTCTAGCATTTTCACCCATAACCTGGCCACAGCCATCACCAGAGCCAGCAACATCACCAATAGATCCACCTTCTTCTCCCCTAAATCCCTAGCCCATTGTCGAGAAGAAGAAGAATGGAGTGAAGCACGACAACCGAACCAAAGGAGGACGACAACACTTGGAGGAGAAGGAGCCGATGAAGAGGAAGAGCGGTGCCAGGAGGAGAGCAACCGAACCACGCACCAGCCAACTGGAGAGCAACCAAACCACACACGAACCAATCGGAGAGCAACCGGGCCACGCACAAGCCAACAGGGAAGAACCAAACCTCAGTTCTACGCCAAATCGAGCCCAACATCATCCTACAAGGTAGCCCCCACATCCCATTTCGATCTTTGACATCATCATCATGGGACCACACACACATGCAACCTCACATTCACATGCATCACATTAGGCATCACATCCACACTTGTAGGCTAGAGCAGTGGAAGAGAGCAAAGGAGGGGAGTAGAATATACTAGAGGAGAGGCAGGCCATAGCATCGGCGTTCTCACCGCCAGCCACCGCACGCACCTAACGGCCACCCCGTGCTCCCTGGCGCATGAGGAGGCCCCGAGCCCCATCACGGCAAGCCAAACCAGCTCAACCACCTTCACCACCTCAACCTCAATCATTATCCAAAAACAAAATTCAAATCAAAGACTAAATCGAATGCAAAAGACAAGATTCAAAGTAAACTAAAAAGGGGAATGAGAGTAAGAGGGAGGAGCATCGGATCCAAGGTTGTCAAAATCTCGATTCTATCATACGATCCAAAATTGATTAGACTGATTCAATTCTATGGTAGAATCTTAATATGGTGGAATCTTAATGTTCTTACAATTCTACCCAAACTTTTGTAGAATCATGATCAAAATTTTCATACGATCCTACTCGATTCTGTCGATTCTATTGTTTTATTATAAATAATTACTTGTGTACTTCCTTTTAATTGAAAATTTTAACTTTGTTCTCTTTATGTTCACTATAATTATCATCAAATAACACATGATCTTATCTTTACTCTACAATTTGTACAGAAAAGTGCAAAACACGTAATTTTAAAAATGAAGTAGTGTTATAATACACTTTAGATTTTTAAAATATTTATTTGGTAGAATCAGGTAAGATCTTAGATTCTACATTGATTTTACGATTTGCGATCGTAAGAGTTCTGCCAGGAGAGAGGGCAGTGATGCGGCACCAGGGAGCTGGCAGCCTGTCGGCCCGGATCGACGTAGGAGGATGGCAGAGAAACCGAGAGGTAGAGGAAGTGAGTGAGTAGAGTGAATGAGAGAGGAGGCGTCGGGAGTAATGGTTTGAGCCCATTCGACCAAACGAATGAGAAGAGAGGAGGGAATAGAGAGATACACATGTGTGTGTGTGTGTGTGTGTTTATATATATATATATATATATATATATATATATATATATATATATATATATATATATATATATATATATATATATATATATATATATATATATATATATATATATATATATATATATATATATATATATATATATATATATATATATATATATATAGGACAAGTGTTTCATGCACCATGGTGCCTAGGCACCCATATCAATACTCGTTGATTTGCTTTGAGATTAGAACGTTTGATGTGGGTATCTTCATATACCCATAAAAAAGTATATTTGAGATGTCAAACTCCGAAAAAAATTAAATTCAACTTCAGTTTAATTAGTTTGAACTATTTTTATGGTATATACTCACTGTAGTCGCATTGAATTCAAAAGTAGTTCAAAACTTACTTACCATAAATATATTAAAGGTATAAAACATTTTCATACCCAAACTCAAAAAAATTATCAATCATACACGTGTATCGGATGTGGGTGCCTAGGCACCATGGTGCCTTACGTAATTTTCTCTATATATATATATATATATATATATATATATATATATATATATATATATATATATATATATATATATATATATATATATATATATATATATATATATATATAGGAAAAATACTTATTACTCCCAGTGTAATTACACCCACCTCTAATATACCACCTAAACAAACTTGAAATACTCATTTATCACTTTAGGTATACTCATATACTAATTATAAGATACTCCAATGTGAACCACACGAAAAAATTGCAAAGAAGTCTATAGTTTTAGCGTATTTTATAAATACCTTTATATACGTACATAAAAAGGAGTATGTCAAAAAAAATATGCATATACCACCTCTGAAAAATTGTTCATACCACCTATATAGTATTAAATACTAGTATACTACGTACATACCTCTGAGATATTACCTATGTTGAGAGATACGACATAGGGTGTTCGGGAGTAGAAAAGAGGCTTCTCACAACATAGGCTTCTCCTATAGGAAGTCTCTTTTCTACTCCGGGTGTAATTACACCCTATGTCGTATCTCACAACATAGGTAGTATCTCGCGTAACGGAGAGTATGTACGTGTAGTATACGAGTATTTAATACTATATAGGTGGTATGCATATTTTTTTGACATACTCCTTTTATGTATGTATATAAAGGTATTTATAAAATACGCTAAAAACTATAGACTTCTTTGCAATTATATTTATATATATATATATATATATATATATATATATATATATATATATATATATACATAGTATAAATAATCAGGCACCTAGGTGTTTGGACACCTAGTCTCTCTACCTTTGGATTGCTTTTAGATGCGTGCTAGTGTGATTGAGACTTTCCATCTATGATTAAGACTTTCCTTCCATGATTGATTTAGCATGCCTAATATATTACATACCATACATACCATTGCTCTAGCACGTATCTAAAAGCAATCTAACTACAGGAGCCTAGGTGTCAGGCACCTAGGTGCCCCATTTCAGCCTCCTATATATATATATATATATATATATATATATATATATATATATATATATATATATATATATATATATATATATATATATATATATATATATATATATATATATATATATATATATATATATATATATATATATGCATTGAGTACTCTAATATATGTATAATTGCATACATGATCAATTAGGTAGTATTTGACCTACATAAATTTGATAGTAACTATTCATAGATACTAAACGGGAATAATATTAAGAAACTAGCAAACAGATGGCAGGTATCAGAAAGCATTTAATTGTAAATCGAACAATCGGTTAAATTGACCTAGGGAATAACTACGGGAATGCGTCAACCTAGTATATCTTTTATGTCTATAAATTAAACGTAGCATATGCATTAAATGCAGGAAACGGATCGGGTACGGAAGAAGGGTTTCACTCGAGCGTACCTGAAACTAAAAACTGCTACCAAATCACAAGCAAGTATGCCTTTGATCATTTTGATTAGCGTAAATTTGCATAAAAATAATTCTATACTAGATTTATATCATTCTCTGCATAAAATGAATTTTGGAATAAATTATGTGATTGATGTGAATAATGATGAATAAGAAAGGGTAGGCAGTTGGTCGAGCAATTGTCCTAAGATAAATAACTTGTAGGTGGAGAGTGCCCCAGAAAGAAAACATAGTGGCAGGTGTGGTGTCCTCTACATATGGATATTATATAAGGATAAACCAACTCTCACTCGTGTAACAGACCATATTTATCGTATCGACCGTGGTCCCGTTGAAGACAGGTAGAGCTCAGTTACCTTATCAGTTGCTATACACTACACATAAGTAGAGTATATGATTATGAGGTTGGGTAAGGCCAGAGAAGGCAAAACCCAGGTGCCTATAAGTGGCGTGGTGTAGTATCAAGTAAAGGTAAGACTGGCAGCCCCTTAAAAAGCTAGCCCAAATATATATGTTCACTCTGCCGAGAAGTACTGCTAATCTGAAAAACAAAACAGCAAAAAGATGTCTTGCCGAAACAAGGAAAACTGCACCCTGAAAGTAATCGGCAAGAAGGTTTTTTTGTTTACCGAAAAGTGCTCTCTGCACTCAAAACCAATTGGCTGAAATGAAACACAAAAGAAAGATTTGATCGCTAGCAAATGAAGACAGAAATGAGAGGCTTCAAAAGAACCGAATGCAAAAGAAGACAAAATACTTGCCAGGCCGAGAACTAACTAAAATGGCCAATCAAAAAGAAAAGACTTGCTTTGCCGAAAAGTAAAGAAAAGAAGCCTGCAGTCTGAGAGAGCGGAGAAATGATCAAGTGGTTGTTCTCCTTCTCAGAACAGCACAGACAAGACTCAAGCTTTAGTTCGGCTGGCAAGAACAGAAAAGAACAAATTAATAGTGTTGTTCGACAGGGTCTAGGGCAGAGCAATAGCTAGCTGCAAAGAGAGCAAAACACACTTTAAACCACAAACGCAATAGGACTGCATGCAGAAAATAAATTGCTCTCATGAATTCACTAGCCAAATGGCTTTGATTCAGTTTCACATGAGAAAGCAAAGAAACAATGCAGTCACCTGAGCACAAAAGTTCTCCGAATAAACAACAAGAACTCTAATCCAATGAAGAGCAGGGAATAAAACATGAAACCATTGCTTCTCACAGAATTTTTCAATAGATACAAAGAGAGGAATGATTACATGTGGTCCTTCTTACAACCATCGCCCAAACAAGAACACACACTCAAGACTACCCCATACGCAGTTACAAATCAAGGAGAATCAACATAGGCAAGAGAGGCAAAAACAAAGCAAACTCTAAAACTCTACCAACCTGTCTCTCAAGCCATCTCCCTAGAATCCCACTCTCATTTTTCATGAAAGCTACTAGAGAACACCCTCTCTATTTATAGCCTCCACTAATGGGTTTACAACCCACTTTACCCATTAGCTCTCAACAACTCATGGCGCTTTATCCACAATCCACTTCCTTTAGTGCAGCTTTGCGTATTCACCAAAACGCCCCTCGTGCACCTTTCAGGAAGCTTCCTCATTCCTTGCCCTCCAAGCCACGCAGTCACCTCGAGTCCTCACCGTCTTCAACACATCCCGACCGCTCCGACCTCAGCACCGCCTGTGCCTAGTCCGGTCATCCGTGCCTCGCCACGACTCCACCTCGATGTCCTGCAGCCATCACAGACAAGAAACACATCACATAGCACCGCTTGACACATATAAACACAATTAGCATCAATAAATCATACTTACGCATGAAATGGCCCAATTGACCGATCGGGAAGAAGAATACACCTCAAGTCCGACTATCCACACCCGACTGAGCCAAATGCCGATGTGGCACGAAACGCACCAACCAAACTCAATCTTTCCAAAACCCTTGTCAATTACTCATCACAAACATGGGGTCATAACCACATGGTCTCTCAATCTCCCCCTTGATGAGTATATTGACAAACCCAGAAAAAGCGCAAAGTTGAGTTTGAAAGAGTCAAAACATGGTCCAAAAGAAATCAAAGAAGCTTATGACCATGTCGACAGAAGGAACACTAGAGCAACAACAGAAAGAGCAAATTGTTCTCCAAAGCTCTAGACGGTTCCCAAATGGCTTTTTCTCCGCTATTCTCCCCCTTTTGGCAATAAACACATCAAGGATGCAAAAGAGAGAATAAGGTCACAAAAATGGATGAAATGGCTGAATATTTAGAGCCATAAAGATTATCCAAAATGACCATGTGAGAATTACATCAAGCCATAACATATCGGAGCGTTATCAAGATCATGACAAAGCATGTATAATCAAGCTAAGCCAAATAAGTCACAATCTGAAAATTTAGTCGAATTCCTTAGCATGTCAAGTCAGTCATGATTCTAGTCTAGCTAGAGGTATCCATAGATGATGCAGGCCATGTCAATAATCTAAGTGGAACCAAGAAGCTAGTATTGAGTCAATTTAGAGTGATATAAGTTCAAGAATGAGACATTTGTTCATGTACTTATAAGTCTTGTAATTTTAGCAAATTGAGCACAATTGACATGTTTTTCATGAGAAATCTCATGATTGGTTCCAACCAGATTTTCGTTTAGTCATGTGCTAGATCTCAAGCCTTATGCGACCACTCCAAGCGAGAAGCTTAAGAAGATGATCTTGGTCAACCAAAACTTCCCCTAAGTTCATGTCTAGTGCAATGGCAAGCCATCTCATGAGAAAGGATTGGTGATATCAGTGTTTCCGCGCAAAAGAGATCTTTTTGCATTCTTAAGGTTGTACTAACTCATGCTTCATCAAAAACTAGTATAGCTCAATCTAAAGCTCAACAAAGATTCAAGACTCAACTCAGCCTATTTGACATGGCATGAATCATAAAGAGATAAGTAAAGAGAGACTAGTCTTAAGAGCTAACATGACATGAATTAGTTCAAGTTGAGCATTTTAATCAACCTATCATGGCAAAGACTTGACTACACATATAGCTAACATGACCTGTGTGTGTGTGCGCGCGCGTGCGCGCGCACGCATATACATGTATATATATATGCATATATGTATATATACACACACACACACATAGTTACTCCCTGTGTTGTATCTCACAACATAGGAAGTATCCCATGCAACGAAGGGTATGTATGTGTGTATTCGAATTATAAGACTATCTAGGTGGTATGTATATAAGTATATTTAGATATTCTCCTTTTTACATATGTATATAAAGGTATTAGTAAAATACGCTAAAAACTATAGACTCCCTTGCAATTTTTTTCATATAGTTCACATTGAAGTATCTTATAATTAGTATATAAGTATACCCAAGTAATAAAGGAGTATGCCAAGTTCATTTAGATAGTATATCAGAGGTGGGAATAACCACACTTGGGAGTAAAAGGTATTTTTCCCTATATGTATACGTATATGTATATACGCATATATATATACGTACACATATATGTATGTATACATATATACGTATATGCGCATCTATAGATACGTGTGTGTGTATATATGTATATACATTTATGTGTATATATGTATATGTATATTTATGTATACACACACGTGTGTGTATTGGAAAATGGTTTGTACTCCCACTTCTTATATACCGCTTAAGTGATGTTGTTATATCTTTTTATCCTTTTGAGCATACTCTAATAATGATTATAAGATACTATAAAGTGAGTTGCATGACAAATTTTACCAAAGTCCACTCTTTATAGCATAATTTGTATATATACTTCTTTTATATACGGAAAGGGTTTATAACAAAAATAAAGGGCTCCGATGAATTTTTTCAACCAAGTCACATTATAGAATCTTAGAATTAGTATTTAAGTATACTAAAAGTGATAGAGATGTATAACACATTCATTTAAGTGGTGTATTAGAAGTGGGAGTATATACTCCCAATAGTACGAAATATTTGAACTTGACTTCCAAAAAATTCCAAAATTTTTCGCATGCGATGCATAGGGGAATATCTATTTTATATTATGTTACCCTAGCACCATGGTGTCCCAGTTAATTCTACTATGTGTGTGGGGGGGTAAATTTTCTTACATCTCCCCCTAGGGCCTAGTTATTACTTCTCCCCTTGACCATACTCCCCAACCTAGAGTAGCTAAGTTGGAAGTAAAATCAATCCTTGTTCATACATGGGCTTTTCTGGTACGAAATGGGCCACTTCAAATATGTTCATTGCTCTAACCCAAAATACAGTTAATCCGGCATGGGCTACATGAGGTCCAAGTAGTTTACCAGACAAATTGATTGGTCTAGCATTCCCAGCCCACCAAGCAAAGTTAGTGGTTTCTTGGTCATGACCAGCTAAAACGAAAGTTCCATTAAAGAGCATTTCCATGTGGTAGAACTGCCACAAGGAATATAAGATTTTTATGAGGCTAATCCTAACCTACCATCCATGCACGAATACGTGTGTTTAAAAGAATATTTTTGGTGTAGAAAGTCTCAAATTCAAGATCTTCCACTGCATGGATTTCCTAGGAAACGAAATTATAGGCACATAGGTTCAGAGCCAAGCTGACTACACCAATAGCACTCATCCATAAACAGGTGATGGGTACAAATAGCACATAGAAATGTAACCAACGTTTATTGGAAAAGGCAACACTAAAGATTTGGGACCAAAAGCGGTTACTAGTGACCATTGAATAAGTTTCTTTATCTTGAGTTGGGTTAAAAGCTCGAAAGGTATTTGCACCATCACCGTCCTTGAATAGTGTTTTCTATAGCTGCCTTATGAATAGCAAATAGCAGAGTCGTACCTAATACTCTGGCAACTCCCAACATATGATATGGGTTCAACGTCCAGTTATGAAACCCTTGGAAAAAGAGGATGAATCAAAATATCCCTGCTATGCCAAAACTTGGCGTAAAGGACCAACCATATTGCCCCCAATGGATAAATAAGGAACACAGAAACAAAAACAGCGATCAGAGCAAAGGATGAAATTGCATTATAAGGCGCAGTTGAATTGACCGAGCAAGTTCAAATGGACATAACATGAAACCTATTAGTGCAAAAGCCCCATGGAGAGCAACAAGAGTCCACAGACCCCCTAATTGACACCAACGAGTAAAATCCCCTTGCACTTTCGAGCCCCATAGTAGCAACAAAGAGTGTGCTAAACTATTGGCAGTGGTAGAAACTGTTACAGTTAAGAAATTACAACCTTCCAAATAGGAACTAGCCAATCCATGGGTGTACCAAGAAGTTACAAAAGTTGTCTATGTAAACCAACCCCCTAAAGCGAAATAAGCACAAGGAAAGAGCAATAGGCCAGACCATCCTACAAAAACAAAAAGGTCCATGACCAATCGTCCATAATATCAAATAGATCGTTTTCTTCTTTAGTAACTCTACCAAGTCAAAGTGATCCTCCTATTCAATTACTTCAACTATTTCCGAGCACCTCATAGCACTTCCAAGGCATACAATAGTTTAATTATCTATGGATGATTTCTTTCGCATACAATGCCCTTTTTCAATGGTCTCGAAGATAGAAATTTTTTATTTTATCTATAGGGTCACAGCCGAGGTCATGGTAAATCCATGAATATGATTTGATTAGTTTTTCTTATACTATAGAAATAAACATTTGAATTCAACATTATTCCATGACTCCTATTTCAAAGCCTATCCTTTAAGGGTAAAATGAAAATAAAAGTAACCACTCTTTTCTCACTCGCTCGCTATTGCATGGGTTGAAGAACAAAACTAGGATTTTGAAGAAAAAAAAGGAAAGATATTGAAAAAAAATCGACTTTTGAAATAAATCTTTTCGTGTAGCGGAAAGGAATTGCGATTTGTTTCTTATTCCTATAGAACACCTAGTAACAAGAATATGAAATCATAAATAGCGAAAAATTCTTGCCTTGCATGGTCTAAGGGCCTGTTTATATTAGATTCTGCTTAGACAAGCTAGAAGCCAATATAAACACCCGACTTTTCGAAGTGACTTTTCCACTTCTCTCACTCATGTCTCGCCAATACTTTTCTTCAACTCCGAAGTATTTTGATACAAATAGTTGAAGTTAATTTTACGAAAGAAAATAAGGCAGATTATGGGAGTGTGTGACTTAAATTATTGATTTCTTCATTCTCGATTCTACGAGAATTTTTATGAAAGGATTTCATTTGCTTCTCTTCCATGGAAGTTTCATTTTCCCAGAATGTATCCTAATTTTTGGCCTAATTCTTCTTCTAATAATCGATTCAACCTCTGATAAAAAAGATAGACCTTGGTTCCATTTGATCTCTTCAATAAGTTTAGTAATAAGCATAACGGCCCTATTGTTCCGATGGAGAGAAGAACCTATAATTAGCTTTTTGGGAAATTTCCAAACGAACAATTTCAACAAAATCTTTCAATTTCTTATTTTATTATGTTCCATTTTGGATTTGGATCTTTTTGTATTTCAAAATAGTGAAAAAGTCAAATAAGTGGTGCAGAGGGTTACGGGCATATCACGCACACCATTCTCGCTCCAATTTTGCTCACACATCTCTCCTCACTTCCCCCACCACTCGTGCCCTCTTTCTAAAAGCCACTTCTTTCAGCCACTGCTATTCATTTTCAACCAAAATCCATTAACCACAATAAAAAACCATCAGCTGTAATCACTATGAATAGGCTCTAATTCTAAGAAAATATAAAAATCTACTTATACAATTTTGTCTACATCAAATTTATATACCAGAATAGTGGATAGAGGCATCATTCAAGGAGTTGGGTCTACTTGCTTTATATTTCTTTCCAATTTTATGGTGGCTTTGATAGGAACCCTTTATGCTTTGTTGATAAATAATCGAAAAAAGAGTTTTTATTTTTATATAACTTGCTTATTTTATTATAACAAGTCCTTTATGGAAATGCCCGCCAAAAAGAAAATATATTTGATTGTTTCTTAGCCAATATAAAATTTTAGAAAGAAAAAACAAGAATTTTCTTCTTTTATTAACATTAAGAAAAAAGAATATAACTAAAATGGAATTGGCAATATAATTTTTATGGACTTTTGAAATAAAAAGGAAGGATTTTTTTTTGCAATCGTTACTTCTTGCCTTTGTCATATCAGGGAAACCTTTTGATTTGGAACGGGAGAGACGGCTAAGTGGAACAAAGAGAGATGGCTGAGTGGACTAAAGTGACACACTACTACAGAAAAGGCTATCACAGACGGTTCAAAAACGTCATCACAGACGGTTTTGTGAACCGTCTGAATTTATGGGTCAGTAATAATACGAGGTCATCACAGACGGTTTTCGAACCGTCTGTGGTGCAAATATCACAAACAGTTTTGTTGGACCGAAATGGCGACAGAGGGGGGTGAATGTCGACTTTTAAAACTTGCCCACAACAGTATTTACCAAAAGACTATTCTCTTCGATAGCTATGAGGAGCTATGAAGAAAATGATCATACTCACTGGAAACTCATGGATACTGGGACTCTGGAAAACTTCAATTCATCAAGGAAAGAAGGATCAAGTACGCATACCAAAGAAGAAAAGGCAGGGACAAACTAGACCAAAGCAGGAGGGGCGGTCTGACCGCAAGTGACTGGGCGGTCGACCGCTATTCACTTGCCGGTCTGACCGCTTGACCATTGTCGGTCTGACCGGTGCTTCCCGGCCGGTCAGACCGCCAAGTAAAGCCTGGTCAGACCGGACTCCCTGAAATTCCAGCCCGACAGACTGAAACAACTGCGCAGAAGGACTCAAGAATTGAGATTCCGACCAATTAAAAGACTTGCAGACAATTTCCCTTTGCCAACAGTGAATACACCTACTCTAAATAGCAGAGAGACATCACTCAACAAGAAGAAACAACAATAGCTCAAGAAATTCAGATTTGATCTCAAAACTGAAAATTACAGAGAGCCACAACAAAACTCCAAATTGCCATCTCAATTTAGATCCTTTGGTCAAGAAACTTTGAGGATAGCTACTTAATAGCCACAGGACTTACCATGCCAAGTTTCAAGTCATCTTATGAGGGGAATCACGATTTTCACCAAAACCCTAGAAATGCCAAAACCTAAACAACTATAGAGGCTTCACCAAAATCCAAACTCCTCACAAATCTTTGATCCTCTGGCCATGAAACTTTGAGGGAAGCTAATTGATAGCCTCAGGATTCTAGAAACCAAGTTTCAAGCCATCACACGAAGAGAATCAAGAACAGCACCAAAACCCTAGAAATGCAATGAAGAACAGAGAAGGCTCCAAATGGAAGAACTGAAATTAAACTTGGCTTGCTCTTAGGATCAACTAGCCAAATGGCTTTTGAATATCTCCCATGTCATAGCAACCCATTTTGGACCTTTCCAGCAAAAACCAACTCAAAAACAGAAAATCAAGAAATCACTCCAAACAGAGAACGAAGGAAAACAGCACGAGCAGTAAGAGATAAACTTGGATCTTCATTCCAAATCAAAAGAGGATTACAGAGGAGTCCCGACACGCTGGACATTAGAACAATGGATGATTACATGGTGGCTCAACACATCTCCTACCTCTCCTCTCCAATCTCTAGAACTCAAACCAAGAACACACAGAGGGAGGAGAGAGCTACGGGAGACACATTCTGTAGTCCACAACAACTCTCCAACCACTAAAGTGCAAAGGCAAAACAAACTCCCAAAGCCTCTTTTGACTCAAGAAAACCCTAACCCTCACTCAAATCCCTAAGGGGGCATGCATCCACTCCCTCCTTTATATAGCCCTTGGCTAACGGGTTTCCAACCCATTACGCCTGCTAAATCCAACGGAGCCCGCTCCCGCTTGTGCAGCCTCGCGAAATTAACTATTCGCCCCTCCTGCACCTTCCGGGAAGCTTCCGCGCTCCTTGTCGTCCACGACTCGCAACCACATCGAATCTCTGCCGTCTTCGACACATCCGACCGTTTTGACCTCGACACCGCCTGTGTCTAGTCCGGTCACCTCGTGTCTCACCACGACTCCACCTCGACGTCCTGCAGTCATCATAGACAAGAAATACCTCAAATAGCACCGCTCGATACATGAAAACATAATAGCATCAACGAAACATATTTACTCATGATAGAGCCCAAACCTGTCGAATCACAGAATATGCATTCCAATTACTTTGACCAGGTTTGACCAAGTCCGACCAACCCGTTACACCACGCAACGACATGGTCCGACCACACAAACCAAACTCGACTCTCCTAAACCGATGTCAATTACTCATCATTCACACGGGATGACCTCCACATGGTCTCTCAATCTCCCCCTTGATGAGTATATTGACAAACCCAGAAAAGCGCAAAGTAGAGTTTGATTTGAAAAGTCCAACATGGTCCAAAGGAAGGAAATGGAGCTAATGACCATGTCGACAGAAGGAAACACTAGAGCAACAACTGAAAGAACAAATTGTTCTCCAAAGCTCTAAAATGTTTCCAAATAGCTTTTTCTCCTATATTCTCCCCCTTTTAGCAATAAACACATCAAGGATGCAAAAGAGAGAATATGACATGACATTGGATGAAATGGCTGAAATTTGTTTATTTAAGCATTTAGAGCCATGAGAATTATCCAAAATGACCATAATGTATTACACCAAGCCATAACTCAATAAAAAGCTATCTAAATCATGACAAGATATGTATAAGCCAGCTAGAACACGTAGATGACAATATAAAATGTAGTGCATTTTGTGAGCATGTCAAGTCATCAATAAGCAAAGTCTAGCTAGAGATATCCAAGGATGATGCAGGCCATGTCAATAAGCTAAGCGGAACCAAGAAGCTAATATTGAGTCCAAATAGAGTGCTATATGCTCAAGATTGAAACATTGGTTCAAGTACTTGGTTCTTTCTGTAGCTTAAGCAAATTGAGCACAAAAGACATTTTCTTTTGAAACTTATGGTTGTTTCCAACCAATATTTTTATCATGTGCTAGATCTCAAGCCTTATGCGACTACTCCAAGCAAGAAGCTTAAGAAGATAGTCTAGGTCATCCAAAACTCCCCATGAGTTCATGCCTAGTGCAAAGGCAAGCCGTCTCATGAGAAAAAATTGATGAAATCAGTTTTTCGCACAAAAGAGATCTTTTTGTTTTTTAAACAAGTTGTACTAACACATGCTGCATCAAGAGACTAACATAGCTCAATCTGAGGCTCAATAGAGTTTCAACGCTCAACTCAGCCTATTTGACATGGCGTGAATCATAAAAGGATAACTCAAGAAAGATTAGACTCAAATGCTAGCATGACAAGTTTTAATTCAAGTTGAGCAATTTTAATTAACTTATCATGGCAAGAGCTAGTCTACACATATGAAGTCATGATAAATCTAGCAAATAAGCACAAGTCATGGCAAGGTGTAAAACATTGTAAACATGTCATAACAGGATAATAATCAAGGCTCAATGTAGTTATATTACAATGCTAAATGCTAAAATGCAAGAAATTCCAGCTTCCCCTCAACATGTGATGCAACTTTTAGTTCAAGTTGAGTTATGTCAAGAATAAGCTCCAGAAACTCCCAAATGAACTCCCCTTGAACCAAAGCAATAAAATCGAGAAGTTGGCAGGAAAAACAGAACAGGCAGTCCTTAAAGCATAGACAAGATATAGAGACAACTATGGCTCAGACTGACTCTCATCTACCCCATATGACTCTAAGACTATCAACTGCCCACCTAACACACTAAGGAGCAAATACATACCCTGTCTACCCGAGGGTGGCCCGACCCTCACTAGAACCTATAAGCAGTGAGTGAGCTCAACCTAGTGAGAAGAGAAACAGCTAATAAGTAGCATCCTAGAATCACAAGATAAGAGTAAGAAGTCTAAACGGCTAGACAAGAGAAACACTCTAATCTATGCTAGAAGGACTAAACCCAATGCTCCCCGAATGCAATGCAACAGAAAGGAGCAAGAGCATAATCAATATAGTAAAGCAGTAAAACACAAAGCTCTCCCTCACAACAGTCCATAAGGACAAACCACCCCAAGCTCTCCCCGCAGAGCTGAAAACCTAGAGCTATTCAAAGGCTTGGTAAAGATATCAGCCAACTGGTGGTCACTCTCCACAAACTGGAGCACGATGTCACCCTTCTCTACATAGTCTCTAAGAAAGTGATAGCGAATATCGATATGCTTGGTCCGAGAATGCTGCACCGGGTGCTTAGCAATGTTAATCGTAGAAGTGTTATCACAAAAGAGTGGAACACTGTCGATAACTAACCCAAAGTCCCGCAGGTCGAGACCATCCGAGCACTGCTACAAAGAATCGTGCGCAGCGTGCTCGCACCTGCGGTGGATCAGGTAACGCTGGATCGCTTCTAGAAGACCAGAACGAGAGAAGTGCCAATGAATTGGCGATGTCGAAGTGCTCTTCCTATCTATCCCGCAGACCAAGAAAATCGCATCTGAATAGGCTCTCAAGGAAAGGCAGGACGAGGAAGAGTACCAGATACCATAGTCGATGGTCGCTCGAAGGTATCGAAGAATGTGCTTCACCACCTGGCGGTGAGATACGTGAGGAGAAGCCTGAAAGCGAGCACAAAGACACACAGCAAAGTGTATGTCTGGTCTCAAGGCGGTGAGGTACAAGAGAGAGCCTATCATGCTACGAAACTCCTTCTGATCAACTGGCTCGCCGTCCTCATCTGGGTCAAGTGTGGCGAAAAATGCCATGGGAGTTGACACAGGCTTACCATCACTCATGTCAAAGCGTCTCAGGAGGTCGCGAGTGTACTTGCAGACATTTTTTAATCACAGACAGTTTTTAGTTAAAAACCATCTGTGATATTCCCTTCTACTTCTAAACCTATTTCTGTTTATTAGCTAGCCTCAGGAAATGCTAGCCATGCCCTCTGAAACAAGCAGATCAACATGTACATGTATACATCCAATTCACATCTCAATTCATTTCACAAACATAAAACATCTATTTTTATTAAGATTAGAGTCTACCATTACAATATACCAAAACAACGAGCAGGTTACACAACAAGAACAGAGAAAAAGCAAAGATCCTCTATGCCTTCTCGCCCCTTATGCAACGCATGAGCTGGATGTCTTTGACGCCCTCCATCGTCGGACGCACTGATGCGCGCCCTCCACGCGGTGTTAATTGGTCTCCACGAGCTAGTTGCTTATGCAGTGCCTTGCCTCCTGTAGACTTGTGCGTCGTCTGCAAGGAGGAGGACAGCAAGGAGGAGGAGAACAGCAAGGAGGAGGATAGCAAGGAAGAGGAGACCAGCAAGGAGGCTGGATTTTGGTTATATTTATAGGGGAGGGGAGGGAGGGAGAGGCGGGAGTTCGAAATTTTTGGCGCGGGAACGGAGAGGCGGAGCTACGATCCGTGGGGTGAGGATGTGGATTTCTATTGGCTATGATTGGGTTGAGGAGGATCGACGGGCCCAGCGGTCAGATTATCACAGACGATTCTATATGAATGAATATCACAGACGGTTCTATATATAGAACCGTCTGTGAATTAGAGCACAAAATTTTATATACCGATGCAATATAAACAACTAGTCTGAAAAGATAAAATAACAAAGTTTTATATAGCTTACATATACTCATTTGAAAGGTTTCGATGAGATCTACAACTTTTCAGTTGAAGCAAAATCCAAATTTCAAAAGGAAGACCAAGAAAAAGGGCAAAAACAGAAACCAAAAACTTGCGACATAGGTTTAGGTGCAAAGATGGCCGATTTTTGGGGTCTTGGAGGGCGACTAGTGCAAGCCGATCACCTATTTTTGGATCGAGCTCGTCGTTAGCTTTCCAACGAGTACAAGAACGTCGAAAACGGACACCGTATGCAAAAGTTATGCCCGTTTTACTGAAGGTGTCTCAAAACTGCATCATACTCGGACTTAAGCGGGAAAATATGAAATTTTGAGGGTTTGCAAGGCGGGAAACGTATCACAGATGGTTTTTATTATAAAACCGGTTGTGATACTGGAATATCACATACGGTTTTTATTATAAAACCGTCTGTGATATTCCAGTATCATAGACAGTTCAGCGGTAAGAACCGTCTGTGATACTCCTTTTTCCCGCCATAAATACCACAGACGGCCTCCAAATTAAAACCGTCTGTAATAGTGTACATCACAAACGGTTTCACAAAACCGTCTGTGATTTGGCGTCTAGTATTAGGCTTTCTGTAGTAGTGACGGATTGATATTCCGATGTACAATTTTTTTTACCAAGGGTTTGAATCCCTCTTTCCGCCCCCTCAGATAAACAAAGAATATCACTACTGTATAAACAAAAAGTTTGAGATACATAATCTCAAAGATTTTTTAAAAGGAATAGATTACCTGTTTTTCCATTAGGATGGGTTTTGTTTATTTTGACACCTAAAAATGCAAAAATCAATTCTTGAAAAAGCATTGCAAGAATTGATTTATAACAAGCACTCTATCAATATTAAAAATTAGGTTAGGTATTGTATGGCTACCTAAAGGTACCTGCCCAACATGTGTGTGTATATCGCGTACTCCCAGAAGTACATACTCCTACTTAATACATGAATGTGTTATACCTTTTATCACTTTCAATACATTTAAATATTAATTTTAAGATATTCTAATATGACTTGATTGAGAAAAAAATCATTAGAACCCTTTATTTTTATAATATACCTTTTTCCATATATATATATAGAGAGAGAGAGAGAGAGAGAGAGAGAGAGTAGCATACCAAGTCTCCAAGAAGAGAATCCACTGGAACAAGTTGTATTGTACTGTCAGCTTCCTTTCGCGTGGTGATCTCAGATCACTTTCTGAGATTTCACCCACTCGTTGTCGTTGCACATGTACCGTTTGTAGGATTGTGATGGCTATTGTGCTCAACGGCCCAGCCCTGTCCTTTATTTTCTACAAGCTAGCATTATGTGCAGTATACCAGTGTACCACGCATACAGAGTGCAAATCTTTTCAGCATGTCAGTGTCTAATTAGTCAGCTTCATATATATCATGAATAAATTCGATAATGCCAACTGTTAGATTTTGGGCCTTAGTCGTATGCCTAGATCCAATCGGATTTACCTTTTAGACCACAGGTTTAAATTGGCTAAACACAACTAAATCCACAGAGCAACATACTTATAAGTGGATTGGGCCTTCTCCCCCAAAAGACTAATCCAATGGGTGGAGACTCCATCACACTTATAAGTTGTGCTTTCTCCTTTCCCACAATTCATATGGGACTATTCCTAACAATCTCCCCTTACACATGGATTGTGCACACCGCACTCCTAGGACATCTTAAGCGCCTAGGCTCTGATACCACTTGTTAGATTTTAGACCCTGGCAGCATGTCTAGGTCCAACCAAGTTTCCTCCTGAGTCACAGGTCTAAACGGGCTGAACACAAACACGGAGCAACGGAGCAACATACTTATAAGTGGTATTAGGTCTTCTCCCCCCAAAAGACTAGTACAATAGGTAAAAGCTTCGTCACACTTATAAGTTGTGCTTTCTCCTTTCTCACAATCCATATTAGACACTAATCTTGATTAAAAAAATGTTAGAGTTAATCTTGTTAATTCATTTTAGTTCCTATGCAGTAGTGTGAGCATGTATGTGTTAGCAGTACTGCTTGTGTAGTGATAGGATATAGCGGAGTTAGTAGTCCGGGTCATTAGTGTTGAGGAACCGACGCTGGAGACCAGTCCGAGCGATTCCTTTTATTGCTTTAGATTGCATCGGGGTACATAATGAGGGGGGGGTCTAGGTCCCTATTTATAGTCTACGGTGGGGTGCCCAATTAGATCGGGACTCGGATAGAGTCCAGGTTTCTAACACTCCCTTGGGCACTCACCCAACATGCTCATGCCTCGTCAAAACTCCATAAAACCCAGTGGGAAAAATTTGGAGAAAGAGTACATGATACATGTGATCTTTGCGATGCACGCAATTGCCTCGTTAAAAACCTTGGTCGAGAAACTTCATGGAAAACTCGTCAAGGGAAAAAGAGTACAATTCACCCAAATTCATTTAGTGCAAGATTTTATTTTTGGGTACTTAATCTTCATGATCAAGATTTATTAGTGGGCTTGTGAGAATTCTCCTGAGATTCTGCACTTCTCTAAGTCTCATCATTCCAATTCCACGCACGCACCTTTCAAAGCTAGATGCGGGAGTGACTTAGTGAATAAATCGTGAGATTTTCACATGACTTAGTATGCGAGACTTTAATCTCGTCCATCTTTTGCAATTCATGTGCATAGAAGAACTTGGGGTTGATATGCTTTGTGAGATGACTCTTCACATAGCCCGTTTGCACTTGTGCAACGCAAGCTGCATTATCTTCATAGATAATTGTGGGGATTTGCACAATGTTCATCCCACATGACTGCTGGATGTGGTGAATCATTCGGCGGAGCCAAGCGCACTCTCGTGCGGCTTCATACAGTGCTATAATTTCTGAATGGTTCGTCGAAGTAGCTACCAGGCTTTGCTTAGACGATTTTCATGAAATTGCGGTTCCACCACACAGAATACATAGCTTTGTTTGTGACTTAGCGGTATGCGGTCAGCGGATACCCGGCATCTGCATAGCCAATCAAGTTCAGATCTTGATTCTTTCAGTAAAACAATCCGAGGTCCTTACTACCTTGGAGGTATCGGAAAATGTCCTTTATGCCCTGCCAATGCCTTTTGGTGGGCTCTGCCTTATATCTTGCTAATAGGTTCACGGCAAATGCAATGTCCGGTCTAGTGCAGTTTGCTAAATACATGAGTGCTCCCACTTGCACTCAAGTATGGGAATTCGGTCCCAGGACTTCCTCCCCTCTTCCCTTGGTCGGAAGGATCTTTTTCTTCTTTGTAAAGACCACCGATCATCGGTACTTTCGAGGAAATGCCTTCTCAAAACCAAACCTTTCGAGCACCTTCAGGTGTAGGTCGTGATGTACCAAGACTCCTTGAGGACATGCTCAAGCTGCAAGCCTAAGCAAAACTTGGTCTTGCCCAAATCTTTCATTTCAAATTCGACTCAAGTAGGAACTTGCTTCTTTTATGTCTTGGTACTGTCCCGATGATATTCAGATCATCTACATACACGAGATTATATAGAATCCATTCAGGATTGCCGTATAAATACACAAGGACAGTCTTCATTGTTTGTGTAGCCTTTCTTGCAGAGAAAGTCGCTCAAGTGATTATACCACATTCTTCCAGATTGTTTCATCTATCTGGTGACTTTACGAGTTTTACATCATCTGATTTCTATTTGCTCTGTCTTGGTTGGAGAGGAATTCCTTGAGGACTTTCATGTAAATCTCGAATCAAGTTACAGTAAAGATATGCAGTCACAACATCCATCAATTTCATTTCCATGTTCAAGTTCACTTGCCATTGAGATCAAGTATCTAAAGGTAATTCCACTCATGGTGGGAGTAGGTTTCTTCATAATCAACTCCGGGCGTTGAGTGAAACCTTGGGCTACCACCTTGCTTTGTATCTCACTACTTCATTTCTTTCATTTCTCTTTCGAACAAATACCCACTTGTGCCCAGCAGGTGTATGTGGGGAGGTGTGCGACATACGAGCCCAAACACCTCTCTTTTATTCAGAGATAGCAATTCGGTTGCTATTGCCTTCTTCCAATCTTCCCAATCTGATCTTTTCTTACATTCAAGAATGATGAGGCTCGGGATCAAGATCGATGATGGTGGCAATTTTCTTTGCAAAGTAGATATCGATATTAGTTGTTGTCCTATTGAGGACTCTCCGTGTGCACATAATTTATAGCTATTTCTTCATGAGTTGCTTCTTCTGGAGCGATTGCTTCTGCTAGAGCTTTACCTTGCACATCGCTTCTTTCAATTGCGGTGGCAAGTCCCTTTAGTTTTTTCGGCTCCGATGTGTGCGCACACATCCATGTCGATGGGGATATTCAGATCCGGTATGCCCTTTTCTGAAGGTGTCATACTTATGCCAGGTCTCAACTGGCTCCCGTTCTCATTCTGGAGGACTTCAATAATCGGCTGTGATAAATCCCTCTTATCCTTTTTCACCAGGCGTCCCCGGTTACTAAAGATTCGAGGAACCGGAGTTCTCGTCCTCTTTTTTATTTTTCTGAGGCCTCTGGACGAGATTAGGGATACCTTCTGCTTTCTTTGGTATTTCAACCCTCTTCGGTGCAGTGCGTGCAGGTACATGCGACTTAGTCACGCTCTTCAAATCACTAAAGTGATCAGGCAGTTGTTTTGCTAATGCTTGCAAATCTATTGTCTTCTAGACTTCTCTTGTCTTCTGGACTTCTATTGTCTTTTGGACTTCTCTATTTGCTTCACTAATGCGCGGATCATCTGCATGAATTCTCGTGGCTTGCCATGTAATGTCTTCTGGACTTCTCTAGTGCGTGGGTCATCTACATGGATTCCCCAGTCTTGCCACATAATTTTCCGACATTCTTCATCAAGGGGTTGATTTCCTCCCCCTAATGTTGGGAAATCTTCGGTGCTGACCATTGCGCTAGTTGCATAGGTGAATGGATGTTGTAGGCCGAAGGTCTAAGGTTGATGAGATTTGCTGCATGCAGGACTGCGTGTCCCCAACATGTAGCTGCTAGATTTCAATTATACAAAAGGGGTCGAGCAATAAATTTAATTCTTTTAATTAAAGTCTCTGCCAGACCATTTTGGGTATGGACATGCGGTACCGAATGCTCAACTGCAATTCTCATTGTCATGCAATGATCATCAAATGCCTTTGAAGTAAATTCTCCGGCGTTGTCCATTCTGATGGACTTGATGTGATAATCAGGGGACACATTTCTGATACGAATGATCTGCGAGGTCAATTTGTGCAAAGACGTGGTTTCTTGTGGACAACAAACCCACATATGACCACTTCGATGAAGCGTCAATGAGCACCATGAAATACTTAAATGGCCCTGAGATGGGCTGAATGGGACCGCAAATGTCTCCCTAGATGCGTTTCAGAAATGCAGGACTTCATCCTTCACTTTCAGTGGAGGGTCTAGTTATTAGTTTCCGGTGGCACATGCGAGCACACAAAATCTTTATGATTTGGAAATTCTTCACATTAATATTATGCCCATGCGAGTTATTATGTTTCTCATCATCCTAAGACTTAGGTGGCCTAATCTGTCATGCGAGACAGAAGAGTTCGAGCTTCTAAACACTTATTTTGAGCGATTATGCAGCTAGCGCGCCTTAATGTTGGTATAATATAGCCCAGCTTTCTAGTGAAGGAAGTTTTCTAATACAATTTTCTGTTCTCTTTGCGCCGTAATGAGTAGGTATTCCTTACCGTACTCTTTTCGATCTCAACGTGGAAACCATTTGCGCGGATATTCTTAAAACTTAGGAGAGTTCTAGCGATTTTGGGTACAATAAGGCTTCTTCAATAACCAAAGTTGTGCCCATTGTGGCTCTTCCCGAACCAATTATACATGCATCGCTTCTGGCAATTATCGTAAAGTTGTCAGTGCTCTTACGAATCGACTGAAAATACTCAATCTCTCTTAAGATGATATGCGTTGTGCCGCTGCTAGCTAAGCACACTTCCTTCATAGGGCGCTACACGCGTTCTAATATAGGGTATTTATTAACATGTATGAGAAGGCAATCAACACATTAAATACTCCAATATCAGAACATATCATGTCATCATAAACTGAATAAATGAATGAATTCATCAAATATCATCCAACCATCACGAAAAAATAACAATTCTTAAGTACCATCCATGCAAATTCTAACATATTCTTCCACACAAAATAAATGACAATTAAAGTCGAAATGCATTCAGTGCACTAGACTTCTTCTGCTATTTTCTCGGGGTTGACATTCTCTTCAAGAGAAATCATGGCGTTAACTACTTCTAGGTCGAGAGGGATTCTCTTTGTCGTGATGGTTTCAACTTCCATCGGTGCAGGCAGCTACTCAGAATTCTCCCCCTCAGCCGATGCAGAGTGGGCTTCATCCTGCCCTTGACCATCCCGCTTTGGCTTGCTGGCCTTATTCTCTCGTGGAGCATCTGATTCGCCTTTCTGGGCTGCGGCCTTACCCTTCCTTCCCTTCTCTCATTAAGAGCTTTTGCACCTTGTAGCTCCGGCGTTGGCTTCACGGCGGCGGAGCTCCAGTGGTGAGTGGCGTAGTTCTTACGGAGAACTTTGTCACGAGCCTCGCAACTTGCATCATATCAGTCAATTGGCGTATTCCTCATAGACATCTTGGCGATAGTTGCGTGCGGATTGTGCTATATTGGGGTGGAAGGTTTTTCTCAATTTTCTGTATTGGGGTACAAATCCTGTGCAAGGCAAAATTGTATTCCCTGACCGTCTTAAAGTCGGCAAAACCTCAGTTTGATCCACTCTCGCTCTGCTTGAGGAAGAATGGTGTACTTTAGCCTCTCAAACCGCTTCGGAGTGCGGTCCAGTGCCAGTAGCGCTCTTCTCCGTCATATACTCATTCTTGGGAGTGAGGCGGAGGTGGTGCGAGAAAATGAAGTGCATGATCATTCTCCTCGAGTTTGGGTTGGCGTCATTGATCGCCAATCCCAATAGCGTGCGGAGCTTCACGGCTCCAAGCACAATCTCGACATCGGATGCCTCGTCGGATAGTTTTGGCCATCTTTGGGCGGCTCCTCGAACTTCGATTCGTTATGCTAATCATCTAAATGTGTATAAGTCTCGCTGGTAGACATGCACGAATAATTCACTGCGAGTAAATAAATAGTACAAAAGGTTATCGCCTTTGTTTCAGAATTTTCTATGCATTTTCTATAATTTTCTTGCTAATTTCGGTGATTAAAAGCAATTTTCAACAATTACAATTAACCAAAACAGTAAATAAATACAGAAAATACAGAGAATAATAATGGCATAAATAAATAAGCTTCAAATGCTAAAAATAATTCAAAATTCGGATTCTCGAGGCCCTTTTATGCTAGAATATGAAATTTCAGCAAATTCTGCAATTCCAGAGGGCTTTTACGCAAAATTTCAGTTCAGAGAAAATTCACGCAATTTTCTGATTTACAGAGGGGTTTTCTACAAAATTCTGGACCCACTCGTAAATTTGAGGACCTACTGTTAATTTTGGAATTACCGAGGCCTCTATTGCAAAATTCGGTATTCATACGCAAATTTTAGGATCTCTCGGTAATTTCTATGGTTTTTAGGGCCTTTTCCGCAAAACAACCAGTGCCCCCCCCCCACCGACGGCCCCCCCTTTTTTTCTTTTGACCCGGCCCGTTTTGCCCTTGACCCGCACGGCCTATTCGCCCATCACCAGCCGGCTGCCGCAGGTTTCACCCTACCTCCTCGCTGCGGTGGCGGCGGTGCAAAGGGCAACCACCAGCGGCGCGAGGCGCTGGAAGGCGAGCGGCGCTGCGGCGCGACAATGCGTCAAGCGCGTGCGGGCGTGTGGTCGAGGCACCGATGGCCGTGGCGTCGCGAGCCGGTGGCGGCGGGCGGGAGCTACGCCGCGCGATGGAGGAGCGGCGGTGGCGGCGGCGACGCCTCTGAGGCGAGGTGGCCATGCGCGGCGGCGAGGGAAACGAGGCGGGGCCAGCTGCGCATCTTTGGCGCAAAGGAAGCCGAGGCGTCGGCGAAGCTGCGCATCTGTGTGACGGGAAGCCAAAGCGTCGGCGGGTCAGCGCATGCGCGCGCGACGGAAGCCGAGGCGTCGGGCGGGTCAGCGCGCATCTGGCGTCAGGCCGGTTGCGGCGTGGTGGGGGAGGCGGGCACGCACGCGGGCGTCGGCCATGGCGGGCGGGCGAGGAGCCGGTCGCGGCCGGGCGCGCTCTCGGCCGAGCGGCTGGCCGGCGCGGCGCCGAGCGGGCGGAGGCCGAGGCGCGGCGACGGCGGCGTGGGTGGCGAGGCTGAGGCATGGCATGGCTGCGAGCGCCGCCGAGCATGCGAAGCCGCCGGCGGCGGTACAAGCGCGTGTCTTGGCGCGGTGGAGCTCTTGTGGCGCGGAGCCAAGCGGGAGCGGCGGTGCGCGCGCGCGGGTGATGTCACGGCGCGAGGCCGCCACATCTGGCGGTGGCGTCGGCGACGATGGAGGCTCGGCAGCCCAGCGGCCAATGGTTTTTTTTTCTTTTGTGATGCCATGCATAACAGGAAGAACAGATGCGTAAATTTGATGCAGTGATCATGCGGGATCGAGCAAAAATCGTGCAAAATTTCTGCTTTCGTTTTTCAATCTAGGATGCAATCGACATCTACCCTTTTTTTCGCAATCTACCGATCGACATTGTGCCGACGATTTCAGATCTGCTCGCGGTATGATTTAGGGCGGATTTGCATCGTTCTGCAGTGCAATCAATATCTATCCTGTTTCACAATCTACCGATCGGCATTGTGCCGGCGACTTCAAGTCTGCTCGCGGTAGATTAGGGCGGATTTGCACCGTAGAATTTCAATCTAGAACGCGAAAAGAAAATACAGATTCAAAAGCGATCTAGAAAATCAATCTGTGCTTCGATGATTACCTCGTTCACCATAGCGAAGTCGTGCTGATAACGTGTTGAGGAACCGACGCTGGAGACCAGTCCGAGCGATTCCTTTTATTGCTTTAGATTGCATCGGGGTACATAATGAGGGGGGTCTAGGTCCCTATTTATAGTCTACGGTGGGGTGCCCAATTAGATCAGGACTCTGGATAGAATCCAGGTTTCCTAACAATTAGCATCATGGCTTGTAATCAGGGTAGTTTGGTGTAGCTAGTCTCATGCATGAGTAGTAAGTTTGCATGTAGCTGCACACTCCTGAATAAGTGTTGTACCAGGTCGTGTGGATCATGCCGTGAGAACCGATCATTTAGTTGGCCGAGCGTGACTTACGTATTAGCATGTAAAGCAGTTACATGAGGAGCAATAAGAAATAGGAGTGGCCTTCTCTGTTCTATGCGTGTGTTCTAAAGGAAGCCATGAGTTCTGTTCATCTTCTTCCACTGTGAGATAGAGAGTGCGTGTGTCCACAAAAGTACTGTGTAAGTGCATTCTCGATTTCTAACACCAGCTTACAACAACATCGGTATTGTTGTAGCGGTTCTCTCTGTAACAGCGTAACCTCGATACAACTACTGCATTTAGAAAAAGGGTACACAACAGTTCAGATGAGATCAGCACTATCTTATCTAACCAAACATACGACGCTACATACAACGCACAAACACGAAGGTGACTGGCTATTCAAGAACAGGGAGGAATTAATAGGAGGAAAGAATTTATTAGAAGATGGTGTCTACTGTCAGCTTCCTCTTGGGAGGTGACCTCTCGATTACCTGCTTCTGCAAGTCCATGAAGCTTATCCCCTTGTGTGCAAACAACCTTCTGAGGTTGATCACCGAGAGTTCACTGTATTTTGCGACAGCAAGGTCAGCCTGTACCAACTCATACCTGCATGTGATCAGAAAGAGTTACCACGTAGGAAGCATAGTTTGGATGCACAGTTCAATACAAGACTGCATCAAGCATAGCAGTTCCAAAGGCAACCACATACGCTGGATGGGCACCAATCAGCGCCACTGCCATCATAGTACAGTTGTGAGAAGCTGTAACGCCTCTTGGGTCGTCCTCAAACACTACACACTTCGAGGGCTTCCGATCCAACTGCCAAAAGTAAAAGATTTGACAAATATGTTAGCAGTATATTCTTAAGACAGTTCAACAGCAGCAATCAATTAGTGGTTGAGCAGAAGCATGCCTTCACAGCAGCAGAGAGAAACCTGTGTGCTATTGACTCCATATCATCCTCATCAGTCACAATAGCCTGCAGTGGACAATGGAAGTGACTAAAATGAACTTGCGATCTTCGTCGTATGCCTAAGCAGCACATTTTTTGGGCAATAATGTCAGTAAACCTTAGGAAACTATAAAGGATAAAATCGAAGAAGAACCTTGAAGTATTTGCTTAGCGCCATGCGATCCAAAGCTTCAACCATGCATCTCCTATCCAGGGATGATGCGACAGCACAAGGGATGCCTGCTGTCTGAACAGCATCCAACCATTCTCTCAATCCTTCTACTGGTGTATCAAGCTGAATGAAGCGAACAACAGTTGAATGAAGCGAACAACAGTTAGTCAGAGGTGATCATGTAGTAAATTAAACCATGTCTATATGTAAAACAGCAGAAAAAGTTACTTTGAAGAGGTTTTCATAGTACAACTCTATCAGGCGTGCCTTCAATTTTTCCATTTGATCTTCCTCTTTTGCCCAATACAAAACCTGGATAAGCACAAGTAGGGTTGCTATAAGTGCCACTGAGTGCAAAGCAAAGACATTGGGAAATAAAGGAGGCGCCCAGGGAGAGGACATGCCACTGTTTTTTTCTGCTGCTAAGACAATTTAGTGGCCAATTCAAATGAGGAAATGATACTGAAGACAAAAGATGATGTAGGCATGGTGACAAATTCAAAAGATAAATCATCTGAACATAGCAGCACACACACCTTTCTAAGCACATGGTCGGCAGCACCATGAAGAATACTTTTTTGGACATGAGCAGCACTTGGGATATCCTTCCCTGCGGACGATAAATTCCATTAGTAAGTGTACATCAAGGTAGCATCCATGTTCCAGACGATAAATTACATTAGTAAGTGTACATCAAGGTAGCATCCATGAACATGGACATAAACACAAATTTCGATGAAAAGTTCATACAAAAGTTTTTGGTGTAGTAAGCCAACATAAGCATAAAGCTAAGTTCATGTTAATACCCACGATGGAAGGTAATGCTACTAGACCAAAAATATAGCTCCATGAACCCAACCCACATGAACTGAAGTGATCTTTCTTGGGTCAACATTGAACAAAAGCTGAAAAAAACAGGGGCGCAATAAGCCCCTTGTACTGTGATGAACCTTAGTTCATCAAGGTAAATACCATGGGATGAAAGCCGGGCAGCATCAGCTTGGTGGGATGAGAGATTTAACTATAGACTGGGATGATAAAATTTGAGGAAGAGATAAGATTAATTTCTTCGTTGCTTAATTGATAATGGATACATGCTAGCCCTTTTATAGGGATGACTTACTTAACCCCTCAAAAAGCAATCTCTAATTTAAAGGAACTAATCTTGTCTAAAGGAAACTAATCTTATCTCAATCCTAACTAATCTAATCCTACCTTACAGTACCATGGGTATAGTTCACGCGTAACAACAGTCATTCCAGCATGTGACAACTTCTCCCCTCTTCGGCGACATCTCGTCCTCGAGCTGTGATGGCAGCCATGGTTGCAGCGCCAGGAGACTCCGACTTAGCGAGAGACTGTGACGTTGACCGGTAATCTTGAAGACTATAGCCTCCACGCAAGGGTGCAATAATATCAACGGCAGTTGCGATCGCCATAGTAGGTGCGGTGGCAACCATGGCAATGTTGTGGTAGGCTTCCACGATAATGTGATTGCCGTGGCAGGCTTTGGTAGCACCCCCAACAAACTTTGGTAACATATCTGCTGCCATTACAGACTTCGGCAGCACCATGGCTACAGTGGCTGGACTCGGCAAGGCCTCGATGGACCACAGCAGCGCTTTGGTAGGTTGCGCAGCACCACTCTTGCCACAGCAGGTCACGATAGCGTTGCGACACCCCCTGGTAGCATCGTGGCAGGACACATCAGCGCCGTAGCAGCCCTTGATAGGACCACGACAGGCTTCGATAGCACCACGGAAGGTGCTAGCATCATCGTCATGGCCGACTCTAATTTCACAGATGGTAGCGCCACAGCCCACCTCTTGTTGTGCCTTCTTCTTATCCTAATCATTTTCTCTAAGGTGGCATGTATGTTGAGGAAAATGGCCACCATCTTCTTGTCAATATCGTTGGTACTAGTGGCCTAGCATTTATCGTGGCCAATGACTTAGCAACAAGTCTTGTAACCATAGTAAGCAGAAGTGGCAGGAAGAGATCGATGACTCTAATACCAAATGTGATGAACCATAGTTCATCGAGGTAAACATCATCGGGAGGAAGGCTAGGCAGCGTCAATTTGGTGGGATGAAAGATTTGACTATAGACTGAAATGATAGAACTTGGAGAAAAGACTAGATTAATTCATCTTCATTGCTTAATTGATAATAGATACATGCTAACCCTTTTATAGAGATGACTTACTTGGTCCTTAAGAAGGCTATCTCTAATTTAAAGGAACTTGGTCCTTAAGAAGGCTATCTCTAATTTAAAGGAACTAATCTTGTTTAAAGGAAACTAATCTTATCCCAATCCTAACTAGTCTAATACGGCCTTGCACGTCTGCTACAGAAGTGTGGGTACTGTTCATGCACAAGAACAGTAATTCCGACATGCAGCATATACATTAAAATAGAACTGCAGCAAATAATCAAAATCTCATGGATGAACCACCACATCTGCTTGAACCAAAATCCCATGGAAATTATATTGCCACAATTTTACTGTGCGAAGAAGCTGGTTAAATATCAAACAGTCTGTCTTTGCCCATAAACCAGTCCATAACATAACGATTAGCTGCAATCCTTGATCTGTCACGACTGGACGCATATAAACTATAAAATATGAACAACCAAATTTTTCACTTCACACAATAGATACCCCCTTCCCTCCCTCTTTCAGTCTAAGAGGAAGCTAATTTTTTATGTGCTTCAGATATCTACTAAATAGTATCTCGAAATAAACACAGTGAATATTATTACTGGCAATCTAAAAAGACAGAGACAAATATAAATCTATGCAATAGACAAATGATTCCTGCTAGTTTCCATTGCCATAAGAAGAAATGAACTAGTAACATATAGTAATATCCTACATAAAACCGTCATAGTGAATACAAGGCTTCGACTATAAATACCTTCTTCCAAAGCAAGCTGTCTCCAAGCATCCAACTTTAGCGAGTCTGTATCAGCCTAAGAGAATAGAGGACGTCAGATTTTGGTCAATCAATGATGCAACAATGCCTATAATAATGACATATCCATAAGTTATACATGCAAGCATGCATGTGCAAATAAAACTGTAAACCAAATCATATGGTGATGCATTCAGCCAGACAAATGTTCAATTATGTATAAGCTAGAATTCATTTACATTGTCATTGCAGTCCATAATTGTAGACAAGAAAGTTCTAAAATGCTATCACATCACACTAACTGTCGCAGTATGATAAAACTAATACCAAAAATCAAAATCAAAACTCACAATAACATTGTCCCACGAGAAAATTAGCCCAAATGCCTCATCTGGCTTCATAGCATGCCTTATCCTTTGAAGGAAGCATTCTTGCAATCTTTCGTTCAGATAATCCTGAAACATTGAGAAGAAAATTTATAGCAAAAGTAACATTATGAAAATCTTATCAAATGATCGATCCACCTAATCAGATATGGCAGTACAACGTATGATGATATATACTTACCACATCGACCTTGAGTGGCCCATCCATTCTAAATGTCTCAAAGCCTTCCCCATATTCAGCTCCAATTGCCTAAAAAACCAAACCAGAACAAATGCAAGTCTATTTAATCTATAACCAACAAAACGAAAAAAAAAAAAGCGAACAACTCATATCCTCAAAAGAACTATAATGTAATGGACCAATATTAAATGTAGCTTGAGAAGGGCTCAATTTTATAGCACGTTACAAATCGAAGTACAGCTATTATCCAAGCAACACAACTAGAGGGGCTAACTAGCCAGTGCTCGCTCTCTCGAGCAGCTGACAGGTGAGACCATCACTTAATCAAAGAATAACCTAACTGGCTGCTCCAGCACTAACGTATAACAACAATTGTAGCTAACTAGAAAACATTCACAGAAAGGAATCATTATTAAACTATTGTATTTTGTGATCCAAATCTAATCGGCTCCGACTACTTGAAGAATCCGATCAGGTTTCGCTCAAAAGATATATTCTGATCAGGATGACTGGTAGATAATACGACTTGGTCGAAGGTTATGATTGAGACCATCTTCGAGTTTGTGACGAACCATGCACTAACTTGCATCAGACGTTGTGTCCAAAGGTGTTTGCGTTGACTAAAGTCAGACGTGGCTACTCGAGACGCTTCCGACTACAACTCTTCACCGTCATCTTCTGAGACTGTTTCGTCTCCACATGGGGTGTTGTTGTTGTCTCCAAGCAGGTTACTGTTCTAGTTTCCAAGTAAATCTCTGTTTCCATTGCTGACTAAGACTCTGTTCCTTACTCTTCTAGAACTCTTGTTTCCAAGGCTATTTGTACTCTCTGTAAGCCTCATGATGGAGACGACGCGTGCCACATGTTATCTACACATATAATACGCCAAGAGCGTTCTGTAACTTCTCCTTATAGTGATTACGCCGATTGTGCGTCCGCAGTTCTTCTCGCAAGAGTTTTTCACGTTAAATCTTTATCTCAAGCTCCTGATTATTCTTCATTGTTTCATATCTCATTGTGCAGTTTTTATAACAAGTGGTATCAGAGCTTGGTTCTTCGCCCGATCAATTTAGGGCATACTCGACATGGCGTCAATGAAGTATGATCTTCCGCTACTGGATCGCGACACAAGTTTTTCTCTATGGCAAGTTAAGATACGAGTTGTTTTATCACAGCTCGATTTGGATGATACGTTATTGGGAATCGACACCGCGGCATGGTCACGTTATTGAGAATCGACACCGCGGCATGGTCTGTTGAGAAGCAAAGGAAAGATCGTAAAGCGCTCTCTCCAACGGGTATGATTTTCCAGGTGGAGTTCTGAAGATCTCCAAAGGCTCTTGTTGTGATGAAATGTGATATGATGGTAACAAACCTTTATCATCTTCAAGGCACTACCCTAGTCGGGTGTTGTTGCCTCGACTAGGTTGTCCGATGCTGATCAGACAAGTGTCACAAGTCTATAGCATATATGTCTTGAGCGTATGAGTGAAGCCGGATTAAAGGAGTTGCGCAAAAGAAGTGATCGATGGTCAATGCGTTGACAAGTTTTGTGAACACTATGTCTTTGGTAAATAGAAGATGAGTTTCAACTCTGCAAATCACTCTTCAAAAGACATATTGAATTATGTTCACTCTAATTTATGGGGTAAGTCCCACATTCTATCCCTTGGAGGCACCAATCATATGCTGACCATCATCGATGACTACTCTCAAAGAGTTTGAGTATACTTTATCAAGCACAAGCCTGTGTGTTCAAGACATTCAAAGAGCTAAAGAATATGATCGAGAAACAGACCAGCAAGCATGTTAAGAAAGTCCAAACAGATAATAGCCTAGAATTCCGTTCAAAAGAATTTGAAGCCTTATGCTGACCGGGAGGAATTGTAAGGCATTACACAGTACCGAACACACCTCAGCAGAACGATGTGGCTAAGCGCATGAACATAACCATCGTGAAAAAGGTGCGCTGCATACTATCCATGCCAAGTCTATCTAAGAGTTTTTGGGCTGAAGCCGCTTCCACTGCTTATTATCTGATTAATCGATCACCGAACACTGTCATTGACAAGAAAACTTTAATCGATATGTGGTCAGGTTCTCCTGTATACTACTCGAGCATAAGAATTTTTTTGTTATCCTACTTACGCTCATTCTGATAAAGATAAATTTGAGCCCAAAGCCATTAAGTGCATCTTCCTTAGCTATAAGCCTGGAGTTAAAGGCTACAAGTTGTGGAATCCTGAGACCTGAAAGGTACCCATGAGCTAAAGTGTTACTTTCGATGAGTCTGCCCTGTTGAAAGGAATTACGATCAGTGATGCTCCCATTGAGAAGTCGCAGAAGACCAGCGTGTAGGTGGAGCATGTCATTGATTTAGGATTCTCACTAAAGGTCGACAAGGAGAATACACAGGATATCCCTGCTCAAGCTCCGACCAGCAATCTCCCGACAAGAATTAGTGGAACCAACAATCCGTTGTAGCTGGTTAGGAAAGGAGGAAAATCCAGTCTCCGAAGAGATTAATTGAAAAGGCCAACATTATGGCTTATTGTTTGAACATGGCAGAAGGCATTGAACGCACCGCTGAACCTTCAACTTATACAGAGGCCATTTGCTCTAATGAGTTAGAGATTAATTGAAAAGGCCAACATTATGGCTTATTGTTTGAACATGGCAGAAGGCATTGAATGCACCGCTGAACCTTCAACTTATACAGAGGCCATTTGCTCTAATGAGTTAGAGAAGTGAATGACTGCCATGCATGAAGAAATGGAATTCCTTGAGAAGAATTCCACTTAGCAATTGGTCGAACTCCCGATTGAAAAGAAACACATATTCTGCAAGTGGATTTACAAGAAGGCATATCACTGACCAATTAGGTCAGATACAAAGCAAGACTCGTTGCTAAAGGATACAGCCAAATTCTAGATATTGACTTTACAAATGTTTTCTCCCTGGTCATGAAGCATGGTTCCATTCGGATCTTACTCAATATTATAGCTATGCATAATTATGAGCTTGAATAACTAGATGTTAAGACCACGTTCTTACACGAGGAGTTGGAAGAAAATATCTATATGGATCAGCCGAAAGGTTTTGTTTTTTCAGAAAGAAGAATTTTGCATGAAAATTGAAGTCTATGGGTTGAAGCACTCACCCAGACAACGGTACAAGAGATTTGACTCCTTTATGATCTCTCAAGGTTTCAAGAGATCTAACTATGATAAGTATGTTTATTTGAAGATCATCAACAGTTCAGTTATCTACTTGCTCGTATATGTTGATGACATGCTGATCACGGCAAAAGACAAAACTGAAATATCAAAGTTAAAGACACAATTAAACAGTGAATTCAAGATGAAGGATCTCGATGCAGCAAAGAAGATTCTTGATATGGAAATCTTCATAGATCGTCGATTTGGAAAGTTATACCTAAGTCAGAGGGTATATTGAAAAAGTGCTTCTCCGTTTCAACATGCATAAGGCAAAACCAACCAACACTCTGTTGGCTACACACTTCAAACTCTCTTCATCATCAAATCTGCAAATAGTTAAAGTTGAATACATATCAAGTGTTCCGTATGCAAGTACAGTCGGATAACTTATGTACGTTATGGTCTGCTCTTGCCCCGACTTATCCCATGCTTTGAGTGTTGTCGGCAGATATATGGCTAATCCAGGGAAAGACCACTGCAGAGCATTTCAATAGATCTTCATATATTTAAGGGGCACTTCTAATGCTTAGTTGCAGTTTCGAAGGCACTTCTAATGCTTAGTTGCAGTTTCGAAAGACCAATGATGGACTGGTCAAACACGTGGATTCTGATTTTGCTGGAGATTTAGATGAAAGATCTCTTACTGGTTATATATTCCCTGTTGGAGGCTGTGTTGTAAGCTGGAAAGCTTGTCTGCAAACTGCTGCTGCTCTTTAGACCACTTAAGCCGAGTATATGGCTATTTTAAAAGCTTATAAAGAAGTTATTTGGCTAAGAGTTTGTATACAGAGCTTTACGGAAGTACATCTTGCACCAATATCCACTATGATAGTGATATTTGTCTTACAAAAGACAAAATGTTCCATGAGAGAACAAAACACATTGATATCAGATATCACTTCATCCAAGTTATTTCTCAATGTAATGTTAAAATTTGCAAAATCAATACTCATGATAATCCAGGTGATATGATGACAAAACCAGTTCCTACCGCTAAATTTGAGCTATGCTCAGATTTGATCGGTATTACTCATTAGTCTTTTCGGACGTTTGACGTACAAGAAGTGTTTTACAAGCTATTCAAGAAGTTCTTTTTCGTTATAGGAGGAATTTGGCTCAAGATGAAGATTGTTGTATTTTGTTATCGGAATCTGATCAGATCCAACCACTCGAAGAATCCAGTCAGGTTTCGCTCAAAAGATATATTCCGATCAGTATGACTGATCGGTAATGCAAACTGGTCAGATGTTACGATTGGGATCATCTTCAAGTTCATGATAGACTCTGCACTAACTCGCGCCAAACGTGGTGTCCAAAGGTGTTTACGCTAACTAGAGTCAGACGTGACTACTCGAGGTGCTTCCAACTACAACTCTTCACCATCATCTTCTGAGACTGTTTCGTCTCCAAGCAAGATGTTCCCGTCTTCAAGTAGGTTACTTTTTCAATTTCCGAGTAGGTCTCTGTTTCCATTGCCGACTAGGATTGTTCCTTCGTCCTCTAGAACTTTTGTTCCCAACAGTATTTATACCCCCTATAAGCCTCATGATGACGACGACGTGCGTTACAAGTTATCTACATATGTAATACACCAAGAGTATTCTATAACTTCTCCTTACAGTGATTTTGTCGATTGTGCGTCCGCACTTTTTCCTACAAAGGTTTTCCACGTTAAATCTTTGTCTCATGCTCCTGGTTATTCTTCATTGTTCATATCTCACCGTGTGATCTCGCCCTTTTTTTTACATGAAACTGAGTAACTAATGCACTGAAATGAAATAAATGAGCTATTCCGAACGGCCTGCAGCTGATCAGAGCTAGGTAGCTCCATTTCTACCCGATTATAACCGGGATAGCGGAGATTAAAAAAATTAACCCAACCATATAAATGGCACTAATCCACCCCACAAAAAAAGTGCAATTTGTATTCCAAAGAACCATCAACAACTCAACTACAACTAACAAAAATTACTCCTGCCTAATCCAGAGAGCTGTCACAAAGCTAATTCAACAACAAGCGCAGTTAATGGTACATTTGCACTGCACCTAGAGGAAGTCAGAGTTCTCGAAACCAAACAAACAAAAAAGCCTAACCGAGAAAGTTGACATCTTTATCAAAAATAAACCAAGAAACCCTCACCTCCTCGACGAAGACCTTACCAGGGAGGGGCGGGAAGGCATCAAACCCGGACGCCCTCCTCCGCATCCCCAGCCGCCTCCCATTTCTTGGTCTCTGCACACAAAAAAAACCAAAAAATCAGAAAAAAAAAATTGCGAAATTTTACGGAAATTGGAGCAGAGCCGCACTGCTTACGGGAAATCGGAGATTGGGGCATGGAGTGCGAGGGGAGGAGGACGAGGGAGCCGAGGGGAACGGAGAAGGAGAGGTGGCGATGCGGAAGCTGCACGACTCCATGGGAAGGGGAAAGAACAGAAGAGAGGAACACACGGGATGGTAGTGGAGGGGTTTTATTTTTAGATTTTTCTTTTTATTCGTGGGATTTTTTACTATCATCCGTTTCGGTTTATTTTTTTCTGGCTGGCAAATGGAGGAAGGAAAAGAAAGCTTTTGTTTCTGCTTCTTTGTCTTTCGTGGTAGGTACCACATATAAGACCTGAATTTATATGGATTCTTAATTTTTTTAGACCAAATTTATGTGAAATCTTACTAGCCACTAGTAAAACTTAAGCTAAATTTCTAGCTATTGTAAAAGTACTTTTTTACCTTTGGATAATGCTCGGGCCCTTCCAAACGGACACAGCTTCTCTATTCCTGTTGTGCATTCCCATTCCTATTCCCACACCCGTGGATTGCATCGGTTGGTATCGGACATCGCGGTGGGCCACAAGCTTTTGCTCGCAACGGAAGGACTTCTGCTCCATACTACCTTTCCTTCGTTCCGTGGCCGTTGAGGGGAGTCACATAGTCTTGGGAGTTAGGCCGAGCCATTTCGGGGCGCACGAGGCCTGGCTAGCACGGCTCGTCTATAACATGACATGAAATAGTATGGGGTTAGCCGACATGGCAGAAATGCCTGGGTCAAGCAGGGCTAAGTCCAAGAATTAGGCACGTCGGGTAGCACAGTATGACACATTGTATTGGATTGTGATTGGGCCAACACACCCCAAAAAGCCTAGCACAGCATGGTGGCATGCAAGCACGATGGCGGCACACAACAGTGTTGGCAACTCGCCGTCGGTGACCGCATCAGAAGGAGGGGAGCCAGGGAGGGAGACAGAGGCACCTCGCCATGGTTCTCATCGTCGTGCCACCACCTTCGTCGCCATCGAGGAGAGAAGAGGGAAACTGTGCCGCCCCTGTTGTCATGGTCGTCACACGGCTCAAATTGGAGCCTAGGCCGCCAAGGGCGAGGGATGAGGAGAGGGAGGGGAGTAGGGAAGGGAGACAGAGGCACCTCGTAGTAGTCATCGTCACTGTGCTGCCATCTTCGTTGCCATCAATTAGAGAGGAGGTAGATAGAGGCCGTGGAAGCAACATCTGCGCTGCGCCACCCCTGGCATCACCGTCAAGGAGAGGGGAGGGAAATCGTGTTGGCCCATCATCATGGTCATCATCGGTTCAAATATGGGCCTAGGCCGCTACCTGCGGGTGAAAGCATCTAGGCCCCTAAAAATAGTTTTGGTAATTAATGAAATCATGTGAATATGGGACTAACGTGTTTTATGAGCATGCAAAGGTTAGTCTATATATGTGCTACAAGATGCAAGCCAAAGGACATGTGTGAAGACCAAAATTGGCTCAAGATAAAGGTATACTTGGCGTAGGATCCTTTTTATTTTTACCGGTCTTTGGTGAATGGTGGAAGACCGGATTATAGGATAGATGGTCGTACCATCAAGAGGGATCTTGGCAAGTAACTTGAAAACATGTCTCTTGAGTCATATGGATCAACATTAGAAACTTGCATTTATCAAAAATCTGTTTTAAATCAAAATCGTGCTCGTGCGGAAGAGCGGTAGTCTGCATGATTTTGAGCGTCGGAACTGGGAGAGCGGTAGTTCCGCGCCCAAATGCGGTAGTACCGGCAAGCGGAAGATCCGGTTTTGGAGCGGATCAATTTTTCCAGAGAGCACCCTCGATCCATCCTAAAATCTTGCGGGAACGGAAGTACCGGCTGGTTGAACGCCGGAACTACCGCTCCGCATTCTTGAGCGGTACTTCCGGATCCCGGAAGATCCGGAGGAAGGGCGGATCAATTTTTCCAGAAAGCACCCTCCGGATGGAGTCCGAATTTTCCTGGAGCGGAAGTACCGGTGATTTTAACGACGGAACTACCGCAGGTTGCGGTAGTTCCGCTTCTCAGAGCGGTACTTCCGGAGTCCGGAAGATCCGGACCCAGAGCGGATCAAGATTTCGAGAGCGCCAAAATTTGGGACCTTTCGAGTTTGGTGGAGCGGTAGTATCGCGCCGACTTTGCGGAACTACGGCAGCGGTAGTCGCAAATGTCAACGGCGGAGTACCGCGCCAAATCAATGGTCATCGCTCACGTTGTGAGCCGTTCGACGCAAAGATTTGAAAGCGGTAGTACCGGCCCCAGAAGGGCGGTAGTACCGCTCATCCTGATTTTTGCGGGAAATTGTGTCAAACGGCTAGTTTTGGTTGGTGGAGGCTATAAATACCCCCACCACTGCACAAGGGTATAGTTTAGAGACTCATTACATATTCTTTGAGCCCAAGAGCATTCATTCCACCCATTTCCTCACATTGAGCATTAAATTGAGGTGGTTTTGCAATTAGTGCAAGATTTCATTTGTTGATCCACATTGGCACTAGAATTGCATTCAAGTGAACACCGGGGTTTGTTACTCTTAGTGCTTGCCGGCACTTGGACGATCCGGTGGAGGTTGGCTTGGTGATCTTCTCAAGAAGATTGTGAGAAGACCCGGCAAATTGTAAAGGTTGGAGCTCGCCTACCCGGAGCGGGAAAGAGCTACATTAGTGATCGAGGTGTTTGGCTCAATTCGTGGAGCTGGTCCGACTCGTTCGGGCTTACCTCAACGTGGACTAGGGGAAACCAGCAAGTTTTCGATCACCACGGCAAAAACATCGGTTGTGTCTCTTGTCTCTTTAGCTCTTGTTTATTTGCTTCATTGTAATCATTTAATTGTTTAGAGCTAAGTTGGCTAAATTGTTAACTAGAATTGCATAGGATAAATTGCTTTACTTCATTGTCATTTAAATTGTGAAGAATTAATCAAGTGAACAAGAAAAAATTAAAAACCTCCTATTCACCCCCCTCTAGTCGGTATCCTTGATCCTACAGCGGGGGATGAGGGCGGCATGGATCTAAGCTGGCCTAGGCATCGCCGTGTCGGGGAGAATTGAAGAGAGAGGGAGACCGAGAGAGTGAGGGAGAGACCGACTGACTGAGTGAGAGGGAGAGAACCGAGTGGATGGCCTGGCCAATTGATAGCAAGGGCAATAAGGAATGGCTCTGCATTAGCTTCGCCCATGGCAACGGGACGACGAGTGCTACGAGGAATAGGCAAAAGAGTTTGAGACCTCATGAGGAAACGGTCATGGAGGAGACAAAGAGCAAGCAAGGAACCAAGGAGGATGATCACCAACCCCCCCCACTAGCAAAAGGGCGGAGTGTTGGAAGCACATAACCAAGATGATCGACATTGTAGATGGCCAAAGGCAGGTAATTGCAGTATATAATTATTGCAAAATGAGTTGACTATAGGTTCAGGTGGAAGGATAGGACATCTGAACCAGCACTACAAAGTATGCCTGCAAAAGATGAGGCGGACCCAAGGAGGATGTGTACAAACATAGCTAAACTTTTCGGCCGACGGCACTATAAGTATGTGGATGTACAACCCCAAAGTAGCTCGCAATAAAATAGCACACTTTATAGTTTTAGAAGATCTACCTAGTAGGATGGGTGAGAGCCATAATTTTGAAAGAATGATCCAATGCAGCTTCTAACCGTAGTAATCGTAGTACCTACATGTCAATAGAAGAACCACCAAGTCTGATATTATAGCGATCTACAATAGGGAGCTAGTTGCACTGAAAGAAAAACTCCTAAATGTTAGCTATTTTTTACTTTAACTTCTGATATTTAGACTTCTTCTCACTAAAGAACTTGTTATTTTGGTGTTGTTGCCCATTACTTAGATGGTGAGTACAACCTAAACAAGAGAGTCATAGGGTTTCGGTTAATCAACGAGGCACACACCAAGGAGGTTATTGCTGACTGTAAGCATATCCATGTCTCCTACGGTGATGTTGCCTTTGTCCTCATGCCTCCCTAGCCTCCACGTCCTCGTGCTCTACTATGTGCTTATGGCCATCAACATTGTCGTGTCCCCCACCAACCTGGCCCTTACCGTAGGAGAAATCGCCCTGCCTTATCGAGCTCACCTTCTCTGTGCCAATGTTTGATGTCTATCCATGCCTCGGCTTCTCTCTCCAACTCTATGCCTCATCGACAATGGATGTGCACACGGTGGCGGTCAATCCGAACAAAGACGGGCAAGCACATGGTAGCTGAGGCGGGTGGAGGCAGGGAACCGAGGCGGCACCGGGTGGAGGTGGGCAAGCACATGGCAGCAACGGCTAAGGTGGGTAAGTGTAGTGGTGGTGGCCGAGGTAGGCAAGAGCATGGCACCCACGGCGGCGGCAGACAAGCACGGCACCAACGGTGACCAAGATATGCACCTATCTCTAACAAAAGCGACGTGTGTCATGCTCATGCCGGCATCCCACATGCCCGTGGGGTCACCGAAGCTACTCCTACAGGGCCTCACAAAAGCTTCTGCTTATGTTGGGAGTTTTCGATTGCCGCACTGTGAAAACCCCTTGTGTTGCCTCGCACTGTCTTTGCTGCCTTCTCCTATAGCCACCGTGCCACCACCATCTACAGCGACCCTGGGTCCCCTTCCTCTTGCTCATTAGTCCAACAAGCTAGTTTGGGGCGGAGGCAAACAGTGAGAACAACACTCTGACTACCACCATCAGTGGCGCGAGGTCAATTTGTACGAGTGAGATCCCTTTACTGATTAAGGTCTCTCCCAAGGATGGAGATGTGGAAGGAAAGTTGTCACGCGATAGAGAACTCAAGGAAGGAGATGATGCCTGTGGGATCCACTATGATGGCCAAAACAAACTGATGCAAGCCACGTATGCTGGACACAGGAATAGGAACACGCAACAGGAACAGGGAAGCCACGTCCATTCGAAACAGAGCTGTATCACCTTATATGTGTTGAGGAACCATCGCCAGCGAGTCCAGTCCGAGCGATTCCTCCTAGACAGAAGATGGATCAATCATAGAGTAATGAAAGAAAATACAAGATCGAGAATAGAGAGAGATGGGGGAACTCCTTTTTCTTTCTTTATTAATTTCTCCTTCCAAGGTACAAGTACAATGATTGGGACCTCTATTTATAGACTAAGTGATGAGGTGCCTACCATGAGCTAGGCTTGCAGGTCTAGACCCAGTTTTCCCAACACTCCCCCTTGGGCACTCATCGACAGTTAATGCGGCAACGCGAGGTTGGGCGGCAGCGGCCATGCGGGCCCTAACGCGGTGGTCTAGTGCAGTTGCAAGCCAGCGCATTCAGGCGGCGACGCTCGGAAGGCCGCATGCAAGCGGCGTGGATGGGCAGCGTGACGACCGACAACGCGTTCGGCCACATGCTGGCGGCTCGGACAGGTGGCGTGACTGCTCAGGTGGCTGTGCGGGTGGCCGGTGGGGTGTGGGCTGGTGCATGTGGGCGGTCGGCCGATGGTTCGTGCGACGCATACGGGAGGTGTGCGTGCATTTTTCAATTTACAGTGCAATCAGCATCTACTCTTTTGCACAAATCTACCGATCGGCTTGGCCGACGACTTCAAGTCTTCTCGCGGTAGATTTAGAGCAGATTAGCACCATAGAAAATAATCTAGAAAGTAAAATTTTGTGAAATTTAAAGCGATCTAGATAAACAATTCAATCTACGAGTGATTTGATGATTACCTTTCGATCCACTAGAGTGACTCGTGCTGATAACGTGTTGAGGAACCGTTGCTGAAAAGTCTAGTCCAAGTGATTCCTTCTAGACAGAAGATGGATCAATCACAAAGTAATTCAAGAAAATACAAGATTGAACACAGAGATGGGGAACTCCTTCTTTCTTTATTAATTTCTTCTTCAAAGGTACAAATACAATGATTAAGACTCCTATTTATAGATTAATGGTGAGATACTCATCATGAACCAGACTTACCTAGACCTAGGTTCCCTAACAATATGGATGAACCGATAATCCTTTTTAAAAGTGGTTGTTCTTTTCATTTCGACGGTTTAAAAGGAGTTGTTGAACGTCAACAACTCACTACATAGTCCTATTTTAGATTAAAATTTATTTTCGTGCTTATTAAATTGGAGTATTGTGTTGTTGCATATTAAATTGGAGTATAGTTTTGTTGTACTCGATGTGCACGCAAAAGGTACTATATATATACCCTCTTTTGCGGTTTGCTTTAATAGACGTGCTAAGTTTTATAGGACGTGTGTCTACCTGTCGCAGAGAGAGAAAAAGGTGGATTGCTTTGGCTTTAACTTTTAGCTTTTGGTTTATTTTTCACTATTTATAAATTTTATCTTTTTTTTAACTTTTAGCTTTTTGTTGAGCTTTTTTGCCGGTTCTTTTTTCTGTATTTGTTTGTATTATACGTAATGGACTAATATATTTTTTAATTTTTTTAATTTTATAAATTTAATTATGCTAAATAAGTATCTGTCAGCTACAATATTTTTTCAGCCAGCTATAGTACTTTTCAGTTATAAACCACAAAAAAAGCCCAAATAATCACCACCAAGGTCTTTCTTTCTTCAACAATAAGACAAAAAGTACCTGCATTACACTCCATAATAGAACCCGGTGTTTATTGTTTGTTCGCTGAGACGAGTCAAACCAACTTACAACAGAAATCCTTTTCCATCCATATCAAGTGTTTGCGTTGCGTTGAATCCAATGGATCTATTTTAGGCTTCTATCCTCAAACTTGTTAATTTCGTCTTTTAGGTTCTTTTGGTTTTTTCTTTTTTGCTTTTTTTTCCTCATTTCTTTACATTGTCGGGAATTATATAACTTTTTATTTTTTATTTTTAAAATTTAATTACGCTAAAAAAGTTACCCACAGTTACAGTTAATTTTCACTATAGTACAAAAAGCTATAAGCCTAAGTTTTTAAGCTCAAACCAGCACCACCATCAAATCCATCTAAAATACGCCAACATCAAATATGCTCTTATCTGTATCCTTAGTACCACAACAAATCCACTACAAAGGTAGAACATAGATACGCTACACAGTACAAACCTATTTCAGCATCCCCCATTGAAACCACATTGTAAAAGTCACAAAATTCACATCGTAAAACAGCTAGTAGTACACATGACCGTGGTCAATTTTGGCGATAGAAAGATATTAGAAACGCAGGGAAGAGAAATTTCAGATGAGAAAGTTCCGCCTTACAATTCATGCCTTCAATTTGGTGCACATAAGATTGAAATTCACCAGCTGGTCTCGTATCTCCAGAGGTAAAAATATGCATCGTGTGCCAAAAATATAGTGATATGAGTAGTAAATAAAATGCTAGACTGCATCTTATGTCTTTTGAGAGAGTACAAAGATAGGGACAATCACGTATGATTTTAATCAGTATATCTAAAATTAATACAGTGTTTACTATAATCAACTAATAAATCTTTTTTAAAAAAAAACACCGTTTAAAAGCCACAAGGCCTTTGGATCCTAGCCTTAGGTACAAACCGGAATCTGCCAAAAACAATTCCATATGCTTGTGGTTTGGGTGTTAATTGGGCTAAAAAGTCTAATAAAATATCTTATGGGCCAACAAATGGGCCAAGATTTGCCCATGCCCAAGAACCGCCACCAAATCTGACGTTCCACCGACGGCCATTTCTACTTCCAAGTTCCAACTCCCAACTCCGGCGACCACCACGCGCACCATCACCATGGCCGCTCGCCGGAGCACCGTCGCCACCCAACTTCGCCACCTCCCCCTCCTCTCCCTCCTACTGCTCTTCTCGTCCCTCCTCCCTTTCGCGGCCTCCTACCACCCCGGCGACATCGTCCCCATGCTCCGCTCCGGCCAGTACCACGGGGTAATCAGATCAAACCATCCCCTTCCTTCCTCAAGGCTAGATGTTCTGAAGCTAGTTCGTTTCGTCTCGGCCTGATCCGTGTCGTTTCTTTGCGTGATTTTACAGTCGAGGTCGGTGTGGTTCGACGTCGTCGGCCGCCACTGCCCGTCCTTCGCGGTCAACCATGAGGTGAGGGTTTCTTGGAACAGCTCGAAGGTTCGATCTTTGGTGCTTTTCTTATGGGGAGTTTGGGTGATTTGGTGCGCTCTTTCGTGCAGGTGCTAATGCCGATCCCGAAGCCGACGGGATTCACTGGTGCGGATCCGTACAAGATGTAAGATTTTTTTATCAACTTGCTTGAAATCTTCCAGCTTGAACATGTCTTTGAACACTATTTTACACTGCTATCCTACAGCATTTAAGTAAATTTGTGTGAAATAGTCAAATTTAGGGTTACTGTTGAGTAAAATTGTGTGAATTAGTCAGATTGGCTTCAAGACTGTAAGATGTTAGAATTTGTAGATTTTGCAGAAGAATTGGTTCGCTGGGCGAGAAATGTGGATCGAGGTCTCATGTCGTTCGTTGAATGGAGGTTTTGCTGGTTGTGATATGGTGTCTGTAGATGCACATGATGACTAACGTGAGTAGGTCTGCTTGTGTCATAATGCAAGTTGTTGTGGAAAATTCATACAATCATTTCCTGAAAGTCTTTGAGTTCACAAATGTTAATTGGTGATATTATTACTACGGCTTTGAGAATTCTGAAGAGTTGATGAGGTGCAAAATGCCATGGGCAACATATTTCTAATTCATGTTTACACATTCTGCAACTCTGAGGGTTCTGTGTTATACAGAATTTATGCTAGATAGTGGTACTTGTTAGATTAAAACATATTGAAATTAGTCACGGAAATAATGAAGTAAAGGAAAATGGTAAGGTTGCTGGCATGTAATACCTGTTAAAAAACAATATGCCCTTTATATTATTTTTTAGTTTTTTTAAAATGAGAGTATGTTTGCAGAAATCTGTCTGTCTTACCTGATCCTAACCATGCAGAACATTTCAAATTGGACACGAAAAGTTCCATGTTCCTTGGCTTTATGTTATAAATCGCAAAAGCTCTGAAGTTCCACTGATTGATTTCCATTTGGTGAGTCCCTTGTTTAACTGTTAGTGTATACAATTCCAGTGGAACACTATCTTTGTGCTTATAAGCATCTGCCTTTGATTATGCAGAAGTACTCTGGAAATGATTTACTTGGTGTAACGGCCAAAGTAGTGGACATGCCTCACCATTGTAAGTAATGTTATCACCTGTCCTCATAATATATCTTTTGCACATGTCATTTTAGACACTTATATTCCCAGTATCTGTAGTGATGCTGTTATTCTCATGTAAGACAGTACCATGTACATGCATGTTGATGTGATGAAGTGTTCAACCAAGACTTTAATGTTGAAAGATAAAGCATTCATTTTGCCTGTTTCTGAAGCTTTCATGTGTTTTTTTGTGTTTCCATTTTCCACAAAAAACCAAGTATTTCTTTTGCTAAGCAACAATACTTTGATAAGATTATATTCTTTTCCTTGTCTGTCTTGCTGATCCCTAGTTCTTTCTTATAACTCATTATCAGCATCTTGTTCCAGTGAGAATGTAATGACTTATCCTAAATGTTGTTAAGAGCTAAAGGGAAAATGCACAGATTTATTTTACTTAGTTTAGTCAAGTAGTCAACTTCTTTTACTTGGTAGTCAAGCAGTGGTGTGCTAATCAAGCAGCCTATGTGAGCATCAGCAGATGTTCATGATTTCCCTCATATTTATTTGCAAATAGTGATTGGTCTGCCACAACAATATTTGGGCCTTGTATGAAGGCATCTTAAAAGTGCATTTTTTTCTTTTATTGAGTAGTAAATTGTATGTTCACTATCTTTTTTTTTTTGCCTTAATTTTCTGAATTGGTTACCCTAGATGCTAACCAGTAACCGAGTCTTGTTACATTGGGCAGATCTGGAAGTTCATCCTGACATAAAGAAGAATTTCTGGGATCCACAGAACTGGCCAAAATATGTTCTTGTTAGATATACATGGTAAAAACTTGTCTGTCCTAATTTGCAATGATAAAATTTTATGACCTTTCCCAGAGACCTGTTTATAAAGAACTAGTGTGGGAGAACTTTGAAGCAATACCTTAACACTTGAAATAATTCTTTTGTACAGGGAGCAGCAATCAGAGATAGATGTCGCTGGAGGATTCTATGTGTTGTTTGGATCTGGTGAGTTCACTGGCTAAATCAAATAGTTTTTTTGTTTTGCCATGCTATCTTGCATATTATGACCTGCTCTATTACCATTGGAATTTCCCTTGTGCCATAAACAACTGAACGAATACTCTGTGATACAATTTATGCTCATAGAGCAAAGTGTGATAAGATTCTAATTGGTTTCACATATGGGTTCTAAAAAAAATCACTGTGATGTGCAGGTCTTGTTCTGTCCTTCATCCTTGCAATCTACGTCCTGCAATCATCTCAAGAAAAGTTGACAAGGTATGTCTCTTCATCTTTCATTTAGTTTTCAGGATAGGCCAATAATATGTCATTCTTTCTGGCCAATAATATGTTCTTATGGTAAAAGTAAACAACATAAGAGATTGAAACAACGGCATTCTATCTTCTTTGGCATCCTGCATCGCTCATAGTTAGCTAGCGTATTTACCGTCACAGCCATTGCTTTGTCCCACTTTGGTGACTACATACAAGGAAAAAATGCTTTGGATGCGGTAACTCAAACGGGAATGGAAATGTGTTATTTGACACCACAAAATTCTGCTTTGCAGGTTTGTGCGAGAAGCAGTTGCTGATAGCAGTCTACCACAAGGAGGGGTTGCAAAGGTTGAGTGATCTTTCCACATGGAGCTGTCGATTATCCACTAATTTGTCCATTGATCGAGACTGGCAGAAGATTATCATCTCATGGGCAGCCAAATTTCTTGGTGTGCGGCTTCTAATGGTACACAATGACATGCATATCAATAACTAGCTGATTATTGCTTATACATGCATTGAAAACAATTTAGCTAGTATGAGTTTATGACATGACAAGCGGAGAAAGAGATGGACTGGATCCCCCCCCCCCCCCCCACCATATGGCGCTTTTCGCAAACTAGGAAATTGACTGTTACTAGCTCATTACAGTTGATATATCATCCGAGACTTGAGTGCAAGAATTTGATCTGTTTGTGTTTTCCTGCGTTTTGTAGAATGCGTAGTAAAAACAGCTATGGCGCAATATTTCATTCTGCTTGTAAAACGTTTATGTTTTAGTACATATACATGCGTAGTAAATAAATTAGTGCTAATGTACATTACTTCATAAATTAGTAGTACATTGCTTTGAGCTCCGTGAATGATGGCTACATGTGCTGAGACGTTGGATTATCGAATGTGTACCGGTACTTCCCTCGCCAAGAAAGGATAATCAGTTAATGCGGTATAATCCGTATATTAAGGGCCTGTTTGGATCCACCCAGATTTTAAGAATCTGACTTTTGGAAATTGGGTGTGATCCAAACAGACCAGTTTTTGGGGCAGTTTTTAAAATCTACCTACCCAGATTCTTAAAAACCAAGAAGCTGTTGATACCTAGTTTTTGCCAGTTTTTTTTGCACAAATACCCATTTACCCTCATTAAAGACCATGCATGGCTGTTTAATGTGCTGTTCAAGAGCAATAAATGTAAGGGTATAATAGTTTATTAGCACCAATCATAAATGAAACCAGCTTTTAAAAACTAGGGGATCCAAACACTCCATCAGTTTTTGCTTAGAAACTAACTTTTAAAAACTAGAAGTAATAGCTAATTTTAAGAATCTGAAACTGATCCAAACAGGACCTAAAAGACGGGGATTCTCTGGCTTGTCCTTACATCCAGGTGGATTTTGTTTTCCCTTAAGCTAACGCGTGTGCACGCATTACCAGCGCTTTTAACCACCAGTTAATGGCTCTGTTTATTTCAATTTAAGTTTTTGGCTTCTAGCTTATTTTTTACTATTCTTGAATTTCGTCTTTTTAGCTTTTTAGCTTTTTGTCGGTTCTTTTTCTGTATTCGTTTGCATTACACGTAATGGATTAATCTATTTTTCTATTTTTAAATTTTTTAAATTTAATTTTGTCAAATAAATCACCATCAACTACAGTGCAATTTTAGTCAGCATCAGTGTAATTTCAGTCATAAGCCACCAAATTTCAGCCTAAATGAGCGGACTGAATGGGCCGTGGTCTCAGCTTCCAAGCGACACGCGCCCACCTAGCTCCTTTTGCTTTGGTCACGTGGTAGCTAACGTGGTATAGCGTTATATTTCTGCACTATGTTTCTGCGGCTAGTTACACTTACATCAAATTTAAAAATGATATTTAGCGTTATTACATAGGAAAATTACATAAGAAAGGAGAACGGAATACTTATGTCGTTGCATAGAAAATACAAGGAAAAGAATAACTGGTTTTTATTTTGCCCCCTTGGCCCTAAATGCACAACACGATGCATCGGTGGGTCCAAAGTTAATTTGAACTTAACAGTCACAAACTTGAACCTAAAAATGTTTCAAATCTTGCACTACTCTAGTTCTTTGGAGCTTTCATACAAAAAGAATGGTGTCTATCTGCCGGACTCTAGATTTGCAATCCGAAACCCTCTATGTTCTTACCTTACTATTCCTTATATTAGTGGCTAGTACATACAATTACATTGCTGAATCACGTACATACATCACATCAAATCATACTAGACATTAATATTACACAATAGAGTTTAAATAACCTATACCGGATAGGGTTTTACATAACGGGCTGACCAAACCAAATATTATATTATCGAGAACCAAAAGCGGAAGCAGAAAGCAAAGTGAGGCCAACACAATACCCACTAGCATGCCATGGGGGATAAAAGGTGTACGACAACTACCACCCAAGGACTGGATAATAGATGTGCACAAAATCATCGTCAAATTCTGCTCAAGCAAAGGTAGGAATGAGAGACTGTGATAACACCTAGATTCCACCATCTTCTTCTCCGTCTAGTCCAGACGCAACGTAGTAGGTGTAGGGGTCTCGATTCGAAGGCCTAGAGTTATTTTAGTGAGCAGGGATGAGCACAAACAACCGTGTTTCGTGAGCTAATACACAAAATGCAATATTATAGACGCAAGGCTTAACAAAGGGCAGGCCTGGGTTCTTCTATTTGTGAAATGCCATAGTTGAATTACGGTAGGTAGGAATACTAAAACTTAGCATTTTAACTAAACCATGTTTCTAAAGAGTGTAAGAGTATACAATAATTATCGTAGTGCAGGTTCCATCCACATATTACAGAGTATAGTTCCATCCATCATATGTTATTTTTATCACTAGGGTTTCGTCTACCTATTATATTCACAGGCTCTATCTACCCGTTACATTCACTAGACTCTATCTACCCAGGAAAAGTCAAAGTCAGGTTCCATCCACCTATCATATTTTTCATCCTAACCATAAATATTATTTTGAAAAATAGACACTAACTCAAGTAAGTTTCCACGCATCACCCATGACCATGGGCACGGCTATCCGGACAGTTTTATACTATGCAGAGGTTACACAACTTTACCCACAAGAGATGTTCAGTTTGTTATTCCATATGTTGTCTTAACATGCAGATCAAAAAGATCATCACAAAGTCTTTTCAATGACTCCCTCTAACATCTACCTGTTCTAGGGTTGTTGCCCTCCTACTTTGATGAGACATCCTCGTTGTGTCAAAAATTATTCCCCATCGCAGTGGGCGAATAACGGCGCCCCCAGCCATGCGGAGTCCCTCCACATTTCCTCAAGTGGATCACACACTACTTGCACGCAAAGTGAGGAATCATAAGTTGTGATAGAAATTATTCCTCACCTTGAGTGAATAACGGTGCCCCCAGCCATCAGAGTCTCTCCCTCCACACTTCCTTAAGTGGATCACACACCACTTGTACCCCCAACAAAAGGATCCAACACCAATTGTTGTAGCCAGTGGCATAAATGCTAAGGTTTGCCAGAGTAATTAACCAGGTCATGCTCATTGTAGACTTACGGCTGCACTATTAGTGTGGGGAGGTCAACATAGGATTCATTCATTAAATTACCTAGACGGTTCTGCCACATACCAAGCTCTTGTGCTGTATTTGCACCCGCCCAACTTACCATCGCATAGGTATAAAGCAAACTTAGAGTTCTATATTACAAAATATCCTTCTAGTTTAGCATATCAGCCATTTATCTCTAATGGCTGCCCAAAACATATTTTGAGATTTTCAATGATGTCGGGCTAGTTAAATGCCCACCAGTATCTAAGCAAGGCTAAACATGACACTTAGATACATACTTATAACTAGTATGCTTATCATTAGGTCTAGGGCGAAAGGGATTATGTCCAGAGTCAAGAAATGGGATGTAATAACACAATTATTAGTAGATAATTAACTACGAGCTAGAACAAATATGATTTCATAATAAAGTAAGCATATAATTTAATAATCTAAAACAATATAATTTGCATTCGAAAAGTAGGTGCAAAATGATAAAAGTATTGACTCATGTTGCTCACAGTCTCGTTGGTCTTGGTCGGTATCTAATTATTGCTTTTCCAGGTCTTCAGGATCTATTTGAGTGATCGCATCGAAATTCGAATAAATACACGAGAATGCAAATAAATCCAAATAAAATTTAAATGAACTCCAAATTCATGATTTCACTCTTTGAATTTAGATGAATTCAGAAATAGGTCTCATTCAATTTGGACTTAAAATAAGTGAGAACGTGCCTTTTAAAGTTTAAATCAAGGAAAAATCCCCAAAATAAATAGAGGAGAGTCTCACTAACAGCTGGGCTGTGAAAATAATTTATTCTTATTTATTTTCGTATTGGAAAAGATGTTAGAGACTGACAGGTGGGGCTACAAGGATTTTAATTTCCTTTTGAATTATTTGCCTTAAGAAAATGTTGTGACTCGTGAGTGACTCACAGGTAGGCCAGAGACCACGTTGTGGCTTCAGTAGGGGCAGCCCACATGTATAGACTCATAACTTAACCTAGGCTTTAATTAGATTTTTTAATGACCTAGGTCCACATGTTAGTGACTTATTAATTTAAACTAATGAATGTCATTAACCCTAATTAATTATGGCCTAATGACATCATTAAAATTAATGCTACAACCTCCTCCCCTGCACACAAAAGGTGAGGAGGCGAGCTGGTCGAGATCGTCGCAAGTGTGGCGAGCAATAGCGACACCCAAAATGGGTTGTCGGGACCTCGGCGAACCTATGCATGGTGACAACAAGGCCAGTGGTGAGCTACAACGGTGACGCGACGATGCACAATGGGGCTGGGGCATGGCCACCATGGCAATCAAGCACACAGCGGTGCGGTGAGGAAAAGAAAGGCACAATAGGCATCTAAAAGTCACAGGGAGCTCACTGGAGAGGACGGCAAGGTTGGGGAAGGTTTGAGGCATGCTGGTGACCCGATGCAGTGTGGCGATTTTCAACGACAACAGTGAGCTAGAGATAACGGTGACTCAAATTAGCTGAGAGGATAGAAAGAGAGGTGAGGGGGTGTTCGGATCGGGAGGAATCGGGTCGGCACTCACCGAGGAAGGAATGACGATGGTGGAGGCAGATGTGGCCGGAGGTGAGGAAGACGACGATGTCAGTGAGCTCCTGCGGATGAAACCCAAATCAGGTGAGGGGGATTGAAGAGGATGCTAAGGCGCTTAGTTTGATGCAAACAACCAAACAAAACGGTGAGGAGCTCATTGGAGAGACGGGGATGGCGAGGTGGTCACACCAGAGCTCCACGACAGAGGTGAGCAACTCAGCTTGAGCTTCGACACGAGCAACAACGAGGTGTGGAAGGGAGTGAGGAGGGGTGAGGGGAGAGGAGGGCAGGTGGCTTAAAATAGCCAAGGAGAGCGACGAACGCTATGCAAGCACAGGGCATGGCGCAACGACTAGAGATGGCAATGGGTAAATACCCATCGGGTATTGCCATTCCATACCCGTACCCGCTATGTGTAAATTTACCCGTCGGGTTACCCGTATCCGCACGCGGGTAGGAAAATTTACCCATATCCGTACCCGCGCGGGTATTACTACCCGACGGGTAACCCGTACCCGCAAGCATACCCGGTTCAACAGATAAGAATATCATCAATTTAGACATTCATTAATCATACATGCCAAGCACAAAAGCATCTAATGATCAAAATTAGTACATCATATAAACATACTTGACATGACCATATTAACATATGACAAACAAATAAACAATCAACAACAAGTAGATAATAAAATTAACATTTGAGTGGGATGTCTAGTTGTCTAATGCGGGTATTCATTACCCACGGGTAGGCGGGTATGGGTAGTATATACCACACCGCACTCCGCCTACCCGGCGGTAGAGGATTTCGCCAATAACGCACCCATGGGTACATAAAATTTTCCATACCCGTCTCTTTATCGGGTAAAACCCGTCAGGTATTCGGGTATCGGGTACCCATTGCCATCTCTAGCAACGACGAACGCATGGCATGGCACCACAACGCAAAGTGTGGGCGTGTGACGACGAATTTTGGACGTTTCTAGCACTGTTGATACCCCAAAATTCCAAAAATAGCCGCGCTGAAAACACAATTCCAAAAATAGCCCCCAAACGACCGCACGATTAACGGCAAGGCGACGCGTGTCGATGGTGCGGCGGGAGCGCACCACACACGAGTGGTGCGGTCCCGACCGCACCACACCCCCGCCGTACGTGCCACGTAGATGGTGCGGTGCCGCACCGCACCACTCCCCTAATGGTGCGGCACCACACCGCACCACACCGCCGTGGGTCCCACCCCCCGGTTAGGGTTTGCACGGGTAGGATTTTAATTCAAGTTATTTTTGTATGCATTTGTAAAGATAATTTTTTAAATAAAAATTTATGTGTATATATGAAATGATGTGTGAAAAATATGAATTTGAAGTGGAGTCCACTTTATGCTTGTGTAATTAGTTGTGCAATTTTGAAAATTAAAAATATTGGTTGGTAGAGTCTGAACGAAATTTGTGTGAAGTAACGATTAGTGTTTTTGTGATTTTCCTATATTGTCGATCGTGAAAAATGTATTGAAGTGACAATAACAAATTTCGATCATGGTATATTGTTTTATTGGAAGCAATTTAAAGAAAAATTTTCGAGCACAAATGTGATATGAACAATTGGAGGAAATGAAGGAAAGTGATATTGAACATGTATGATTATAAGTTTTGTTAATTTTGTAGTTGTGAATCGAAAAAATTGAAAAATTGTAAAACAAGTTTATGTTGATTATATGTTGTAGATGCATAAAAATTTGGGTAAAATTTTTTAGGAACGATTGTGCGTAGAACGATCGATATATAAAGTGGTAAGTGACTTTTAGGGTTTGGTATGTTTTAAGGGTTTGCAATCGCGTCATATTTGTATGTTTTGTCAATTTTGTAGTTATAAACTGCGTAAAAATAAGATAAAGTTGTAATAGAAGTTTATGTTCAATGTAAGTTGTAGATGCATAAAAATTTGGGTACATTTTTTAGGAACAATTCGATACATAAAGCGGTAAGTGATGTGACCAGTGGCATGTGGCATGTGTGGAACTCTGTACTTCTAATGTTCAGAATTCCACCACTAGTCCTAACATGCATGCCTTAGGGGAAATAACTTGCTAGGTCTATTACATCATGGAATGCGAAAATACGAGATATTAAACTTCATAATACTGATTGGGAGTAACATGCGCGTAGATTTTTATTACATGCATAACATATAGCATGATATGCGACTAACCCACCCAACTGCTCGTACGACCTACTGTGTGGACCGGGGCCACTTTCCCTTCCTTGCCCGCTCGGCATTGAACTCCTCTCCGGCCTCTTTTGCCTTAGCCGCAATTTCCCTCTTTCTCTCGCGCTCCATCTCGCGAGCCTCCAGCCTCCGTCTGCGTGCACGCTTCAAGATGAGCTTGCGTCTCGCGGCAGATCACGCGAGGTGTGCTCGTGCTTGCGGCGCTCCTCCTCCAAAGAACTCCTTCTCCTTTGTGACATTCCACTCCTCGAAGTCAAGGGTCCATTGGTCCTCGTGGTGGATCTCAAGATCGATCCATTTGCGGTAGCCACACAGGCTCCGAGACCGTAAATACATTGGAGATATTGTTAGTGCGTCTTTGTGAAGGAGACAAGGTAGGGAAAATGGTGCATGTGGTCGCACATTTGCCGATAGGTTGCGGTGTCAAAGCGGCGGTTGGGGTAGTCATCGAGTAGTTTGCGCAACCCGATGAACGCATACCTAGACTGATGCGGTGCTTAGACTTGAAGAACTTGCACACGTCCCCGCACCAACAAAGGGGAGGTGTCTCCCCCTCAGGTGGTAGTTGTGGCGAACGCTCGGTGGGGACGTCCGGGATTGGGTTGTTGCTACGCGGGCGCCTGGGGACCTTTCATCGTAGCATGATGGGCTTGTTCTACCCGGCTCAGACGCCCTTATTTTCTCATCGCGTGCGGCATCGCGGGCCGCAGCTGACCGTGCTATGTCACGGGTCTCCTTCCAATCCTTCACCATCTTGTCCCATTGCTTTTTCTTGCCTTTGTCCATCCCGGTTGGGTGAGGGTGAGGGAAGCGCGATGTAGTATGGGGTTTGGCCAGTGCAATGTTCGCTGGGAAATGGAATGCATACGAATTTATAGGGGCTGTTTTGTCTCTACTCGTGCACGTCTAAAGTGGTCCGCGTGGTGGTAGCGATGAGTAAAGATGGGAGTGCTTTGCGGTATCACCGAAAAAGGTCCCGCTTTGTATACGAACTCGAGCAAAGCTGCCTGAATTGTCATCTCACCGAGCAAAGCCGACCTCTTGTTGTCATGTCACCGAGAACAGATGCCCTCTTTAGTACCGCCTTGCGCCCAAAGCGGCATGTTTTGTCGTCGACCGAGTAAAGCCGGGCCGCTTTGTCATGTCATCGCGCAAAGTGGCATCTTTTGTCATCTCACCGAGCAAAGCTGCCCGCTTTATCATGTCATCTGCGCAAAGTGGCATCTTTTGTCATCTCACCGAGTAAAGCTGCCGTTATGTCTTGTCTCTCGCAAAGCGGCATCTTTTGTCATCTCACCGAGCAAAGCTGCCCGTTATATCATGTCTCGCCCAAAGTGGCATCTTTTGTCATATCACCGCCCAAAGCCGGCATCTTTTAGTCATCTCACCGAGCAAAGCGGCATATTTTGTCATTTCACTCCAAAAGCTGTCTGTGTCATCTCTTTGAACAAAGCTGCCCGTGTTGTCATGTCTCCGAGCAAAGATGGCCTCTTTTGTCATTTCACTGCAGCGGACTTGTGCTATCATCTCTCGAGCAAAGATGCAAAGCAAGATGTCTCGCTTGGTATAAGTAGCACGGTTGGGGTCCCAGCAATTGTTCATCGAACAAAGAAGTGCCCTGTCTTCGTGCTTGAACAAACCATGCCGGGCCGAGGCGATGGGATTTGGGTCACCGAAGGACGACATTCCCTTAGAAAGGAGGGATATGTTCGGTCCACGATCGATTGATGCCAAGTCGGCGTGCTCAACCGGCGTGGCGAAATGCGGGCACAATGAGTACGCGGTCGTGCAGATCTTGGATTCCCGAACGATGGCGGGCGACGTTTCTTCCACGCTCACGCTCCGGTACAATTTAGTAGTTTTACTTTTTGTATCTGCGTGCGGACCGCGAAGTTTACCGTCCTTATTTTTGCGGATGGCAAATGCGACTTCTCCCATTGGATCGACCCTCCTCATGAACGGTATGTTGATCGTTAGTGGATACATTGTGGGCTCGAATATGGGACTTGGAGTACCGAATGGAGAGTCTCACCGAGGAGAACAACGACCTCCGCGAACGGATGCAACGCGAGAGGGCAACGAGGAGGTCGTGAATATAGGAAGCTCTTATGATCCCACATGTTGCTCGCGCGAACCCGAAGCTGCATATGTGCATGCCACTACCACGACGGCCAGCCACGTCCGAGACGGCCCCCTCAGCAATTCTCCATGTGGGTGCCACGAGGCTCGTTTGGCATGTAGGTAACGAGCGTTATGGTTGTGTCGTATTTTAGTTCATGTATGTGTTGGCTGTACTACTTTCCGTAAATTGTTGGGTGTACTACTTTCCATAAATTATGTATGTGCAATGTATGTGTTGTAAGTGCGTGATGCCTTCATGTTATATGGCCTCTTTCCGTAACGATGTAATGTGCAACGTTGTTAAGCATGCGATGGATTGGTGGTTATCTTCGTGGAGTTGTTATCACAAGTCCCAAAAAATGCAATACTGAGCAAAGATGCCTCATTTTGTCATCCCACTGGGCAAATGTGGCATGTTTTGTCATGTGAATGCGGAAAGCTGACCTCTTTTGTCATGTCACTGCGGAAAGCTGGCCCGCTTTGTCAAGTCGGGCAAAGCCGCCCGCTTTGTCATATCACTGGGCAAAGCTGCCCTCTTTTTTCATGTCACTGCGGAAAGCTGGCCTATTTTGTCATATCACTAAGCAAAGGTGCCCCTTTATGTGCGTGTATGAATTGTGATGTCTGTGTTCTTTGTGCGTGAGGCTGCCCCCCCACACACCCTATAAAACGGAGCCATCCCTCACATACTCCCTTGCCATGTTATCAGTCACCTCCTGAGTTAGTTGTTCACAATCAGTGTAGTTTTCTTTCGTGCTCACTCCCCCAGACTAGGCAATGAGTCACCAAGACGTCTTCATGGGCACCGACGGTGATGTGCCCAAATTGCAACACCTTGGTTAGACGTAGGACATCACTGCACGCCGCGAATCTGGCGACACTACTACAAGTGCCCCATCACTCGGTGAGTCGATTGTTTGGGTTCATTGAAATCGTGGTGGTATGTTTAAAAATTTCTTGTCATGGAATCGCAGGAAGCTCATGGTGGTTGCCAGTGCAGGTGTGGGAGGATGAAATGGGCAATAGGATCGCCAATGTTCGCCATGACAGAGTTGTCGTGGGGTTGCGACCCGTCGGATGCGGCATCGTTTGGACAGACTCGAGTGGAAGATAAATTTAATGTTGTGTGCTATTTTGTTTCTTGTGATTATTGTTATCCTCAAGTTGTAGTCTTTGGAGGTTCTCCTCGTGTATGTTGCTAATGTTTTATGCTATGTTGTCGTCAAGTTATTTTGGTAATGTGTTAAGTACGGTTGTGTTGTATTTTAGTTGTTGTGTTCGTTCGTGTGTTGGTGGTTGTAATACTTGCTACATTTTATGTACGTGCAATGTATGTGTTGTTTCGTGTTGTCATTGCCTGAGGCCTTCGTATTATGTGGGTTGTACGGTGTTGTCATCTCTCAGTTGGTTGTATGGCGTAGTAAATCAATGAACTTAGAACAACCCTTTTATCTTTGAAACCATATTTGAACATCAAACCATCAAGCACTTGAAAAACATCACAAAAATTACAATGACCCAATTACAAACATTCATTTATCATCTCGTCGCGCCGCCTCGGACGACGTGTCGATCCTCAGAGAAGGTGAACTCGCTAGGGAGCGCGGTGCATCTCGAAGGTCGTGCTGCGAGGTGCGCGTCGAGGCGGTGGTGGGTACATCTCGGGGAGTGCCGATCGCTGGCCTATAATAGAGCTCACCAATCGGCGGAGGGTCTACGTCTGCAATGGAAAATACAAAAAGTTTATAATCATTATTTGTATCATGTGGTATGTTCACTACATGCGTACATACCGGTGCATACTGGCCGTTGGAATGACGATGATCTGCGAATTCACCCATGTACTCTGCGCAGTGTAACCTTGGTACGTCCGCCCGAACCACTCGCATCGCCCTTGCGTGTCCGCCGGGTGGATTGACCGCCAGCGCATATGTCGCTATCTCTTGGGGTGTCTGGTCGCTATCAGACGCTCGTCCGCCGCCCTCCGGGATGACGGCGGCTGTAGTAACGTGCTATCCCTTCGCAATCGCTGCAAGGAAAAGCGTGTGTTACGAATAAAGGCAATCGAGTGGACAAACGAAGCGATGGCAAATGTCGCATCGCTGGTCCAAAAGGCTGTGAGGATGAGGAGCGCACTGGGATGACCTCCGACAGCGACGGACGGCCGCCGGACAGCGATGGGCGATCGCTGGGCAGCGACGACGATCGCCGGACATCGGCGGACGTCGCGTCGGATGCGACGGACGGCCGCCGGATCTGCGACGGACGACCACCGTCTGGCGACGGACGTCTTGAAGGTGGTGCCGACGGCGGCGCGAAGGTCGCTCTCTGCGGACGCGTCGTGCATGGACATCATCCGGTCGCGACTACTGACTCATGGCCTTGATCGCATTCCCGAGGTCATTGAAGATGCTACGCGCCAAGCAAGAACCCGGTTGCCGCCCTCCCCGCGCTGCGCAAAGATTCGAAAAGCCTCGTTCTCAAGACGACGCATATGCTCGCATCAGACGTAAACAAGAAATGAGTTAAAACGCATCAGACGTAAAGAAACAATGAGTACAAACGCATGCGCAGTGCACGCATCGCCTCGTCAAGGCGTCTTTGCTCGATGACGGTGCAGGCGGCTGTATGGCATCTTCGTGCGCGACCTCGAAGGGCGGGGTGGGGCGGCCGAGTAATCTTGCTGCGGTGCGTGGAATGTACCACTCTAGGTACACACCGTATGTGGCGATGTCGTGTGGCCTAGTCTTGGCCACAACCTCGTGCTCGCCGAGTCACGCCCGCAGTCCGCCCACGGCCATTGTGTGGCTGTCGATCGTCACCATGGTGCCCTCTTCTTGTTTGCTCGCAAGTTAGTGCACATATTGTACAATTAGTATTATCAACACATTACTACCTTGCGTGCAGTGTACCGTGCAATGGCTTACTGGTGGGCCTTCGGTAGTAGTGCCCGCTGGGAGGGTGGCACGTCTTTGGTGGAGGTGGCGCCTCATCACTCTGCGGGTTGTGCGGTTCGACGGCGCGCGAAGACGAGGTGACAGTCGTCAACCAAGACGTGTGGTCTTGGTGGCACCGAGATGACAACCCGTAGGGGCAATGAGCTGAATGAACCCCGCATCCCATGGGAACCGGACTATGTCGTTGTCGAAGCCGCTTGAAATCGTCATGGAAATCGGGTACACACGCCTCGCTCTGTCCTTAGCCCACCGCAGCTGACCATGTGTCCAACGAGTCCCCATAGTCGGCCCATCTATGGGGTCATCGCCACCAGCCAGACCGTACAACTCCGGGAGGAGGTCGTAAGGGTGCACGGGCCTCTCGATCTTAGGCCTCCCAACCGTGAAGTGCTCCCAAGACCAGTACTGCAGGAGCACATAGCACGCCGCCAAGACCGCTCGGCCTCTCAAGACTGACGACGGGCATCACACAAGCCTCGGTACGTGGCACTAAGGACTGCTGATCCCCAGCTGTACTGCGGCACCTCGCCGGGCAAGGCATCCGCCAAGGACTCCGCAAGGTGTATGTACGTCGGATGCACGGAGACTCCAGTGGTCGTAGGAAACAAGACCCATCCGAACAAAAAGAATGTATGCCATGAGGTGCGCCCGCACGACCCCTCATGAGCGTCCTCAGGGCAGGTCATGAACTCGTAGCCACGAGTGTGGCACACCAGACATGTTGTCTGGGATCGGGATACCGAATCGGGCACCCAAGGCGTCCTTCCAATGTGCCGCCCTGGGGGGTGGCACTACTGCTGCACCACGGATGGGTAGACCTGTCAGCATGGACACGTCCTAAAGTGTAATAGTCATCTCGCCCCACCGGAAGTGGAAGGTGTGAGTCTCCGGTCTCCAACGATCCACGAGTGCGGACAGCAACGCCGCATCGAACTGCAACGAATACGGAACATCCAGCATGCGAGCAAGGGGCAAAAGACCGGTGTCTCGCAGCAGCGGGATGTATCGCTCGTCTAGAGGCGGTGCTCGGGGGCCTGGGGACGAAACACGGAGGCCATCAGCATTGATGCCCACGCGTGCATCGGTGGCGGTCATCCCAACGGGCCTCAAGCAACTCGTGACGCCATCTCCGCCGATGATTAAAAACAAGTCGACGCAGCGATGTCATGAGAATATGCAACATACATAATTTATGCGTAATGATAATACATCGTGAAATAAATGACAACAAAACATGAACAAACGTAATTTGCATCGAACGACAACAAATGATAACGAAATATCGAATAAGTCACAACATAACATAATCGCAAGAAATGACTCAAACAAATTGTACGGAAATAATTTGGTCGATACATTCAGCATAGGTTACAGGATGCACGATCACGTGCTCGCATCACAACAAAGACCCGCTATAGTTACAAAACACGGAAGCAGGAGTGCACAATGACAGTCCATGTGCTGCATACTATGGAGCGTTACTTGATGTCGGCCTGTTTGGGCACTGCCTAAATGAATGGCCAACCGTCTTGCATAGTCTGCACTTCGGGCGCCGAACCCGATCCCCATGCTGGCTATCATCCATGTCGTTACGAATGCGACGGCTCTGTCTTCGCCCACGGCGGCGTGCTTGATGCATCGTTCGGCACCCACTTGATCTCGCCACGCCGAGCTCCCTATAATGCATGTCCACCCTGCACGAATGGAACTCCGTGCTCCGTGTTTCAAACAGTGCTTCATGTCATAGTACCTTGAGATGTAATGCGTGGCGTCGGTTCCATAACGCGCATGCCGCGTACGTGGGAGCATGACTTGTGTAGAAGCTCGGCTTGTTGCATGTGCAAGATGCTCTGTCGACAATCGTGCACACCGCTACGATCCTCTAGCTCTGCCCCATCATGTACCTGCATGCGAGACGAACCTCAAACTTCCTCCGTAAGCCATCCATGGTGCGAGCAATATGCGAACGAGCCTTCTCCATCTTCTTGTCCATGTAGGCCGCGCTACCTCGGAGAATTCTTTGCCTTCGTCCATATGCCGCCGCCATCATGGCTCTATTGACAAAGTATCATATTAAACGGTTCGAGTCTCTTCAACGATTGCGGTGATAAGTAGGGATCTCACGCCCTTTAGAACACCATTGTACACCTCGGACATGTTTGTCGTCATGATTCCGCACCTTGCTCGCGGTGTCATGCGAGAGAGACCACATCTCCGTGTTAGGTGCATTGACCGCACCCATTGTGTGAACTCCCAAGTCTCGTGGAGCCTCTCTCCACGGCCCCCTTCACCGCTCAAGACGCCGACATGCCTGCTGGTCTCCCGATCAAGGTGGCTCCACGGGGCATTGAACCGTCTTTCGGTTCTCGCATACAAAGTTTTTAAACATCTTCATTAGTTCCTTGCTATGGAACCTTCGCGGAAGTTTACCGCAAGATGCCTCATGCACCACCGGTTCTTCATGTCATTCCACCGTACGGAGGTCGTGTCCCGCTCGCATCGTTCGCATTGCGAACGGCAAGCTCGCATTGCGGTGCGAGATAACACACACATCGGGCCGATCTTGTACAACGGCCGCTTCACATTGACAAGGAACCACGGCCCGACTTTCCGTACTCTCATTCTCTACTATTGCAAATGCCATCGAGTAATCGGTCATTTGCGTCACGCAACCGCGGTCGATTGTACCCTTGTATTTGCGGATAGGAATGTGCCGTCCATCGTTAGCACCGGACGGCACCACTTGAAGCCTTCTATTGCACGATGGAAGGCCCGAACACTCTGTCAAGCACAAAACAATTCGCCCTTCCGTCTCATGAACCCGCCGCACTTGTTAATGAACGTGCTCGGTTTCTTCTTTGCAATCGACACAACAATCTCGGGACCGGATCATATGCCTCCTCATATGTCCCGAACATACCCGCATACCTCTCGCTTCCCCGCCACACCTTCTTGTAGCTCACAAAGAAACCCCACCGTGTTCGCTACCTCCGCCATGAGAACCTTGGGAGTAATGGATACATTTGCAACCACAAGATGCCTTATCACCTCGCAACATATGACGACGTCATGTTGCGGTGCCTAGGTAGTGGCGCCGCAAGCTCACAAGTGTGATCGTCAGATCGTTATCCGAAGTCCGTGGCGGCGCCTCGAACCGCTGCGCACGGACCTTGCGAGCGAGCCGCCCACACACTTCACAATGTAGGTGTCGTGGTTGGACTGTGCACCCGATATGTCCGATCGATGTTGACGGCGTACATGGCAATAGCTTGTCATGCAAAGACTCTTGTTACGGAAGCTCGCCTACAACGAAGTTCGCCTTCATTGAATCCCCACTCGCCTCCTCCGCCGGTGGCGTAACTAGGGATTCCGCTGCGATGTCGTCCAATGACGGCACGCACGCACGCACCTCCGTGGTTACAACACCACCTACCACACCTCCCGCCGTAGGTTCCCCTTCTTCCTCCTCTCCCGAACTCTCTGTTTCCACATCGTCCTCCTCCTCACTTTCCCGCACTGGTTCTCAAGGTACTCGTGATACCAACACGCGCGCCCACCACCCTCCGCACCTTCATTGGTGAAAATTCTCCACGCGCCTCGCAGTCACCATCTTCCATTGACTCATGGACTCCTCCTTCACCAAAGATCTTCATGACCGCGGAGAGTAATGCACGCTCTACATCTCCGCCAAGACCACTAGAGCCACCCATGGCGGATGATTCATCCTCTCCACGAATTGAACATACACCATTGGCCCGGTATATATCAATGCGTCTGGTTGCACACGACCTCCATGTAGTTCACCCATGAAGCGTCGCCGTCACCTTTATAAGTTGCCACACTGTCTCCCAAAGCACCTCCAAGCGTGGCATACACCGCCTCGATCCGTAATTTGTTCCTTGTGGTGTCCCGATCGAATCCGAACGCACGCATCTCCGTAGCTCCAACAGCTCATGGTGTTCAGATTGCGTGCGGATCACAATCCGGTCACAATTATTCAGTCCGCCTGCACGCCCGCCCCGTCGAGAACACTTCCATAGAACACGAACAAGTCTTGGATGTCACCCATGGCGTACCTAACATAATCCCAAATGAACCCTCTTAGTATATATCACGAGCAACAACTGTACCATCACACATAACCTCATCGTACACACATACAAGCGTACCATTTATGGAGTGCGCTAACAAATTTCTATATAAATCAAATTACTAATGTAATGCACTTTTTTCCAATTTCTATTCTACAAATCTTAATTCTGTGCTACATATATTACAATTTTTTCAACTTCATAGAGTCTAATTTATTTTTAACTTCTCATTGTATTTTTTACTTTATTTGCAGAGCGCGCTAACACATTAAATTCAAATTTTACTGCAAATCAAATTACATTTTTTGTAATTTCACTCCTATTTTGTATTATTATTCTACTAATTAAATCACTAATCGAGCAACTCATTTTTCATCATTTCTTACTTACGATTTCTTACATCGATCAAATAACTACATTTTTTGCCAATCTGTTAGATCCTCTACATTTCTAATACTACTTCCTCTACATTTCTAGTACTACCCAACAATGTGCCATGCTTCATATATGCAGCGTTACACTTTAACATAGATTTTTTTATGAACATGCACAGCAAGATCTAATATTATTCAGTGATTTTGGTTACAAAATGAGTACATGTTAATACAAACAAGACATGCGCAAGTGGCCTTTCCGACTAGCTATGTGCTTCACAATGACACCATTTAAATGTAGTTATAATCCACTTAACAAACGGCAAGATTTCACTTACAACATCAATTACAAAACTATTCACATAAAATATAAATTACAAGACTCTACAACTACAAATATTTTATACAAAAAAATTGCAATATACTACGACCACAAATAACTACAAATATTTTACATTACAACAACATTACTTCATTTCTTAACATAAAATATAGAATACAACACGATAATTACATAAAATATAGACATATTGAGATCGTGTACGCTAATTACAGGCTAATCACTATAATACCATCGTAAACGCATGGAGATGATATTTACCTTTTCTTGAAGCTCACGAGAGGATCTACAACTTTCACAATTGCGAGAACTTCAGATACCTTCCAAAATTACTCCAAATCCCGTGTTTGTGTTCTTCTTTCCTTCAGTATGAGCGCCCTTTCTTGCTCCTCTCAGTCTGCTTCTCTGTCTAGAGCAAATGCAAATGCACTGGAGCCTTCGAAAGCCATGCCACCTCTTCCTTTTATCGCGAAAATAACGATCACATGCATGAGAATGAAGTAGGGGCGGTTCTCATGTATATACACGTGTTACAATTCTTCGAAGAACATGCAATAGCGGCGCAAAGACGGAGCTACTTCCGGCGAAAAAGCCAGCAACACGAGGGAATCCTGGGGCTTTGGGCGACGGGACGGAGGCCAGGCATGTGGTGCGGTCGGGTGCCGCACCACCCGGCCAAATGGTGCGCTGCCCCTCCGCACCACTGCCTTTGACGTGACGCGGGAGTGTGGTGCGGTCGGGGACCGCACCACTCAGGTGTGGTGCGCTCCCCGGCCGCACCACTGGACACGTGTCGCGTTGCCGTTAATCGTGCGGTCGTTTGGGGGCTATTTTTGGAATTTCGTTTTCAACGCGGCTATTTTTGGAATTTCGAGTAGCAACGGTGCCAAAAACGTCCAAAATTCTGCGACGACAGGCACTAGTCGCAACGCTCAGTCGAATGAGAGAGAGAAAAGGAAGGTCAGTTGGGCCGGTCAGTAGGCTGCAAAGAAAAGAGGGAATGAGCTGGCCCAATTTGGTTTAGAGGGGTTTTTATATTTGAATTTCTGTTTTCAAGATTTGAATTTGAATTTCAATTCAACTTTGAATCGCTTGACCAAGTTTTTTGAAAAATGCACAATTCAACTTTCATTCCAAGAAATTTTGCAAAGGCCAAAGATGGGACGTTACACTATCTGTGGATCTATGTGCCAATAGGAAGTTAAAAGTGAGAAGATGTGGAGCATTTCGAGATACGATTACGATCATACAATATCTGATGTATAGTATCATGGTAGATATGCAATCTTGAAGGAAAAATCCTCCAAAGAACCAGATCCTTTTACTGCTAGTAGGTAGTACCGCTAAAGAAACCCAAAAATGTAACTCGAATGCTCATTACACTCTGGATTGGCTTCCAACCCAACTATGTGCCTACCAAATTGAATCCTGTATAATGCCACCGTCTAGAGGAAGGAATTTTCATGCCCTTGAATACTTTGAGCTCCACATCGGTACCTTCATAGGCTCATCGTCAACCACACTACCTCCATTTTCAACTTTGCTCAAAGAGTCTGAGATCAAAGGAGCCGACTCGCTTTCTTTCACCTGCAATGCGGAAAACAGACAGGGAATTATAAACAAGAAATTAAAACTAATGAAGCCAGAAGACCACTGAAGCAGCTGGCATTATTTGAAGAAAAGATGGCTTAAAGGTTAAACACCCCACTTTTCCTACTTAGCTTAGCCTGTTCCATCACGCAAGTAAAGTGGCCAAGAAAAGATGGAAGCATAACCAAAACTAGTTAGGTCTTGATGCTTCAGTTTTGCATATTTCTTGATCATGGCATCAGACACACAAGTTTTAAATTACAATAGGAAATATGATATAATCAAAATTATTGCAAAATCAAACGTTGAACTATTTGCATGCAATGAAATCAAACGGAAAGGTACCTGTTGTGAGGAGACTTCGGCATTTTTTTGCTGGGCCTCAACTGTGCAGAAGTACGAATATAAGACCATTCCAACTACTGCGATTAGGATGCCAAGTATGTTTCTCCAGCTAAATGGGTCATGAAGCAGAACATAGCCAAAGGTCAGAACTAGGCATGTTTTAAGATGGCCCAGGACTTGGTAAGTAACTGGAGATGTCTTTCCGATCACAAGAAAAGTGCTGAAGTTTACTGAAACGGATATCAAGCATGACAACACAATGAAAAACTGCACACGAAATAAGAGCAAAATCAGAATTAAATGAAACAATGTTGACAAAAGTATGCAGAAGCTGCTTCACTACTTACCACAACTTGAGATGTGTAATCAAAAGCAAAGACGTTTTGGTTGGTCAAAAATCCATCAAGGAACGGACCAATAAGAAATAGGGTCAGTGATTGGTAAGGGCAGGACTGGTATAGAAGTTGGGTTGAAGAAACCTTGAACTTCTTCTGAATAGTGTTTGTCATCTGATAGCTGGTTAAGGACTATGGTCTATGGAATTACCACTAGCCAAAAAGACACTAATTAATAGGATAAAATCTTCAGTGACCCGTTCTTGTGTTCAAATGGCAAAATAAAAAATTAGTTACAATAGTAGATTCTGTAAGAGACAACACTGGCAGATATCATGTCACGTAATGATGTAAATATAAACAAGATTTGTTGCCTAGTGGAATACTCAATCAGCATCAAGTGTGACCATAGGGATGATATTAAAAAATTTGACAGAATTTCAATTTTTTTAATAAAAACAAAGGCTGCTGTCGAAGGATACAATTTGAGCGATGCAGGTCGTGATAATTGCGAGCAAGGACAGTATGGATCCCACAGCATTGAGTTGCAGATCAGTGACAGTTGCAACTCCAACACCAAAAAGGAGCACAGAAAGGGACAGCTGGATACTCCGGCTGTGGTGTCAAGCCAGAAAAATGTCAGCTGAAGATATTATCGAAATGATGCACAAAATGTATAAAACACAAACCTGAACTTCTTCCTGAAGAAAAGAGTCTCCAAAATAACAGTGCAAGGGATGATGGCCAGCTTTGTCATCTAGAAGCGTAAAGGACATTTCAGCATCAGCTAGGTGGATTGATTAGTGTGGAAGGAAGGGTGACATTAATTGCAATAAGTGCTTGCACAAAATGTTGCAACTCTAATCAAAGCCTTCTCTAAGATGTTTCTTGCATAAACAGCGTACATAGTACAGGACATCAATGACAAGATTTTTTTTTTTTGACCTGTACCTCCAAGTAACTATTGTTGTACTGCTTCACAAAATAAGTATTACTGTTGTACTAGACAAGTAATAAGTGAAGGAATACAGTGAATTAACTAGGAAGTTCTGACGGGTACAAGAATCAAAGTAAAGAGATGGCATACAATGTACCTGGTAAAAACCAACAGAGTTGAAACCAAGACTCAAGTTGAGGAGCCCAATGGAGATGCCATTAAGTACTCCAAATCCCATGACAGTTCTTGCATCAAAAGGCTTATGCTCGAAGAGCTTCATCCATAATGCTACATGAAGGGAGCAGAATGTAACCAGGAGATGCCAGCTCGTCAAGGTAGTGGCTGCAAAACACAGTTCCATGTTTTACCAACGTTAGAGGTGATTTGAAGCTACATATCGATATGTTAATCTAATAGAATTTCTCATTGCATTTCATACATGAATTCCCAGAATTAATAAGAAAAAACACAACAATCAAAAACATCAACAAAAGTCAACTTATGTTCTGAATAAAAGCGCAAGTCCAAAAAAGTATTCCATTCGGTGAATGAGTACATGCACTCCAAACACAATTCAAAATTGCAGCACTAGAACAAACAAGGATACTACTCCCATGTGTCAAGCAACCTACGCAGTAAGCAACCAGGACATATTAAACCTCGTTCACTACTATAAATCTAATCCAGAACATCGGCAACCGTCAGAGCTTCATCATAAATACGCTAGTTCAAAGAGAACACACTTTTCTACCATCTACAATCGTGTTCTCCTCATCTCTACATTGCATCGTGGCAAGTTGCAATATCAAACAGTCCACCAATGACGCTTCCTCTAAAAAGAGAAATCAATTGGCACCCCTTAACATCATCTGAACCCTGCGCATACACCTCTTGCACCAAACCTACAACCGGAATGGTGTCGCATATATCTACACAGATCAGAAAGCATCCAATAAAGCATATACGTAACGTAACAAATCAAGAAACTAAGAGGCAAGAAACAGTTGGATCTCACACCAAAGTTGAACCCGAGGGAGCTCATGAGGGCCTTGTTGCAGATAACAATGGAGACGGAGGACACCACCGAGAGGCTCAGCGCCCCCACCGTCCCCAGCTGGAACTTCTCCCCTCCGACGCCCATCTCCGCCACCCTCCGACAACACCAACAAACAAACGCCGGACCCCAAAGATCGAAACTTCCCGATCAAACCGCCCGAATCACGCCGCCCGCAGCACCTGCAGGCAAGAAAGATTCCATTTCGATCAGCGAATCGCGACAACGAGCGAGCGCCAAGAAACGGGCGCTTCCCGGGTCAAACCTACCGCTCTTGTCTCGGTTCGAGAAATCCGTGCAAGAAGGCGGATCTGGGCGAGGAGGGCGCGAATCTGGGCGGGGAGTCGGCAATGGCGGGGAGATCTGTGGAGGGGTGGGCGGGATCGGTGGGGGGATTCGCTGTGGCGCTCGTCCCCTCCGGTCTGGCGAATCAGGGGCGGCGGGGAGAGGGAGACGAGGTATTTTATACGCCTGGTCGTCTCGTCGGCGAGACGGTGCTGGTCAGCACTCAGGAGGTAGCTATTGACTATGCACTAAATACCTGCATTTTTTATTGCTAATTTTGCAAGTTTTTTCATTCAAATTTGACAAAAGAAAGGGCAAACTGTGAGGGGTTTTTGAAACTGAAAATTACTTTTAGCAGGACTTCAAGGGTCTCGCAAAACTGAATAGGTAATTTTGTCGAGGAGGTTATCTTAAAATACTTTTAAGTGCATCCAGCTTGAACCGATACAATATTAGGCCCCGCTCGTCTCAACTTCAGTTTCTAGGTTATTTTTCACTATTCATAAAATTCGTCTTTTTCTGAACTTTTGCCTTTTTTGAGTTTTTTTGCCGGTTCTTTTTTCCTGTATTCGTTTGCGTTGTCCGTGATGAACTAGTATATTTTTTCTATTTTTAAATTTAATTACACCAAAATAAGCCACCTTCAGTTACAGTAAAATTTTAACCGCCACAGTGCAATTTCAGACGTTCGTTGTTTAAAAAAGTATGTAGTTATCCCACGTAGCTATAGACTTTGTTTAAAAATTTTGCTAATTTTTCAAGGTGAAAATGTGGGGCCTACCTCCTTTTGTTTTCCAACATTGCAGATTTTGTGTGTGTAGTGATGATTTCTTTAAATTGTCGTATTGTTTTCCGATCAAATTTGACAAGAGAAAGGGAGAATTGTAAGGGGTTTTGAAATTGAAAATAATAATTTTAGCAGGCTTTTAGGGGTCTCTGAAACTGAAAAATAATTTTAGTAGGTCTTTCAAGGGTCTCGGAAACTGAAGAATAGTTTTAGCAAGGAGGTTTTCTTACGTTAGTACATTACCCCAGTATATCCAGCTCGAACCAGTACAATACATAAATGCTACTTTGTTTAAAAAAGTTAACCCACTTGGTATAATTGGTTCCACAAAGTTTGTATGAAACTAAAATTGGTTCCACAAAGTTCCACTTGGTATACTTGGCACAGAACAGTTTTCTAACTTTTTTTCTTTTCTTTATATCGCCCAACGGATACTTATTATCCTATCAGGTTCCACTTGGTATACTTGGTACAGAACAATTTTCTAACTTTTTTCTTTTCTTTATATCGCCCAATGGATACTTATTATCCTATCAGGTTCCACTTGGTATACTTGGTACATAACAGTTTTCTAACTTTTTTCTTTTCTTTATATCGCCCAACGGATACTTATTATCCTATCTCTTGTCTAGCAAACTATGTTCTCTTTATCTCTTAAATCATTTGATATGGTCATTGTCTTCACCTTGCTAAACAAAAATGGAGCCTCAGTGGGCTATGTAACAAAAATTATAAAATCTTTTCATTTTTTCAGTATATCTCAAAATTTTTGGTGTTATTCGAATTTCTTGATTTGGTTCCTTACTAAAAAAATTCAAATAATAATAATAATAAATCAAAATCTTGATCAAGAAATCGAGACTATGAAAATTCAAAACCAAGAATAAAAACTTAAATCAAAGTTAATATTAAAATCTTTCCCATCTAGTTTTTATATCCGAAAATTCAAATTCTGAAGTTCAAGAATTATCACTCGGAACTCGGCAAATCTTGAAATTCAAATTTTGAATCCAAAATTTGAACCAAGGTTTCAAACGCAAAACCTAATCATAATTTAAGCCTGGAATTCAAAATTTAGAATTCTTCGCAAATTCTTGGGCCCTCAACCCATTTCTCCTTTCGACCATTTTCTTCCTCACAGCCCACCCGGCCCAGCCAGCTCCCTCTTCCTCCCTCCCCTTCTTTCTTTCTTTCTATCTTCTCTTCTTTGTTCCTGGCGCTGTTCACAACAACCCAGCTCCGCCCCTGGATTTTGCCCCGGTCATGTCTAGGCCAGCATGCAATATCGTCGCCTAGATCATCCCCTAGCTCTACCCTCCGCTAGCCCTGCCACGCTCGATCAATGCCACTGCCCGGCATTACTTCTCCACTCCTGCGCGTGTTGCTCCGCCATCAGCATTACTCCATGCATGCGCCTTCATTGTGCCCAGCAACCAACCATCCTCCCCACGTATAAGAAGGCTCAAGCTCGCCCTGCCCTTCTCGTCTAGCCCTCTTCTTCTTCCCTAGCCGAGCTCAGCACGAGCTGCGCCCGTGCTGGCCACCGCCCATCCCGGCCGCCTCCAGCAAGAATTCCACAAGCTGTTAGCGTCACGGTGTCTCCAAACATCTTCCACCACCTCTCCATTTAATTGCAGTACCATCGTCGGAACCCACCGCAGCAATCATTCTCCTTGAGACAAGCCGATGCCGCTATTTTTGCCGCCACTCCTCCTCGTGCAACCTCCCCTCCAATTCCTCGCTGTGGGAGCAGCACCTCAGCACCCCGAAGCTTCCCCAACAGCCAACCGACGCTCTCCCCCGCCAATGTGACCCCCTCCACATGAGCCACCCACTGCCGCCCTGGGTGCTCGTCGCCGACCCACTCGAGTGCCTCCCTACTTCCTCAGACCCCTGGGTAAGCTTGCTCACACCTCCTTAATCCCCATGCTCACTCTATTCTGTTCCCTCTCCTCTCTAGCCGCCATCGCCTCGTAGCCCCTGGGCCCTGGCCATCGCGGGCTACTGTCGGTTCGCTACAGCGCCTCCCGGCAGGAGCCACCACCTCTAGGGGCGTCCTTGCCTCGAGGGCTTCCTATTTCAGCCGTCACTGCACCTCCTCTGGTCACCGCCAGCCGACGACACCGGCGCCCACCGCGCGCCATACGCCTTCCATGTTTTGGGCCTACTCCAGCCGAACACCCCCTTCCTCTCTATTTATTGCCCTAGCTCTATCCCTCTCTCCCATGACAGGTGGGCCTGTCTAGGTGTTTCATGTGTGCCTTGTGTTCTTCCAGTACATGGCTAATTGGTAATTTCCATATTTAAGAATTATTCAAAAGGCAATGTAATAAAATGTGATTTATGGATAGTAATGAGAATAAGAATTTAATTATAAAATTATAACAAGGGTTCATGCAATTTAAAAACTACACTTTGGTTAATTATATGCCAATCAAGATTAATAGTCCTCTTGTAAGATTACCAAAGGAAGATCATGCCATGAATTGTTTCCCTATTTAAAAGCAATTTTTGTAAAATACCAGTAATTGTCATAACTTCAATAAAAAGAATATCACAGCTAAAATATTAATTATGAAGCTTAATAAAAGATTTATACCCATTTAATCTTGCCTAATTTCATAACAATCAAGAAAATGGCAATAAAGATAATTGACGTAATAGTTTGAATAAATGTACATTAATTTTCACACTTCAAATAGTGAGAATTTAATCTACCTTGCTTAATAAGATTATCTCTCAAAAACGATTTGCATGCCACAGATAATATCAAGTGTGGTTTGCTCATCTCTACAACATGAGAACTCTCTTTTGAATAGTGCTTAAAATAATTGTTGGTAAAGTCTCAAATATTTATCTGTAAAATGCTGATGTTTTAATTAATAGTTTCCTTGTTTATGATTAAGAATTCTTAACCTCGAATAAGAAGCCATTAAATTCTTATCTCAATTCCCATATCTAATCAGATGACTCCAGAATATTTGTAAGCCACTAATATTTATCTTAAGCCCATGTCTTGTAAAAAGATGCATAAAATAATGTTTCTTGTGCAAATAACATCCTTAATTGAAGAGTCTTGCCAAAAATACAATCTTGCATAATTATTAAGCATCCAATCCTCAGGATTTAAATTCATCAATAATGGTTAAGAATAATTATTAATGCAAAGGCAGATTTTATCAAAGAACACAACATTAATTCATAACTTATCCTCCCAATGTATCGTAATCATTGATCATTATTAATGAATATGTTAAATCAGCAAATAATCAACTTTGCTCCTAATAGTAATTGGTTAAATGACCAACCTCACACTTTAATTTAAGTTGTTAACTTAATGGTTGAAGTATCTGGTAGTGCGCCTCTCAGATAATTATCACATCTTAAGCTGATTCAACCAATTAAGAATATACACATCACATGTGAAACCCGCATCCTAAAATCCCTAAGTTTTTATTGCTCAGTATCCCGTTTAATTTCTTTTGTCTATCTGTAGGTCCTACCTGACCTATAGAACTTCTTTAATAAATATAAATTGAATAAATAAGCTATTAATTAAAAGACCGAAACTTGGTATCTCGTAATAAGTTGTGTCCAAGTCATACTCCAACTTTAAGCGGAATATTCTTGCGAATATTCCTTCCACATCAATTCCTCATTTTATCCTTCCTGGCGAAGTTACACTCTCACCCAAAAATCCGTATGGCTCTATCTCTATCCCGCATCCTGCTAAATATTCTCTCTATTCTCAATCATAATACAAGTAAACTCAATTAAATCTATTTGAACGTTTGCAGTTATTTGGATTTATTTGTCCTTTTGTTGGTTTGCCGCGTATTAGAATCTGAAGACTCAAAGAAGCGACAAGTTCGAGCGGGATCAAGACTTGAGTAAAAGCAAAGGCCTAGGATTCAATGTCACTGATTGAGAAGGCTTTGAATTAAATCAAGATTGTGGTAAACCAAGCAAGGAAAGTTGTCACTTTGATCATATTGATCCTACAGTTTATGCAAAAAGTATGTTCCTTTAAATTATCAAATTGCATGCCTGATTTAGTGTGCAAATGTATGTCAAAATTTAAGGTAGCTACATGCCTACTTGATATTGTATTAATTTTAATATACCATTCCTTGACACTTGAAATACATTATTCTTGTCATCCTAGATGTTAATGATAACTTTACTAGCTATAAGTCATATTAAATACCATGCTAGTCTTGTCAAGTCCAGGGCACTAGTTTACCTTGATCATCAATCTTTAAACATGAAAACCTGTTTTGGGACAGTCACGAGATGTAAGTGACTGATAATTTGTGACAACTAAATTTATGCTTCTCAAAAACCCTAAAAACCTGCAATACCTGTCTGGGCAGATGGTAAGAGAGGTTAGTTCCGATGTCACATGAGAAATTATGGTTTGTGGTATGAACCGCCCGGATAAATTAAGGACTTAATCCTGTGATGACCTCTCCGTATAAAACAGTACAACCATAAGCTGATAAACTGTAGACTTGACTGAATAATTTACTAGACCCTTTAGTCATCTCACGGAAGACCGGTGCAGGAGGATAACAAAAATCCGACTTGAATGGGACACCAAGTAAAGGTGATGTTGCCAGGGCTAGCGTATATGGAGAGTGGAGTCCAATTGCACTAATCTATAGTGGAACATCCCGCACAACTTATGGAACTTTCTTCATGAGGGATAAGCCCGTGACGATCTTTCGATCTACATTACCAAGGAATCATGTGGGTCCATCGGATTGATTGTCTCTTGTAGGTAAAGATGTACAGTCTCTGCAGAGTATAAACTGTTTGAACAGCTGTGCCCACGATCAAGGGTGGATATGAGAACTTTCTCGAGTTAGTTCTATTTCAAAAATATTTATGGGTGGGATAAAAACTCGTCGGGCAGATGTAACCCCGACTTTGGCTTTTTCCTAGATGAGAATGTACTCCAGTGGTGAAAACTAACATTTGGTGAAGGTAACCATGCACCATAAAAGGTGGATGTATCCTGCATTACTATTATTATTGCATTCTCACCATCAACTTTATAAAATTTGTTTTAGTTAAAATTGCTAAGTCTCAGGAATTTTCCTACTTATTATACTTTCAAAACAATGCTTTTTAGCAACTAAAAGAACCTCAAGTCTCTCTTGACAGTTTTGCATATAATATTATTGCATCTTGTGTGGTGGCTTGCTAAGTATCGTTGTACTCACTCTTGCTTAGTTAGCATCAGTCAGTCAGGAAGGAAAAGAAGGTCGATTACTACTATGTGTTGAAGGAGTCAACAGAGCTAGAAGTCGATGAGACCAATGACTATATTGCGAACCCTAGTTGGCTGCCTGTGGGCAGGTCCTGATGTTCTCACCTATGTGAAGTTTCTGCTGCTGCATTTTATTAATTTCGGCCTAATCAGCCAATGAGTAAGTTATTACTGTATTATCTACGTTTCCGTATAATATGTTTTGGTATACAATAATGTATCTGTGGGCACTATCTACTGATCCAGAGAATAGTACGATAGAATCACAGAGGATATGAATTTACTAAACCTGAGTTTCAACACTATGAATATATGCAAAGATCCTCGAACTCTATGGTCCTGCCTAATGTTTATGCGAGCTGGAACCTTGAATGGCCGACGCCAAAATATGGGTGCTGTCTCAATCTCCACTAATACATGAACTCAACTCAGGATACTACTAGCGTTTTTCTTTCAAAAAATAAATCCAATTCAAAATATAATAACCATTAAGCGTTGATTATTCAAATGTGCAAATAATATTCAGAATTGTTTCGGCACCAGATGATCAGATGTAACTATAGATTATTTTGGGAGTTTGACCAAAGTTGTTGCTTCAAAGTTGGGTCTAATTATAGACCAACACAAGCCAACAAAAGGTGGCCAGGGTAGCCCCGCTGGTTAGTTCCCTCCCCGTAGTTTTCTTCTTGGACCCATGTCCATGAGAGGGAGGCAGGGAACAGCCACTTAGAAGAAAGGGAAATGCTAGCGCGCGACGTTCAATCTGGGCACTAGCTTCAGACGCTCAGTTGCAATATTTTTAATCATATTTGTAACATTTTTTGTACATGTTTATAACATTTTTCGTCTATATTTTTGTTGCAACATTTTTTATTTCATGTATACAATATCAACTTTTATATCACACATTTTTGTTGCATACGGTGATTAAAATTATTACATATATTATCTAAAAAAATGTTGCATCGGAGCATTCGATGTGAATACTCATGTCGTTCTTTATTTTTTGTTGCATATATAACTGATAAATATTGCAGAGATAGATGAGAAATGTTGTGAATGGAAATACCTATATCGTTCTTTATTTTTTATTATAAATATAAGGGGAAAATATTATATATATAAACGAAAAATATTTTAACCGAGTGTCCGGAGTCCGGCCGCTGGCATTACATAGAAGAAATCAAAAGATCATGCGGGTCAGTTGACCCCGCCAAACTGTGAGTGCAGTAAAAGTTAGAGAGAGAAAAACTTACACGGAACTGACCTCACGTGAGGACCTACATTTCAGCCGTTAGATCGGTATAATCCATATCATCGGACGGTGAAACATTCGTAAAACTTAAAATTTATACTTGGAGTTAGAGAACACAGCAGAAAGCACTAATCAATGAGCAAGTACTGCCGTTATTAGCATCGCCACCAGAATGTGATGAGAAGCTTTATAGATGAGAAGGATCAATTATATTTGCTAATTCGATTCCTTTCTTTGCTACTTGTGTGTTGTTTGGTGGTCCTATCAAGAAAGACATAGGTTTTTATTTGAGAAAGAGCGGATTTGGCCTATCGAATAGAAAGACATTTTCGAAGGATTTTCTCGGATACGAATATCGGATAAACGGATTCCTAGCGGTTTTACCATTTTTTCACCAGTTTTTGACCGGTTACCGGTTTTAAACCGCCTAAATTCAAATTTTGAATCACAAAATTTGTACGAATATTTCATAGGTTTTAGAAACAGATCGAATACAAATCGAATAGTCTCGAATACGAATACGGATACGAATATTCTCGAATACGGATACGAATATTCTCGAATACGAATACGAATATTTTCGAATACGGATTTTTGCTTACCATATTTGTGTTTTCTCGGATACGAATATCGGATAAAACGAATTATCAGTTACCGTTTTCCACCCCTAGGTTTGGTTGTGTGAATGGCTGTTTTCTCATAAGCCCTAACTTTTTTTTTGTCCTTCGACATGCGGGCAGTTCTCTTGTGTTCGGACTTGATACTCTGTCCAACTAGGAAAAGGCCACTTTCTGTCTTTCCATGTGGTGCACGCAAAACCTCAAAAAATAAGACTTGGAAGCTAATTCTGTTTTCCCTATCTTTTCCTTTTCTTTTTTCATACGACAGGAAACTTTATTTCTTTGAGAATCTTTTAGTTACACAGTTGTTGTCAACCTTTAGAAGTTTTCTAATTCCGATATGCTCCGTTGTGAGTCAAAATTTTGCTATCATTCGTAACAAGCCGTTTCAACCGTTGAGCGTTGTGAAATGGTTCATTAGGTATCAGGTGATCCATCCAGACATATAACAGTGAACTTAGATCTAAAATGTTGCGAGGTGTTTTTTTTGGGCTACAACATATTAGTCTAGTAAATAGTGATTGCTGAAAAAACTAAAATAAAAATCGGCTGAAAAGTCAAAAAAGCGAGACCTAAATCAATTAATTGTCCTGGCTAGCACCTAGGCAATGGTCCACATGAAGGACTAGTTTCTTGTGTGTTTTGGCATAAGTTGGTACCAAACAGAAGTACTACATTTAGAAGGTACAACTTGTCGGCGAATCAAGTCGTTAATCTTACGAAATAATATGAGAAAAATAGTTAAAATCTTTGGAAGATACAGAGATATGAACTAGTTATAAAATACCTTTAACAAGGCATGCAAGACTAGCCATAACTACACTAAATTGAATAAAATATCAATTCGCCTGGGATTAAGACTAATTGATTGCATGTGAATTGCCTGATCCTCTTCGGCCTCTCTCTCATCTAGCCTTAAATACCAATGAAGAGATGCATGTTTGCTTACCAGTGAAGATGCCTTATGGAACCAGTACGTCTGGTTGGAGAGGTAGCTATTGTTAGAGTGAGAACGTCTGATCGTCGATTGTTGTCAGCGGGAGATGAACGTGGGCAACAATTGCATGGCATTTGTTGTCAGAGACTCAGGGCCGAAGCATCGTGTTGTTTGGAGTGGATAAGACACGTGTTTCATCCATCGTATGGAAGAAATATCTTGGAATCGGGTCTAGGGACAAGTTTGTAGACTCTCCGAGCAACCATTTGGTTAGGTAACACACATAGCGTTTTTTCGACTAGGATACTCAGGAATCAACCTCTGGAAGTTTACAACCACAGGAATTTCTTAGTCTTAATTATATATTAAAGCCGTTTGTAGAGATTTATTTAATCCTCATCACAACCGGTGTTCTTAACTCTTTACTACTAGAAGAGGACACAAGCACATAATTGTTCAATTACCAATATAGCCCTGCATTGTTGAGTATAACTTCTAGCCTGAAAACAAGTTTCATGTGACCAATAAGCATATCTCCATTGGCAGTAATAGTAAAGAAAAAAACTTTGATATATTCCAGAGGCACTATACAAATGTGTTGTTTTAAGCAAAGATGCATGTTCACACGACATCAACCTTGTGTTTATTCTTTCTTCTTTTTTCCCCCAACAATGGTTGGTACTCCTTTGCTTTGTTCATCGCATGAATTAGACTAGAGCAAATTGAGAGCCCAACACAGATTGTATCCAATTAGCCCATGGATAGTCTAATTCAATTCACACTTCTAATTGCCAAGCCTTCAAGCCATGGAGATCGAATGCTCTCTCTGCTTCAGATTTGATGCCAGAAATGTGCACTTCATGCCTAAACTTCTCTCTTCTCTAGACTATGTTTAGTCTTGAGGTTATGAACTGCTTAAATGGTCCTGAACAATGGCAGGTCCTGAACAATGACATGGCTGAAACAAACTAGTCTTTGGAAGATCACACAATTCTAATTCACATGTGCCCGTTCAAAAAAAAAAAGACTAATTCACACACGTCACAGGTTGACCACTAGCATCATCGTTGAAAGATCGAACAATAGAATTCATCAACTTGAATAGCTGACAATAGTGTAACAAAAGTAACAAGAGCAAACAGCGAACAGATATGATTCTCCTCCATCACAGATTGACATAAGAGTTCTTATTATCTGGAGAAGCTACAGAGCACCAGTTATAGAAGATAGAAGCTGCATGCAGAAGAAAGTATGAACATCACTTCATCGACAGCCTCGATGATCTCTGGCATCCAAGGAGGATGAATCAGCTCACTTGATGTCTTGGTCAGGTTGCCACCACCAATGGCCTCTTGTGGCTCTGCAGCATCTGGCGCAGCTGCTGGTACCCACTACGGTAGTGTTCAAGGGAGAAGCACAGCTGCCTAATCGCCTCTCGCTCCCCCTCGGCGCTCTCAGAGATCACAAGCTTCTGCTTCTCCACCTCTTCCTCAAGCTCAGAAACACGGGCACGCAGCTCTGACAGGGACTTGCGCGCAACATCTGTCTCTGCCATTGTCTTGGCATGCTCGAGCTAAAGCTGACTCAGGTGGTCATCTATCTGCTTCATCTTTTCATAACGAGTTGTAATACATAGGTAGACAAGGGGGAATGACGTCTTTAAAATTTTCTCTCAAATATTCATTTATAATTTTCTCTAATTGCTATAAAGCTATAAGGATTAGGGTAGAAATCCCATTTGAAAGCAAAAGAAACAGAGCCAAGTACGATTTGAAAAGATAGAGAATAGAGCTGAACATAACCAGTTAGTAGGGAAAACAATGTTGTCAAAAAACAGACAACATGGTCGAAATCTGACAACGTGGTCGAAAATCGACTCTAGTGGTCGACGACCAGAGAGTGATGGAAAACCAACATAGTCGAAAACTAACGTGGTCAAAATTCAACTTGAGTGGTCAATGACCAGAGAGTGGTCGAAAATCAATGTGGTCGAAACCAACGTGGTCGAAATTCGACTAGAATAGTTAACGACCAGAGAGTGATCGAAAACCAACGTGGTCGAAAAACAACGAGGTCAAAACTAACGTGGTCAAAGAGCGACAATGTAGTTAAAAACTTGAATGTGGTCGACAGATTGAATATGATTAAAAATTCAGACGATGAACAGAGCAGCAGAGTCTGTTTTTCAACCTCGTTTCAAAACAAAAATTGATGGAGTTTTTGATCCGTAGATCCAAATGATATGAAACTTTCCAGGGATCACTTTTAGGGTATTGTGAGCATATTCCATGAGCGATCATGAAAATCATAGCTAAAGTTTAGATCTTTTTTAGTTTGTTGGGAGGTTCCACCAAAACCGAGTCAAAATCAAATGGTGAATACAACTTACTGGTGAGTGGATGATGACTAAGATGGGTTTAGATATATTCTCACATACACAGCAAGTTAGAACACCAAAGAAATCAACTCAAATACTCTCATATTAAGAAATCACACTTTGAGGCCAAATCAAGAGCAAATCAATCAAATCAAGTTAGATCCATGGAAATACGCAAAGATTGATGTACTGCTTACATGAAAATGTAGATTTTACAGCCACTCTATCTTAGAGGACAAAGAGCACATTAAGTGCTCCACTCTCAAACCCTGACCCTAAACTAGAGGGCACAAATGAGAGAGAGAGAGGTTGGATGGTTAACCCTTCATGTCTCCATTCTAACCCCTTTTATAGGTAGGCAACCAGCCACCTACATTCCTTAATGAATCATATCCACTATTACAATAGGGAAAAACCGTTAATCCTACACATACGGGTTTTACTCAAACAAATTCACTTATGTACGCTTTTCAAAGCTCATAGTGTGTATCCGCTAAATCCTTAGCCTTAATATGCCTTGATCAAACCTGCTCCATCATGATCTAAACCGCTCTCTAATGCATCGTCCATGCGCCGCGGTTTTAATCCACAATAGTTTCTAGTATTTTGGTCAAACTACCAAAATACCCTCCGTTGACCCGGTCTTCACCAACCTTTGCAAGTAATCGCCATGATTGCCACGTGTAGGTGCACCACTAGCTTGCCACGTGTCGCCAAGTCTCTCCTGTCCTGGTTCCACCGAATCATGGCTCACTTGGCCTGTGCAAGCCACATGGCGCCATCCCGCTGTTCGAACTCGCTTTCAACACTTCCCACCTTTCTTGTGCCATGCTTGAGCTCACCATCTCACCCGGCATCCTTGATCGTTATGAGCATCAGCTCCTCCCTGAGCCTAGCCCCGATCCTCACTGTTGACCACAGTTGACTCCAAGTAACTTTGCACATCCAAGACAAAGAAATCATTTTCAGGCACAAGTTCTTCACAACTTGAGGTACATTAGCCAAGATATGCATTATGCAATCTTAATCTAATGACCCAAGTCATCCTACCTTAATCCATGACCCAAATCTTAAAATCCTCAAATTCTACCCAAAACCAAAAAGAACAGTCTTTGCAAACTTACTTGACCACTCCACAAACATTACAATGGTTTATCACAACTCTAACCTAGATCTTCTCACATGGTCCTTCAATCTCCCCTTTGATGAACTCATTGGCAATACTCAAAAAATGTAAATTAGAGGTGGTTTTAGAAGAAGAAGAATTTTGCAAAGAGAGTTCTAAAATGGTCACAAGAAGAATGCAATAATCGAAAATGACCATATAAAGCAAAAATGGAGTGAAGTCACTGAAAATAACAAATTTTCTACAAAAGGCTTCAAATCCACCAGGTAAGTCAGGAAATCTCACTCTAAGTCTATATGAAAGAATAATTATTCGATTTGACCTTGATCATGGTGAAATGAGATTAAAAGCTCCTAACTAGCAAAATTTTGCACAAAGCCTAAGGCATGCTCTAGATATGCATTTTTATCAATCTTTCTCCCCCTTTGACAATGGAGTCATCAAGATGTATGGAAGAAGATAGAGCATGAATGAAATGAAGTGGCTGCATTTTATTCATTTTGAGCATTAGGAGCCATAAAATTATCCAAGATGACCTTGTAAATATTACACCAAGCCATAAAAAATGAAAGTGCTATTTAGATCGTGGAAACACATGTATAGCGAAGCTGAAGCCAAGTAAGCAATGATCTGAATTAAATGGATTTTTAGCGTGTTAATTTATCCAGAAATGAGCCAAGCCATACTAACAGACTAAATGGAGCCAAAAAACTATAATTAAGTCATTTTAGAGTGCTACAAGTTTAATATTGAAATATTTTATTCAAGCACTTGATAACATTTGTAATTGAGCCAATTTAGCATATTTGGCACTCTTTTTTTAAGTTCGTTTTCGGTTATAGTTGAACTTTAACCAATTTTTCACAAAATTTTGTTTTCTTAGCCATGTGTTAGTTCTCAAGTCTTATGCAACTACTCCAAGAAAGAAGCTTAAGAAAATGATCTTGGTCATCCAAAACTCCCTTGAGTTCATTTCTAGTACAATGGCAAGTCGTCTTGTGAGAAAAGATTGGCGAGATCAATTTTTTACACAAAAGAGATCATTTTGCATTTTCTTAACTTAGTTCAAGAACAAAGAGCTAATACTAACTTATGTTTCGTAAAAAACTAGCATTACTCAATCTAATTTCAACACTCAACTTAGCTGATTTTACTTGCATTAATCATAATAGAAAGCAAGACATGATTTAGTTTAAGTTTTTCACATTTGAAGAAGTTAGCATGACAAGAGCTAAGCTATATATAGAAAGCCATGATAAATCTAGCAATCTAGTACAACTCATGGTAAGATGTAAAACAGTTTTATCATGTCACACAAGGATAATAATCAGGGCTCCATGTATTTATATTACAATGCATATTGCTGAAATTAAATATGATGCAATAAAAATCCCAAGTCCCCCTCAACAATTGAGTCAATTTTAAAAACAAATTAGGTTCAAGTTGAGTTATATCATCATTAAGTTCCAAAAATCTTAAATGAACTCTTTCTAAACCAAAACAATAAGTAAGAGGGAAGAAGCTTGGACTCCTTACAGTATAGACAAGATATAAGGAATACTATGGCTTAGACTTGTTCTCATCTACCCCATATGACTCTAGGACTATCAACTGGTCACCTAAAACACAAGAGAGCAAACATGTTCCCTATGTACCCAAGGGGGCCCAACCCTCGCTAGACCTAAAAGAAGTGAGTGAACTCAATCCAATGAGAAGAGAAGCAACTAATAAGTAGCATCCTAGGATCACAAGATGAGAGTAAGAAGTCTAAACAACTGAGAATGAGAATCTCTCTAGTTTATGCTAGAAATACTAACCCAAATGCACCCAATAAACAAAATGCAACAGAATGAGAAAGTAGCATATGAACAATATAATACAGAAAGTATATGATGCTCTCCTCAGGTTAAGCCATAAGGACAGACCACCCTAAGCTCTCCCTGTAAGGTCATGAATCTCGAGCTATCTAAAAGCTTGATGAAGATGTCAGCCAACTGGTGGTCACTCTCCACAAACTGCAGCACTATGTCACCCTTTTTCACATGGTTTCTAAGGAAATGATATATGATATCTATGTGCTTATTCCTGGAGTGATGCACTGGGTTCTTAGCAATGTTAATGGCAGAAGTGTTATCATAGAAGAGATGGACACTATCTATGGCTAACCCAAAGTCGTATAAGGTTGAAACTATCTAAAGCACCTGACTACAACAACTAGCGGCTGCAACATACTCAGCCTCTGCGGTGGACTGTGCAACATTGAACTGTTTCTTAGAAGACTAAGAAACAAGAGAAGTGCCAGTAAATTGGCAAGTGCCAGAGATGCTTTTTCTTTCTATCTTACAGCCAGCAAAATCTGCATCGGAGTAGGCTCTAACAGAAAGGCAGGAAGCAGAAGAGTACCAGATACCATAGTGTAGAGAAGCTCGAAGGTATCTGAAGATGTGTTTCATCGCCTGACAGTGACAGACGCGAGGAGAGGCCTGAAATTGAGTGCACAGACATACGGCGAAATGTATGTTTGATCTCGAAGTAGTGAGGTATAGGAGGGAGCCAATCATGTTGTGGTACTCCTTCTGATATACTGGCTCACCATCCTCATCTGGGTAGAGTAAAGTTGAGATTGCCATCGGAGTTGACACTTGCTCGCCATCACTCATGTCGAACGTCTCAGGAGGTCTTGAGTGTACTTGTCTTAATGCAAGAAGATACCCTCCCGAGTCTACTTGATCTGGAAGCTGAGGAAGAAACTTAATTCGCCCATCATGCTCATCTCAAACTCTGTGCTCATAACATCAGAAAACTAAAGAACAAGAGCATGACAGGAGCTACCAAATATAATATCATCCACATAAATCTGGACGAGTAGAAACTCATTGCCATGCCTGCAAATAAACGAGGTCTTATCTATCTTACCCATCTCAAACTTATGACTCAACAGATATAACTTAAGCCTCTCATACCAAGCTCTAGGGGTTTGCTTAAGTTCATACAAGGCTTTGGAAAGTTTGAAGACATGGTTGGGTATTGGGGTTCTCAAAACCTGGAGACTGTCTAACATAGACCTCTTCCTCAATATACCCATTGAGGAAGACACTTTTGACATCTATCTAGTACAATTTAAATTCCTTAGACACTGCGAAGGCAAACAGAATCCTAATGGCCTCTAGCCTGGCTACAAGGCGAAGGTCTCCTCAAAATCCAAACCCTCAACCTAGGAGAAACCCTGAGCTACCAATCTAGTCTTGTTTCAAATGACTACCCCATCCTGTAACAGACCAGCTGTTTATTTCAATTTTTTGGAGTAAAAAAATATTAAAATTTTCAAATTAAATTAATTTGGTTTAAAATAAAAACATGTGTTGGTGCCTAAATTATCATTTTGTTTTGCCCTAAATTTCTGTTTTTGAAAAAGCTAGATTTGAAAAGTATTTTAAGTAAAAACCTAAAACATATTATTAAATAAAGTGACATTTTGATTTTCTATAAAAATCCTAATTCAAATTAATCACTTGAATTTATTTGGCTTTCATTTGGTTTTCTGGAGTTCAAAATCTATTTTTGAAATTAATAAGTATTTTAAATATAAATTATAGTACCAACCTGAGTTGGAAATATTTTATTTAAGTCCAAAATATCTCCAGGATTTTTTTTGACTTTTTTTTGGAATTTTTGGAATTAATTTGTTATTTTTCTAAGACTTTTTGAATTTCCTTGGCTTTTCTGAAAATCTAAAATCTAAAATAAAATTTTAAAACCCCCAAACCCTCCCTCTGGCCGATGCGTGGACGGCCAGGATCCGCCCACGCCGCCGCCCGGATCCCCCCTTCCCCCTCCTCAGGCCGACATGTGGCTGGCCCGATCTTGGCCACATCGTCGCCCCCGCCCAATCCCCGCCGCCCGCACCCCTTCTCCCTCTCTCCTCTCCCGTCTATCAGATCTTTCCCGCTCCCTCCTCTCTCTTCTCTCTCGCCGACACCTCTGGCCTACCCGTCAGTGCGCCTCCCCCTCTCTCTCGCTGCGCCCCAGGCCCCGCCTATCAGGCCGTCTCCTTCCCCCGCCCGTCTTCTTCCTTGCGCCGCACCCGCTGCCGCAACCAGCCCCGCCCTTCCCGGCCGCCACCTCCGCTTAGGGCTGTAAAAAAAGCTCGGAGCTCGCGAGCTACTCGAGTTCGGCTTGTTCTAGGCTCGATTCGAGCTCGGTTCGAACTTTAAACGAGCCGAACTCGAGGATCTCGAGCTCGCGAGCTTCACCGAGCCGAGCTCGAATAGTTCGCGAGCCCGATTCGAGCTTAAATAGTAATATATATTAACTCTTACCGAGCTTACTCGAGTAGAACTCGAGCTCGAGCTTTCTTATTATTGAAAATTAGTGTATATTTCAATTATTTTGATCGTTATCGAGCTTATTCGAGTAGAGCTCGAACTTAAAATTTTCTTATTATTGAAAAATAGTGCATAATAAATTATTTTAATTGCTATCGAGCTTCAACGAGCCGAGCTCGAGCCTACTCGAGTTTAGGCCGAGCCGAGCTCGAGCCCGTTCAAGCTCGAACCTCAACTCGAGCTCGGCTCGAGCTCGGCTCGAGCTTCTACCGAGCTCGAGCCTGGAAGGCCAAGCTCGCTCGAGCTCGGCTCGTTTACAGCCCTACCTCCGCTCTCCCCAGCCACGCCCCCATCTCCCCACTCCGCGCACCCGTCCCCTCCCTCCGCGCGCCCATTTCCCCACTTCCCTCTCTTCCCGCGCCCACTTCCCCCTTCACCCGCAACTGCCACCCACCTCTGGTGAGCAATCTGATGAAAACACATCTAGAGGCATCTTGGCCATTATCCACCCACGACCAAGTTATATTCATCGTTTTAGGTTTTTGCTCTTTATTGTGCAACTTTCATTCAAATGGAAAATGTTGGAACTTTTGCAATGATTTCCTTAATCATTGATTGAAATAGATTTCTGACATCCTAAGAAGGTGCATACCAAATTTGAAGTGAATTGGAGTTTTGATATAAGAGTTAGCTCAATTTGTGGCTTTAGCTCGATTTTGATGCAACTGATGTTCAAAAGCTAATAGATTCCAATTTTTGTAGGTTCTTACTTGATCTTTGGTTGGAATAGGTTCTTAAGGTTATGATCTAGTGTTGGTTCAAGTTTTAAGTCATTTGGAGTTGTGGATCAAAAATTTCATCCATTTTTGGTTTTGATATAGCACTGAACTGCGATGTTTCTGTGCTAAATTTACTGTTCACCTAGTTTGACTGCTATTGTTTAGACCTGTACTGTTTATCTGGTCAAACTGCTTGGGGCACATCAAAGCGTGTTTTGCTTGGATTTGATTGGAACTTTCTTTGTGATTATTTGTTTCTGATTTTCATAGCTTCTATACATATTGAAGTGAAGAACTTTGCTTTCGCTCAAAGGAAAAGGTTTTGAAAAGCCTTGGAATTAATTTATGCTCCTATTCACCCCTTAGTCGTCGTTCTCAATTCTACAGGTAGCACCAATGACAAATGAATAGTCTGCTTACATAATCACAGTTTTCTTAAGACAAAATAGATGAATATAACATATATATTAGCATATATTTCAAAAACTGATGACAGTGCAATTGATTAGATCTTGTAGCTAGCAATTAGTTCAAAAACCTATTTACACAATAAATTGACTAGGACTTGGCTATCAGATGTCCAACTGCAAAAGACACAACAACTAGAGCTCTATGCCTGTTTGGTAGGCCAGGGAACTGGATTATGTGAACTGGGTACAAACTCAATCATAGATAAGAAGAATGGACAACACAAATTCTACTCCACAATGATCAAAACTTCGAGATTCAGGCAAGAAGTTGTAAACTTGTAACCAAAAATGTTCTTGTCAACATCTATTCACCTAACAAGCAAACACTAAAGACTAGTCGATTTGTTATAATTGAAGATTTGGGATCCACAAAACATGGCAGGGTTCACACCTAGATAGGCACATGAAGGCATGGTATCCAGAGCAGTATCACCATGTGATCAGTTTGGAGATTTACTTGTCTACATTAACTCTAAGGAAATTGAGTTCACATTCGTTTGTTGTGGTCATTTATGCCACCCACGCCGCGGGGGGGGGGGGGTGATGCCATTCGAGTCCCATGTTTAAGAAAAAAAAATTAGATAAGCTTCACCCATCCTAGTTTCCCATCTGGCCATCCCATGCTTGAGAAAAAAAATTAGATAAGCCATTTCAAATTTCTACAGCAAAATTAGGAAAGAGTTCAAAATGGTTGAGGAAATTGCTATTGGATTGGCCCTTAAGGCTCTTAATTATACACAATATTTTTGTTTAGATGGGAGGCAAACAAGCCTAACTAGCCTCCTTTATCTGAGTTAAGTCACATTATACCCTCTATAAGCACTGCATACCCTCTATAAGATTAACAGTCTGATTAGGGGCGGAGCTGGGCCTCAGGCTAGGTGGGCTATAGTCCGAGGCCCAGCAAACTACCTAACACTACTATACCCTCTAAAGGCTGAAACCCTAATCCCCAAAATCCCCAATCCCACTATCCCAGCCGCTGCCCTCGCCTCCAACGGTTCCGCCTCCTCCGGTTCCTTCTCCGCCCTCGCCACCTCCTCGCGGTCTCACCTCCTCCGACTCCGCCTCCTCCTCCGCCCTCGCCTCCTCTGACTCCGCCTGCTCCTCGCGGCCTCGCCTCCTCCGGCACGGGTGGCTAACCCTAGCTATCGCCACTTCGCGTCTTCGCTCTGCAGTCCAGGCCTCCATCCACTCCTCCAGTGCCTCCGACCTCCCTCCAAGTTCATCACCTCTGGCCTCCCCAGCACCAACGTCGACACCTCCCTCCAGCACCGCCTCCCTCCAGTACTTAGGGGAGCCATCCAATCCCACCAAGTGTGAGAACCTTTCCCCTTAGATCCTTTTCTCAATTCACATGTTTGCATCTTGTTGTATGTAAAAGGGGGTTTTGATTGGAAGTTGATTATTCTTGCCTTGTGTTTTGTAGCCGCCAAGGCGCTGGGCCGGGACTCATATGTTGTTTTTTGTAGGTTCTGTCCTGCTATTGATGAAGAAATGGCAGGCTAGGATGAGAGCAAATCTCCGTTATTTAGATACGCAAATTGTATCTCTACTATACTACATTGTTTATATTTTACCATGTTTTCTTATTATGTTTAGTGAATTAGTATTGAAGCATTGTGCTAAATTTGATGTGGGCATAAATTCACATTCGTTCTTTCATTGTTGGCCTGTTAGAATTTAGCCCGAGGCACAATGAAATTTTAGATCTGCCACTGAGTCCGATACTCCCACAATCTCTGCATCACAAGACTATTGCCGTGTTTCTTCACTCATGAATCGACGAGAAGAACAGCACAAGATAGTTTGTGGATGGCGAAAAGAAGCACTAGATCAATTGCAGACAGTCTCCGCAACTAAAAGCGGAAGCACGCACAGATCAGACCAGCAAAACAAACAGTGCCATCTCTCGTCAAGAACCAAGAAAGAACAACACAGGGAAACGAGCAAAAATAAATATCAGAGATCAGACCACTAGAGATCGAACCGAGGAAGAAAACCACCCACCCCTCGTCGCCATTCCGCTCCAAAATAAACAACAAAAAAAAAAGAGCCGCAGGGATTACCAAGGTTCATCAGGAAAGAGCAGATCGGGGAGGAGGGCAGAGCAGAGCACGCAGGGATGGAGATGGAATGGCTAACATTTACAACACGAGTATGTATCAGCTGAAAACGACAGTTTTCTAGAAATCTGAAAATTTACCGTCTCATTGTGTGCCAACCATCCCCTCCCAGCATCACTCCCTGCACGGACGGGACACCATTCAGCTTGCCGGTAAGTGGCAGAATGTATAAACTTGTTGGTGCTCAGTTTAGGCTTCAGGATCCGAATGTACTGAAAGTACTGAAGCCTGGCCAACTTTTGGGAAATTTGGTTGATGTTTCGTTGAAGCATTTGCTAGTTGTTAGGAACTGAAGCATTGCAAATGGATGAATGGTTGTACTGCAAAATACCTTGTTTGTTGCATGGTTGGTGCCCCCTCAACATGAAGCCATGTCTAACAGTGAAATGCATGTGTGTTGATTAGTTCCTGTGTTTTTCTTGAGTTGAGGAATATATACTAGAGTTGAGAAAAGTACTTTCCCATTAAAATTACGTACTGGAATTGATGGTTAAGTCTGGCGTTCTGGGAATTTTTTAAAATGGAAGAGTCATTTTCGTTGACGAAAAATGATGGTAGGGCACTTCCAACTATTTGATGAACAGTATCCTGTTTTTACTGAGTACAATCAGATTGCAAAGAATTTTGATCAATGGCTGATTTGGAGGTAGACTTTGTGTGCTGATCTAGTTGCTCCTTTCATTGGTTTGGTTGTTTCGATGGGTGTTAATGTAAAGCAGTCCTAACTTCATTGCTTTTTTGGTTCTTTTTGGCTGCAGGATGGTACTCATCTTACCTAAGTTGAGAACGAATTGTGAAGCGCGCGTATGAACCGGAGGGCAAAGAGACAGGAACACGAAAGATTTACAAAGCATTGTGCGAGCTAAACCAAGATGTAACTGAGGTGAGCAAAGCAGTGGGTGTTCCATCGCGATCATGGGCGTCGATACACTATCCGACGTCTTCGATCGAAATTTTTAGATTTTCAGAAATGTGCCCGTTTTCACCTGATACGTCCTCAACACAAGACATGATAAGTTTTGTAATGTCTGGTGGGAAATTCTCATCTGTTTCATCCAAGTGAAACTTTTGATTCGTGGCCCCAGGTATCACTTGCGCGTACAAAAAATGAGCTGTACCGTCTAAGCTCGACCGGTTGCTTTTCAAGCAGGCTGAATCGATTCTTTTTTTTTTCTAATTCAATTTCGGTAGTGCAGAGCCAATTTCAAGTTTAACAAAAGTGCATTTCAGTACAGTTTCAGTAGATGCCAAACCTAAAATCCGGTGCAATTAGGGTCAAGCAAAAGTTAGGCTTAGCACAAATTGTTCATGAGCCTAGAATAAATGGTTGGAAATAAGCACAAATCCCACAAGATTCCTACCAAACTCCTGCACTCCAGACGTGGCATAAGCATTGGACCGAGTGAGGTAGGACAACCCCGGAGACAGGCAAGGCAAGTGAATCTATGCTTCTCAACACAAAACCCACAAATTTATTTGCACAACAGCACAAGACAGAACTCAAAATACTCCAGCATATAACCATCTTTCCAAAACTATGTTACAGCTCTAAATCCAGCACAGGTTCATATTATAGTTCGAAACAAGCATATGTGTGAGGCCAGACATGGGGGCCAAAATTGTAAAACATCATCTCGAAAAAAACACGGAAACTAAATTGAAAAACTGTCACACAGCACACAGGCACAAAGCATGACGGTACAGACAGATAAGCCATGTCAGGCTCGTTCAGTTCTAGTTTTGTCACTTGGCTCAACTGCCTTCAGCAAGTGCCTGAACTTTCTTCTCAAGCTCAGGTTTGTTAGCACCGACAAGCTTGTCAATTTGCTGCCCGTTTTTGAGGAAGAAGAACGTCGGTGTTGCACGGATATCCCATGATGAGCTGAAATCCTGCAGAGCATCAGAATTCAGAAAGAGAATTACTAAGGTAGGTCAATATTGGAAGCATCAGGGCAACATGCAGCCCCTCACAGGGTTATCTACAAAACATGTTAAGCTACCAGGATGACGATACACTTCAGCTAACTCAAGCACCATTGGCATGTCACGCATGCCTATCTGTTTATTTATTTCTTCAAAACAAGAAATGGTAACATGCTAAGATTACAATGTTAAATAGCTTAGAAGTTTGGCCCAAAAATTGTGACTTCGATAGACTTCTGGTCAGCATTCAGGGTTTTCATGGTAATGCCTATGTCAATTGAGTAGGATGTCAACGGGAATATTTAGGGTGTGCGATCCTCCAGTGAATAATTCAATACAGCTGAAACCTTTGACAATTTGTCAATGCTGCCTTTAGGTATACAATCTTGTCCTGTTTATTAACCCTTAGCCAATGAAATTTATTGATAAATGCTTATAGGATTAACTGGCAAAAAACACTTTCGATAAAATTACTAGCATCAGAGACATGGCCCTGTTCCAAACAGTTTTTGGCTTCTGTGAAATGCGTTGGCTTCTTAACGTGGCTTTTTTTTTCCTTGGCATTGTCCGTGGAGACATAATGGGGTTTTTCATTTTTTTTTCCTCATTTTTCTTCATTTTCCTTTAGTTGAATGCTTCAGGAAAAGCTAACAGCTACTACAATGCCACTTCAGCTAAAAGCCAAAAGAAAAGTGAACGAGGCCATACTGGTGTTCTTGGTTCAGAAAAAAAAAGTTAAAATGATGTATATTTCCAGGACCTGGCTCGAATTAAAAACTAAGATAGAATTACCATTAAGTCATCAACATCTATTGTCAAGAACATGAATTGAGGATAAGTCTTTGACATCTCAGCATAAACAGGTGCAATGACACGACATGGCCCACACCAGGAAGCACTGAAATTTGCCACAACCTACAAAAGAAATCAATGAGTACGGGAGATGTGATTCTAGAAATTGCACTGAGAATTGTTAAGTTGTTGGTTCACATATCTTGCCCAAAACAAAATGATATGCATAGAGATTGGGGTTAAAGCATATGTATGTGAAGTCCTATCATGAAAAGATGCAAATACTCTAGTATATTCTTCGCTTTCAGCCAGAGTCAGGGACAGAACCAGGAAAATTCCCATGAGGGGGCAACACCCCCTCCTTCCGTCACCGACTCGAACTACAGATTCCCTAAGCAAAGCTGCTTTGGTGAAAAAAATCACTTTAGTAGAAAACAAACAGGCTTCTAACAGGCTATAGAAAGCTACACCCTGCCATCTACTTTAAATCATGAAGCCACTGAGCATTCATGTAAATAGACTCACTCTCTTCCGTGCTTCTAACATATAATCACTTCTCATGCATATTTTCTGCTTGACGAGTGGTTATACCGTCTGCTTCAGTGTCTCATTAAGATTTCAGTCTGATTTTCGCAGTCTCATCAAATAAGTATCTTTTTTTTTTAAAGAAAGGGGCATTTTTTTGGGACTAGAAAGGGGCATGGTGGTAAGCAGGGTATGGATATAGCCTTTTTAAACCAGTTTGCATGTATGATGTAAACTGACAAACCTAAACACCAAGTACTGCATAACAAACAAGAAGCAAAGGATATCTGTAATCCCTTGAGAAAATGGCAAGTTTGCTTACAATTTTCCCATCCTTGTTTGCTTCTACAATCTTCTGGTCCCAGTTCTCTTTGCTTGTTATGACATGCACATTTCCACCTTTGAAATCAAGCTTCTCTTCCTCATCGGTACGTTCCTGACCAAAAAGAGAATGATAAAAGAAACATCACAAATTACTTGCACGTCAAAGAAGATAGCATATATTTAGTAACAGACATGAACTAGTAAGGATTGAATATGCTTTCAGAAGACTCACCTTGCCCACACAGCCTCCCATTGTGAACTTTAATCAACAAAGCTAGCACACACCGCTGAACAAAAGGCCCTCCTGCAAAATGGCAAAACCTGTCATGGTCTCATCCAAAAGAAGTTGTGTTACTAAAACTAAAAAAACGTGGGAGACATTGCAAGAACAATAAACTTCAATAAGGTATGACTATGTTTCAATGTTACACAGCAATAGGTCATAATTCGGGCAAGAAAGCGTAGTGCAAAACTCCTAGCATAGCATGGTTCCAAATAACAGGAAGGCCTATTTTACCTATGATCACTTACAAGCAGACAGGGGCGGGCCTAACGCGGCGGGGGCATGAGGGTTCAGTTGAACCCCAAAAAAATTTTCCAAAAAAACTGCTAATTAGCACTCCGCCGCGCAACAAACTATGGATCGGAGAATCCATCCTAGAAAGAAAGATTTGGGTGAGATAGCTCGGAGCAAAGAAATGATCCCCTTTGGATGAGATAGCTCAGAGCAAAGAAATGATCCCCCACGACCACGAGGATATTGGGGGTCTCCGGCTGGAGCTCACCGCGCCGGCCGCCGGAGAAGGGCGACGAGAACGGTGGAGACGAAAAGAATGGGCGGAGAACGTCTCTCGATCGCTCCGTGTGGTCGTGCCGTGTCTTTTGGGAGGGTCGCCGCCTGCCAAGCGATGTCCGGAAGCGTATCGTCTGCCTCTTTGTCTTATATAAAGGCGAACTTTGCCTTTACTCAAATCTACACCGTCCGTTCCAAATCAGTGGTCGGATCCTCACACCTGAACAGCGACCCAAGCCTTCTTCCCGGCCATGGCTGCCCGCCGCTTCTCCCCCAGCCGCCGCCGGGAGTCAACGTAAAGCAAGAAATGTTGCTCGTCAAAGAGAGAGAGAGAGAGAGACCCACATTAGAGATGCTACTAAATGCAACAGCCAATTTACAAGATAAAATAAATGAACAATTTAAACAAGATAGTATGCGGAAGCATAAACAACTAAGGACAGGATAGTGATAGCATCACTAAAACATCCTCCAACATTTTAATCTAAAACATAGTTCACAATTTAACATTATTAAGATAATGTTTGAAAGCTATGCAAGGTCTAGAATCCTTTCAACTTTATGAAGCATAAAAATATGATTCACGTGCATCAGTGTGGTGCCGTTCTACCCTTCCCATGCATGCTCAAAGTCCACCCAGAGGGGGAAACAAGGGTGAGATAAAAATCTCAAGAAGCAAACTGCTTAACAGCTATTCAAACTACAAACAATTATACATCATCATTTATAATTCCATACAACTATAACCACAATTCATGTCCACAATTATTAAACCACCACAAACTTCCATGAATCATACCTCTTCAATTTCAGATTTTATTGGCATATTGAATATTCCACAAAATAACTTCACTACAACATATTGCATATGTATGCAAATGAATCTTTCCACAATGCAATGCATATGAATGCTATGCTCCACATCACTCTTTCCAGGTAAGGATTTGAGGTGCATCACACGGCAATATACGATGCTTCCGCGGATAAGAGGTGCATCGACATTCGGCAATATACGATGTCAGACGGCATCTGGCCGCGCTATGTGCGGCGACATCCACATATGCATATGACATGATATGATATGATAATCACAAATCACATTAATCCATCCTCAAAGGAGCATCAACATGCTCACGACATATCCACATCCACCACATGTTATTTTCATGTTCCACATTATAACATTAAGCAAGATTTCCACATGGCTACTAGCAGATTATCAACATATCAATGGATAAGTACTTGCTACCATCTCCACAATTAAATTATCATGCAATCATGGCATAATGTATCAAATTATGATAATAATGTAAACTGCAAGTAGAAGGAATAACAAGTTAAACGGTAGCAACCACCGCTACGCTTACTTGCCTCAAACCGACGGCGAAGTAAAATCAAGAGCGCCAGGGACAAGACCACCTGTCCAAAAGGCAACTCTCAGCACACAGCTACAGCATACAAACATGACATTAATAATTAAAAACGTCGCTAGAACCCGAACCCGCACAAACTCCTCTCCGCTCAACAATTCAGCAATTACCCTCTGCAGCAGTGCTGCTTAACATTTTCGTAACTTTAAAAATATTGGTCCATTTACAGCAAACTATATCTCTCTGGATTCATCGCTTAAAAGCCTACATTTGTCATGTAGAACACCTATTTTTATTTTGATCACAGCTAGGTGTAATTTAATGCCCAAAACAGAGGAAGAACTCTGTTCTGGCAGATTGGACGGCAATAAACAAATTAGTCCCAACATCAGTAAAAGGGTCTAAAATTCTGAATTTTATACATCAGCTATATCTCTAAATTATCTACAATTTTCTCAATTACGGACATGGTCATAAAAATCATTTACGACCTCTAATTCCCAGATTACCGTCGGTCTGTACCAATCTGCTCGCCTGACGAACAGCAGTATTCCTGACCCTGTAACTCCCAGATAACAAGGCATAAAATTCCGAAAGAAATACAGGATATGCGTCTGGAAGTCCTCTACAACTTTCCTTTTGGGAAGGTCCACAGGAAAATTCGTTTACTAGGTCAAAACTTAAGGCGGAAAGCAAAACATCAAAATCCGTGCCAAGAATTAGTGGTGATGATGGTGGCTCCTAGCAGCACTTGTGGGGTGGGGGCAAACCAGGAGAGAGAAACTGGGGGAAAGGGGAGAGTGGCTTAGTGGAGAGTGGTGGAAATGAGTATGATGGCCTCCTCCTGCCCCATGGACCATCTAATTGCTCCCTTCTCGGATGTAAGACAATCTATATATATATACACAAAAAAATATATGGGGAGTGCTTTACAATTATGCCCTATATATATATACACATGGGGAGATCCTACAGCAGATCCTTCGTGGGTATTTGTGTTATTACACGTGGCCTATTCGGGCCTTATAACTTCCTACCAGCTCGCTGAGTTTAGGTGGGGCCACCCCTACGACAGAGCCTCTCATGGTGAAGGGCTTCACAGGTCGAAGCCATGTCGCGAGTCCTTTGGCCCTCCGTCCCTACTACCGTGAACTTCTCCAAACTTACCCGAGGCGCGCCGTGGTCGGCAGATGCGTATGCTCCGCCTCACCCTTCGAATTAGGCGGCGGCGGCCCGGCCAAGCGAGCACGCTACGGGCGTTGCACCGCATAGGCAAGCGTGGCGGGCTCCGAGCCGCCGCGGCCTTAAACGAGCAGGACGCGATGCGACGCCGCTCTTCCGGCCGCCCACGTGGTGAAGCGTGCTTGGCGCGCGGCAGCCTTGAGGCGTCGTGACCATCAATGTGGCGGCGACTCCGGCATTTGGACTTCACGGGCACGCGCGCTCAGAGTCGTTGCGACCTTGTCGCTGGTGATGTGCTTTTAGATGGCGGTTGGCTTGCCGGGGCGACCCGTCGCATTGTGTAGTGCGCTTCGTGAGTGGAGCGTGCGACGGTTTCCAGTGTGCACGCGGTGGGGTGCGGACGGTTGCACTCACGCACCCTTGGTAGCTGAACCGCCGACCCCGCTTGTGCTTCCACCGGTTGGCGTGCGCCGATTGGCATCCTCCACGCCGCGGCTCTTCGCTGCTCATGGTTAACTTCTCATATGTAGGGAAAATTTTGTTCATCTGCATTTGATGATTGCGTCGACCGGCGTCAATGCCCGCGAGCGCCAAATGAACAAAATACATCCTATTTGCGGAATGCTTCACGACTTGATGCGGAAATGGCAAGGCTCGACTTGCTCGTGAGACGATATGAAGTCATCCATACGCTCGATCGTGCGAACGAGCATATCTTTGGTGTGGCGACGCATATCCGCTACGAGATCATGTCCGCTCTTGCCGCAAATTGACCTATGCATTTTCGAGTTATGGTGGTCGATGTGCCGTTCTCCGTTCTTCAAGCTCGCTCCATCCCCTATTCTTCGAATGGGTGGCAGCGGAGGTTGGCGCCGGAGTCGAAGTAGCGCGCGCTCCGTCCCCTACCCTTCGAACGGGTGGCGCGAAGCCGGCGCCTAGTCGAAATAGGCGCGCGCTCCGTCCCCTACCCTTCGAACGGGTGGCGCTGGTGGCGCCTAGTGGAAGTACACGCGCGCTCGTTACCTACCCTTCGAACGGGTGGCGCGGCCGGCGCCTAGTCGGGAGACGCGCGCGCTCCATTTCTACCCTTCGAACGGGTGGCGCTGCGGCGGCGCCTGGTCGGCGAGACGCGCGCTCCGCCCCTACCCTTCGAACGGGTGGCGCTGCGGCCGGGCGCCTGGTCGGCAGACGCGCGCCCGCCCCTACCCTTCGAACGGTGGCGAAGGTGGCGCCTAGTGGAAGTCGACGCCGCGCTCCGCCCCTACCCTTCGAACGGGTGGCGCGGCCGGGCGCCTAGTGGAAGTCGACGCGCGCTCCGCCCCTACCTTCGAACGGGTGGCGGCGGCCGCGCCTAGTCGGCAGACGCGCGCGCTCCGCCCCTACCCTTCGAGCGGGTGGTAGCGGGCGGCGCCTAGTCGAGGTGGACGCGCGCGCCCGCCCCTACCCTTGAACGGGTGGCGCGGGCGGGCGCCTAGTCGAGGTGGACGCGCGCCCGCCCCTACCCTCGAACGGGTGGCGGCGGCCGGCACCTGGTCGACGTGGACGCGGCGCGCTCCGCCCCTACCGCCGAACGGGTCGCAGCGGGCTGGCGCCAGTCGGTGGACACGCGCGCTCCTTCCCTACCCTTCGAACGGGTGGCGGTGAAGCTGGCGCCCTCGCCCGCGAACACCGCCACGCGTCACGGTGACTCGGGATCTTGTGATGCGGTCTTGTGCCAGAGGTTCCCGAATCACGCCGCCCCGACTGCGAGGTTAGGTTCCCGCATGTGACCCGACGCGCCGGGGCACGTGGTGGCCTCACGATCGGCCGGCGGCGGGATGTGGGCGGTTGCGTGTGCGCGCCGCCGCCTCTTCCCTAGGCAAGGGGACACGGGCGGCGATGAATGGCGCGCGCGGGAGCGTTGTGATCCCCGCCCATTAATGCGCCTTTAATCGCGGCTAGGTAGCGTCGTCGCGGACGGCCCTTGACGCTTGTGGTCGTGGCCTTCGGCTTTGGGTATGGGGCATTGCGCTCGACGGGCGCTTGTACGACTGCGGTCGCGCCCCGACGCGGACCTTCGCGACACTTTGCTTTCCGTTATGGGGGATCGTGCGGGGCGGACCTTTACACCGCTGTGGTTGCATCCGGCACGCGGATCGTTGCGACGGTTCGATAGCGGCGGTACGGGCGAGGTGGCTTGAAATAGCCCCCCTGTAACAGCGCCCCGCACCTTTACGCCCTTTTTCCTGCCTGCTCCGCCCTCGACACTTACGCGATATCTTCACCGCTTCAATCTCTCCGTGGGAAGCGATGGCCTCCAGTAGCGAGCGCGGCCAGATGGTTGGTGGCTCTGTCGTTCGCCGGCGGTCCTCACAGCTAAAGGTGAAATACACGCTCCAAGAGCGCGACCCGGCGGCGGCTGAGAAGGAGTGGCTGGTGGCGGAGGAGGAAGGCACGTTCTCCGGCGAGCTAGGCCCCTCACTCGTGACTGAGGAGACGATCCAAGGGCTACTGCGCGCGGGGAAATTGTCCGAGCGCCAGGAGGTACGATTGCCAGCTGCCGATGAGACGGAACCACATCCCGAGAGGTCGGAGGTGGTCGTGTTCATTGCCTTTTTCGACGCGGGTCTCCGCATCCCCGCGACAGCTGTCGTGGGCGACGCTGCCGCACCTTCGGCCGAGCGCGGCGCAAGCGACCCAACGCCGTGGCCCGGCTCGCGGTGTACAGCTGGGCCTTGCGCTCTGGGGCGTGTTGGCCCAGCGCCTCGTTGTTCGCCTACCTTCACGAGGCACGATGCGGCGCAAGGACCGGGGCGGACGCCGCCGAGCCGTAGCGTCACCTTTGTCCTTCGCTCGTCGTGCAAGAAGCTCTTCCCGCGAACGCAACTCGCGGAAGTGGGAGTCTTCTATCGATGAAGCGGTGGTTCTACCACCGTGTGGAGAGCGGAGCGCCTTGAGTGCACAGCCGACCGATCGCGTTCAAGCCCTCGCCGGCCAAACGCTCGATGGCGAGGACAAGCGGAGGGTCCGGCTCGTGGCGTGGCGCCGCTTCAACATGCGCGACCTCGCCGAAGAGTTCGTGATGTACGGCGTGGCGCCGCTTGCCCGCGACTGGCGTCTTGCCGCCGAGAGGCGTCGAGACGACAATATTTTGCCATGGGTTTGCTTGCTGCCGGCGCCCGGCGATCTCCGTAAGCCTCGCTCGCGTCTCTCCTTTGCTCACGCGGAATGCGTTATATGCTGATGGTCTTCTCCTTTGTTTCAGGGATTTCCTTGGAGGAGGCGGAGCAAGCCGCGCGCGTATTCCTGGGGCCGTACACCGGCAGGGAGCACGAGCAGCGCGTGGCTGCTGTTGCCGAGGCGGGGCTGCGGCGAATCAACCGCGTGTGCGAGGCTCTGGGCATTGCTGTGCCGGACCGTGTCGCTCCAGACGACGGTGCAGTGAAGAAGAAGAAGACCCCGTCTCGGAAGAGGGGCCGCGACGGGGCGCCTGCTGCGCTTGGCGCGGCGGCCGCTGCTGTTGCTGCTAGTGCTTCCGAGGGTGCGGCGGACGCGGAGTCGGACTCGGCGAGATATGCCAACTCCGGTTTGGGCGGCGCAGACGTCGAAGGCGAGGTATCTTCGGCGAGCGTCCCGGACGGCGGGTTTGTCGCGAGCGCCGGCGGGGAAGCCTCACCGCCCGCCGGTCACCGAGCGGCACCGTGGCGGACCGGCAATGTCGAGGTGGAGCGACGGCCGTGGCCGCGTGGTGCCGAGGCGCTTCGCGGGCGACGGAGCCGTCTTGCCCTTACCGACAGCAGCAGAACCGAGGTGCCCTGCGACCCGGGGCCGCTAACCGCGGCCTGCGGGCGGTGCGCTGGCTGCTGCCGGCTAAATGACCGTGCGCGCGGCGCCGAGCTCAACCGACACCGCGGGATTCGTCGTGCACCGGCATCGGCTTGTAGGGCGCCAGCGCAAGCGCCGGAGACCCTACGTCATCGCGCTATACGCCGCCACGCCGCCCGCCGCGCGGGGACAGCCGTCGCCCTCCCCGAACGCGGAGGCTTCTGCCTGCGGCGGGACCATTCCTTCTGCTACCGAAGGTAGAGTGGCGTAGCTTACTCTGGTGTGTGCTTTTATGCCTTACGGCGCTCACCTGTATCCCTGTTTACAGCGTTGCTCATTCCGGAGGGGGAGCGCTTGGCAGAACACGGGACTTCCACGTGCGTAAGCCCCGCGGACTTCGTGCCGCCCCCGGAGACGCTGAGGGCGTGGCGCGGGATTGTGAATGACGCAGCCGCCAGTGTCGACTCGCAAGTGCTGTAGGCCTACGGGGCGGGGTGCCTCGAAGACGCCTTCGAGGTGTCTGGGGTGAGAGTAAGTACTTCATACGACGACGCCTGGGTGGCTGAGCTTGCTAAGTCTTTCCCTTCTGCAGACTCTTGTGCTGGGGCAGGCCTTGCAAACGGCCTATGCTCGCAGCCGAACGACGCTCGAGGATAGGCTGCGGGCCGTCGAGGAGGAGCTACGCGAAGCCTCTGGAGCCCGTTCTGCCCAAGACGCCCGCATCCGCCAGCTGGAAGCGGAATGCGCCGAAGCGAGGGCACACGCCGAGGGACTTGTCGCGTCAGCGCGGGAGTCGGCCGCGGCAACTGCTGAACAGAAGTTTGCGGCGGAGCGGGACGGGCTCCTGGACCAGGTCGCCTTGCTAGAGAAGGAAAAAGGCGAACTTGCCTTGACTCTGGCGGAGCGTAACCAGACGCTTGGCGACGCCTCGGTGGTTGCGTGGGACGCCATGCAAGCGCTGGAGAGCCATCTTCAAGAGCCGTAATCGAGGTGCGCATCGCGCTTCGGCCCGAGGAGTTGTCTCGGACGCCATTGGATCGGATGCCGCCAATATTGCGCGCGACGCGGCGACGTCCTTGGCACCCATCGTGCGTATATCGTCGGCATGCTTGGTGTGTGCACTCCGCAAAGACCGCCGTGATTTATGCGACGCCGCCGGCCGATGACCCCACCGAGATGCGGCGGGGCGGAGTAATGTCCGGCGCCGCCCGCTCCGCTCGCCGTGCCCTCGGGCCCTTCTTCGACCGGATCCGGGCTTATGTCGGGCGGATGTTTGCACGGATCGAGCTCAAAGTCGCTCACGGGCGGGAGCCTCGGCCGCTGGACGGGTCCTCGACGCGACGAGGGCGGCGCTGGGCCCTCCGAAGGCGCCGGGAACCCGCAGGTCTGACACCGTGGTGCCTAGATGTAGGCGTGTGTTGTACTGCTCCCTCTTTTTGCGAATGAAGTACACAATTGCTGCATGCATTCGACTCGCTTTGTATCCCGGCCGTTGCGTAGGGCCGACTTCTTGCGGCCAACCTTTCAACCCGGTGATGCCTTCGACGCTGGCGAAGTGCTGACTTTTGGGCGAGCCGGCCCTCTTCGAGCGAGGCCCCAGCTTTAGCGCGTGTTAAGGACGAACCCGTGGGATAGCGGCTTAGAGCGGCAAGGATGTTGCCGGGCCTTTGTACTTGTGATTTTTCCGGTATGCAGGTTTCCTAGCATTTTAGGATATGCGTTGTGTGTTGATGCCACCGTTGGCGAAGTAGCGGCGCAAGGGTTCCTTAGAATGGCGCTTGCGGGACGATCGCTGGCATCTCACCTTTTACGGCCAGATCGGCGGCGTGTGGAGGCGGACCCCCGCACTTTGCCTTGTTATAGTCCGTAGACTGGCGTGTGCGGAGGCGGACCTCGGCACTCCGCATTTCTTTATAGGCCGGAGACTCGCGCGTGCGGAGGCAGACCTCGGCGCTACGTCTTATTTAGAGTCCGTAGACTGGTGCGTGCGGAGGCGGACCTCGACGCTACGTCTTGCTTTATAGTCCGGGACTCGCGCGTGCGGAGGCGGACCTCGACGCTACGTCTTGCTTTATAGTCCGGAGACTCGCGCGTGCGGAGGCGGACCTCGACGCTACGTCTTATTTAAAGTCCGTAGACTGGTTCGTGCGGAGGCGGACCTCGACGCTACGTGTTGCTTTATAGTCCGGGGACTTGCGCGTGCGGAGGCAGACCTCGACGCTACGTCTTATTTAAAGTTCGTAGACTCGTGCGTGCGGAGGCGGACCTCGACGCTACGTCTTATTTATAGCCCGTAGACTAGTGCGTGCGAGGCGGACCTCGGCGCCACGTCTTATTTAAAGTCCGTAGACTAGTGCGTGCGGAGGCGGACCTCGACGCTACGTCTTATTTAAAGTCCGTAGACTGCGTGCGTGCGAGGCGACCTCGACGCCACGTCTTATTTAAAGTCCGTAGACTGCGTGCGTGCGGAGGCGGACCTCGACGCTACGTCTTATTTATAGTCCGTAGACTAGTGCGTGAGGAGGCGGACCTCGACGCTACGTCTTATTTAAAGTTCGTAGACTAGTGCGTGCGAGGCGGACCTCGACGCCACGTCTTATTTAAAGTCCAGTAGACTAGTGCGTGCGGAGGCGGACCTCGGCGCCACGTCTTATTTAAAGTTCGTAGATCGTGCGTGCGGAGGCGGACCTCGACGCCACGCCTTGCTTTATAGTCCGGGACTCGCGCGTGCGAGGCGCACTCGACGCTACGTCTTATTTAAAGTCCGTAGACTCGTGCGTGCGGAGGCGGACCTCGACGCTACGTCTTATTTATAGTCCGTAGACTGGTGCGTGCGGAGGCGGACCTCGACGCTACGTCTTGCTTTATAGTCCGGGGACTCGCGCGTGCGGAGGCAGACCTCGACACTACGTCTTATTTAAAGTCCGTAGACTCGTGCGTGTGGAGGCGGACCTCGACGCTACGTCTTATTTATAGTCCGTAGATCGAGTGCGTGCGAGGCGACCTCGACGCCACGCCTTATTTAAAGTCCGAGATCGGTGCGCGGCGTCCCCGTTGCGTCTTTTGTTTATACTCGTGTCCGTCACCTTTGGCTACGGCGAGTGCACACGCGAACGCGCGACTTCGATTTATACTCACCCCGCACCCACGCTACGGCGAGTGTACACGCGAACGCGCGTCTTTGTTTATACTCGTGCCCGTCACCTTTGGCTACGGCGAGTGCACACGCGAACATGCGACTTCGATGATACTCGATCCCCGCACTCGCTACGGCGAGTGCACACGCGAACGTGCGTCTTTGTTTATCTGCGAGGAAGCGCGACGTTGGCTAAGCTGCGCGCGCCCCGCGCGCATTTCTGCGCGTGATGAAGAAAGATTAGCGACAAACGGCGATCTTCATTACATCCCGTTTATGCGGGTAAGCAACTACAAGGGTGGATATACTAACCGCTTGCCCTTGGTGCGCGAAGCCTCTAGTCGCTAGACGTCTGCAGGCCCGCCAAGGCGCCCGAATAGCCCCGCGGACCTCTGCGCACGTGATGCCGCTCTAGGAGCGCCGTTGGGCTTCGCGACGCGACACACAGTACTGGCTCGATGCGGCGGGCCATATCTTGGTCACCTCGGACGGTGATGATGGTCCGGGACGGGATCTTCATGCATAGATAGCCGTGATGTGGTACCGCACGGAAGGAGTTGAGGATTGGGCGCCTAAGATGGCATTGTAGGGTGCGGAAGGTCGACCACGCCGAAGGTGGCATCTTCGCCCGCACATTGTCACCTTGGCCGAAGGAGACTTGAAGACCTATTTGGCCCAGCGCCCGCAGAGGTCCCAGAAGCCTGCGGTGGGGTTCCCGAGGCCCTAGGCGCTTCGAGGATCCCCATCTCGTCGAAGGCCCCGCAAACAATACGTTCGCGGGCCGCCGCCCACCAAGGCGCGCCCACGTCGCATCCCGCGATAGTGACCGGATGACCGGGGTCCGATGAGAAGTCCACGCCTTGGCGTCGTCGGTGTGAATGTAACCGTGCTGCGCGCCGACCGGGTGCCTGCGCTAGGTATGCCGCCACGTGATGTAGTCTTCGCGCATAGGCCTTACGCCGCCGTCTTGGCGAATTCAGTCGCGTAACCTCCGGATATGGCGCATGATCTGCGGTGGGTTGCCTCGGGGCTCGCAGCGGCAGGAGGCCCTCCCGAGGCCGTTGTACGTGAGCTTGATCCGCAAGGTGCCTTCCGGGTTGCATCTTTGCGCTGCACCGCATGGGGCCTCGTGACGGAATTGAACGTGGGCCACCGGGCGACGCGTCTCGGGTTCTCGCCCCTAGCGACGCTTATCGCGAGCGCGCGATGGAGGTGCAGTGCGGGTATCATGATTGCCGCGCCGTGGACCACACACACGATCCCGGTGCTGGTCGTCGTAATCTCCACGACCTTTATCGTCGCGGCCCGCCATGGCGCCCCGACCGCCTCGGCTGCGGGAGCGCCTCGTCGAACCGCCTTCAATGTCAGGACGTCACGGTTTCGCCTCGACCTCTGCGGCCGGCGCTTGGGCCGATCGGACGACTCCTTATGCGAGGTGTCCTCGCGGTCGGCGCGTTCTCGACGACTCGCCACGCCTTCAAGAGCCGTTCTTCGGGGGATCTTCGGCTTTTGCCGAGGCTCCGGCCTGGTTGGTGTCGGAGTCGTCCGCTTGCCTTCGCCGCACGTCTTCTTCCGCCCTGGCATATTCCTCCATTTTGTCGAAGAGCTTCGCCACCGTCTTGATTGGCTTTCGCGCGTTGTACTTAGCCATCGGGCCCGGACGAAGGCCCTGTATGGCTGCATTAACGATGGTGGTTTCGTTAACGTCTTTCACTTGGCATCGAATCTTGGCGAAGCGTTTGAAGTAGTCCCGGAGCTTTTCCGAGGGTTTTTGCTTGATAGCAAAGAGTTGGTCCGCGTCGACTCGGTCGACGTAGTTTCCTTGGAAGTTGTTGTGGAGGCAGACGCGAAGCTGCTCCCACGCGTAGATGGAGCCCGGCGCTATGGTAAAGAACCAAGAGAGCGCCACGCCTTAGAGCGCGAGGGGGAGTCCCTTCGCCTTCGTGGTGTCGTCTCCGCCCGCGGCTTCGATCGCGGTTTCGTACACGCGCACGAACTCGCGGGGGTCCGTGTCGCCTTTGTACGAGTCGATGGCGCTAAGAAACTTGAAGTCTTCGGGCCATGCCGCTTGCTGCGGCCCGCCAAAGCGGGATTCGGATCTACGTGCGCGCAGCGCACGCGGCTAGACGTGGGGGCCGCGACTATCCGCCCTCTCCGTGGGCTCGGCGCGACATCGCACGGCCGCGGCTCGAGCCTCTTGCATATCTCGGATGGCTCCTCGAAGGTCCCCTAGCTCCCGCTGGAACGCGTTGAGGGCCGCCAGCAGGGCGCTTTCTGCCGCCTGTGCAGGCGGGGTCGTCGGTACTCCCAACGGGCGGATCGGCGCGGGCACGACCGCGTCGCGAGGTCCCGAGCTGCCGGTCGCTCCGTCGTGGCTACCTCGAACCGCCCGGCCCGCGCTGCCGGCGAGGGTTGCGGCGGGGGCGGCGAGGTACTGCCGTTGCGGCGGCGGGGTCATTGTCGTTGCGTCGGCGGGCCGTTGTCACCGCACTGGCGTCGACGTCTTCGACCGCGGGTCCGTCCGCGACGCCGGTGGACGGGTGGGTCGACATTTGTCGCGGTGACGGGTTGGTCATCGCGGTGCCGGTGACGGGGTTGGTCGTCGCGGTGCCGGTGACGAGATTGGTCGTCGCGGTGCCGGTGACGAGGTTGGTCGTCACCGCGCGGACGTCGACGTCTTCGGCCACCGCGCCTGCCGCTGCCGATGCCGAAGCCCTGGTACTCATACGACGCTCCGGCCCGGCCGCCTTCTTTCCCTTCGCCGCCGCTGACGAAGCTTTTTTCGGTGCCATCCTTCTTCTTTGGTCTTCAGGCATGTCCTTGTCCTCCCCACGGACGACGCCAACTGTTGTGGCTACAGACCAAACAGAGAGAGATGGTAGTGGAGAGTGGTGGAAATGAGTATGATGGCCTCCTCCCTCCCCATGGCCGGTATTCTATATATATATACACATGGGGAGTGCTTTTACAATTATGTCCTTACAGCAGATCCTCCCCTTCAGGGGTATTTGTGTTATTACACGTGGCCTATTCTGGGCCTTATAACTTCCTACCAGGCCTGCTGGGTTTAGGTGGGGGCCACCCCTACGACAAGTGGGCAATGTATCTCTTTTCTTGAAGCGAACACAGCAACATCGTTGATTCCCCAGCTACCTAAATGAACCGAAAGAAATAAACCAGTACTAGAAACTCTGGCTTCCCCTCACTTCGAGCCTCTTCAAGACAGCGGCTAGAAAGTGGCCCGTGGTCGAGTGTGCAGGCAAAAACCGAGCGGAGGATCAACAGCGAGGCGGTCAAGTCGGGAATAGAAGTCGCCTCACGACTGACGCAGGAGGGGAAAGAGCTCTTGCCAACCATGGACGGGAAGAATAGAGGTGCCGTTTGGTTCGTGGGTTACCGGTGGTGGGATTAGAGATGCAAATGGGTAGGTTCGGTCCGACCCTGGACCTTAACCCTTGGTGCCCACGGGGATGCAACAATGCAAAGGGGTAATGGTTCGGCCCGCCCCACACTCCATACCGGGCCCTAGGGACCACTTCTGCTTCTGAAATTTTTAAATAATTTATTTTTTATTATGAATTTCAGTAATATATCTGTTTTTTATTTTACAGTAATAACCCTCTACCGTTCCACCGTTGAGTGACTTGGGCTAGTCGTCCAATCATTAGATGTCAAATGTCCAAGTCGCCTAACTATTGAGCGATACGGCAATAAGTCGTGCACCGGTTGGCGATTTAAAATAATAATATTATTGTTTTATTAATTCGATGAAAATAATTGTGGGGGAGTAAATGGTAATTTTTGTAGGTAATACATTTATCAAATCTTGTTTGCAAGTGATTATTTTTTTGAAACAAAAGGGCAGACAAGATTGGTTGGTCTATTTGTGATTTTTGTAGATTCTCAAAGGTACGAAATATGTTATACTCACAATAATATTTTGTGATCGTCGTATGTTGTTGTAGTGCAATAAATTTCTAAAGAATTTTTATAAGGACGATTGAGATAATAATGATTCATAAGTAGGAAGGTAAGTGATATTGTGATGCACGAGGGAATTCATACACAATCATGCTATAGTAACTATGAAGTAAAATATGTACACAACAAATACAAATACAGAAAGGCCCCTACGCACCGTCTACTACACCACCTGCAACACCTTCTCCGTCATTACCACATCCCACTCACAGTCGATGCCCACCCCGTATGACCCCGCTTGGCCTTTCTCAACGCGGGGTGTCGGCACCCCGACAGGATGAGGCGCTCAGGAGCCCTGCTTACCCGTGCTCCTAAGGCCTCGGGGGTTGACTCCACATGTGCTTGCGTGACTACTGGGGCACCGCTGAGCTACGACCCGGAAAGAATGTCGACGGTTGCGGGCTGAGGTGCTCCCTTGACCTCCCCCGGGTCGTCTGCGAAGAAGTTGGACACGTCATTTGGGGGCTCCTCGTGCGAGGATAGCTCAAGCCCCCACTGGGGTGTGAGATCTATAGGACAAATATTGTTTATTCATGTAATATATCAATGCAAACAAACCTCAAGAGACAAAACGTACCTTCGACGTGGGCCATGGTGCAAGTCCAAGTGTCGTACCCACCATACCCGTCCTACCCGAATAGCTCGGGGAATAACGAATATTGCCCTGATGCTGTCGGGTAGGGGTCCAAGAATGGCAGCGGTGGCGGTCACGGGGGTAGGCATGTGCTCACCCTGACCCTTAGACTAGTCAAGCGCTGGTGCGGCATGTGCCCACCCTGACCCTCCAGGCTGGTTACGCACTGGCGTAGCATGTGGACGTAGCCCTCCGTAGCCTCCTAGCTGAGTTGTAGGACATGTTGGCCTTGGCGTATGCGTCGACGTGGCCACCTCCAGGAGCGTCCTGCACAACATCAAGACCACGACATGCCTCGCCCCAGTGCTAACTTGACGGAAAGCCTACAGCAGCTCATCGCGTGTCACCTCCAAACCGTGGCTGACCCTACCTAGGATCGACCCGGTGTCCCTCGCATTCTCGGCGGTGATGACCGTCTGCAAGGAGTACATGAAAGTGTCAAACTTGTAATTGTGGTAACCGTACTCAAACATTTTGAAACACGAGAGTATGTACCACGAGAAGCACATTCCGCGCGAGGTGTATAGGCTACACGTCGGTCCGTGCTAGTACATGAGCGGGGGGAGGGTCAACAACATGTACCAGCTTGGTGTGTGTCTGCAGAGCGTACCAGCATAGGTACTCATCATACGTGATGGGGTCATACGGGGCGCCCTCCTGCACGTAGTCCTCGAGGGCATCCGGTCACTTCGCTAGCTATTGCGCCATCTTCATCACCCAGCTCATCCTGGTACCACCCCTCCTACTATGCCTGCAAAATGTACCACTGCAATTAGAAGGCATCGTTACAAACTTGAAAAAAAATATAGGGACATGTGTTGTGTGCAACACACGCGTGGACCAAGTTAGGCACCAATACCCGATAGGGACTGGAACAACCTAGTGGAGGTTAAACTGGCACATCACCTTGTGCACCACATAGTCCTCGATGAACACATCGAAGATGAGCTTTTTCCACGTTAGCCAGTACGCTTGGTCACGCTAGCACAGTGAGGATAGCCCAGCGGGAGCGTGGTCTATCATCTCCTAAGTAGAGTACAGTCCCCAGCGCATGTTGTTAGCGGTTAGGTAGTTGAGCTGCTCAATGAAATGCTCGTACACACATGTGACCTATAAGTGTGCAAACTGTGCTTACAAACTAGAATAGTGGTTACAAAGGATGACCCATAATACAAGTATAGTAAAGATCTGAGAGAGTATGTACCCATCTACAACACCAAAGGAACCCTGCAGTCAGCCGGTCCACCGCGCCCTGTGGTATATGTCTGCGCGATACAGACTGTTGTTGACCAACATCGGATGTCTAAGGGAGAAGTGCTCGAATGATCACAACTGCAGTAGGAGGGGGCAGCCTGTGAGGATAGAGGTCAGCCTCTTCCTACAACACGCGCCGCACATGCCACGGTACGTTGCACCAAGTACAGCCCATCGGCAATGGCCCTCCTCCCCATCAGCAATGGCCTTCGTGTACCCTACGAGGCGGGCATCGACGGAGTCATCGTGGCTGCTGGTAAACAGTATCCAACGGAACTATCACATCAAGTACGCCTTGAGGTACCATGACACCTGGTACTCGTCACCTCTGGGTCCATCCACTCGACCTATTCACAGATGAAAAATTAGCAAATCTGTCATATGGCAAGGATAGTGCATCACTAAACAGAAAAAATGGATAGCACATATACCCAGAATTGTGAAAGCCACCGCAGGGGTGGGCCATGCCTCTGTCACATCGGGAAGATGTGGTACGCTGTTGTGGCCTCAGTCGAAAGAACCCCCTCAAACTTGCCCAGCAGGTTTTCGCGCCAGTTAGCAGGCACGTCCTTCGAGGAAGCAGTGGGTCCGGTGATAGGCAGGCTGAGCAGCAACATGACATCCTACAGAGTGGGGCCATCTCCCCGAATAGGAGGTGGAAAAATTGAAAACTTGCTTCTAGCTTCTTGGTGGCTTTTCCCACTGATATAAGTGAAGTGTCTTCGTCTCCTCCTTTTGGACCTTCTCTCGGTGCGCTGGCCTCCCTCACCTCCCGCTTGGTAGCACCAAGTTCTTGCTCACCTAATAAGCTGAGAATACATAAAGTGGAAGCATTAGGTAGCAAACTATCCTTAGCAGTGCAATCAAAATAACTTAGGATCAGATTCACCTGATTAGTGAGTTTCCTTGCTCGAACTCAAATGATTGGTTCCTTGTACAATTGTTGCAAAGCTTTAGTTGTTAGACCAACACTATTCTTGTCATTATCATTGTTACTTGAGTCTGATGATGGAGGTGTTGATTGTATAGATGAAACCTTCATAAGAGTGATGTCCTCATCACATTTGACATTGATCACCTAAATACCTTGTCACCCTAGAATAAAAACTCTGGTGGTACATTAGTATTAGCTGAAAAACTATATAGAAATGCTTGGACATGCTTAGAAATAATCCTACGCATGGGATTATTTTTTCACATAAAATGATGATTATTAAAATATATTCTTAGCTTTGATAAGTCAAGAATGTGTAAGTAATGTTTAAAAATAAAATATAAAAACATAGTTTGGACTTAGACAAATGGTTAGGTGGTGGATGCTCAGTGGTACAAGGGATATGTGGAAAGTATACCTAAATCAATTAAGGATCGGTCTGTGAGTTACTGCTATAAAGCTACATCATACTACCACAAGTCTGGTATGGAACAGATCTAGCTGACTAATTTGCGGGTCCCAATCTGAGTCTCACTATAGGTTGAATGTGGGCGTGGCATAGACCACGAGAAGTCCTACACGGCACAAGAATGGGACCCAACTTAGTGGATTCTATGTTATGGTGAAACATAGCAAGGGTGCGGCTAGGTTGGTGGCTTTGCATTGTAAAAGTCTTATGATAATCATTTAGTCGTACACTGAAGGAAGTGTGTTATGGCCGACATTATAAGTTGATTATTTCTTGTGGATAAAGTTTTACCACCTCTGCAGAATGTATAAACTATCCTGGATAGTTGTGCATATGGTCATAGGCATAATGAGTAAAGTTTTTCATGGATTAGACTTTGTTTTTCAAAAATTGATTTTAAATGAAAGTTGATGCGATCTTTTGGAAAAAGATGGTCCGGGTGGGATGCCCGTGGATGGATTAGTATGGGGGATGGGCCTACACTAATAATATTAATTTGACTAAATTATTATTTTACTTATTGTATTAAATTCAGCAATTTACATCTACTTACCATATTTATTCAAATTTGGCTTTACGCTCAAATAACCATATTATGCCTTAACTTGTTATCCTTGCATTAATATAGCATTTCTCGTGCAACTTGTGGAGTGCATTTTTGTGCTCACCCTTTCTTAATTTTGTTGCTCAGAGGAGGACTGCTTCGACTTCGGTGAGGACTAAAACGAGTAGGCCACGTCTCACAGTCGTTTGCCTGTAGATAGACTAGATGGACTTCTTATGCTTTAACTTTTTCTTCTGCTGCTTATATTTAAATTTGGCATATGGGCCATTGATGTAAACTTTGGCCTCAATGCTCATATTCAGTTAATTAATAAATATCATTATAGTTGATATTTATCTTTGTTATCCACTATGTACACTAACTAATTCTGAACTAGTGCAATTGACATAGAGGATCTAGATATGTTGTTTCTGGGTCTGACAATTATTGCAGACATGTAGGCCTCCCTATTTATACAAATCTAAAGGGTGGCAGTTAATGGTTGAATAGGTGCCTCTTGTCTTCATGTGCGAGTCTTTCCTATGTCTTGAAACGTTACGTCCTTTATCATCGCAACTTATCAAAAGTGCCATTAACCGCTCTCACGTGTCAAATTAAACACTCACATGAAAAATTGTATAAGTCCTAACCAACTAATACTCTACTTAGGGAAGCAAATAGTTACTGGTCGTAATTGACCGTAGCTCGTCATCGTTTGGGTGTAACTGGTCTTCGACTAGTTATATTTATGAAAGGGGGAACTTTGTCTTTTATGTGCCTATAGGCTTGACAAGGTATTTGGTGGGCCCCAGCTATATGGGCCTAGATTAGAAGTTTTATTTCAACTCCTTTTGACCTAATGTATTGTCCTAATTAAGAAAACTCATTAGCAGCCAACTTGTGTTTAACGTAGAGAGTGAGAAGAGAGTATGTGAAGGATAGAGAAAAAGTGGGTGAAATGAGAGCAAGAAGCAGAAGAGTTTCCACATAAACGCCAAAAAGCACTAGCGTTACATTGATACTTTGTCAGACTTGCAAAACCTCTTTTGGGCCTTTTGCATGGTTTAATAAGTTCATTAACCTAAATGCATGGTTTCATAGTTTAATAACCTAGATGTACCCACCTCACAATTTTATGTACATGTGGTTTAGTTTACTCCTTTTTCATGTCTTTGGGTGGTATATGGTCATGGAGAGCTTTAGCTGCGAGGCAGCAAACAATGTCACAACATAGAAGAACGAAAAATAACATAATAGTGGGATTAAAAAACTATGATTAAAGATTTTAATAGCTATAAGCCAAGATTGCCAAAAACCCTTATTTTATTATTTTTTAAATAAAAATCCTTAATCTAAAAAAATGAAGAGAAAAACAATATCCTTAACACAGAAGTATGCATATGGCCCATATGCCAAATCTCCTCTCCACATCAAAAACAAGGTGGGCCAAACCTCCTGGCCTACAAAATAGTGGCCTGGCCGAATTCTCCTTAGGCCCAACACCCCATCTGTCAGTCACGCGTGACGCAAACCCCTCGACCCTCGCAATCCCTCTATATAAGCCGCCTCGTCGTGCTCCTCCAAACCCTAGTCGCAGCTGCGTCGTCTCTTCCCGCCGCCGCCGCAGACGCCCGACCCTCGCCGCCGCCGCCATGGGGAGAAGTAAGCTATCAATTTCCCTCTACATCGCCCATACATGATATTCTAGATTTCTAGTGTTGATTTGGTCGTTGCGATGTTCGATGCAAGCGTTTGAGTGGGGGTGTTTATGGCTTAGATCCGTTGTAGTCATGCGAAATCTGAAAAATACTGCTGCCAAAATTGCTCCGGTTTGTGTTTGGGTGATTTGCGGAGCCAATCTCATGTGCGTAGTTCGTTCATTTGCGGTTGATTCGTGAGAACTTGGGGGGATAGCCATTCTGTGATTACTAAAGTTGCGCCTATCTCATTTATTTTCTTAATTTACTTGGCTGCTTACATCTTAGAGCTAGCGAAAATGCAATCTTTGGTTTCTAGTACGTGAAGATTGATGTGTTCTTTCATCTTGTATATTAGTAGTCTGTTAGGAAATGAAGATCCGTATGGTATTGCTTAAAAGTTATACCACTCCAGTGGTTGCGTCTATTGGTAGGATAAGACGAAGAGTGGTTCCTTACATCTCATTGAGCTGTCTTGTGATGCTAAGTGTAGTGCTTGTAGGCCTTACAGAGTGCTATGTTTTTTCTGGTTAAATTTGGCGCTTGCTCGTGAGTTGGATATGCGAATCATGGTGGTGGATATCATTTACTTTCATGAGCCATGAGCATGTTTTTCTAGTGATCTCTTCTTTGCTGTGTCAATGGTATAGCATAATCTGCCTAAAGGCAGGCTGATTCTGCAGGTTTGTTTCTAACTAGTATTGTATGCCCTGTGTAAACTAAAATGATGTGTTTTTTCAGTAATATTTGATATTTGATATATATATATCGTTTGAACTGAATTCCCACACTAGGGGCCATGTTACACTGCATTTGCCCCCTTGTCTTGAGTTGTGAATGACAAGCTTTTGTATCTTCACTTTGGTTAGGACCCGCGAGGTGCTATCGCCAAATCAAGAACAAGCCATACCCCAAGTCAAGGTACTGCCGTGGTGTTCCTGATCCCAAGATCAGGATCTACGATGTCGGAATGAAGAAGAAGGGTGTGGATGAGTTCTCCCACTGTGTGCACCTTGTCTCTTGGGAGAAGGAGAATGTCTCCAGCGAGGCTCTTGAGGCTGCCCGTATCGCGTGCAACAAGTACATGACCAAGTCCGCAGGAAAGGATGCCTTCCACCTCAGGGTCAGGGTTCACCCGTTCCATGTGCTCCGTATCAACAAGATGCTTTCATGTGCTGGGGCTGATAGGCTCCAGACTGGAATGAGGGGTGCTTTTGGGAAGCCACAGGGAACCTGCGCTAGGGTGGATATTGGACAGGTCCTACTTTCTGTCCGATGCAAGCCCAACAACGCTGTCCATGCCAGCGAAGCCCTCCGCCGTGCCAAGTTCAAGTTTCCTGGCCGCCAAAAGATCATCGAAAGTAGAAAGTGGTATGTACCAAAGAGGGCCAATCATCCAATTGAATAACACCTCAATTGCGGAGATGCCCTGTTTGTGATAAGTTCTATGTGCCAGTTCTTTAATTTACACCTTCTTTTTCAGGGGCTTCACCAAGTTCAACCGTGATGATTACATCAAGTACAAGAGTGAGGGTAGAATTGTGCCTGATGGTGTCAATGCCAAGGTAAATATACTTTTTCCTTAGCCAATGTTTATCTCTTGATATGTGTCAGGCTGCAGCACCTTTTGTTGTTAGTTTAACCATAAAACCTTACGGTTTGCATGTTCAGTTACTATTTGGTCATCCCAAAATGACCAAATACATGGCACTACATGGCTTATTTCTGAAATGTGCTGTTTTGTGACATTTGTCTGCATCTCTCTCTTTTGAAAAGAAGATTGCAATGCTTTTAGTAAGAATTAGTATGCATAATCTAACTTCTATTATGTCTTCCGCTGTGCAGCTGCTTGGTTGCCATGGCCGACTTTCTGCCCGTGCCCCTGGGCAAGCTTTCCTGGCAGACGACATTGCTGCTTAGACTTATATCTGTGGGAACGGCACTTTGTTTCATCCCAACCTTATTTTGCTTTGTGGAACTTGAGTTTCCAAGTGTCTGGTACTATATTGCCTTGTCTGAACTTGTCCTGTGTTGAACATCTTTATCCAAGAAATTAGATCTGTTTTGTGTCGGTACTACATGGAATGGGTTGTTGTCGAATTCATTCATTTTCTGTCTTCCTAATCGTGGTGGTTCTATTGCTATTTCGTTCTGAGTCTATGGTGAATTTTGCGGATTGCTTAACATGTTAATCATTTACTTATGCTGTGGTTAAAATGTATGGTTGTGAAGCTATATGTTGGTTGTTCAGCCCCCCTTTTTTTTATATATAAATCCTTATCGTAGCCTATTGGATTATCTTGGTGAATTGTTTCCGCCCGTTTCGAACATAGAGCTCGTATAAGAATTTCATGGGAAATCCGTTTGCAATTCTTTCGTTCCAAATGATGTCATCTCTTGGACAGGGTTCAAAATGGTCTTATGAAATGCCAACACCATATTCATTTAGAAAAAGTTTCCTTTTTAACCTTGAACTTTAGCATTGGATTGTTTTCCAACTCAACGTTTTGAATCGGAACCTCTTGAATCAGAATCTAACCGTTCCCGTCGGAACTTTGAACAAAAGAAACTGTATATTTCACCTCTTAGACCTGAATCAGGATAGTTTTGGTTAATGTGGTACTGATGTAGAGGTGATTTTGGTTGATGTGGCATCCATGTAGATAGATACAACTGAGTTCATAAGAGTCCGCAAAGCTTAATTGGCACAACAGAAAAAAAAAACTGTTTTGGCCCTATTGTCACACATTTCCTCTCCTCTTTCTTCCTCCTATCCTCCCTCTCAAGCTCGAGCCAGTCGGGCTCGGCTCGCGGGGCGACCACCGTCTGCCCTGCATCGCCACTAGCTGCCCTCTCCTCTGGCTTCCTACTCTCTCTTTGCCCATGTCACACCAGCTCGTCGACTGCAACACCATGTTCCCCAGCATGATGGCACAGAGAGAAAGAAGGTGCCGCCGCTAGGCACGGCCTCGACGATGATGACAACATGGGAAACAGCGAGGAAACAAAAAACTAAAAAGTGTGTTAGCATTGGTAGGTCACAAGGACCCATCAGTAGCTTCGGGTGCGATGGGAGCTTCTAGGTTGTGTGACGATGGCAAGCAGCGGTGGCGGAAGGAGTTCTGTGGTGGCGAAGCTCTATGGACATGATGGACTGCAGTTGATAGATGGGGAAGACTAAGGAGTGCATTAGGGAGCTAAGAGTGCGATTGGTTTAGGATGGAGCTCACCGGAGGGGAGGAATTTGATTCGGCGGCGAGCTTGGCCAGAGTTGGAGAAGACAACTCGATTCGACCAGCCACTGCAGAAATACAGAAATTTATTAAAGGTAAAATCATTTAGGAAGGTGGAACATAAAGTGACACGAGAGATCTTGGGAGTAGATCATCAGAGCGGCGGGGACGCAAGCAACTCGCCGTGGATGCGGTTGCTAAAGAGGACGTGAGTAGGCACCTCAGTAGTAGACCCAAGATCAATTTTTTTTGGTGGGGGAGGGGGCGCTAATAGGGTTTATTGACCAGTTTACCGAATGCCGAGTTGTCAGCCTACGGTAGCCTACTGCATTGCCGGTGAGAGATAGAAAAATGCTATTGTGGCTATTGTGGGTGTTGTGGTTACAGACCAAACAGAGAGAGAGTATGGTAGTGGGGAGTTAGGTAAGTAAAATGGCTTAGAGTTCCTCCCCATGGCCTATGTCATATATATATATATATATATATATATATATATATATATATATATATATATATATATATATATATATATATATATATATATCCAAATAGGGATTGCTTTTACAATTATACTCTTACACACGTGAGTATTCCTCTCAGGGGTACTCATGTCATTACACATGTCCCCATTTTGGGCCTTACATTCTTCTAACAGGCCTACTGGGCTTAGGTGGGGGTCTCGACGTTACGTCTTATTTATACTCCGTAGAGTGCGTGCGGAGGTGGACCTCGACGCTATGTCTTATTTATACTCCGTAGAGTGCGTGCGGAGGCGAGCATCGACGCTACGTCTTATTTAGAGTCCGTAGACTGCGCGCGGAGGCGAGCCTCCGCGCGTTGCGGGCGGTGAAGTTGCGTGCGGAGGCGGACCTCGACGCTACGTCTTATTTATACTCCGTAGAGTGCGTGCGGAGGCGAGCCTCGACGCTACGTCTTATTTAGAGTCCATAGACTGCGTGCGGAGGCGTCCCCCACGCGTCTTTATGTATGCGCATGCATAGTGCACACGAAGGTAACCCTTTGCGCGCTTTTGGTATAAAACGAGAAAATTTGCATGAACGGTGTACTTTATTAAATTCTCGTTTGCGCGGGTGAGCGGTTACAAGAGGCAAGGTACTAACCGCTGGCCGCTCGCGCCCGCCGAAGCCGTGGAAGATCCTTGCACTCGCGTTCTAGACTTAGGCGTAATAACGCCGCAGTCTGTTTGCATTCCACGTGTGGCGAAGCGTCTGCCCCTCCAAGGTGGCTAAGCGGTATGCTCCCTTCTGTAGGGCTTCCGCGACGATGTATGGGCCTTCCCACCTGGATTCGAGCTTGCCTACCATCTCCGCGTGGAGCGCCATTTTGAGGACGAGGTCTCCTGCTCTGAATTCGCGTGGGTACAGCGAACGATCGCGACCGCGCACCATCTGTCGCGCGTACTTTATGACATGCTGCGTTGCGCTTGCCCGGTCCCCGTCCAAGAGGTCCACGGACAATTGGTGCTCATCATCTGGTGCTTGGACGAGGACCCTTCGCGAGCCAGCCTTTATTTCTTCAGGTGTGACCGCCTCGTCACCAAAAAGGAGCTTGAATGGCGTGAACCCCGTTGGGCGTGTGACCGTTTGTAATGGCGGGACGAGAGGATCTTTGTGGAGCTCGCCCGGCCACTTCCCCTTTGGTAGCCCAACGAGGCGCTTCTTGATTGCGGCGGAGATGGCGCCATTCGCCCGCACCACCGCCCCGTTGGACTGTGGGTGTCCAACCGAGGCGAACCGGAGGGTGATGCCCACGCTGTCGCAGAATTCTTTGAATGGGGCTGCATCGAATTTCATACCGTTGTCGACGGTGATCTCCCTGGGCACGCCGAATCGGCATATGATGTTCTGCCAGAGGAAGCGTTGCATGGCTGCCGAGGTAATCTTGGCCAGGGCTACCGCCTCTGGCCACCTGGAGAAGTATTCCAGAGCGACCACTACGAATCGCAGGTCACCTGGGGCCCTGGGAAGCGGTCCCACGATGTCGATGCCCCACCGTGCCAGCGGCCATATCGGGGGTATGGGATGGAGGCTTGTCGGGGGCCTGCGGATGGCCCTGCCCATCCACTGGCAACCTTGACAACGGCGCACGAGATCCTGGGCCTCCGCGACGGCCGTTTGCTAATAAAAACCCTACCTGAACGCCTTGCCCACCAGAGACCTTGGTTGGAGATGTGAGCCGCAGAGCCCTGCATGAATTTCTGCGAGGAGGCACTTTGCTTCTTCGCGCGGGAGGCATCGCAGGAGCGACACGCAGACCCCCTTTTTGTAAAGCACCCGGTCGAGCACCTGGAAGGACCTAGCGGTCTTTCAGACGCCGAGCTCGAGAGGGTCATCGGTTCCGCTATGCCACAGAAAGCGGGTTCGCCGCCTTGATCACCTGTTTGGGTGATCGGTGGGCGAGGCCGCGTCATAGTTATCTGCGCGATGGCGCTACCGCGAGACTTCAGAAATGCCCTTCGGGAGTTGGGAGCTGCGATCGGCACCTTAGCGAGACATCGGCTTGTTCGTTGTCTGCCCGAGGGATGGCTTTCACGGTGATACCCAAAAAGTGCTATTCCTTCACTCGTACGGCTGCTAGGTACTTAGCTAGCTCCGGGTCCTTGGCCTGGTATGACTTGTCCACATGGCCCGCCACTAACCGTGAATCAGTGCGGACGAGGACTCGCCTTGCTCCCATCGCTTTGAGCTTCCCGAGGCCGAAGAGCAACGCCTCGTACTCGGCCGTGTTGTTCGTAGCAGGAAACGCTAGGCGTGCCGAGTACAACAGCGCCGCCCTCGGTGTGGTAATAATCGCGCCACTCTGCGCGCCGCAACGCCGTAAGCTCCGTCGGTGTTAAGCATCCACACTGGGTCTTCGACCTGGAGGACAGGCTGAGCTGGAGGGGTCCATTCCACTAGGAAGTCCGCCAGAACTTGAGACTTGATCGCCGTTGGGAGGCGTATGTTAGGGAGAATGGGGCGAGCTCGGCCGCCCATTTGCCGATTCGCCCTGTTGATTCGTTGTTGTGCAGCATCTCCACTAGAGGGAACGAGGATGGCACCGTTATCGGGTGCGCCAGGAAGTAATGCCGGAGCTTTCTTGAGGCCATGACCAGCGCGTAGGCAAGCTTCTCGAGCTCGGTATACCGCGTCTTAGCGCCCTGGAGGGCTTCGGAGACGAAGTACACTAGTCGCTGGAGAGCGCCCTCTTCGAGGACGAGGATGGCGCTGACCGCCGTTGCCGAGGCGGCCAGGTAGAGCAGGAGGGGAGCCTCTGGTGCTGGGGCCACCAGAGTGGGAAGGGTTGCAAGGTGTTTCTTGAGGTCGTCGAAGGCCTTTGCGCAATCGTCGTCCCAATGAAACCCGTCGCAACCGCGGAGGGTCTTGAAAAATGGCAAGCCCCGCTCCGCTGCCCTAGAGAGGAAACAACTCAGAGCCGCCATGCGCCCTGCCAGCCTCTGGACCTCCCGCGTCGTCTTGGGTGGTTCCATGCCCAGGATAGCGTCGACCTTGTCGGGGTTCGCTTGAATGCCTCGCCTGGATACGAGGAAGCGCAAGAGCTTGCCCACCTGCACACCGAAAACATATTTATCTGCATTGAGCTTGATGCCCGCCTTCCTGAGGTTGTCGAAGGTCTCCTGAAGATCCCGACCGTGGGAGGCGAGCTGCCTGTTTTTACTACCACGTCGTCCACGTAGGCCTCCACGTTCCTCCCTAGCTGAGCGGCTGGGGCGGCGCAACGAGGCGGGTGAAGGTTGCGCCGCGTTCTTCAAGCGAAGGGCATCGACAAAGCAAAAGGTCCCCACCGGCGTAATGAAGCTGGTTTTATCCTCGTCGCCCTTGGCCATGTAGACTGATGGTAGCGGAGTAGGCGTCTAAGAAGCTCATGAGCTCGCATCCGTGATAGCGTCGACGATTGATCTATGCGCGGCGAGTGTAATTCTTGGGCATGCCTTGTTGAGGCGGTAAAGTCGATGCACATGCGCCAGCGCCATCGTTTTGACCAACACCGGATTGGCGAGCGGTCCGGATGTTGGACCTCGCGATAACCATCGCTCGAAGGAGCCGCCACCTCCACCTTGGCGCTTCTTTGTCGGTCCATGGACATCTGGCGAAGTTTACGCTTGATCGCTTAGCGTCAGGGCGGATCGCGAGGTTATGTTCGATAAGGGCACGGTCCACTCCTTTGATATCTTCCTGGGACCATACGAAGACATCTATGTTGGCCCGAAGAACTCGGAGCAAGTCTTGCTTCACGTCCGGAGGGAGGCCCTCGCCTATAGATACGAACTGCCCCTCCGCCTGGAGTGGCACCCTCTTCACTCCGCCCTCTGGGTGGGGCTTGGGTGTCCATCCTGGGGTGGATGGCGCGTCTGCCTGGTTTTTATCGGCGAGGACGTGCACCTTACGGTGCAGGCTTCCGGCTCTGGTTTCGATGCTCCTAGCCATATCTTGGTCGCCGAAGACAGTGATGACGCCCCGCCGGCCTGGGAGCTTCATGCATAGGAAGGCGTAGTGTGGGACCGCTTCGAAGGAGTTGATAGCAGGCCGGCCCAATATGGCATTATACGGATACGAGACGTCCACGACGTCGAAGGCGACATCCTCCGTCCTGGCGTTGTCGGCCTGGCACAAGGAGACCTGGAAACGTACCTGACCCAAAGCCTTCAGCGGCTGCCCTCCGAGGCCCTGGAGGGGGCTTCCGAAGCTTGTAGTAGGCTCCGAGGTACTCCCATACGATCGAGGGCCTCCGCGAACAAGATATTTGCGAAGCTCCCTCTGTCAATGGTCGCAACCTGCGATGTCGGCCTAGATGGCCAAGGGATTTTGGTGGGGAATTTACATACGGGCATCGATCGGCGTGAAGGTGATCTTTGCGATGGGCGCTGCGGAGGTAGTTGTCTTTGGGAAGTGCTCGGCGAAGAGCCTCGGTGATGATGTTAACACCACGCTTTGGGTTCTCAGGGGCCCAGCGCGAGGGATCGCTTGCGACATCGTGACGTGGGCTATTGCGGCGATGTCTCGAGGCCCGTACATGGGCCATCGCTTGCCGCAACGCCGCGATTTTGGTGCATGTTCGTGTGAAATGGCCCCCGTAGCCGTGCACTTCGCACCATCTGCTGTATTCTAGGATTTCCTGCTCCACACGCGATTTCTCATCACGGCTTCCTTTGCGTCCCCCTCCGGTGCCCGAGGTAAAAGCGGCTTCCCGGGGAACGCCTTGTGCAGCGAGGACGTGGCGGGCCTTTTGGGGTCTTCGCTGGTTACGCCGGGCTTGCGCCTGTCGCATGACGAGTTTTGGTGCACCCCGCCATTGACGCGCTCACGAGTGTCACCCACGGGCGCCTGCTTGTGCTTCGTCCTTTGCGAGAACCCCTCCGCTTTTCCGGCATCAGAGCTGTCACCGCTGCGCCTCCGCGCGTCCTCCTCGGCTCGGGCGTACGCTTCCATTTTGTCGAAGAGCTCTGCCTCCGACTTGAGCGGCTTCCGCGCGTTATACTCGGCGAGCGGTCCCGGGCGGAGGCCTTGTATCACTGCGCGATGATGGTTGCCTCGTTAACATCCACGACTTGGCGCGCACTGCGGCGCGGCGTGAAGTAAGCCCGAGCCCTCCTCGGGTTTCGCTGATCGCAAGAGCTGGTCCGCATCGATCGCTCGGCGTAGTTTCCACGGAAGTTGTTGTAGAGTCGATCGCGGATCTGTTCCCACGCGTAGATGGACCGTGGTTCAATGGTGAAAAACGGGACAGCGCCACCCTTGTAACGCGAGAGGGAGTCCTTTTGCCTTCGTGGCGTCGTCTCCGCCCGCGCCGATAGCGGTCTCATATCGCGCACGAATTCTCGCGGTCGAGTCGCCCTTGTGCGCCTCGATGGCGCTCGGGAACTTGAAGTCCTCGAGCCATGCCGCTGCTGTAGGCCCGCGAGAGCGGGACTCGGTGCCGCACGACGTAATGGGGCGCGCCCCGGCGTAGGGCGCCACGGCCATCCGCCCTCTCCGGCGCGGGTTCGGGGGCCACCGCTGGGGGGGCGTGTTGGCTCCAAGCCTCTTGCATGTCTCGCACAGCTCCACGAAGTCTCGTTAGCTTCGCTGAACGCGCGGCGCCGCCAGCAGGCGATCTCCATCGCGGACGTGGCCGGGCCGTCGGCGCGCTGGGCCGGCACGGCCGCACGGCGGTGACCACGACCTGCGCGCCCGGGCTGCCCGCCATGTTATCGTGGAGGACCCTAGAGCGGTGCGAGTCGCGTCGCGGCTGGGACCATTCACGCCTGCGCGGGTGGGGAAGCAGATGCGCCTGCATTACCATCGCCGGGGTTGGTCGTCGGGGCGGTGTTGGCGGGGTCTGGCGGCGCGGCGACGTTGGCGAGGTCGGGCGTTGTGTCGCTGGTGGCGGGGTTGGGCGTCACGGCGGTGGCGGGGTTGGGCGTCGCGTCGCGAACGTCGATGTTCACAATCGTCACACCTGCACCGCCGCCGCACTGCGGTGCTAAAGCCGAAGCCCCAGTGTTGACGCGAGACTTCGCTTCGCCTTCTTCTTCTTCGCCGCCGACGGTGAAGCTTTCTTTGGTGCTATCCTCCTTCAGACCTGGAGGCTTGCTCTTGTCCTCCCCACGGACGGCGCCAACTGTTGTGGTTACAGACCAAACAGAGCGAGTATGGTAGTGGGGAGTTAGGTAAGTAAAATGGCTTAGGGTTCCTCCCCATGGCCTATGTCATATATATATATATATCCAAATGGGGAGTGTTTACAATTATACCCTTACACAAGTGAGTATTCCTCTCAGGGGTACTCATGTCATTACACATGTCCCATTTTGGGCCTTACATCCTTCTAACAGACCTACTAGGCTTAGGTGGGGGCCACCCCTACAACAGTGGGCTATCTTGGAAACTATGATATACATCATATTTTGCCGAAGGAGGGCAGCAGTGCTAACTCCATGGTGTGGAGGAGAAAACGGCGGCCGTCATGTGGTCCAGATAGAACTAGGGGTGACCACCTGGTATGAGACGTTGGTTAGTAATTTAAACTAATTTTTAGTAAACATACCTTAAAATAGGAAATTATTTATTGAATAATACAGTTAAATATTCATTTTTTGTGAAAAGAAATCAGTTGCAAAAAATATTTTCGGAAATATTATTTTTTCACTTAACAGATTATCGTTAGTATTACCATATAACCATTATTTAAATCTGTATTTACTTTATACTGCATAACCCTGAGCTAGTATAAAATAATTGCATATACGCTGATGGCCCATTACATAATCCATGTCAATAATAACTACTAGTATTGACTTGCAACATACAAAATGCCTCAAGTATTAAGATTTCTTTATTTTCATATCAACTATCGTCCATCGATATTTGTCGGCCCCTTCCAACTCCGCCTTTCACCTAAGCCCTTTTTGTACGGATAACCCATTTTTTATTCAAAAATACAGAAATATATCCGCGATAAAATTTTTTACACAAATAGGCTCCAGTCGCCCAACCATTGGGCGACTAGAGCTTGTCGCCTAACCAAAACGCGACTGATGAAGAATCTGGTAACCGTTGGGCGATTAAATGCAATCGCCTCCCCGTTGGGCGATTAAATGCAATCGCCCCCCCGTTGGGCGACAGAAAGCAAGTCGCCCAACGGGGGGCGACTGCATGTGAATACAGCCCGTCGGCCAAGCTCTCTTTTCTTCCCCACGCCTGCTCGCCAATCTACTCTCGGCCGCGCGAGGAAGAGAGAAGCAGAAGAGAGGAAGGAAGAGGAGGAGGAGAGGGGAAGAAGAGAAGGAGAGGGGGAGGAGAGGGAAGAAGAGAAGGACAGAGAGAGAGGAGAAGAAGCCGCGGGATTTGCAGGTATTTTTCTAATTTTAGAAAATTTATTTTAGAAAATTTGTTTAGATAAATTTAGTTTAGAAAATTTAGTGTAGATATTTAGTTTACAAATTTAGTTTAGATATTTAGTTGAGATATTTAGTTTAGAAATTTTAGTTTAGAAAATTAGTTTAGATATTTAGTTTAGAACATTAAATTTAGAAATGTAGATGCAGTTTACAAATTTAGATGTAGAAAAATATAGTTTTTTGTATAATATTTGTAATGCATTATTGTGGAAATTTTACTTTAGAAATTTATTGTAGATCATTCAATGTACAAATGTAGATGCAGTTTACAAAATTTAAATGAAGAAAATTTAAATGTAGAAAATTGTTGTGTCGAAATTTTGTATACTATTTTTCATGTATTATTGTAGAAAATGTAGTTTACAAATTTACATTTAGATAATTTTGCGATTATGACGGTGATGCGGCGGTGCATTGTTGGACGAGCACTTGGACCGCATGCACCGTGCTTCCGTCGGCGCCGCCACCGGGAGCACGGACGAGTCGACTGAGCTGGGAGTGGTCCGGACACGCACACCTCGTGTGGCACGGGACTCGACCCCGTTGGATCGCCAGTTTGCATTACACCAACGTTTTAGTATTACCATAAGAACATTTCATGCGACCTTCACTTTATTTGCAGTCGCGGGATGCCGGACTTCTCCTCTTGCCGGATGGTGCAGGCCACGGATGAGGCGGAGGTGCCTTGGCGGGGAGGGCGAGGCGGGCGTGGAGCGATCACGGCGCTTCCGTTCGACCGTTCCTGGCGGCGGCTTTGGTGGACCGTTAACGGTCGAGACGCACACTTTCCACCTACCGATCGGGAGATGGCGCGACCTGCGGGGCGTGTCCCTACTCCTTGGCCTTCCGGTCGCGGAGACGCGCCTTCCTACCGGAGGCTCCGCCGAGTGGCGCGATGACCGCTCGGCGATTCGAGGTCCTTCCACCGCCGGTCACCACCACATCTTCGGCGAGGCGAAGCATGGACCGACTAGAGATGGCAGCGGGCACAAACCCGCTGGGTTTTGCTATCCCAAACCGTGCCCATGAAAGTTCGGCGTGCCGCTAAAAACTCATGCCCGTGGCGGGTGCGATTTTGCCCGGACCCATGCCCACTGGTTAACGGGTACCACGGGTTGCCCATGGGTTCGATGTGCGAGTTGCAACAATGGTTAATGGGAGGAGGAAGAAGGTCACCGGCCATCTTCGTTGGAGCGGGCGCGCCATGGCCAAGGCCCTACTGCGATGCGCGTTGGCTGCGGCGTGGGGGTGGTGGGCTGTCGCCGTGGGGGCGACGGGCTGAACTGGAAGGCGAGCTAACGGCGAGGGCGTGCGGCGAGAGTGGCGGGGCAGGAGCGGGAGCCGCGGGACGGGAGGGCGAGCGTGGAGACTGCCGGAGACCGAGCGCGGAGCACCAGATGAGCCGCCGCTGCGGCGGCTGTTGAATCGAGGTGGGGACTGGGGAGGAGTGAGTAGTGACCGTGATCGAGTGCTAGCTAGGGTTAGCCATATGGGTAATGGGGCATTGCAGCATTGGATTTGGGGGCTTGAGGCTAAATGGCTAATGGGCTATGGGTTGGGCTGGTTTGCCCGGGAGACTGGGAGCCTGAGTTTATAACTCTTATGGATCGGTTTTATATTACCCATGGGTTTACGGGTTTGGGTACTATAGGAACGTACCCGAACCCGGCAAACCCAATGGGTTGGGCTTTTTGCCCATTAAGAGACCCATGGGTTAGAAAATTAACCCAGACCCATGCCCTAATAGAGTAAAAACCCACCGGGTATCGGGTACCCATTGCCATCTCTAGGATCGACGCTGAGGTGGCTGGCACAGTACCGGGTACGTGGTGTTTCAAGTCGATCGCGTCTTCGAAACTCTTATTTGTGCAATTACATACTAATAAGAACTTGTTCGCATTCAGGTTGAGCGCATGGTTGCGAATCTTGACGATTACAGTCGCGCGCCACCGGAGGCTTACGTCTTTGTGGTCGTTTGGTTGGGTGCTCTTCACCACCACCACGGCAACACCGCTGTGCAGCGCCTTATCGCTTATACGAGGGCGATTGCCGACGGCGAGGCCGACCAGATCAGCTGGGGATCGGCCGCACTTGCCGCGATGTACCGCAGCCTATGCGATGCGTGCACGAGGATTAAGGCGAACTCGATCCTCACGTGATGTCCCCTGCTGCTGCAGTTGTGGTCGTTCGAACGCTTCAGTCTCGGACGACCTATACTAGACGACATGGGTCCCTACGGGGCCGAGATGTACCCGGGGGAGACATCGACCGGCCGACAATGGGTTCTATTTGGTGTCGTCGACGAGTGAGTTTTATTTTATCGTAGTCAACTTATTAACGATCGTCGTACTAAACAATTTGCCTTTCTTGCAGGTACAGTTCGCGCACGTGTAGGTCACGCGGGCGTACCACCCCTTCATGGAGCGATTCGGCGCCTCGCGACTCGGACGCGGCGGGAGCCTTACGCAGGAGGGAGGCGATGCACTGCGTGCTCGACGGCCGTCGCGCTTGGTCTTTGGCATGACTAAGCTACGCTAACCCGCCGGAAGCTCGTGTACGGCATCTACGTGGAGGACTACACACCGCGAGTCATGCGGCGATTTGGGCTGCGGCGAGCACTTCTGTACCGGTCGGGCGATTCGCGCGCGCGTGCGCGTGAGTGATCGCTCGATATTTTTGTACATACTTACTATTGTGATCGCAAGTACTTACATTACGTAATGGTTCCATAAGCAGCACAACACGAAGGGGCGTCAAAAGGCGCGGATGGTCGGGAGGATGCGACCTGGATTGCGTGAGTGGGAGGTGCGTTGGATGACCACGTGGAGGAGGACCGGCCATACGACATAGCCGACTACGCGGAGTACCTCATCTGGTACCAGGGGCGGACTCGTACCAGGCTGGTACATGTCGTTGACCCACCTGCCCCACACGTCGCCGCACCGACAGACGCGTACCCTGCGCATTTCGCACGCGACGCTCACATCGCGGTACGTAACTTGTAATTTCAAAAATTCTCAAATGGCAATATCGTTTCGATGATGGACCATTCTATGTCTTTTTGTCCAGGCAGACGTCGGTGTTGCGATGTGGTCGGAGTCCTCCGCACTAGTGCAGAGGTGGGGCACAGGTGGGGAGTTGACCCGCGAGGAGGCCGTCAGCTTTGCGCGACGGATGGAGGCCGAGTGTAGATGTATCGTCGACCTCATCGTCCCCGCACGAGGCTACCGGCGGTCTCACACCACGCCCGGTGCACCCGACCACGGTGCCACCCGACGGCGTGGCACTACTCCGGAGGTAGTACGTGGACACGTCCACCTCCCTCGGAGTAGCTAGGGAGTTCTGCTTGGTCACGGCCTCGTACACCTCCTACGTACATCCCCGGCTTCCACACGGATAATTTCATGGCGCCATCTATGGGTACGCATCGTCCGATCTTGTTTTTATCCTAAGACGACATGCAACGAACTAACGATATTACTATTGTAGGTCCTTACCGGCAGCAGGGCGCTTCTCCCGGGCCACATCGAGGTGGACCGGTTTTTGAGGATCGCACGGGCCGTCCTCCGACGCATCTGGGAGGTTCTCTCCGCAGATGGCCTCCGGTGCTGGAGGCCTCACAACCGAGGTGCGGTGACTCCACCGGCGTGGCGCGGTGCGAAATCCACCTGATCGTTTTACTTTTTCGGACCCTCGTCACCCGCCTCGTAATCCGTTGCACCGGAGGACGGCCAAGCGGGGCCGTATGGGAGGACGCGGGCGCGGTGACGGAGCACCTTAGGGTGTATGTCATGCATGTAATGGATAAATACGCGGCATGTTACTGCGTTATATTATAAAGTTCATTTAAATTCAAACAATGCTATTATCTCTTCTTTTCGTATAGAAAGTTATTTCTATATCAAGTAATGTGACAAATATTAAATACCAGTTCTTGTGTGACTTAACAGTATATGTGACTATACCACATTTTTTACGAGTTTCAAATTACAAAATTCACAAAACCGAAAGACGGGATGACCATGCAGTCGCCTAGAGGTAGATTGGCGAGCAGGCGTGGGGAAGAAAAGAGGGCTTGGTCGACGGGCTGTATTCACATGTAGGGGTGGAAAAAAAGCTCGTTAGTGGGCTCGTTGGCTCGGTTCAAAATTGCTTCAATTATACTTGTTAATTGGTTAAACATTAAAATGAGTTGATTTCAAATGAATTTGAATTTTGCTCAAGCTCGGCTCGGCTCGTTAGCTCGTTTCTAAAAATACTTTTAAATTATCCGTAAAATGATATTAAATCAAAATATGCCAATTTTAGAAAAAGCTCGATAAGACGAGCAGTTGGCTCGATATCCACCCCTATTCACATGCAGTCGCCCCCGTTGGACGACTTGCTTTCTGTCGCCTAAGGGGGCGATTGCATTTAATCGCCCAACGGGGAGGCGATTGCATTTAATCGCCCAACGGTTACCAGATTCTTCATCAGTCGTGTTTTAGTTGGGCGACAAGCTCTAGTCGCCCAATGGTTGGGCGACTGGAGCCTATTTGTGTAAAAAATTTTGTCGCGGGTATATTTCTGTATTTTCGAATAAAAAATGGATTATCCGTACAAAAATTTCCAATTAGATCGACGGCGCGGTGGACTTTGGGTTGCTGGAGAAGGAATCCAGACTGCTGCCACCGTCGTCGACCAGTCACCGGTGAGAGACCTGGCTGTCGGATCCAAACAAAACCGAACCAAGAGAGTGGGGTAGGAAGAGGAATTAGTTCTCTTGGGTAATCCCAAGAGGAGGCGAGGGCACCGTATATGAAGAGGAGAAGGCGGCGTTGTCGAACGGCCACCGCAGGAATCGCTGGAGCGTCGCGTGGGATCAGATCGATCCCCACGTCCTGCACAACGAAAAGCCCAGCGACCCGCTCCACCAACCAATCGATCTCCACCTTATCCTCTCTCTCTCTCCCTCTGAAACATGGGCCCCACCAGAATATCCTCTCTCTCTCTCTCTTTCTTTTCCTTCAGAAAATAAAATAGGGAAATTCCCAAAAAGCCCTCAAGTACAGCAATCTATGCACTCATCTCTGGAGCTTTCAGCTGAGAAGTTTCCATTCAGTTCGCTCCCTGTGGACGCTTCAACACAAAATCGAGGAATCATCATACCCTTCATATATCCGGGGGAGTTCCCGGCCGGAGGAAAGGCCACGTCGCCCCTGCGATCGCTCCGGCCGACGCGTGGCTCCGGAATTTTGGTACAGTCTGGTGAGTATTTTTGCGAAAAAGTCCTTGCACTTTCTAGAAATTACGTAAAGATTCTCGGTTCTCGCGAAAAGGTCCCTACCAGTTTTTTTAGCCCCTCCACTTTGCAGGATAGCCCCCCGCGGTTTTGTAAATTACACACGGGTCCTCGTTTGTTTATGTATAGGTCCTCGATTTTTTTATGAAAAAGCCCTTTGAATTTTTTGAAAATACGCATGTGCCCTCGATTTTTTTAGAAAACTCCTCACAAATTACCGCCTCTTTTACTTCGGTGCACACGGTGACTGGCGTGGCGTGGCGCCGCGCCTATGAGGCTAGTAACCATAACATTTCCGGGGGGATTCCGCCCCCCAGCGCGTCCACGTCGCCCAAATCCTCAACCGGCCGGCGCGTGTCCAGCAAAATCTGCGTACGGCCGGCCGAGGCACTTTCCCTCAGTTTTTGGAAAATTACGTATAGGTCCTCCGTTATCACAAAAAGGTCCCTGCATTTTTTTGAATAAGTCCCTGCATATATTTTTTTGCTGGGTTGCGACCCGAAGTTTCCCGTAATTACGAACAGGCCCTTACTTCATCCGAAAAGGCCCTCGGTTTTTTACGAAAAAATCCCTCTGATCTCCTTTTATTGCGAAAAGGCCCACGATTTTTTGTGAAAAAACCCCTTCGCTTTCTTTTTTCTGCAAATTTTTTTCACTTTTACTTCGGTCCACACGGTGCCTGGCGTGGCGTTGCGCCACGCCTATGTGGCTAGTCACCAGCCATACAAAGCCCGGGATTTCGCGGAGCGCGCGCCGTCGCCACCCGCGCGCTCCGGCGGCGTGGCGGGGATTTTAATGTACGACCGGAGGAGGTATTTTCCCTGTATTTTCCGAAAATTACGTAAATGTCCTTTTTCCTCGCGAAAAGGTCCCTGCAAGTTTTTTTAAAAAAAATTGTTGGGTAGCGCCCCGCGGGTTTCCACAATTACGTATAGATCCTTATTTACTTACGTACAGGTCCTTACAAGTCCTCAGTTTTTTACAACAAAACCCTTTGATTTTTCCGAAATTACGCATGTGTCCTCGATTTTTTTATGTTGTCTCTTTTATTTTGTTCCACACGGTAGCTAGCGCGGCGTGCGCCGCGCTTATGCAGCTAGTATATACTCAATGATCAGGCAGATTGAGCAGCTGCAATTAAAATTCAGTTCTGCTTTTCCTGCAACTTGAAATGAAATGTTCAAGATGCCACACAGCTAGAGATGGATAAGGGTGAATCCAGAATTAGAGTCCAAATGTTCATGCCGAGGTTTGATTAAAATCCCTCTGTCGATTCCATGTAGCAGAGCAGCTTTTTTTTTCGTACTTTTGTTTTGTCAATGCATGCAAGTGCGTGCATGAGTGCGCGTGCGTTTGCATTATTTTACTTCAGATTCTAGCACTGGAAAGATGAGCAAAAAAAAGTGGCCAAACTGAAAAATCTGCAATTTTCAATACATTGCAATGCCCATGGATAAGGGGTTAATTGTTGACTGTGCTCTGACCATGGTTGTGATAATCGGCCGGTTTTCGACCAGTTATTAGTTTTATCAGCCGTATCAGATCTTCATGTAAAATTTCAAACCGGCTCCAAAATATTTGTTTTGCATAATTTTTTTCAAATATAAAAGAAATTTTTCCGAAAATTATTTTCAAAAATGTTGGCCAATATTTTCAACCAATTTTTGGATTTTTATTCAAATTTTGATTTAAAGATTTTGGCCTAGAATCCTCCGAAATTTTCCGATTATCAGTCATATCAGTGTTATCGGTCCCCGGTAAAATTTTAAAACTGGTTTTCAAAACCTGCCCCTGACCACTTAGCATTAAGCAAAAGGATTTTCTTTTTGTTTAAGGTACTCTTTGGGTTTGATTGCATCCAATAGAATTATAGATAGGCCTTTTTTTCCTTCCCTCTTTTGCCTTTTTGTTCTCTTTTATGTGGACATGGTAGAACCACCGATGACATCAAACCTTAAAAGCCCCAATAAAGTAATTTTTAGAGCGTGCAAGTATATTTTACTTATTAATTCAATTGGTGGCAAACCAACAGCACTTAACTGACCAAGAGGTCAAAAATGTTGCTTTCTGTGCATTCTTTATGTGAAAGCTAAAGCAGTGCTGCTTGCCGTGCTAACCAGAGCATATCAAGCAAAGACCCCAATAAGCACCTCCTTTAGATGTGGATTCTTTTGAGGCAGTATTCTGTCTTTGTGAGCTATTTATTCCCTGGATATTTCTTCCGTGCTTTCGACACTCTTTTCAGGAAACCACAGCTTCCTTTGGCAAAAGAAACACTGTCGGCAAGTGCAGAAATGACTCTGCAAAGTTGAAATATTTTCACCTTCTTTTGCATAATGTTCTACCCATTTCCTGAAGGAGTCAACCTCTTGCCCCGCAAATGTAGTTGTTTTTGTCATTGCTTTTGCTCGACATCAAGTCAAATTGGAGTGCTCGTGCGGCTCTCAAAAAGCATGTAATCCCTACTGTGATTTGTTGATGACCACTTGTGTTAGTTCCTTTTACCACCATCTGAATTCTGAAATGCCTTGACATGGTAATTCAGCTCCTAATCCCCAAGCAAGCGAAGAAAGCGTGTAAATGTCTGACAGTAACACAACCACTACTGCACTGAAAAATTACCTGTATTTTTACCTAAAGTATATGAGATGTTGGAGCAGATCAACACCAACCATTAGTGTACAAGAACGCGGTTTAATTTAGTGCCGCGCGTCCCTGTTTGCGGAAAGCGTATAATGCATTATAAAGCACTCCTCGTGCTGAACGAAAAGGAAGACTACTTACTCCCCGTTTTTTCTGCTGTGATCATCTGCAGTGCCAGGCACAGTTCTCCAAGCTCTCAGACCATGATTAGCATCGCAACCTGGCTCCATTTCGGCGGCGCATTCTACTCACCTCTGGGTGCACGAACTGTTGGCCACGTCAGGGCTACCCAGCTATCTCATGGCCGGCTGTTTGACCTCGCATGCCAAGCGAGAGGAGAAGAGATGCTAATAACTTTGTCCTCACCCAGTGGCTGGCTAATCTTGCAGTGCAGCCTGCATGTCTCCCTGACCTAACCTATCACCTTTTCTCTTGACGCAACTTCACGGCAGAAAACGAGCACGCATGTACTGGGTGGAGGCCAGCCGTGAAACCGTAACTGGCCTCCACTTGTCGACGATACGCCGGGACGGTGAGGCGACGCCGTGTGTCCAAAATGACTCCAACTTTGCGGGCTTCTTTCTGATCGATCGGTGGCCTCTTTTTTTTGGGGGGGTTGGCGAAGGATAAAACCGTCGGAAAGCCGCAATCCATAGTGGGCGCGATATTTCTCTGCAAACAGCTGGCACGTTTTCAGTGTGTTATTTAATCGAGATGAAGGTTAATTGCATGCTGGTATAGGTGCTTTAAATTTTTTAAAAAAAACTAGGAGACTTTGATTTCCACTTAACTAGTCTCCGATTTATGTATTGATGGATGCAAAGTGCGTTTTTGTCATGCTAAGTTATCACCGTGTTGATGTGCCAGTTTAACCGTCACACAAGAGACACGAGTGAACAATATTACAAGAGTCTAATTTCCATTTTAGCAAATGGAGCTGGAATCCCACAGTGTTTGCAGTGGATCTGTTTATCGTGCTAAAAAAAATTATGGACGGCAATTAGGATAAAAACATTGGTGGTAACTAAGCTGAAAACCGCCTCCTGCTGTTCGGACGGACTATTAGGCTCTATACGGAAGGAAAGAGATAATTTCCCGTTGATTTCAATGAAATCTTGATGTTAGAGCTTGCATAAGGCCTAACTAAAACAAGAAAAATACTTGAGGAAAAAATAAATAAAAATGGAAAAAAAGAGAGGAGAATTAGCAAACTAGACTAAACTGAAATTAACCGGTTATACTTTGATAAACTATACTACTAGTGCAAGTCCGACCAACGAACAATTCTGTGAGATCATGTGGAGATTACTTCATAGTTGTAATGAATAATGGGTTTTTGGATTATAGTATTTGTGGAGTTTGAGATTGGTTTTTGAGGATTTGGCAAAAGGCAGCATTTTGCCCGACGACTTTGTGGTTTACGAGTACATCTGGACTATGAGTACTTGAGTATTTGAAATTTACGACTTCATGGTTGAACGGTCCGATCGACCATGTGTAGGACAGTCTGATCGGCCTTGTGTTGGATGGTCCGATCGGCAAATGTTTGAGGATAGCAGAACGACCACGGGATGGTCGTAGCTTCCGTACGTGGTCGATGTTCGGTAGCCGTAGGTTTTGTGATCGGTAGTCGTAAGCCTCGGCGATCGGCTATTGTAGACCTCGAGTACTCGTGTCAGACCAGCCAGTGGTCTGACCGGCCTGTGCATGGCGATCAGACTGGTTTAACTCGGTGGCCTGAGATTATTTTTTTGGAATACTTGGAGTTTGGTCATGGTTTGACTTGGGTGTTGTTGCTTGTATGCAATGGGTTTGTTGTTTGGTCCTAAGTTTAGGATCATTATTTGGGTGCATACATTTTGCTTTGTGTATTATATGGATGAACTGCGCAAATTGATGATCTTGTGTATTGTACGGTGTTACGTGACAGTTTGCTTATTGTTGTTGGTTGTAGGACTTCGGAGCTAGGTCATGGTGAGGCGTAAGAGGACTGAGACTAGGTATAGGGTGGTGATGAGGTCCAGAATGGTTAGAGACACCGAAGATGAGTGAGGCTTGTGGGGTGGTTGCAAGTCGGGACGATGAGAAACCAAGCGGAAGCTACCGGTGGTGAAAATGATAGGCAACGGTAAGGTAGACCGGGACTAGGCTCAGGAAGGAGTCGAGGTCCTATGCGTTCAAGGAAGCCAGATTCTATCATGCGCGAGGAGAAGCATGTGGTGCGCTAAGTGACTTGGATCATTTGCAAGTGAGGACGGTCCAGTGGGATCCGAACACGTGAGAGGCTTGACGTCAAGTCATTGGAGGCACATGGAAGATGGTGAAACATGAACGATGCTTCGTGGCAAAGGAAGCGGGAAGTTTCATGGAAAACGATAGAAGGCTATTTGGTAAATTGCCCGATACCGGAAAAGTGGCAGTATGTGAAACTATGGCATTAGTTTAACTGGTTTAGATCTTGTATGTGCAGAAAATATGACGTGGATCAAGTGTTGATTCACTAATAGGTTAATGGTTGTAAGCCGCTTTGAGAAGTGTGTGTGTGAGAGAGTAAACTCGGTGTTAAGTGGGGTTAACAGGTTATCCCTGGTTTGGCCTAATGGATGGATGCATTAGGTTTTGGTTCATGTTGTAAGCCCATATAAGGGGAGGGGAGGAAAGGGCTAAGGTTTGAGAAGGTTGGCTAAGCCTTTTTATGGCTAGCTTCTCCTCCCTCCCATGGGAGATAGGTTAGAGTGTATGTATGTTCTATGTTTAGAGCTCTGTTCTCCTGAGTGGAGTGGCTGTAAAATCGATCATCTCAAGTGAGCAATACATCAATCTTCATCTTGTTGATTGAGTTGCTTTTGTTTTGGTTGGTTTGATCTCTCTTCTGCCCTTCTCTTGATCTTGCTGTACCGAGGATATGAACGAGATGGAGATAACCTCTTTAGATCGATCTTCAATCATCTAGGCACTTCAATAGCAAGTTTATCAAAAAATCATGTTTTTACTTGATTTTGGCCCCCGTCAAGTGATTTCTTGATCCGAGTATTTTGGATTTGATTTCTTCGGTGTTTTTGCTTGCTGTGACATGTGAGAGCATGTTCAAAGCCATCTTGGCCATTCTCAAACCCTGATCATCGATTTTGTTTTTAGATCTCGGTTGGTGTGCGCTTTCTCAAATCACAAAAATGTCTTAGTTTTGTCATGGATTTTTCAATCTAAGAATGAAATAGCTTCCTAAGACCTCAAGTAATATGCGTACAATGTTTCATATCTTTTGGTTTAGTCAATCAAAAGTTATGTGGATTGAGATCTTACGGTTGGGCTGAAACCCCTGTTCATCTAGGAGAAACGGTAGTACCACATGCTATGTAGCGGTAGTACAACAACTCTTATTCTCCGACCACTTTGGTTTTCGACCATTCACTGGTCGTTGGCCTCACTGGTCGTGTTTCGTTTTGGTTTGACCACCTTGGTTTTGATCACTTACAGATCGACCACTCACTGATCGATGATATCACCAGTGGGGACTCTAAAAAAGGCATTGCTTCCCCACCAAACAGAAAAAGGAAACAGTGAGTGTTTATCAAAATCCTTTTTTCTTTGGAGGAAATTGCTATAAAGACCCACCTATACTTTGAAAACTAAAAAATTGGTCCTATACTTTCATATTAGTGCACACGTGTTGAAATTTACCAGTGGTTACCGGGTGGTAAATATATTTAGTATGCCAAAATAAGATTGTGTATAGGTGGTAAATTGCCAACTTTAAGGTTACTGTCCGACAAAAGAAGAAAAGTTCAGGCACCACTTGTGCAAATTTCTCTCTTTATCTCGATGGTAATACACTCTAATGCACGTGCAACTAGATGAAAGCTTGAGGTAACATTAATTCCATATATTGTCAAACTAACTTTGCTCTCATCCAGGGGCTCTTGATTCCTTAAGGTATTAAGTAGCCAGGCCAGGAACCGTAATGTACTCCAATGGCTAGTAAAAAACCTATATTACCAGGGGGGAAGTGCGAGCGGAGGCTCGCCCACGTCACCCAGCCCGCGCGCTCCGGCCGGCGCGTGGCGGGGCAATTTTCGTACAGCCGGGGGAGCCGCTTTCCCTGTGTTTTCCGAAAATTACGTAAAGGTCATTTTTCCTCGCAAAAAAGTCCTTTTCCTCGCAAAAAGGTCCCTACCAGTTTTGTTTTTTTTCTAAAAACACCCCTTCACTTCACCGAAAGTTTGTATCCTTTGCAGGATAGCGCTCCGCAGTTTTCTAAATTACATACGGGTCCTCGTTTATTTACGTACAGGCCCTCGATTTTTTTGAAAAAACCCTTTGGCTTTTCCGAAAATACGCATGTGTCCTCGATTTTTTCCCCACTTCACCGAAATTTCGTATCCTTTGCAGGATAGCGCCCCGCAATTTCCTAAATTCCGTATGGCTCCTCGTTTATTTACGTACAGACCCTCGATTTTTTACGAAAAAGACCTTTGGCTTTTTCGAAAATACGCATGTGTCCTCGATTTTTTTAAAAAAGCTTCTCACGAATTTTCGCCTCTTTTACTTCAGCTCATACGGTGACTGGCGTGGCGTGCCGCCACGCCTACGTGGCTAGTATTATTACAAAAGAACTGAATCTGTAGATAGGCGTGGATATCCAGCCAACTCCTCGTCATATCGAGTTTTTTTTTTCTAAAATTGACATACTTTGATTTAATATCATTTTACCTATAATTTGAAAGTATTTTTAGAAACGAGCTAACGAGCCGAGCCAAGCCGAGCTCGTGCAAAATTCAAATTTATTTGAAATTAACTCATTTTATTATTTAACCAATTAACAAGTATAATTAAAGTAATTTTTAACCGAGCCAACGAGTCCATTAACAAGCTTTTTTTCTACCCCTATCTGTAGAGACGAGTTCAGCTGCAGGTGGATGGATGATACGCACACGGACTCCATGCATGGACGGGTGGAAGCCGGAGACCGGCTGAAGCGCGCGCATCCGACAGCGTCCTTGACGTCTCGGCGCACGCGACCCGAGCACAAAGCGAACCCGGATCCAAAACCAGAAGGACCCTAAGACACGTAACCCACCTCCGTTTCCACGAGCTCCTCTTCGCTTTCGCGCCCCGCCGTCGCCTGCCTCGCCTCGCCTTCCTTCCACGGTGGTCGGAGCGGGGGGTTCCCTTTGTGTTGGCTTGGTTGGGGAGTCCTATCTCTCGCGAGGGTTATCTATCGGGAGGTTTGAGTTCGACCGGTGGACGCTTCAGGCGGCGGCGGCGGCGCCCCGTCGGTGGTTTCCCCGATTTGGGCGGTGGTATGTGCGGATTGCGTGGGTCAGAGCAAGTATCGCGCGGGTAAGTTCAGCCATGGCCCAAGCTGGAGCGGGCGGCGGCGGCAACGGCGACGACGACGAGTCGGTCGAGCTGCTGTCGGTCAACTGGAACCAGGACCACAGCTGCTTCGCCGCGGCCACCACCACTGGCTTCATGATCTTCACATGCGAGCCGTTTTTCAAGAATACCGTAAGGAGGACTCAGGCGGACGGCGGGTTCCGGGTCGTCGAGCTGCTGTTCCGCACCAACATACTCGGCCTCGTCGGCGGGGGATCCGGCGCGGAGTACCCACGGAACAAGGTCGCGATCTGGGACGACCACCGGAACTCCCGCATCGGCGAATTCTCCTTCAAGTCCGATGTTCTAGCTCTCAAGCTGTCCAAGGATCACTTCGTGGCCGTCCTCGAGCGCGAGGTACATGTCCACAGCTTCAAGGATCTGAGACTCCTCCACCGGATCGAGACGCGGCCGAACCCGAAAGGGTTGTGCTGCCTCTCGCATCACACGGACAATTCGGTGATGGCCTGCCCCGGGATGTGCCGGGGGCAGGTCCGCGTTGAGCATTTCGGGTTGAAGGAGACCGGGTTCATCGCCGCGCATGGCTCCGACGTCTCGTGCATGGCATTGACCGTGGATGGACTCCTGCTGGCGACGGCCAGTGTTAAGGGTACTCTGATCAGGATATTCAGCACCATGGATGGCACTTGCTTGCAGGAGGTGAGCATGCTTTTGAATCGCGCTGTGAGATGATCTCGTGTTTCTTTGGTTAGATGATTTTTGTTTGAAAACTTCATCTATCTTTGTAGCATGACAATCTTGTTCATATCATTGTTTTGAGCTCTCTTGAATTGTTGCCTCGGAGTTGTTTATAATTAGCATTTTTAGCTAATATATGTTCAGCAATGGACAGTAATGGTGTTTTTGTCTTGATGTTTAGGTGCGTAGAGGACTTGACAGAGCTGAGATATATAGCATTGCACTCTCACCAAATGTGCAGTGGTTAGCAGTGTCGAGCGACAAAGGAACAGTGCATATTTTCAGCCTGAGGGTGAGAGTTGCAGGGGAAGATGCAAGGAACGGGCAATCTGCAATTGCAGGTCCACGGATGGATCGCAAATACTCCTCGGGTTATATGGAACCACCTTCACGAACACATACTGGATCCAATGCGAGCTCATCCCTGTCTTTCATGAAAGGTGAGGATACTCTGCTTCTTGGAATCAATTTTCTAGTTGATTAAGATTTGAAATGTTCTGGAGTATTAAATCCTCGTTTATCTCAATATTTAAACTACTTTTAAAGTACACTGTTGTTACTTCCTCAATTGATTATTTTCACTAGCCTTTTGTGAAATGTCATCGCCAAGGTACTTCACATACAAATTTTGTACTATTATTATTCTCTCAAGACTTTGACATGTACGTATTTACCTCATAGCTAAGTCGATTACTTCTTTTGTGCTCAATTAGTGTGATTCTAAATTCTAACCGGTAATTTCGTATAGTCTCTTGTCGTTTGCTAAGACCCTGATACCACCAAAATATTGTGACAGCTGGTAAAACTGTTGATTGAGTCTATCTGATCAGTATCTGTAGTAAGAAGGTGCTTATAGCAGATTGTTATGGGAGAGGCACGGTGCTGCTGTGTAATGTCCTGTTCTGTTTCTTTGTTCTTAGATTGTCGGATGCTTGAACAGTGTTTTGCTTGTTTCATTTTAATCAAAATGGAGCCGGGGCAGTTCTGATTGTTTGTTCTTAGATTGTGGCAGCTGTATGATCCCATTTGTTTGAACGAGTAATGTCATCCCACAGCTGCCAACTTTTCTCATTAAAATAAGGAGTGATGACAAATAAGAATGACAAGTGCACAATGCTAATGCTGTTTCAACTTGTTAGGTTTTCCACCCTGCCTTTGTGGTTTACCCAATTACATGGTTGTCAGGCAGCCATTTCATGTTATGATGGTGATGTCATCTTAAAATTCATATACACTACAGAACAAAGGAAACCGTTCTTTTAATCTGATATTGGCGCGTGGGCTTTGAAGTAGAGCCAATTAGAGAAAACGAACTATTTTGCCCACCTAATTTTCTCACTTAGTCAGGCAAAGGAACATGCAAAGCATGTAAAGATTAGCACTAAGTTATAAAAAACTGCCAACTAACTGGTATTACTTTTTCAGAAAGAGCTATTCAACATCACAAAGTTATAGTGGTACTTGGAAATAAGTGTGATGTTAATTCAGCAGGATAGTCTCTTAACCCAATGAAAATTTTCTTGCGCATGGGGATTGAGAATATTTTGCTCTCTTTCATCTCATCTTGACTATTCAAATTTCTTACATTCATTTTCTCCAGGGATTCTGCCAAAATATTTCAGTTCAGAATGGTCATTTGCTCAGTTCCGTTTACCAGAAGTCACACGCTATATTACAGCATTTGGAGATCAAGCGACTGTAATGATGGTTGGTCTGGATGGCAGGTACTCTTTCTTTACGAAAAAGTTCAAGAACGAATAATAACAAAACTGGCATTACAGCCAATATTAAGTTCACAGGCGGTGTTCTTTCTCTGCCAGTTTTTTCTTATAATTGAATAGCTTCATTCCCGAAAAGGAACATGATTAGAACAAAATTAGCCAAGAACTATTCAATTCAAATCATCCTTGGTCTTCCCCCCATGATTAGAACAAAATTTACCAAGAACTATTCAATTTAGGGAAAATCCATAAACATCCTTATAAGTCACCAACCTTTGCAATTTGCCCCTCATAAGTTAAGCTGGCATGCAAATAACTCCTAGGCTATATGTTAGCACTTTTCTCGTGGTTTTTATTATCTTCAGCACTTGTTTTAGTGGTGTAAATACTTGTTGCAATGATGCTAATACTAAATTCAATTATTTGGGTGATTTTGGTACTTGTTGTACACCGTTTCATTACTAATGTTTCAGTGCTAAAATCTTGTATTACAAATACCAAAATCACTCAAATAATTAAAAACAAGTATTGATATCACTTAAATAAGTACTAAAATCATTGAAATAAATGCTACAGATAATTAAAACCACGACAAAATAATGCGAATATGCGACCTAAGGGGGCATTTGCAAGCCAACTTAACTTACAGGGGGCAAAGTAAAAGAAAATGAGATATGTGGGGCAAATTGAAAAAGCATGTGGCTTATGGGGGTGTGTATGGACTTTTCCTGTCAATTTGAATCATCCTTGGTCATTTTCTCTTTCCTGCTTGTGCAATTATGATTGTAAGTCAATCTGGAGCTATAACCTGTTTTTTTTTTTCTCTTTTACTGTGATTTGTTTCTTGAAATTACTTGTTTCTATCATGTGGTTAATTAATTGGGGCTATCGTTCAAAATGTTGTAGTATTGCATAGATAGATAGGGGAGGAGTGTGCAACAGCATAAACTTTGATTTTGATGACTTATTCTTCGCTGACTGTTGCATCAACTTGCGTTTGCCTCTGCCAAGGGTTATTTTCACTAATTGCATCGACTCTTTTTTGGCATGTTTAGTTTCTACAGATGCAGCTTTGACCCTGTAAATGGCGGGGAGATGGTGCTGAAGGAATATTTCCGGTTTCTCAAAGCCAGCAGCCCTCGTTCAAGGACTCCAACCACCTGAAGTTCATAGCTCATGATATGATTGCCTCAACTGCATGTACATAGAAGTTTTCAACTAAGTTCAACCTCTATATAGATCTTCTCTCCCTTAACATTGTAGATAGCCGGGTTAAGCAGAGCTGGGTATTGAGCGCAACCTATTTCCTTCCGGAATAGGTGCAGTTGTTCGATATATTGGTTTATTTAAAACACTTTTCTCCTTTCTACAAAATAGTATAAGACCATGTGGTGACAACTCCATAAGAGTGATAGTATTTGATTTTGCTTATGCCTTGGTTTCATTGCTTAAGTTTGATTTTTGAGAATTTGTATTTTGACATGTTGCTGTTTGAAGCCGGCGGTTTGACCATCCCTGGTGTGGTGGTCTGGCCAGCCGTTGCCTGGCTATCAAATTGGTGAGCAGTAATACCGATCCTTTGTTGGGTAGCTATTTTTCAAAGAAAGTATTTTGGGAGTTTTTGGTCTGAGACCTGTGCGGTAGTATCAGCATCGTGAATGCAGTATGACTGGAGTGGAGCACTTTGACCAGTCATGGCTTGACAGTCTGATCGGTGTGGAGTTGACGGTATGACCAGTTTGGTACCCGCTGTCAGACCATGTTGTCGAGTGAGTTTGAGTTTTCTTGGGTTGTTAGTCATAGCGGTGACCATGAAGTGTTAGTCATGGATGTGTCAATGCATGCGTTTTGCTAATTGAGAGTCTATCATTTGTGCTTAAATCGATTTCTTGTTCTTTGGTGTATAGTTGCTTTGATGATTGATTACAGCCAGCAGCAAAACTGAGGATTGGTGGTTGTGGAGTGCTGTGTAAGTCCAAGTGGAGCATTATCTCAAGCCGAGAAGCACGGGAGAAAGACGAGGGTCGTAAAGTGGCAATGCGTGCATGGTGTCAATTAGACTTATGCATTTCAAGAGGTGACGTTTCTCAGAGTAGGTGTACGATCTTGGCGGTAAAGCATAGTGCATCAAGGACTATGGTATAATGCGTTGTGCCATAGGACTCGGGCATTTCAAGTGGTGATGGCCTCGACGCAGGCGTACGATCTTGGTGGCAATACGTTGGACATCGCATCTTTGTGAAGACTGGTGGATGGCAATTGAGGAAATTGTCTAATATCAGGTGGATTGGTGGTTTGCAAAACCGTGATGTTGGTCTAAATAGTTTAGGTCACATATTTGTGGATTGAGTGTGTTAATAGGCTTGTAGAGCCTTGTAAGTCATGATTTAAAAAACATGCAAGTGTGTGTGAGTAAAATTCGTTTATGTATGGGTTACTGGATTCTCCATGGGTAAGTGTCGTGATCCACTAAGGAGTGGCTGGTTTGGTGTGAGTTGTTCGGTCGCAACCTTACACAGGTGGCCAACAATTTACGTCTGGAGCAACTCCTCCGCTCATGCCCTGCTCTCCTTCCTCGACTCGCTTCCATCCGTCAGCTGGACCTCATTATCCGCCATCGACGGAGGTATCTCATTGCCGCTCAGGAAAGGGAAACCACCCTCAACCTCGTTCTTCTCTACAATGTGCACAAAGTGGAAGAAGCTCTTGCGGCAGTGGAGAGACATATGGATAACATTGCTGATCAAACAGAAGCAGCTGATTCTGAGGAAGCTTATCATGGCATCCTCTATGAGATTATGGGCCATACTAATGATTTGCCTAGGCTAGAGGAGGAAGTGCAGAGGGCAAGGATAATCTTCACAGCATTCGAGAACTCAGCGGCTGATCCTCCAACTCCAAAAGTCGAAGAAGAAGCATATGAAGCCCAGAAGACTAAGATCTGGAAATTTCTTTTTTTGGGACGGTTGTAATAAATTTGCCTTGAATTTGTCTCTCGTCTCAGTAGCTTCTATAGTTCATACAATAAAGGACAAAACACAGACAGTTGTAAATAAAAACCATCTGTGATAGTTTCATAGACGATTCTAATTAAAAATCGTCTGTGATAATGCATATATCACAGACGGCTTTTAAGCCTAACCATCTGTGATAGTTTCAGAGACGGTTTTAGCCATGAACCGTCTGTAATAATTAAAGCACAGACGGCTCTACATGAACCGTCTACAATGAGATGTCCATTATAGCTTGTTTTGTAATAGTGCATCCATCACTACAACTCTGTTGGAACAAGCCAACCTCAAACATATTCGAGGATAGTGTGTGTACTTCTTGATATCTTAAATTATAAAATAAAATAGAGAGTTCCACAATGTAGAATAAATTTCACTGGGATAATATTGAGCTTAATTGTTCATGTGCGTATTTGTATTTCATTTCTATTAATCGATTTGTGAAATAGATGTTCTTGTTTCTGAAATGGATGAATGTGAATAGAATGTATATATACTGTATTGATCTTCTTGTTTCAGAGGGCATGGCTAGCATTTTCTGAGGCTAGCCAACAAACAGAAATATATTTAGGAACAGAAAAGACGGTTTGTAGTAGAAATGGTTACTAACTCGTAGCCATCTGTGATAGTTGATTATCACAGATGATTTGTAGTAGAAATCATCTGTGATATTTGGTTTATCACAGATGGTTTGTAGTAGAAATTGTTTGTGATATTAATATATCATAGACTATTTGTAGTTGAAACCGTCTATGATAAGCCATATATCACAGACGGTTTTTACTACAAACTGTTTGTGGTAGTCGACTATCACAACTAAAAACTATCTATGATAGTTTGCATCATAGACGGTTGAAAGCCATCTATGATGACCTCATATTATTACTGACCCATAAACTCAGACGGTTCACGAAACCATCTGTGATGACCTGTTGTGCACTAGTGGGTAGACACCCTATTCGGCGGTTGGGATGAGTAGACGGTCCATAGAGCCTCGTCCTCGTGAGATAGGCTAGATAAATAATCTGTATCTTCCTTTTGTATCTCTTATATGTACTTAATACCTTAGCCCTATGTGGCTAATTATTGTAAGAATGCAAAGTCTCTAGTTATTATTTTGCCGTGTAACGCTGGTATGGCTTATTATTTACTAAGGCATGGATCTTAGGGAGTAATAATCTGTTACCGGTGTCATATTCTGAGAATAATGACATACGGTGTCACAAATTTAGACACCAAAAATACAGTATTGTACTATCATTGTTCATTCACACACACACAAAACTATTTCTATTTATGTGCACTAATTTTGCTTACTTTGGCGACCACCCAAATATGACCACTTTACAAATTTACCAGCTAGATCTTTTGGTAAATTATGGCTAATTCCTATTTTAATAATAAAATTTTTATTTAAAACTATTGATGCAACTTGCTTTTCTCACACTATGTAAGGTGTACAATCCTTAGCGTAGCTAAAGGACACGATGTGGCAACCTCACCGCATTCCAATGTAGGTGTATGTGGGTGATTTAAACGTTAACGAAGTGTCTCGTATGAAATATTATGTTTGTTTGTAACGATATTCCCCTATTAAAGGAGAAGTCAATGCATGCGACACATTTCTATCGCTTTGTCAACGAATGAGCGGCTGTTCATCCTAACATTGTTTAATAATTTGTATTGTATGTTTACGCTAAACAGAAAGGCTAATAATAGCATCCATACATCATCCAATGGCATCGGACACTAGAAACAGTTTCCATAGCCCATGGCCTGGAAGAAGCCCACGTATCAGACGCTCAATCATTTTCACTTATTTCTTCTTCCTTATTTTCTTGTTACTATCTAGACTCCAGTATCCATGACACCTGCTTGAAGCTCTCTCTTCTTCTTGCAAGTAACCAACGACAGCGAGCTCTAGCATTGAGCTGAGCTCCTCCACCTCACATAAGTTCTAACCCTACTCCATCTTCTACCTGGACATACTAAGCTCCGCCGCTGGCTGTCAGTTCGAGGTCACCCCTGCTCGCACTCTAGGATGGCAGTTTGATGCAATCAGAGCAGAGGTCTCCTCTTCCATGGAGTGGTTGAAGGAGACAGTGTTGTGGACAATGAGTAGAGGACAATTCAGCTACATGTCATCGTCCGCGTGCATGCTTCCTATGATGAGATCGTTGCATGTATTTCTTAATCATTTTGCAACCCCTTTCTTCATTTGTTGCGGGATCTGTGCATGTTTCCTATTGTGAGATCATTGCATGTATTTCTCAATCATGTTGCAACCCCTTTCTTCGTTTGTTGCAGGATCAATTTCAGTTTTGTTGTAGATTTGTTTATTAGTTGTTGCATTCTTTTGCAACATTTTGACATCATGTGTGCAACTACTAGAAAAGCAATTACAACATTGAGATTTTTATCCTTACAAATATATGGCTTTGTTTCCTGGCTATTGCATTTTTTGCAACATTTTGATTTCACATGTGCAATAGTTAGAAAAGCACTTGCAACGTTTAGATTTTTATCCTGCAAATATATGGTTTTGTTTGTTGCAATCGTTAGATGTGATGCATCTTCTATGGTTTATTTTGTTGTATATGTGCTCCTAAATTGTAACATATATGTTTTTAAAATGTTGCATAGGTTATAGCATCGTCGATTAATGTTAAATTACTGCCACGCATACGTATGATAGACTGTTCTGTCCGTACGCTCTACCACTCTACATGATTCACTTTTTACTGTCTCCAACTAGCATAACCACTCTTCTCTGTTCACTTCCCCACCACCGTATCATCTCCTATCTCCACATATTTATTCAAGCCTCCACCCATAAACTCTCTCTCTCTCTCTCTCTCTCTCTCTCTCTCTCGTGGGAACCAATCAATGAGGAGAGGGGGCATCGTGGCTGCACATCGGACAATAGCGGAGAGGTGGGCATGCCATGGATCGCAGGTCAGAGCTTGCCGCTACTCACGCTCAACGAGTCTGTCTGCCAGGCTGGAGCTCGTGAGTATGTCTTCCCTTCTAAGGAGTGGCTGGAGCTCGATGGATTTGGCAGGCCAGAGGCCAGAGGAGGTGGATGACGAGTGAAGGCAGGTGGGTGATGAAGTGGTGGGTGTGGGGTGGACTAGTAGAGTACGGAGATGAAGTATCAGGTCAGCTGTCACCGTCGCCCAATGTTTTACTCCTCACGTAGGCTTTTGTTACTGCAAATGCTTCCCATATTGTCGCAGCAATTTCTCCTAGTTGTTGTAAGAAGTTTTTGATTTTGTTGTAATGTCTCTTCTAATATTTTATCACAAGATGTTTTTTTGTAGTTAATATTTTGATTTGTTGCACCAAAGTTTTTGTTGCATTAGCGATGACTAATTGTTACATCAAGGAAATTGATGACCTCTTTTAGTTTTTTATTGCACATATGTTTTTTATTTGTTGAATCAAAGTTATTTTTTGTTGCATTAGCGATGTGTAATTATTACATTGAGAAAATAGATGTACCTCTTTTTAGTTTTGTTACAATCATGTTTTTTATTTGTTGCGTATAAAATTTTAAAGTGTTGGAGTATTTCGTCATCATTTTCTGAACCATGGTTTTGCTGAGTTAGCTTAGTGATTGAAGTTAGAGTGAATCTTGAAGCGGAAGAGAAGAATATTTCTTCAAGATGGGATGTTTATGGAAAAGAGATGGAAGGAGACGTGCAAATGCAAGCAAGGCAGTAATTACTACTAGCAATAGGCTGAAGAAGAGAAGAACAAGTAGGAGTTAATTACGGCCGGGGTGTAATCACATGCCAAAGTAAGATTGAACACGTTGCATGCTATACCTGCTTCCTGATCTTTATCCGCTAAACCCGATGGGTTAGTGAGTTAGTTCCTTCCTTTCAGGAACTAACTCATTAACCCATGTTTTCCTCCTCACGTAGGCTTTTGTTGCTGCAAATGCTTCCCATATTGTCGCAGCAATTTCTCTTGTTGTTGTAAGAAGTTTTTGATTTTGTTGCAATGTCTCTTCTAATATTTTATCACAAGAGGTTTTTTTGTAGTTAATATTTGATTTGTTGCACCAAAGTTTTTTGTTGCATTAGCAATGTCTAATTGTTACATCAAGGAAATTGATGACCTCTTTTAGTTTTTTTTATTGCACATATGTTTTTGATTTGTTGCATCAAAGTTATTTTTTGTTGCATTAGCGATGTGTAATTATTACATTGAGGAAATAGATGTACCTCTTTTTAGTTTTGTTACAATCATGTTTTGTATTTGTTGCGTATAAAATTTTAAAGTGTTGGAGTATCCCGTCATCATTTTCTGAACGAGGTTGGCTATTTTAAGATGTTGTGTTGGTTGTTTTGGTTGTCAATGGTTTTGTTGAGTTAGCTTAGTGATTGAAGTTAGAGTGAATCTTGAAGCGGAAGAGGAGAACATTTTTTCAAGATGGGATACTTACGGAAAAGAGATGGAAGGAGACAAAGAGAAGCGGGTGGCTACGGGGGAAGGAGATCGAGGGACAGGCCAAGAGGAAGAGAGGTGATGATTGCCGTGCATCCGACAATTGACTGTGGATAGGACGATGAAAGCGAGCGTACCACGCAAGCACCGCCTTCTAACAAGATCATGCACCAGTTTAACCATAAATTGCTCACGAATATACAGGACGTGTTTGCGCTCCGTTCACACATTTAAACAATTTTAACGTCACTCTAGGCAATGCCGCCAGATCTGAAATAGGCGACGGCGACTTTATCTAGTAGCTATACACCCATCTAAAAAAAGAGAGTTTCATCTAGTAGCACCTTGTTCATACGGCTGTTAGTTTTGTCATCCTCCTTGATAAGCAATCAGTTTGGGACATGCAAATGCAAGTAATGCAGTAATTACTATTAGCAATAGGCTGAAGAAGAGAAGAACAAGTAGGAGATAATTACGGCCGGGGTGTAATCATATCACATGCCAAAGTAAGATTGAACACGTTGCATGCTCCACCTGCTTCCTGATCTTTATCCGCTAAACCCGATGGGTTAGTTCCTTCCTTTCAGGAACAAATTAACAACCAACAAATTAAGCCCTCCACCTTGCATCCCTCTCATCTCCCATACACCCCCCTCTCACGTTTTGCACGAACCATCGATCTTTGTGAACCAAACATGGTAAGATCTTGAAACGCTCGTGCTTTGCCGGCGATCACCTCGGAAACCCCCATCTTTCTCGGCTGCTGTTTCTGGTCAAGAGGAAGCAGACGTACGCCGGGGCGCCGTGCCATCCTCTTTCCTCTCATAACCGGATACAACTCGCCTACTTGACTGATTACTCTGATCGGTCTAAACCCTTTCTTTCCAACCTATATATGTACACAGGGAGAGGAATAGAGTAGGTATAATTTGGTTGTGGTGGACGGCGATGGCTAGGGAGGGTAGCGGGCTGGCGGCGCACGCCGGGCGGCTCGGCGTGGTCGCGTCCGTCGCGCTCAACCTCGCCGCGCTCGCGCTCTACCTCCGCCGCCGCTACTTCGACGATGACGGCAAGAAGGTGATCAGCAAGATGGCTGCGGTGGCGCCGTCCACCGGCAAGCTGCCGGTGACGCCGGACTCTGTCATCAACCTGGATCAGTACGTGATCTCTGATCCATCTCCTCGCCATGCATTCCCGGCCGCAAGAATCGATTGATCATTTTTGCGAATCTCTTCTTCTTGCATGCCCATCCTCCGCGATTCGATGATCATGGATCCGTGCATGCTACTGTACACGGTGCGATGTTTCTTGTCTTCTGCAGTGGTGATCCGACGATGTACGAGGCTTTCTGGCGCGGGACGGGCGACCTCGCGACGCTCGTGATACCGGGGTGGCAGACGATGAGCTATTTCTCCGACGTCGGCGGCCTCTGCTGGTTCCTCGAGCCCGGCTTCGAGCGCGAGGTGCGCCGCCTCCACCGCCTCGTTGGCAACGCCGCAGTCGACGGCTACCACGTGCTCGTAGGCACCGGCTCCACGCAGCTCTTCCAGGCCGCGCTCCACGCGCTCTCGCCCCCCGGCGCCGACGCACCCATGAACGTCGTCTCTCCCGCCCCATACTACTCGGTAATAAAAAAAGATTGGGATAGACTATTGCACAGGCGACTAAAATTTTTTATCTTTCAGTCATCTAAAGTTGCACTTTGAATCACCTGAAGTTGCATATATTTTTTTGGAGGGGGCTGCAATTTTAGTTGATTGAGAGTGCAATTTCAGATCACCTGAAGTTGCACTCTGAATCACCTGAAGTTGCAGATGTTTTTTTGGAGGGGGGCTGTAATTTCAGTTGATTGAGAGTGCAATTTCAGGTGACTGAAAGATAAAAAAATTCAGTCGCCTATGCAATAGCAAAACTGAAAAAGATTTGTTTATTCAACATGCTGCCATTCTAATTAGAAATGTGGATTAAACAAATCTTCTGTGAGATCAAGATTTAAGCTGCGAGAACAAAAATGAGGCCCACCGGAAACGTAGAATTTTATAGAAAATAGTTCAATTTTTATAGGATTGAGAAAATATCATGCTTTTATTTGTTATGGTTGATAGTTTTTGCCTATAGCTAATGGACGAACATACCGACATTGATGGTATATACAGTTTTATATTAAGAAGGTCGTTTGAAGAAACGATTTTGAGAAGCTGGAACTAAAAATAAAAAAAGCTAAAAGGAACAGGCCAAATTACCACGTTGCAAACGGCTTGACGTTGCTAATGATTGATTGATTTGAGTTCTGATGTGATCTTGGCGTTGCGCGTGCAGTCGTACCCCGCCGTGACGGACTTCCTGAGGTCTGGGCTCTACCGGTGGGCTGGCGACGCCAACACGTTCGACGGCGACACCTACATCGAGCTCGTCTGCTCGCCGAACAACCCCGACGGCGGCGTCCGCCAGGCCGTCCTCAAGTCCAAGTCCGGCAAGGCCATCCATGACCTGGCCTACTATTGGCCTCCGTACACGCCCATCACCGAGACGGCCGCCCACGACGTCATGCTCTTCACCGTCTCCAAGTGCACCGGCCACGCCGGCACGAGGCTAGGGTAATGCTCTCTTCACTGTTGCTAATTGGAACCTAAAGCGATGGTTAATTATTTCGGTTTGATGGTTTCTTGCATGCATGGATGCATGGGTGGTGCAGGTGGGCGCTGGTGAAGGACAGGGAGGTGGCGCAGAAGATGAGCAAGTTCATTGAGCTCAACACCATCGGCGTGTCCAAGGACTCGCAGCTCCGCGCCGCCAAGATCCTCAGGGCGGTCGCCGACGGCTACGAGCACCCACCCTCCGCCGGCGACACGAACCGCCTCTTCCACTTCGCGCGCCGGAAGATGGCGGAGCGCTGGTGCGCGCTCCGCGCCGCCGTGGCTGCCTCGGGCATCTTCACCCTGCCCGACGAGCTCCTCGGCTACTGCACCTTCGCCAAGGAGACCGTCACGGCCAATCCCCGTACGCACACTACATTACACCACCTCCAATTAATTGCCATTGTTGCACCTTACCTGCAGACATGACTTGCAACCTGATTCTTCTTCCTCTGAATTAATCTTCTTCTCATTTTCTTTCTTGACCGCAGCATTTGCGTGGCTGCGATGCGAGAAGGAAGGAGTGGAAGACTTCGAAGGCTTCCTGCGCGAACACAAGATACTTACTCGCGGCGGAGCGAAATTTGGAGCAGATGGGAAGGTCGTCAGGGTCAGTATGCTCGACACCGACGAAGCCTTCAACATATTCGTCAATCGCCTCGCCGCCATGAAGTGATCGACGAAGGCACGCGGAAATTAGGGCATGATGGACGATGATCAGGAGCAAGAAATCAATTTGAGATTTTACTCTTTGTTTCAATCTCTTGTTAGCCGTGCGCTTTGTTTACAATTCTCAAATGTATAATCAGCGATGTGCATGCTGTAGCAATATGCTTTGTTTGCTTAATAATAGTTAACAGCAGACTAATAACCTTGGCATCAATCAGTTTGTTTGCTCAATAGAAACATGGTCCCTTTTTTCTTTAATTAGATACAATAGAAACATTATCAGAATCAGAAACATAGCAACACAAGCATGCACACAAGTTTTTTGTTCGATGAGATGACAATGCTGCATTGTCATAATCTGCTACCTACGTGCAGTCTTGTGTGGATCTTCGTACGCACGCCACTTTTGGCGATACTGTTATCCACATGAAGCTTTTGTTGGTAGGTGATAGATCATGCATCCTTGTTTAAAAAAAACAAATGATTAGATCATATAGATGGTCAAGGTGATCCTATTTTTGAGAGAGATTTGGATGGAATGTAATCTTGAAGTATGTTTTTGAGAGAGATTTGGATAAAATATAATCTTTAAGTATGTTTTTGAGAGAGCTTTGGATAAACCTGAACATGGTTTTGTCTGCATGTTTTCAAAAACCCACGGTTTCAGGATTCATTGTGCGCTTATCGTCAAACACAATGCACTCCTTTCACCAATTTGTGGTCTTCCATCAGCATTCACAAGCCTAGAGTATGTGAAATTAGTAAGTGATTGACAAAATTCAGCCTAGACTGCATGCATAAATAAATGGGAAAACTCACATCGATCTCTACCAGAAATGAAGAGACTGTACATTGGGAAAGAAGGACCAGCAAATTAAATCCTCTCCGTTCATATTATTCTTTGATTCACTTGATGCAAAATTCCCATGAATTCTGACTCCCACAAGCTAGAACGAGCTCAAGTGTACACTGACTGTACAAATGTACAATACCCTCCTCATGTTACAGAGGAGAGACAACCAAAGCCACTTTTGGTACTGTTTTGCTCCGTATTTACAAAAATAGTAGTATGTCTGTTGTAGGGGTGGCCCCCACCTAAACCCAGCAGGCTTGTTAGAAGGTTATAGAGCCCAAAATGAGATATATGTAATGGCTTAAATACCCCTAACAGGGAGGTACCGATGTAAGGGCACCATTGTAAAAGCACAGCCCATATGAATATATATACCAAGGGGGGCCAGAGGTCATCACTCTCTCCCAACTCTTCACTACCACATCTCTCTCTGTTTGGTCTGTAACCACAACAACTGGCGCCGTCCGTGGGGAGGACAGGAACAAGCCTGAAATCCGAAGAATGATGGCACCGAAAAAAGCTTCATCGACGGCGGCGAAGGGAAAGAAGGCGGCTGGGTCGGGCGTCGGCGTGGGTACGTGGCCGGCATCGGCCGTCGCGGGCGTGGGTGGCGCGGCGCGGTGGTCGCGGACGTCGACGCCGCGATCGCGACAACCAACCCGCCATCGGCGCTGCGACGGCCGACCCGCGGCCGGCGCCGCGACGACCGACCCCGCCACCGCCGCTATAACGACCAACCCCGCCGACGCGACAGCGACCAACCCCGCCACCCTCGCCGCAACGCTCGCCGGTAGCGCGGACCGGGCGGTTGGAGATAGCCACAACGGAGTGATCGACAGCTCGGGAGCTCGCGAGGCGATCGTATCCGTGCCGACCCGTCCGCTGGGCGCGCCGGCTGCCCCGCCCGCACCAGCGGTGGAAAGCGCCCTGCTGGCGGCCCTCAACGCGTTCCAGCGGGAGCTAGGGGATCTTCGCGGGGTTGTCCGAGACATGCAAGAGACTCGGAGCCAGCAGACCGCGCTAGTGGTCGCGCCAGAGCCCACGCCGGAAAGGGCAGACAGCCGCGACGCCCCCACATCCAGCCGCGTGCCGCTGCGACGCGTCGATCCAGAGTCCCCGCTTTCGGCAGGACTACAGCAGGCGGCGTGGCCCGAAGACTTCAAATTCCCCAGTGTCATCGAGCCATACAAAGGCGATACGGACCCCGCAAGTTCGTGCGTGTGTACGAAACTGCAATCGAGGTCGCGGGTGGAGACGACACCACAAAGGCGAAGGGACTCCCCCTCGCGTTGTAAGGAGTGGCGCTTTCCTAGTTTTTTACCATAGAGCCAAACTCCATCTACGCGTGGGAGCAGATCCGTGACCGCCTTCACAACAACTTTCAAGGAAACTATGTTGAGCGGGTCGACGCGGACCAGCTCTTCGCCGTAAAGCAGAAACCCTCGGAGAAGCTCTGAGACTACTTCAAACGCTTCGCAAAGATACGCTGTTAAGTCAAAGACGTTAACGAAACCACCGTTGTCAATGCAGCCATACAGGGCCTTCGCCCGGGCCCGATGGCCGAGTACAACGCACGGAAGCCAATCAAGACAGTGACGAAGCTCTTCGACAAAATGGAGGAATACGCCAGGGCGGAAGAGGACGCACGACGAAGACAAGGTGACGACTCCGACACCAACTTGGCCGGTGGCTCGGCGAAAACCGAAGATCCGCCAAGGACGGTTCTTCGAAGGAAAACGCAAGTAGGAGTCATCCAAGGACGAGCCCGAGCGCAAGGACGCCCCGCACAAGGAGCCATCCGATAGGCCCAAGCGCAGCCAGTAGAAGTCGCGGCGAGGCCGGTATGTCTTCGACATTGAAGGCGGCTCCAAAGAAAACGCTTCCACTGGTCGGGGCGGTCGGGGGCGCCGAGGCCGGGGACGCGGCCATGGCGGGGCGCGGCGATAGAGGCCGCGGAGATTACGACGACCAGCACCATGGGCTGTGATGCGAAGTCCACGGTCGCGGCACCCACGACACGCGCGCGTGCACCTCCATCGCGGCGCTCCGCCAAAGCGTCGCCAGGGATAGGAACCTGGAGCCACGCCCATACGAAGCCCCCATGCACATCCAGGCACAAGGGACGCAGCCCCATGAGGGCCCTCTGCGAATTCAGGCCCATGTACAGCAGCCTCGGGAGGGCCTCCTGCAGCTGCAGGCTCCAGAGGCAGCCCACCACAGGGTTATCAATGTCATCTCCGGAGGCTCCTCGCTGGAGTTCTTCTCGGCATGGCAGCGGAAGGCCTACGTCCGGAGGCTACACCACGTAGCGGCGTACCCAGCGCAGACACCGCCGGACTGGGCACAACACGAGGTCACGTTCACACCCGCCGATGCCCAAGGCGTGGAACTTCCTCACCAGGACCCCTGGTCGTCCGGGTCGTTATAGCGGGATGCAACGTGGGACGTGCCCTAGTTGACGGCGGCAGCTCTGCGAACATCCTGTTAGCGGCAGCCTTCAACCAGATGGGGATCCCCCGAAGCCGCCTTGGCCCATCGGGAATTCCGTTGCAAGGCTTCGGAGGACAACCTCTACAGGCGCTCGGCCAAATATGCCTTCAGGTCTCCTTCGGCCAGGACGACAATGAAAGGGTCGAAGATGCCACATTCGATGTCGTCGATCTCCTATACCCCTACAATACCATACTGGGGCGCCCAATCCTCAACTCCTTCGGAGCGGTGCCACATCACGGCTATTTATGCATGAAGCTCCCGGGGCCGCGGGCCATCATTACCGTCCGTGGCGACCAGGATATGGCCCAGCGCATCGAGTACGGCACCAGATGTCCCCGTCGCGATGCTCAACGGCACGCTTAGAGTCGGCATCGCAGCGCGGGGACCCACGGCGTCATCCGGGGACGGCTCGGCAAGCCCTACAGATAGTGCAACTACTAGAGGCTCCGGCCGCGCCAAAGACAAGTGGTTAGTACCTCCGCCCTATGTAATCGCTCACCCGCGCAAACGGGAATGTAATAGAGTTCCGTTTGTCGCCAACCTCTTATCATTGTGCAAAAATACGCGGCGAGAGCGCGCAGAGGCCTCGCCTACGCGCGTGCTCCCGGAGCATAAACCAAAGACGCACGTTCGCGTGTGCACTCTCCGTCAAAGACACGGGTATGAGTATAAACCAAGGACGCACGTTCGCGTGTGCACTCTCCGACAAAGACACGGGTATGAGTATAAACCAAAGACGCACGTACGCGTGTGCACTCTCCGTAGCCAGGGGTACGGGTATGAGTATAAACCAAAGACGCACGTTCGCGTGTGCACTCTCTCTCAAAGACACGGGTATGAGTATAAACCAAAGACGCACGTACGCGTGTGCACTCTCCGTAGCCAGGGGTACGGGTATGAGTATAAACCAAAGACGCACGTTCGCGTGTGCACTCTCCGTCAAAGACACGAGTATGAGTATAAACCAAAGACGCGTGCACACGTGTACGTATGAGTGCACTCTCCGTAGCACTCTCCGTCAAAGACACGGGTATGAGTATAAACCAAAGACGACGTTCGCGTGTGCACTCTCCGTCAAAGACACGGTATGAGTATAAACCAAGGACGACGCTTATGCGTGTGCACTCTCCGTCAAAGACACGGGTATGAGTATAAACCAAAGACGCACATTCGCGTGTGCACTCTCCGTCAAAGACACGGGTATGAGTATAAACCAAAGACGCACGTGCGCGTGTGCACTCTCCGTAGCTAGGGGTACGGGTATGAGTATAAACCAAAGATGCACGTTCGCGTGTGCACTCTCCGTCAAAGACACGGTATGAGTATAAACCGAAGACGCACGTTCGCGTGTGCACTTTCCATCAAAGACACGGGTACGAGTATAAACGAAGACGCACGTTCGCGTGTGCACTCTCCGTCGAAGACACGGGCATGAGTATAAACAAAGAAGTGTGGGGGGACGCCTCTGCACGCACTCTACGGAGTATAAATAAGACGCGGATGTTCTCCCTGCGCACTCTACGGAGTATAAACAAGACGCGAATTCCGCGCATGTCATGGACGTCGTCCTTACGCATACTCCCCGGAGTATAAATAAGACACGGATGCTGTCCCTGCGCGCTCGGCAAAACGCAAACGCGGTGCGAACCTTGCGCGGCTGTCAATCGCGCACCCCCTCAGAGCGTCGAGGCTCGTCTTCGCGCACCACGGGCGATGTACGCAAGGCGCGCTATGGAAACCCAATTTCGAGAGCTTCAAGAAGTAGCGGCGTAGCGCGCTAGAGGCTGGCCCCAGCGAGGGCGCGCACGCGGACTACAAGGTACACCAGAGGCTACCCCCACTTTGGAGGGTAGGGGGGCAGAGCATGCCTCCACACACGCCAATCTACGGACTTTAAACAGGTCGTAGTGCGGAGGTCCGCCTCCGCACGCGCCAGTCCACGGACTTTAAACAGGTCGTAGTGCGGAGGTCCGCCTCGCACGCGCGCGCCCACGGACTTTAAACAGGTCGTAGTGCGGAGGTCCGCCTCCGCACGCGCGCGCCACGGACTTTAAACAGTCGTAGTGCGGAGGTCCGCCTCCGCACGCGCCGCCACGGACTTTAAACAGTCGAGCGCGAGGTTCGCCTCGCACGCGCCGCGATCACGGACTTTAAACAGTCGAGTGCGGAGTCCGCCTCGCACGCGCCGCCACGGACTTTAAACAAGTCATAGTGCGGAGGTCCGCCTCCGCACGCGCCAGTCTACGGACTTTAAACACGTCGTAGTGAGGAGGTCCGCCGCCACACGCGCCAGTCTACGGACTTTAAACAAGTCGTAGTGCGGAGGTCCGCCCCCGCATGTGCCAGTCTACGGACTTTAAACAGGTCGTAGTGCGGAGGTCCGCCTCCGCACGCGCCAGTCTACGGACTCTAAACAGGTCGTAACGTCAACGACTGCCTCCGCACGCGCTAACTCTACGGAGTAATCAACACACGAGCCCCGCGAGCGCACTGTCCGCGGCCACCCGTTTGACGGGCAGGAGACGGCGCTCGCACGACTATTCCACCAACAGCGCACTTTGAACGTGGGGATCTCGTCCCCGCACAACATGACCGCTCAAGCACAAAGATGCGCGCATCTCCTAATCGCCGGGAGGTCTCAGATATCGGAAAATCTTACAAGTACAGAGGCCCGCCAACATCTCGCCGCTCTAAGCAACTATTTGGCGAGCTCGCCCTAGCACGCGCTAAGGCCGGGCCGCCGAAGAAGATCGCCCGCCTAAAGTTCGGTGACTCCTCGCCCTTCGCAGTCGGCGGCGCCCGGTCGCAAGGTCGGACGCAAGTAGTCGGCCCTAGCAAGGAAGCTGCCAGGACACAGGTGAAATAGTCAGAATTTGTAAAGCAAGCGCGTACTTTATTCACAAGAAAAGTGGGGGACATTGCAACGCACGCCTACACCTGGCCACCTCGGTGTCACACCTGCGAGTTTCCGGCGCCTTCGGAGGCCTCAGTGCCACCCTCGTCGCGCTGCGGGACCTCGTCCAGAAATTGGCCGAGGCTCCCCTCCCCGTAAAGTGACTTCCGAAGCTCGACCCGCGCAGCGGCCTCCCCGACGTAATCCCAGACCGCTTGTGGAAGTACTTGATGGCGCGACGAACGGCGCGGACAGCACCGGACATTACTCCGGCCCCGCCGTGCATCTCCAGCTGGGGGTCCTCCAGCCCGGCGACGTGCGTGCAACCGCGGTGCCGTAGGAGCGCGCACACCATGCATGACGCTACGTAAGAACAGTGGTTGCCGAAGGTCGTCGCGCTCGCGCGCAATGTCGGCGGCATCTCCGATCCAGCGAAGGGTCCGAGACAGCTCCTCCGGGCCAAAGGCGCGGTCCGACACTTTAGCCACAAGCCCTTGGAGATGGCTTTCCAGCGCTTACATGGCATCCGTGTAATGACCGAAGCTTCGCCAAGCGTCCGGTCACGCTCCGCTAGAGTTAAGGCAAGCTCGCCTTTTTCCTTCTCCAGCGAGGCGACCTGTTGCATAAGGCCGTCCTGCTCCGCCGCAAACCCCTGCCGCGCCGCCTCCACGGCCGACTCCCGCGCCGACACGGCAAGTCCCTCGGCGTGTGCCTTCACCTCAGCGCACTCCGCTTCCAGCTGGCGCATGCGGGAATCCTGGGCAGAGCGGGCCCCCGAGGCTTCGCGTAGCTCCTCCTCGGTGACCCGCAGCCTATCCTCAAGCGCCCTTTGGGCACGAACATAGGCCGCTTGCAAGGCCTGCCCCAGCACAAGTGTCTGCAGAACAGAAAGGCTTAGCAAGCTCAGCATGGCCAGACATTGTCATATAAGTGCTTACCCTCACCCCCGACACCTCTAAGCCGTCCCCGAGACGCCCCACCCCGTAGGTCTGCAGTGCTTGCTGGCCGACGCTGGCAGCCGCGTCATCCACGATCCCGCGCCACGCCCTCAGCGTCTCGGCGGAGGCACGAAGTCCGCTGGGCTCAGGCGCACGGTGATCGCCCCGCCGGCACGAGGACCCCCATGTTCCGCCAAGGGCTCCTCCTTCGGAATAAGCGACGCTGCAGGCAGGGATGCAGGTGAGCACCGCAAGGCACAATGAAAAACACACCAGGGCAAACTAAGCCACCTTACCTTCAGTAGCGGAAGGAGGGCTTCGGGGGCCCGCCCCTAGTCCCAGGCGGGGTAGCGGTGGCGCAAGTCCCCGCGGAGGGCATGGTCCCGCAAGGAATAGAAGCCTCCGTGTTCGGGGTCGGTGCTGACCATTCCTGCACGGCGGACGGCGTGGCCTGAGGGGCAGAGGGGGCGCGCGCCGCAGGGACCTCGGCATATGCATCGGAGTCCCACAAGCTCCCGATGCCCGTCGCCACCATGAATCCCCTCGACGTCCGGTGGAGCTCCGGCCGCAGACACGGCCGCTTAGCCAGAGCAAGTGGCGACGACACCGCCCTAGTAGCCGCTGCTGGAGAGGCCCCTGCGGCTACAGCACCCGTGGGCGAAGACCCCACCGTGCCAACCTTTGCGGAGGGCACCTCGGTTTCGGTCGCGGCTGTCGGCGAAGACCCAACTCCGTGCGCCCCCGCAGAGGGCGTCTCCAGCATCATAGCGGCCACGCTTGTCACCGGATGCCATCGCTTCTCACAGAAGGAAGAATACAGCGGTGAGAATACCACGGGAGTGTAGAAGGCGATGCAAGTGAGAAGGGGCGAGAATCGCGGGGCGCGTTACGAGGGCTATTTCAAGCCACCTCGCCCCGAAGGCGGCAGCCGAAGCGTCGCGACGGTCCGCGCGCCGGACGCGACCGCAGTCGTACAGAGGCCCGTCCCGCACGATTCCCCATAACCGAGCACGAGGCATCGTGGACGGTGACGCACCGACGCGCCACAACGGTGAGGACCGCGGTGCACGACGCCCGATGGCTCTCGCCGCGTGGCAACCCCCGCACAAAATAACTGGGGCACACGACCCGACGCGCCTCTAAGACGGAGCCTCCGCCCCAGCAGGAATACCCCCGGTCTTTGGCCCGACCTTCGCACGCAGTAAGGTAGCTTCAAAGATTTCGGGCCAGACCGCACCCTAAGATGGCCCTTCACGCAAAGGCGGCCCGGGTCACGCCTTGGCCGAGGGGTCAAAGCCCGTGGCAGGAATACGTCCCGCCGCGTGCCCCACCCACGGAAGGCGGTCGCATGACGTGACACCGCCTCCGACAGCCAGCGCCGCAGACGATTCCAGCCGCCATTAAAAGCGCACTACCAGATCGTGAGGTTGCAATCACCGCAGGCGCAGCGGTGTCCGCTGTGCGAAGTTTCAACTCAGACTACACCGTTGAGCCTCTACCGCGACAGCTCCATCCGGCCGCTTCGATGATCGCGCGTCGCCCGACCAGGCGCCGGCTCGCCGCCACCCATTCAAAGGGTAGGGGACGGAGCGCGCGCGCCTATTTCGACCAGCGCCGGCCCGCCGCCACCCGCTCAAGGGTAGGGGACGGAGCGCCGCGCGCTCATTCGACCAGGCGCCAGCTCGCCGCCACCCATTCAAGGGTAGGGGAGCGCGCGCACTACTTCGACCAGCGCCACCCCGCATTCGAAAGGTAGGGGACGAGCGCGCGCGCCTCGCCGACCAGCGCCGGCCGCCGCCACCCGCTCAAGGGTAGGGGACGGAGCGCGCGCGCTCGCCGACCAGGCGCCCGGCCCGCCGCCACCCGCTCAAGGGTAGGGGATGGAGCGCGCGCGCGTCTACTTCGACCAGGCGCCAGCTCGCGCCACCCGCTCAAGGGTAGGGGACGGAGCGCCGCGCGTCTGCCGACCAGGCGCCGGCTCCGCCGCCACCCGCTTGAAGGGTAGGGGACGGAGCGCGCGACGCCTATTTCAACCAGCGCCGGCTCGCGCCACCCATTCGAAGGGTAGGGGACGAGCACGCGCGCGCCTACCGACCAGCGCCGGCCCGCTGCCACCCGCTCGCGGGTAGGGGACGGAGCGCGCTCGCGCGCCTACTTCGACTAGGCGCCAGCTCGGGACGGAGCGCTCGCGCGTCTACCTCAGCTGCCAATCTAGGCATCGGTTTCGGCTATGGCCTCAGACCGCGGGACCCGCTGCGCACCAAGGCTCCGCAAGTTCGGAGAAGTTCACAGGCCGCAGGACGGAGGGGCCAAAGGACTCGGCAACATGGCTTCGGCCCTGTGAAGCCCTTCACCATGAGAGGCTCCTGTTGTAGGGGTGGCCCCCACCTAAACCCAGCAGACTTGTTAGAAGGTTATAGAGACCAAAATGGGACATATGTAATGGCTTAAATACCCCTGACAGGGAGGTACCGATGTAAGGGCACCATTGTAAAAGCACAGCCCATATGAATATATATATATACCAAGGGTGGGGCCAGAGGTCATCACTCTCTCGCAACTCTTCACTACCACATCTCTCTCTGTTTGGTCTATAACCACAACAATGCCAACCACTGCCCTTTCACTAGACGGTAGGCCACCTCCCGCCTGCCTACCGTCCAGTAAGGGGGGCGGCAAGTAATTAAGCGGCTAATTAACTGGCTTAATTACATATCCTACTTTTTTAAATTTGTAAATATAACAAATGAGCTCAAAAAATTATAAAAGTTTTGGCGAAGCTTTCCAAGGCATTGTGGTATATTTTATAATTTTTTCGTAATTTTTTAGGCTATTTTGTATCTCTAAAAATTCTTGAAACGACGCATAATTAACCAAGCGATTAAGCAGTTATGCGCTGCTCTAAGAATTGTTAGAGGTAGAAAATAGTTGTGAAAAATTACGAAATGTTTTATGAAGCTTACTTATATAGAGTGCTACGTTGTGTAATTTTTACATAATTTTTTGAACTACTTTACTACCTCTAAAAATTATTTAAATATCATATAATTAAATGGGTAATTAAGCACTAATGGCTGGGCTAATGACATGCCGCCTAGCCACTGCACGTAATTAAACGACTGTTTAATCATGTGCTACTCAAATAATTTTTATAAGTAGTAAAGTAGTGTGAACAATTATATAAAAATTACACAACGTGGCACGCTGCATCAAAAAGCTCAACAAAAATTTCATATTTTTTCATGACTATTTACTACCTCTAAAAATTGTATAACTTTTTAATCGTCTAGTTAATTATGTGTCATTCTAAGAATTTTTAGAGGTAGCAAATGGTATCAAAAAATTACACAACATACCACGATGCGTCGAGAAGCTCCACAAAAAATATCATAATTTGTTGAGCTTATTTGTTATATTTACAAATTTAAAAAATTATAAATTATGAATTAGCCGGCTTAGTTATATGCCGCCCCGTAGCTGGACGGCAGGCAAGCTTGCCGTCCCCCCACTGCCTGCCGTCCAGTGAGGGGGCGATCGGCACCTGCTGCTGACGGCAGCGTTGCGTGTCACCTCACGGGCGCTGCCGCCGCACACCGGATGGTAGAAAACGTCATTTTTGTCAATACGGTTGGTATACTGTTATTTTTATAAATACGGTGTGAAACAATATCAAAAGTGGCTTTGGCTCGAGAAGAGACGCTGCACCAGTATCTCAAACACACTGTCCCTGTCTAGCATATTCAACCTGACGCACCGCGTCTCCTCCGAACTGCTCCCCGCCCCGAGCCACGATCTCGTGGCAGCGCAGGAACCCGGCGCAGTCGTCGACGCCTTCCTTCTCGCAGCGCAGCCACGCGAATGTTACAGTCAAATCGAAAGAGAATTCAGAGTTTCACACAATGAGAATCAGATTAACTTGATTACAAGCATCTCTTATAGGATGTAACAATGGCGAGTGTACTTAATTACATTTCCAGGGCAAGCCTTGATCTGGGCTCAAACCGGCTGTCCGGCGCCCTCCCCGCAAGGATATCAAGCTAGCAGAACCTCACGTTTGTCGACCTCCACGACAATGCCATTGGCAGCGTGCTGTCACCAGGGTTGTTCGAGGACTTGCTCTCACTCCAGTACCTCGACCACTCCTAAAATGCCATCGACGGTGTGATCCCTTCGAACATCGACATGCTCACTTCGCTAACATAGCTCGTTCTCAGCGGCAACCGCGTCCGGCCGATACCACTGGAGATCGACTCGTGCTCCCACCTCCAGCTCCTTGACATTGGTGGCAACTTACTGTCTGGCCACATAACGGGAAGCATCGACAAGATTCTAGGGTTGGAGATTGCTCTTAATCTCAGCTGCAATAGCTTCTCCGGCACGATCCCGATGGAGTTCGGGCTCGGGGTGCTTGACGTGTCGCATAACCAGCTCTCTGGCGATCTTGAGCTACTATCTGCGCTACAGAACCTCATGGCGCTCAACATCTCCTTCAACAGCTTCTCCGGCCGGCTGCCGAAGACTACGTTCTTCGCGAGGGCAACCCAGCGCTGTCCCTCTCGCAGTGCTCTGGCGGCGACGCTGGTCACCGCGAGCTCGAGGCCCGCCACGTCGCTCATGTCACGATTGTCAGAAAAACTCGAGCTTGATCGCCGCAGGCGCTTCTGCAATCAGTAGCTCACCTGCAGGTTTTTTCTTTAGGTGTGTATAGGTATCACCCGGATGTTTTATTCCTAATAATCATCCAAATTTCGGATCGTTGGATTAGAGATCCAACGGCCTCTTATTTTTTGGAGGGGGGAGATTTTTTTTTGGAGGGGGAGGGGAGAATTCGTAACCATTGGATCTCTATGTTAGAAAAGCTATTCTCCATGTATATGTTTCCTGTATCTAGAGAAATCCGGGTATTCTAGAATAGTTGATTGTGTTTGTATCCCTTTCTGTTTTAGAGTCCTAAATACCCGGGTTTCCTTCCAGGATGTTGTATACGCCACGATTGCCGGCTATTGGCATCTATATCAATGCAATTGCGGGCCAGACGAAGGTCACCGCTTCCAGCACCTCTGATTGTTTTTCACATGGTATCAGAGCCACCAAAACTCATCTAGGGTTTTCGCCATGGCTAGCTCCTCCAAGGTTTCGATCCGCAATCCTGTTGTCGGTGTGACCGTCTCGGAGAAGCTAGGCAAAGGAAATCATGCGATCTGGAAGGCACAGGTCCTTGCGGTGATCAGAGGAGCAAGATTAGAAGGCTACCTCACCGGTGCTGCAAAGGCACTAGATGCAACCATCACCATCAAGAAAGACGACAAGGATGTAGAGGTCAAAAATCCAGAATTTGAAGAATGGATAGCAACTGATCAACAAGTGCTTGGTTACCTCCTCTCCACCATGGCAGAGATGTTCTTGCCCAAGTAGCCATGTGCAGAACATCGGCTGCAGTCTAGAGCATCGTTGAAGGTATGTTCTTCTCGGTGTCAAAAGCCAGATCAATTAATACAAGAATCGCCCTAGCCACAACAAAAAAGGGTGATCTTAGTATCACTGAATATGTTAGCAAGATGCGTGCTCTTGCCGATGAGATGATGTCGTCGGGCAAACCGCTTGATGAAGAAGACCTGGTCTCGTACATCTTCGCTGGATTGGATGAAGATTATGAACCGATTGTTTCCTCTCTCGTGTCGAGAGTGGAACCAGTCACCGTGGGAGAAGTTTACTCCCAGCTACTTCACTTTGAGAGTCGCTGGTCTCTTCGTCAAACCGGGGTGCAAGTATCAGCAAATCTGGTGAACCGAGGTCGTGGACGCGGGTTCTCATCAAGTTATGGCCGCGACGGCTTTCAGCGAGGCCGTGGCAACCGTGGCAAGGGGCGAGGCAACAACCCAGTGCAGCGATCAGGAAATCACCAAGGCGGCGCCAACACTGATAATCGGCCGAAGTGTCAACTCTGTCACAAAAAGGGACACACGGTAATGGACTGCTGGCATAGATTTGATGAAAATTTTGTGCCCGATGATAAGTATGCAGGAGCTGCTGTTTCTTCGTATGGGGTAGACTCCAACTGGTACATGGACACGGGAGCGACTGATCATGTGACAGGAGATTTGGAGAAGCTGACCGTTCGTGACAAATACAAGGGAGATGATCAAGTTCACACGGCAAACGGTGCATGTATGGCAATTAGTCACATTAGTCATTCGGTTGTTAACACCCCATATCGAAATCTTTATTTGAACAATGTGCTATATGTTCCTCAAGCTAGCAAAAATCTTGTATCTGCACATCGTTTTATTACTGATAACTCAGCTTATCTTGAGCTATATCCTAAGCACTTCTTTGTTAAAGATCAGGCCACGAAGGCGACACTTCTTAGAGGCCAATGCCGTGGTGGTCTCTATCCACTTCCCCCTGCAGCCACTCAATTCAAGCAGTCCAAAGAAGTTAATGTTGCCGTGAAGCCATCTCTTGAGCAATGGCATAACCGGCTAGGTCATCCTTCATTTGTCATAGTTGAAAAAGTTGTCAATAAACATGGCTTACCTTGTTTAGCCGAGTCAAATAAGATGACAGTTTGTGATGCTTGTCAACAAGCAAAAAGTCATCAACTGCCTTTTACTAGATCTCATAGTGAGTTTAATCATCCTTTGGAACTTATCTACTCAGATGTTTGGGGCCCCGCACCCGTTTCTGTTGGAGGAAAGAAATACTATGTTAGTTTTATTGATGCTTATAGCAAATTTACATGGATCTATCTTCTCAAATTTAAATCTGAGGTGTTTCAAAAATTCCAAGAATTTCAAAAACTTGTTGAACGAATGTTCAATCGCAAGATCATAACTATGCAAACTGATTGGGGAGGTGAATACCAAAAGCTCCACACTTTCTTTAACAAGATTGGCATCACTCATCATGTGTCTTGTCCCCATACACATCAACAAAATGGATCGGCGAGCGAAAACATCGTCATATAGTTGAAGTTGGTCTCTCCTCCTTGCTCATGCATCCTTGCCTATCAAATTTTGGGATGAAGCCTTTGTCTCTCGCCGCTTATTTGATTAACCGCACACCTAGCAAATTGCTTCAATATAAATCTCCTCTGAATGTTTGTTTGATCAAGTTCCCTGATTATAACAATCTTAGAATCTTTGGGTGCGCATGTTGGCCTAATCTTCGCCCTTACAATTCCCACAAAATGCAGTTTCGTTCCAAACGGTGCACCTTTTTGGGGTATAGTCCTTTGCATAAAGGTTTCAAGTGCTTGGATGCCTCAACCGGTCGAATTTATATTTCAGGATGTAGTTTTTGATGAAAGCATTTTTTCCCTTCTCTCAACTACATCCTAATGCCGGTGCAAGGATTCACTCTGAAATAAACTTGTTGCCAACTCATCTTCTTAATCCTCGGGGTGTTCAATCTAATGATCTTGTGATTAATCATGCCACGTAAATTACTAACAATGTTGATGCGAGTTAGTTACGGCGCTAGCGACAATACAAGCCAAAATGTCAGATTCGATCCCGACAATATGATGACCAAGCCAACAACGGGGAAATCGGCGACAATTCACTCCCAGCAGCACGCAGCGGTGCAATCGGTTTCAGAGCGAGCCGGTCCAGCGTCTCCCTGGCTTCAATTGCGGCGCATGCGTCTTCCTCGGCCTCGGCGCAGTCCAAAGGCCTCAAGCATCAGCGTCTGCATTTGCTTCAACTCCAGTAACTGATCTTGCGGAGGGATCAACTCAGCCACAGCGTCCCGTTACCCGGCTACAAAGAGGTATTAGAAAAGAAAAAGTTTATACTGATGGCACTGTTAAATATGGTTTTCCTGCTTCAACTGGTGAACCTAGAGATTTGACTGAGGCCTTGCATGATAACAACTGGAAAAAAGCCATGGATGCGGAATATCTAGCCTTGATGAAAAATAAGACATGGCATTTAGTTCCTCCGCAACATGGTAGGAATATTATAGGTTGTAAATGGGTCTATAAAATTAAGAGAAAACAAGATGGTAGTCTTGATAGATATAAGGCCAGACTAGTTGCAAAGGGATTCAAACAAAGATATGGCATAGATTATGAAGATACTTTTAGTCCTGTCGTCAAATCAGCTACAATTAGAGTTGTGCTTTCTATTGCTATATCTAGAGGCTGAACACTACGTCAATTGGATGTACAAAATGCATTTCTCCATGGTTTCTTAGAAGAAGAAGTATACATGCAACAGCCACCTGGTTTTGAAGATACAGATCATCCAGAACATGTGTGTAAACTTGACAAGGCTTTATATGGGCTGAAACAAGCCCCTAGGGCATGGTACTCCAGGCTAAGTCAGAAGCTTACTCAACTTGGTTTTAAAGGATCAAAAGCAGACACCTCTTTGTTCTTCTATAACAAAAATAATGTGATTATATTTCTTCTCATTTATGTGGATGACATAATTGTTGGGAGTTCAGAAAAGGAAACAGTACCAGCTTTACTAAGAGATCTGCAAAAAGAGTTTGCACTCAAGGACCTGGGAGATCTACACTACTTCCTTGGAATTGAGGTAAATAAGACATCCAGTGGTATTATACTGACCCAGGAAAAATATGCTAAAGATCTGTTAAAGAGAGTTGGAATGATAGATTGTAAAGCAATCAATACACGATTGTCCACTAGTGAGAAATTGACTATACATAATGGTGATCCACCAGGACCCAGTGATGCATCAAATTACAGAAATGTTGTTGGAGCATTGCAATATCTTACTTTAACAAGACCTGACATAGCCTTTTCAGTGAACAAAGTTTGTCAGTTCCTACATGCGCCAACTACTGTACATTGGGGAGCAGTGAAAAGAATACTTAGATATATTAAGCAATGCACTCGGCTTGGACTCAAAATCAGCAGATCAAAATCAATGCAGGTCAGTGGTTACTCAGATGCCGATTGGGCAGGCAGTATAGATGACAGGAGGTCTACAGGAGGGTTTGCAATTTTTCTAGGAGATAACTTGGTGTCTTGGAATGCCAGGAAACAAGCTACAGTGTCAAGGTCTAGCACAGAATCAGAGTACAAGGCATTAGCAAATGCCACAGCTGAAATCATGTGGATACAAACACTGCTAGCAGAACTTCAAATTCCAAGTCCTCCTGCGGCAAAGTTATGGTGTGATAACCTTGGTGCTAAATACTTATCATCTAATCCTATTTTCCATGCTAGAACAAAGCATATTGAAGTTGATTACCATTTTGTGCGTGAAAGGGTGCAAAGAAAATTACTTGAAGTTGACTTTGTTCCTACAGGAGATCAAGTAGCAGACGGCTTCACCAAGGCTCTACCTGTTCGACAGCTAGAGAATTTCAAATTCAATCTCAACTTGGGAAGTTTTGATTGAGGGGGAGTGTTAGAAAAGCTATTCTCCATGTATATGTTTCCTGTATCTAGAGAAATCCGGGTATTCTAGAATAGTTGATTGTGTTTGTATCCCTTTCTGTTTTAGAGTCCTAAATACCCGGGTTTCCTTCCAGGATGTTGTATACGCCACGATTGCCGGCTATTGGCATCTATATCAATGCAATTGCGGGCCAGACGAAGGTCACCGCTTCCAGCACCTCTGATTGTTTTTCACACTCTAATCCAACGGCCACAAATCTGGATGATAGTTAGAAAGAAAACATCGGGATGATGTTTATCAATACCCTTTTTCTTTTCGGCCAAGCTATAGTAACTGAACTTATTCAGTTCTGAATACCAGACAGTTCTTCAGGCGAAAACTGGAAGTGAAAGGGAATAACAAAACCGATGTACACTGGCTCAGTTTGTGCTGCAAAACTGCCGCAGCTTTTCTGTTTCTTCAGTCCCCTTTATTAGCAACTAACAAACGTGCTGTTACAAAACCAAAAACTCCCGTGAAAGACTCCAACTAATAACAGAAACTAATCCCCGTTGAATCGTTCACGCAAGACCGAATCAAACGGGCGCTAACTTAACTCGAGAAAACTAAATACAACTAACAGGAAGCGACAGACTGACGAAAATACGACAAGATCACATTCTGACGGAAATCCGACAAGAGCTGAAACGCTTAACTACTGAAGATGTTATTCCAGATACTAAGCGATAATCAAGACTTATTTTAACAACGATGGCCGTGCTGCTTTCCGCCCTCGTCGTCCTCCTCGTGGCCACGGCGGTCGTTCTGTTCGGGTGGCGCCAGCGTGGTGCGTGCCCCGGCGAGGACAAGGACGCCGAGATCTCACGGCTGCGGGACGTCACCCTATACCAGAAGCTGGAGATCGGCATAACCGATGTGGCTCGCGGTCTCACTCCGGCGAACATCATCGGCCACGGGTGGTTCCGCGCTGTGTACCGTGCAAGCATGCCGTCGACCGGCGTCACGATCACCGTGCAGAAGTTCCGGTCATGCGGTGAGGTGTCCGTCGATGCGTTCAACTGCGAGGTCAGCGTGCTCCCCTGAGTGCGCCACCGCAACATTGTCCAGCTGCTGGGATGGGCTGCTGGCAGAGCACTGTTGTGTGCCAGCCCACGCCCCGAGGACCGGCCGACCATGAAGGATGTGGCGGCATTTGCTACGTGGCATCCGCCATGACGATGGTGCCGAGGCACGAAAATCTGAAACGGAGCCCGAACCGAAACAGAGGCGAGGAAGCAGGCCGAACCAAAGCAGCCCACCTCACTGACCATGACATCCGCCATGACGATTGTACTGGTTTTTGTTGATGGTTTTACCTGTGATTTATAATTTTTACTAAAAATAAACAATAATGATTAAAGAAGTGGCTTTTAGAAAAATGGGTGGACGGTAGAAAAAGTGATGGAGAGATAAGTGCGTATGAGAGTAAGAGTGAGAGGAGTGGGGTGCATGATGCATCTATGATCTCCTATCTTATCCCTGAACTGAGACGGTAACGAGAGGAGCAGAGAAGCCGTTTCAAAAAGCCGGATGTTTATATTGTCTTCTGTCTTTTCTAAGTAAAAGTCAGAAGTAGAAATCAATACAAACATGGCAATAATCTGAAATGATTGGGCCCACTAGCAGTGTGATGTTGACCGTACAACCAAGGGTGTACCTCGGGGGACCCGTAGAAAAGATGGATTACTGTTCACTGGGCTGAGATTAGTTCGGGGCACCCTTTCTTGCTACGAATGCCATCTTGTAGTAGGGATTTAGTGATCATAGGATATCCAAGAGTGTCCCGAGTCATGACTAACTTTTTGTACCATAAACGGGATATAATGCAATGGAAGTTAGTTTAAATTATCCAAATAATAATAATTGCCCATGTGATCAGCGAAGATGTTTTGTCAAAGGGAGCACATGCCCCTCTTATTCCAATTGTCTCATTTCTTCTGTTTTTGTCTATGGTCCAAGCTTGGTTTGTGCTACACGAGCCAGATGCTCTTACAGAAATCGTGGATTAGTTTGTATAAATGGGACCTACGTTTTGAATTGAACCATCTAATTGTTAGGGTCCTTCTAGCTAGCAACGTGGGGACATTCATATATAAGAAAGCAATGCATCAATTAATGATCAAACCGTTTTAAAAAAGCATGATCATGTAAAATTTAGCAATTCAATCATACATTTTTTCCTATGACATTACAATCAATCAATATTTGCACTTTCAAATTTTGAATACTGTACACGAATTTTAAAAAGGACGCGCTAATTGTACTTATCAATACAGAAAAACTAGCATCAGAAATATGTGTTTAGCAATGATGTCACAAAAGTTCGCATAAGCTTTCCCGTTGGGACGCACTTGTATGTGCGTAAAAGTAGGCACTCGGATTTGCTTACTCCCACCACTCCATCATGTAATATGAACATTTGTTGTAGTAGTGTCAAATGTTAGTAGTAACAAGTTCGTTTTCTAAGAGCTTAAAATGGCTAATCTCTTTGTAAAAAAAACTAAAAGAAGGTGAATGGGCTTCATATCATTTCAGAATTGGGCTTAGGGCAGAGTGTGCACTGTTAGAGCATCTCCAAGAGATGTCCAATAAATTCACACCCTAAATCTCTTTTTACATATCCTAATCACGATATAAGGTCCCAAAATAATCATTCCCTCCAACAGATACCCTAAACCAGAAAAACAGTATTGGGAGCCTAGATCATCCTCTATAAGTAGAGAGCGAGAGCCCATTTTTTGGGTGTGTTCTATTTTTGGAAGTCTATTTAGGAATCTGTTGAAGCAACTTTTTACCCTTCAACTCTAAAATTTAAATATTAAGAGCCATATAGAGTATCTCTTAGAGATGCTCTTAATCTCTGTAGGTGAGTGCCAACAGGGTTCAACAGTACATATCCCAACGCCCATGTTCCTCCCTAATTCATCTGCAAATTGCAACCCATGTCGCAAGATTTCCACTTGTTGATTAGAGGTAGAAAACAAAAGCAAGACGTTTGCGTTTTCTTTTTCCCTCTCTTTCCTGATACACACATGTAAATCAAGAAGAAACTCCATAATTCACACCAGATTCACCGGTTTCTGCACAACAAAAAGTGGAGGAAACCATGTGAAATCCACGAACTCCATGATCGATCCCTGCCTGCCCCTGTATATACATGCACGCAAAGTTGGAGAACACGCAATGCAAACATATATACATAAATCAAATCGAACAAAGCTCGATGAACATAAGCATCACAAGAACCACGCAAGCAAAGAAAGAAATTAAAAAGCTTTTTGTTGTATATTTGTTGGAACTAATTAGCATCTGTTGTTCATCAGATCAGTAGGTAATGACATCCGTTCCGTTGCGTTCTACGGGCATCGGACGTTCCTGCCGGGACCGCCGTAGTAGAAGTAGCTGCCCCAGGCGCCGCCCTGGTAGCCGGCGATGTCGTAGCAGCCCGGGTGGTCGGCGAGGAGCCGGATGCCGGCGGCCGGGATGAGGTTGTTGTCCCAGTCGACGACCTGCACGTTGCGGAAGTAGGCAGCGCGGCCGTAGCCCTCGCCGGGGAAGCGGCCGCTACCCATCTGCGTCGGCGTGTGCGACCCCGACGGCCGCGTGTTCACCACCTCGCCGCCGAACTGCACCATGTCGGCCCGCGCGCCCAAGTGGCTGAACAGGAACGACGGCCAGTAGCCCACCAGCGCGCCCGATCCCAGCTGCAGCCACCAGTGCCCCTGCTTCGGGTCCTGCATATGCATACCCAACAATTTAATTTAACTTAATTTAATCCTTTAATTTACCAAGAGGTAACAAAGCTGCTGATTTGCTAACGCCGGCTAGTTTAGTAAGTTGTGGATGAGTGCAAGTTAATCTACTATATGTGTGTGTGTGTGTGTGTATGCTGTTAGTTTTGATTCTTGATGAACCATATATTAATGACACAATAGGTTTAACTTAGGAGTTCAAATATATAGAGAAAATATGACTACATGATGCTCCTGTATAATTCGTATATAACAGCAATTTAGAATAACCAGATGACTATTATAATCTCCTAAAATTTGGACTTCGAACGTTAAAGTGTCTTATTATGAAGATCAAACATGTTAAATTAAATCTACCCACCTAATTGCGTAGGCATTTTGGCTAGTTCAGTTAAAAGTTATTATTTGTTTGTAGAAAGTTATATTTTTAAAGAGAATTGCACTTTATAAATCTTTTTAATCATTTCAAACTCTCAGGTCCTATTTGAAACACAGGAATTTTGGAAAAAATAGTTCAATTTCTATAGGAATGAGGGAAAATTCTCTGGATCTTTCATAGTATTGCATTAGGTTTTTCGAACAACTTATTACCAGTATACAACAACTTTCAGCTGAATTATCTGCTAGCTTCCACATGTCTCCCACCTTTAAAACTAGGGAACACCCACAAATTAACATTGCCCAACAATTCATTATTTGGATATTTAATTATGCACGTAAGACCAAAATGCTCCAAATAATGTTGAAGTATCTAACAAGTTGGCAAGTCCAATTTGTTGAAGGGTAATTTTACCTTCCATATTAGGAGGGTGATGTCGAACTGCCGGCCACCGTAGGCCGAGATCGGCGAGATGGCAGCTCCGATCGCCATTCGGTTATTCGTCTGCACGAAGCCTGAACAATGCAGGTTGTAGCAGCCGGTCTCCTGGTACGCATCATTCTGCATCACATTTGCAATGGAGTCAACCTTCCCTGTTCCCTTTTCTCCCTTTTTTTTGTTTACTCACTTGTTTTTCCTTTCATGGATGAACACTTTAACAGACGCTTGGTGATTATGCTAGTAGTCTGGATGGAACATCAGCGAACTTACGGTCCAGTATGTGAAGAACCTTGGGTTGTTGTCCCCGTACAGCTGAGGGCTTACCTGAAGATAAATGAGAGAGATATTTTATTGATACCGATTGTTCGAGATTACAGTGACAAAATAACTTGATGCTAAATCAAAATATACTCCTGCGAGAAAGATAAAGATCAGTAGTTCCAAAACTGGCCTAGTTGACATTGCTCCGAGATTAATTACATAGATATGATCATTCGAGAGTAATCGTGATCTGAACTAATCATCTGAAACTAGGCCTGAACTTTTATACGTACAACTGTAACAGTTTTGCTCGTTGCAGTAGTTTCAGAAATGCAGAATTGCAGAGAAGTTCAGTGAAGAGCTAAGCATGCGTATTCATCACCTGCCAACCGGCTTCGATGGTGTTGAGGTCGTTGCCGAAGGAGCCGGAGATGACCCAGATCTGCGACAGGCTGAACTCCGCCGGCGACGCCACCTGCGCCGGCCACACGTTCAGGCTCGCCTTGGCGCCGTAGAACTGCCCTCCGGTCACGTACCCCACCGCGTGCTGCACGAACAGGGCAAACAGTGTCAACAGTGACCATCCAGTACAACAAACAGTGTCAACAGTGACCATCCAGAACAATGTGCCGTATCCGCTGTCTGTATCTGTGTCCAACTAATCGAGTTCTAGCCAGTAGAAACACCAAAGGTTTTTTTTTCTGATCTGGTTGTATCTGTGTTACCATGGGCTCACCGGTGTACTGGTGGACGACGGCAACAACAATCCGGCTCCCTCCTCCTGCAACCTGCAGGCCCTCTCCTTGGGTCTTCGGCAGACGGGGGAGTTTGGGAGGCCGGGTCTCTATTGCTGGAACTTTGGAGTCTTGTCGGTTTCCAGGTGCTCCTCCGGTGTGGTGAGCAGTAGTCGGTGCTGCTTGAGGTCACATCCTCGTTTGGTTGTGAATTGGTGGTGATTGCGGTCTCAATTTGGCTACGATTTGGTGCTCGTTCTTCTGTTATTGCGCCTGTGCTTTGTGCGGCGTTACCTGAATCTCGACTTCACAATTGGTTGTATTGCTGATTTTGGAACATGACACCGCGACATTGTGGCGGCGATAGGTTTTTTAAGGCAGCGTCTTCTTCGACGTGTCTTACCATTGTTGATTTGTGATCCAAATTCTATACATTAATTAGGCCAGCTTCAGGACTCCGCTCCGCTCCGGCCCTAAGTCGGATCCTAGTCGAATTAGGGTTTTCATGATATATATATATATATTTCCTGTAAGCCGCCGTTTGGGATATGAGATTAGAGTTGTAATCCCCGGCGTTGTAACCTCACCCCGATATAGTGAAGATTGTTGCTGGCTGGCGCCCGTGGTTTTTTCCCTCTCGCATTGGGAGGGTTTTCCACGTTAAAATCTCGTGTGTCTCTGTGATTGATCTTGTTTACTTCGTTGTTCCTCCGCCGTCTCGTGTAACAGCCATGATACCTTGTTAGTGGCTTTGATAGCCACGGCAGTTGTTAGTTACCTCTGGTTCTCCCCTTTTCTTGTTCGGCTAATTTGTGCAGTGTACCGTATTAGTGATTATTGATATATATCATTTCCGGTTTAAGAATCACTAATACTGTGTGACTGTAAATTATTTATTGTGGCCTTAAGACATAGCTTTATGAAGATAATAGGTCTTGAATAGAATTGGTGTGACAATTGAGTACCTTCGGCTAGATAAATTGAGCTGTCAGTGGTTATTTACCTTGCTGTCCATTTCTTACCTTAGCGTCATTAGCTTCCTATTAGTACTGTTATTGCAATTAGATTATTTGCAATATTATTTGACTGTAGTTTTGTTGTTGTGTTAAGTTGCAGAGCTCAAAATCTAGCAACTTACATAAATTATCATTCTAATTGCTGTTGAAATTTAGACCACTAGCGGCGAAGAGGCCTTGTGTTAAATAAGTGCAGTCCCACATCTAAGAGCAAACATGTAAACAACAATTTGAGTGTTATGCTAATTGTTTTTTTTATTTCTCTAGCTCTTTTAAGCATGATTTTTATTTATATGACTTAAGAAATAACTATGTTCTTGCAATTATTTAATTATTGCTCATGTCATTAAATAATTATTACAAATATGCTTTGTTGCTCATTTATGATTCTAGAATTTTATTTAGATTCTTGTTTATCCCGCATATTGATCATCAATTGCTTGCTGCTCCATTTATATCCATGCCTAGGACGAAAGGCCAGTTTGCGATTCGATTAAGATAGATAAAAGTTTTCAGGTAGTTACTGTGTCTAAAAATTATAAAGAACATAAAAGTGTTTTCAGATAGTCACCACAATCCCAAACGGAGCCTGAATTGAGTGGTGATCACTCCGGCCCGTGGCTGACCTCATGGCCGCTGCCGGTGGAGTCGCGCCGCGCGCCGCCGCCACGGGGCTTCATCCCGAACCGCCCGACGGAGCTGGCTCTCAGCAGGTCGCCCTCCGTCGTCCGCCTCACCGGTATCGTCCCCTCCGGGCACGACTCGCCGGAGTCCCTCCACGCCTGCGGCAAGGCCTCATCATCTTCCACCGCGTCAGCATTGCCATGCCCAGTACTAACGCCACTCCTCGGCCTCGCAGCAGGCGCATCCTGCAGTCGTACGTACGTACACCAATCATTGATCAGCTCAACGGAAGAACATGCTGCACATTTCAGTCAGACAGTGAGGTTACTGCTTATGTTTATCACCTCTGGCTTTTGCCCTCTCAGCTTCGGATGCTCGAACGCAGGCTGCAGGTGAGAAGGCACGCAGTCTATGACGTCACCATCAGGGCTCTGCAAACGATCAGCCATGATCAACAACAAGATTAATTATCTGACAAGAAATACAACTAATACGATGAAAGAATGTGTGCCTGGATCGTCTTGACGGAAGCTTTCCTGATCCGGGCAAGCTGGGCCTCGATCCTCTGGAACCTGACCAGCTCCTCGCCCGAGTGGAACGCCACCTGCGTCGTGCCATTGCCGCCGCCGCTCCCGTGCTTCGTCGCGGAGGCCGTGGCCGAGGCGGAGAAGGAGACGAGGAGGAAGAGGAGGAAGGAAACAAAGGAGGCAATGATTGGGCCAGGCTTCTTGTTGCTGATGCAGCAGCAGCAGCAAGAAGCCATCGTTGTGGCGCTCTTTTGGAGCTGCCTGAATTTTGTAGTAGGATTAATAGTAGTTGATGCTACCGCTGCTTGCTCTTCTGGAGTTGTCTGTATGTGCACACATTTATGTGGTGGTCTTCTTTCTCTCCTGCTTCCTATAAATACATGGATAGATGCATGGAAGCATGGTACTAACAAACTAGTAGTTAACAAATAGTAGTATCAGCCGGGGAAAATTTTATCGGTTAAAAATTTTATCAGAGGTCAGTGATATGATACGGCCGGTAACCACCGGGCTATCGGAAATTTCGAAATTTTTCGACCGAAAATTTTGAATTAAAATTTGAATTTTTATTTTTAGATGAATTTTAACAAATTCAATTTTTTTGCTTGGCATAAAATTTTACAGTCCCGTTGGTTATCAACGAAATTTCAACAATACAGTTTTCGCTGGTATCAGCTACCAAGAAGGCATTCCCTCTGTATGCAGTGCGCTGCTTGCTCATCAGCTCACCAACCTACACACCTTTTTCCTCCATGGACCAACATAATTGTCTCAAAATGAGCACCCCACATATCCATGCTTCCATCATTTCACTAGCTATATGCTGTTCATGTCCCCCTCCTCTCTCTCTCTCTCCAAAATCCTAATTCACTCCTGCCCTTTGGTCTTTCTTAGTGCGGGTCAGTGGTGGCACGCAGTAACTTTCTTTCAGAGCACGAGCAAATCATAAACAAAGAGAGAGAGAGAGAGAGAGAGAGAGAGAGAGAGAGATGTGGGTCTGTCCAGCGTGAGGTGCGCATTTGCACCAGCTGAGCCTGCTGAGGTGCAGCTTTTCAAGGGTGCTCTCCATGTGCCAAGGTATTAGGCATTTTAGAGGGTCAGCAGTGTCGTTTCAGCATTTGCAGGTTGCAGCAATACATGTTAAATAAACTACTATAGTTATATTTTCATTGTTATTTCTATGTTTCTATTGATGTTTAGTACTTTCATTAATACTAGGGGCGGAACCAGGTCCCACACAGGATATACTTCAGCCCGGGGCATAGAAAAATACCTAGTGTATAACTTAAGTAAATTTAGCTCAGCCTAGGGTAATATTTTCATGATCCAGCCTAGATAGCCCAGATCATTCCACCATTGAGCCTGTGGTGTAGCTAAATCTTGGTTCCGCCTCTGATTAATACTGGTATTCACTAGAGGTAGTGCTTAGTATTCACACGTGAAAGTGTTCCTACTCATATACTTGTATATAAATAGATGATCAATAGAAGACAAATGTATACCGGTTGCAAACTATTCTCTTGATATTTTTTGACATGGTATCAAAGCCTACCCTTCCCATCTAATGACAACTCTGCAAATATATCTACTAGCCTAGATTTGTCAATCCGGGATTGCTTCGCACTCAAGCAGTTGGCCTAACGTCCACCAGTCACCCATCCTTTGGCAATCTTAATAATGCGAAGTTATCTCATGACACCTACCTACTATGGAAGGCACACGTTCCTCTTATCCTTCGTGGCACAAAGTGGCTTGGTCTCATAGAAGGAATCGATCCGACGCCGCTTCAGTTAATCACGGCATCGACAGAAGATGGAGCCATGTAGGTTCCTACTTCTACATATACCGTTTGGTTCCAACGAGATGAGACGTGCCTAAGCTTGCTGTTATCCACCCTCTCATCGGAGGTGTTAAGGCAGGTGTTGTTTCTATCATCATCAGCTATAGTCTGGAATGCCCTCGAGCGCAGGTTTGTGACTCAATCTAGGGTGCATATTATGAACAAATTGACGATAGTTGTCTATGCTTCAAAAGCGGGACATAATAATGATCGACTACTTCAATAATAAGAGCCTTACCGATGAACTCACCGCCGCCGGCAAACTACTCGAGGAGGAGGGGTCATCATTTATCTTCTCACCGGCCTTGATAACTCCTACGGCACGCTTGTGACATCCATTGCCACCCGAATAGAGCCGATCGCCCTCACTGATCTCTACTCACACATACTAGACTATGAGATGTGTCACGAGCAAAGCAACCTCATATTCCAACCCACCGCAAACATGTGTTTGGGGAAATCACGGAGGTTGTGGACGAGGCAGTGGTGGTGGATGCGGATGCGATGCGGCCAAGGTGGTGGCTGTGGATAGTGCCAGTACTAGGGATCAATTATAGCAATTATCATGGCAGCAACAAATGGTCTGACAATCGGCTTGTCTGCCAATTATGTGGAAAGATCAGCCATGAAGCTTTTAAATGCTACAAGTATTTCAATCACACGTTTCAGCAGGAGGAGCACAGGGTGGCAAACGTCACCACAGGATCAAGGTTTGATGCACCTAGTATACAGGTACCGGGGCGACTGTTTATATCACTGGAGAATTGAACAAATTGACGATGCACAAGTGATACTCCAGCAAATATCAGGTTCACACCACAAATGATTTAGGTATGCCAATTGCTCATATTGGTTCTTCTAAAATTCATATGTCACATAAACCCTTATTCCTAAACAATGTTCTTCATGTTCCACATACAAATAAAAATATGTTATCTGTTTATAAACTCATGGTAGACAATAACATTTGTCTTGATTTTCTCTGACAATTTTATCATCAAGGATCATACTTCGAAGAAGGTACTTCTTTGCGGTCCCAGTAAGGGTGGTCTATACCCTATTCCTAGTAGCTCGGCTACATCTAGGAAGGCCTTCACTATTGTCAAGCACAGTCACAAATAGTGGCATTGTTTTTTAGGCCATCCTCATCCCCAGTGGTGGATTGGATTCTTCAAAATCACAGCCTACCTTTTTTCATGAGTCCAACAAAGCCTCTGTTTGTGATGCTTGTTAAGAGCGCAAAAGTCATCAGCTTCTTTTTCCTCGGTCAAATAGTGTGTCAACATCACCTCTTGAACATGTTTTCACCAATGTTTGGGGCCTAAGTGCACTTCCTTTGATAGTTTTAAATACTATGTAAGTTTCATTAATGATTTCAATAAATCTACCTAGATATATTATCTAAAAAGAAAAGTTGATGTTTACCGTATATTCATCCAATTTCAAACTTATGTTGAGTGCCTTCTAAATAAAAAATGCTACATATGCAAACTGACTGGGGAGACGAATACCAGAAGTTGAATTCACTTTTCAACAATTTGGAATTAATCATCATGTTTCATGTCCACATGCTCATCAATAAAATGGCTCAGCTAAGAGAAAACATCATTATATCGTAGAAGTTGGCTTGTCCTTACTCATCCATGCCTCCATACCCATTCATTTTTAGGATGAGGCATTCCAAACAACATATTTCTTAATAAATGATACAGTACTCAACTCCACTAGATTGTCTATTTGGAACATCTCCAGACTACTCCTTTCTTAGAACTTTCATGTGTGCATGCTGGCCCTGTCTCCATCTATATAATGATCAAAAACTATAATTTCATTCTAAACGGTGTGTTTTTCTTGGTTGTAGCTCTCTTTATAAAGGCTACAAATATTTGCATGTTTCTTCAGATAGGATTTATATTTCCTGTGATGTAGTATTTGATGAACAACAATTTCCATTTATTGATGAAAAATCATCACCATCCGATCAACCATTACTTAACCAAATTTTGATCTTTCCTCCTGTAGCCTCTGCAAATTTTCCTCTAGTTGTGGGACGTATGGATGGTAGGGAGACTAATATAGGTATTGGTATACTTGATTCAAATGTTGTTGTGCAATTTTAGGGGTGCAATTGGAGTGGATAGATGGATATCGCTCATTCTGTATCCTATTTCATATTTTTCTCGGAGTCAAAGTCGAACATGGATAATGTCGAATGCCTATTTTTTCATTCTAAATTCATTCCATAAGCCTTCGGACGGTCGGTCAAGTGGAATTTATTTGCTTCTTTTGCATCCCTACATAAGACATAAGATAGTAGGGTGTAATCAGAGTGAGCACAGAGAGACTAATCACCAAAATATCGAACGAAGAGCTGCATATTTAAATGTAGCAACTCGCCTATATGCTATCTTATTCCTAATTGAAGTTACAACAGACTTCCTAATATCACTTGATATATAGATATATACAGACGAAAATCACTCATCCTGTATCCTATTCTATATTTTTTTCACGAAGTCAGATTCGGACACGGAAAGTACCGGATACCTATTTACCCCTTCCATATTCGCTCCGCAAGCCTTTAGTCAGTTAGTCAGACAAAAATTATTGACTCCGTTTGCACCCCTATGCAATCAGACCCGGCTATCCAGTCGGATTTGTCATTTCCCTCTGTGTAGGCTACATGTGACTTGCCCACCACAAATCCAGGCGATGACTGTAGGTAGGAGAGTACAGGGCACAGACCTTGGGGATGATTTGGTGGGTGCTACTATTAGCTCGAGTCTCATAGAGGATCCTACTGGCCTCACACATGTACTTGATGTTTCACCTACTCTACGTATCTTTGGCATGACCGTGAAACTCAGCACAACTTTTTCTCCACCACGCTAATCCTCTTGCATCATTGCCTCATCCCATGCAACCAAGGCTACAGAACAACATTCGCGAACTAAAGATTCACACCAATGGCATGTTACAATATGATGCCTACCAGCATGCATTTCTTGCTGTGACCAAACCAGCCACCCTTGAGGATGCTCTTTGTGATAGAAATTGGAATGAGACAATAGACGCTGAATATAAGGCACTCTTAAAGAACAAGATATGGCACATGTTATCATCTCAGCCTCATCACAACATCATTGATTGCAAGTGAGTATTTAAATTGAAGAAGAAAGCTAATGGTTCTATTGAACGCTATAAGGCTAGGTTGGTTGCAAAAGGGTTCAAACAATGGTATGGGATTGATTATGAAGATACGTTCAGCCCGGTTGTGAAACCCACTATAATTCGTCTTGTTCTATCATTAGCAGTGTTGTGCGGATGGTTGCTTCGTCAATTAGATATACAAAATGTGTTTTCGCATGGCGTTCTAGAAGAGGATGTGTTCATGCGACAGCCTCTAGGTTATGAGGATCCACAGTTTCCGCATCGTGTGTGCAAATTAGATAAATCTCTTTTATGGGTTGAAGCAATCACCTTGTGCATGGTATTCTCAACTTAGTTCTTATTTGTAAGAACTTGCTTTTGTTCCTTCCCGAGATAACACGTCCCTATTCATTTATAATCATGGAAGCGTGGTCACATACATTCTGGTTTATATTGATGATATTATTGTCATTAGCTCATCTCCTCAGGCTATTCACACCTTGATTCAGAAAATTGTAGTCGGAGTTTGCTCTCAAGGACCTCGGTGATCTTCATTACTTCTTGGGTATCCAAGTATATCGATCAGGGGAGGATCTCATCCTTGCTCAGACCAAATATTTCATCGACCTTCTACAATGGGCCGATATGACAACATGCAAGCCAGTAACTTCTCCAATGTTGACAACCGAAAAATTATCAAAATCTGATAGAAGAGAGTTATCAACTGTAGAGACAACATGATACAGGAGTATAGTAGGTGCTTTACAGTACATAACATTGACACAACTAGATATATCATATGCGGTCTGTTGTGGTTACAGACCAAACAGAGAGAGAGAGAGAGAGTATGGTAGTGGAGAGTTAGGTGAGCAATGGCCTAGGGTTTCTCCCCGTGGCCTGTGTTGTATATACATATCAACATGGGGAGTGCTTTTACAATTATACCCTTACATCCAAGTATTCCCCTCAGGGGCATTTATGTCATTACACATGTCCCATCTTGGGCCTTACATTCCTCTAACAGGCCTGTTGGGCTTAGGTGGGGGCCACCCCTACAACAGGAGCCTCTCATGGTGAAGGGCTTCACGGACCGAAGCCATGTTGCTGAGCCCTTTGGCCCCCTCCGTCCCTGTGGCCTGTGAGCTTTCCCGACGTTCGACGGAGCCTTATTGCTTGGTGTAGTGTTCGCCTTGCCGCGAGGGTATAGCGCTGGGCGGGTTGGCGAAGTCCTCATCGTCCACAGGGCCCTGCAGTAGTGGGGTCAAGGTCGAAGTCGAGTCGGCGTAGGAGCCGGAGTCGAAGTCGTAGTCGAAGTCGAGTCGGCGTAGGAGCTGGAGTTGAAGTCGTAGTCGAAGTCAAGGTTGGAGCGGAGGCAGACCTCGCGCCGCAGATTCCCCTAGGCGTGGGGTGGTTGCGGCTCCGCGCTCTGGTAATGTGCTTTAATGACTCCTGGAATAGTGCCGACCCCTGGGTTGGTAGGAGCAGGCTGCTGCAGCCGTGCGTGCTTTTTCACTCGGGGTGTACACGCGGCGAGCCATGATTGGCGCGTCGTGGGCTGTCAGTGGTCGCACAACCGCGGCCGTTCGCCCTTTCCCTAGAAGGGCGGGACACGTGGCGGAGTGCTATGGTCGTGTCGTGCGCCGTCTGCCCACCTACCAGCGTGCGCCCCCAGTTGCCAGCGGTTGCGCTTCCCGATCGTGGGTAGCCTCCCACCGGTTGCGCTGCGCTGGTTGTGAGGGGGGTTTGAGCCAGCTTTATAAGGCGTCGCCATCGGCATGGGGACGCTCCTTCGCGTTGTTCGTTCCAGCTTGTCTTCTTTCTCCTGCTGCCCGCGTAACCGAAGAAACTCGAAGAGGGAGCAGAATCGAACTTCGGCAGCGTCAACTTCGTGCTGAGGAAGCAGTGTGCAGGGCTCTTCCTCGCGTGGGCCGCGTGGGGAAAATGGGAGTCCGGTTGGACGAGGCGGTGGTTTTACTACCTCGTGACGAGCAAGAGCGGTTTGTCGTGCCGGGGACAGCCGATATCATTCAACAGCTCGCCAGATGTGGAGCCGATGGCCGATGACGCGCAGAAGGCACGGAGGCTCGCCGATATCGCCCGCCGGTTCAATATGCGTGACCTTGCCGAAGAGTTTACCATGTATGGGGCGGCGCCGCTCTCCGGCCGGTGGCAGTACGAGGTACAGGGCAGCATCCAGCAGGATGGCGTCCATCCGATAGTGTCCTGCCTTCTAAGACCCTCCGCATCTTGTAAGTCCTTCGACCGTTGGATGTGTGCATGCTTGTATGATCACGTGACTTCTTATGGATGATGCTCCACTTTTGTGTGTAGTGTCCCGGCTAGAAGATGTAGAGCGTGCAGTCGTTGCGCTCCTTGGGCCATACACGGCAAAGGAGCATAAGCTGCGCGAGGCCGCGACCGCCTCGGCGAATCAGGGGCGGATAAACTGGGTGTGCGAAGTCATGGGGATTAGCGTACCCGATCACGCGGTGCCGGTGGAGGCCCCGGGTCGCGGTGATGGTGACAGTGAAGCGGAGGCGCGACCCCCTCGGCGTAGGGCCCGATCTGAGGCCGTGCCGCAGGGAGGTATCACCGAAACAGGAGGCACGGTCGGCGCCGTGTCCAAACCCGCCAGCTCGGGGGGGGGGGACGTTGCCCCTAACGAAGGTTTAGATGGCAACGAGGCGCCGGGCCTTGGTGTTGTTGACCTTGGAGGTGAGGTGGCGCCACCTGCGATGGCCACCGAGGGTCTGCCGCCTGCGACGGCCATTGGGGCTTTGCCGCCTACGACGGCCGGAGCGGCGGAGGAGGGATCGCCCACGTCCCCGAGGGCAAAGCGCCCCCGGGTGCAGTTGCCTCCGCCTACAAAGGGCTATTCGGGGTTGCTGGCGCGGTCGCGAGGATCTTGGTGCCCTGCGAGGAGGTCAACGAGGCTGGGGGAGGAGGCGCCAAAGCTGCGCGGGCACCCCCTCGTACCTTGGTAGAAGGTGTCGAAGGTAGGCGCGATTCCTTTTCCTCTCGTGACTTCACGAAACTCTCTCTGATTTGCTCACTCATTCCGCCGTTGACATCAGGCGAGACGAGGTCTCCCGGACGCGGTCAAGGATCGAGCAACGGAGGTACGCGCGAAGTCGTCGAACTTGTGCAGGACGCGGTGTGGACATCCGATGCTGCGGAAGCCGCTAGGTCGAGGCCCGTCATCTCCGACTTCATCTCACGATCAGAGCTGCTTCACGTTTTTAACCAAGCTATGGAGCACGTCGCAGCAGCTTGGATGTGCCGACACTGGCGTCGTGCGGGGGAGACCTTCTGGCACTCGCGTTGGGTGCCTCGGAGATAAGGGTAAATGGTTTACGGCCTGTGCTGCTGTTTGAGGTCCTTCTAACTCGTGCGGTCTTTCCCAGACTCTTGCCCTCAGCCAAGCCTTGGAGGAGACTCGCGTTCGCGAGCGAAGAGCTTTGCAGAGTGAACTCTGTGCTACGGATGATGCTCACACCACCAAAGACGAGCAAATCCGCCAGCTGGAGGTGGAGAAAGCAATGATGGCTTCTGACGCCGTGGCGGCGGTGCGACGCGCAACGGAGGAGGTCCGGCACGCCGCGACGGAGCAACGCACCGCCTTTCTTCAGCAGATCTCCGTGCTAGAGAAGGAGAAGGCCCAACTCGCCGCTTCCCTTGCAGAGAGGACCGAGGCTCTGGACAGTGCATCCACGGTGGCATGGAGGGCGATGGAGTCATTGGAAGGGGCCCTTTGGGACCTTGTCATCGATGTACCAGAAGTTATGCATAGCCCTGAAAATCTGACGGAGACACTTGGGCGGATCGAAGAGGGCTCGGGCCTCGCTCTCCACGGTGCCAAGTCCTTCGGCGATCACTGCGGCTTCATGGGTGCCTCCTTCGCCCTCGCCTTGCTTCGGCCAGGGGTGTGGACACGTCAGCGGGCTGGTGGACTCTCAGCTGGATCTGCCGGCCGAGCCCAGAGTGATGTCTGACGCCATCTGCTTCACCCAGCCAGCCGTAAAGAATTTCTATGATCGAATTTGGGGCTATGTCGGGGAAGATGCGGCCAATATCGCGCTGCGGCGAACCCTACGTAAAGAGGGGGACCTCCTCCGGTGGCTCGAGGAAGTTCCTCGGCGCAGCGAAAACGACGTAGGTCAAGAGTGATGGCGGGGTTGGGTGTGTTGCGTCATGTACACCTTTTTGTATGGTTGCTTTGCGACCTGTTCTTTTATATGAATGTAGCAATGCCTACCCAATATCTTCTCGTTGCTGCATGCCCCTATTCTAGGCGGTTGTCCCGTAGAGTTCAGATTTTCATGCTAGGTATCCGGCACCGCCTGGTCAAAGTAGACGCGCGAACGCTCCGTTCCCTACCTTTTGAATGGGTGGCAGCGGAGCTGACGCCTAGTCGAAGTAGACGCACGAGCGCTCCGTCCCCTACCGTTCGAAGGGTGGCGCGAGTGGCGCCTAGTCGGGTAGGCGCGCGAGCGCCCGCCCCTACCGTTCGAGGGGTGGCGCGAGCCGATGTCTCAGTCGGCAGACACGCAAACGCCCGCCCCTACCTTTCGAGGGGTGGCAGCGAGCCGCGCCAGTCGGCGTAGGCGCGCGAGTGCTCCATCCCCTACCATTCGGCGGGTGGCGCGAGCCGACGCCTAGTCGGCGCAGACGCGCGAGCGCCTCGCCCCTACCGCTCGGGGTGGCGCGAGCCGGGCGCCAGCCAAGGTAGGCGCGCGAGCGCTCCGTCCCCTACCATTCGAAGGGGTGGCAGCGGAGCTGACGCCTAGCCGAAATAGATGCGCGAGCGCTCCGTCCCCTACCCTTCGAGGTAGTGGCAGCGGAGCTGGCGCCTTAGTCGCTGTTAAGACTTGTTGGTGCTCCATGTGATACTCGCGAGTGTAAGTTGCCGCCGTGTCTCGCGTCAACATTACGACACGCGTGCGGAGGCAAGCCTCGACTGCGTCTCGTGCAAACACTGCAAGGTGCAAGCGGAGGCGAGCCTCTGCTGCCTTTTGCGCGATCGCTGCGAGGTGCATGCGAAGGCGAGCTTCTGCTATCTTTTGCGTGATCGTTGCGAGGTGCAGGCGGAGGCGAGCCTCTGCTGCCTTTTGCGCGATCGCTGCGAGGTGCATGCAAAGGCGAGCTTCTACTACCTTTTGCGCGATCGTTGCGAGGAGCATGCGGAGGCGAGCCTCTGCTACCTTTTGCGCAGTCGCTGTGAGGTGCATGCGGAGGCGAGCCTCTGCTGCCTTTTGCGCGATCGCTGCGAGGTGCATGCGGAAGCGAGCATCTGCTACCTTTTGCACAATCGCTGCGAGGTGCATGCGGAAGCGAGCTTCTGCTACCTTTTGCACAATCGCTGCGAGGTGCATGCGGAGACGAGCTTCTGCTACCTTTTGCACGATCGCTGCGAGGTGCATGCGGAAGCGAGCTTCTGCTACCTTTTGCACAATCGCTGAGAGGTGCATGCGGAGACGAGCTTCTGCTACCTTTTGCACGATCGCTGCGAGGTGCATGGGGAGGCGAGCCTCTGCTGCCTTTTGCGCGATCGCTTCGAGGTGCATGCGGAAGCGAGCCTCTGCTACCTTTTGCGCGATCGCTGCGTGGTGCATGCGGAAGCAAGCCTCTGCTGCCTTTTGCGCGATCGCTGCGAGGTGCATGCGGAAGCGAGCTTCTGCTAGCTTTTGCGCGATCGCTGCGAGAAGCGTCAACCACGTGTTGTTTATACTCTGGAGAGTACGCATAGGGATAATACCTATGCATGCGCAGGAGTGTCCGCGTCTTATTTATACTCCGTAGAGCGTGTGGGACTATCAACCACACTTTATTTATACTCCCGAGAGTACGCATAGAGATAATACCTATGCGTGCGCGGGAGCATCCGCGTCTTGTTTATACTCAGTAGAGTGCGCAGGGACAACATCCGCGTCTTATTTATACTGAGTAGAGTGCGTGCAGAGGTGGACCTTGGCACTACGTCTTATTTAGAGTACGTAGACTGCGCGCGGAGGCAAGCCTCCGCGCGTTGCGGGCGGTGAAGTTGCGTGCGGAGGCGGACCTCGATGCTACGTCTTATTTATAGTCCGTGGACCGCGCGCGGAGGCAAGCCTCCACGTGTTGTGGGTGGTGAAGTTGCGTGCGGAGGCGGACCTCGACGCTATGTCTTATTTATACTCTGTAGAGTGCGTGCGGAGACGGACTTCAACGCTACGTCTTATTTAGAGTCCGTAGACTGCGCACGGAGGCAAGCCTCCGCTCGTTGCGGGCGGTGAAGGTGTGTGCGGAGGTGGACCTCAACGCTACATCTTATTTATACTCTGTAGAGTGCGTGCGAAGGCGTCCCCCCACGCGTCTTTGTTTATACTCATGCCTGTGGTTTTTCACGGAGAGTGCGCGCGTGAACGCGTGTCTTTGTTTATACTCATGCCCATGTTTTTCACGGAGAGTGCACGTGTGAACGCGTGTCTTTGTTTATACTCATGCCCGTGTTTTTCACGGAGAGTGCACACGCAAACGCGTGTCTTTGCGCGGGTGAGCGATTACAAAAGGTAAGGTACTGACCACTGACCGTTCAAAGACGGAAACAGCCGCGCTGTCATTGCCCCGTGACGAGGCGGTGCACGGTGTGAGCCTCTAGCGCTGGAATGGCCCGCGCGGGAGCTTGGCAGGGTGCTTCCCGCAGCCGCCAAGGATCCTCTCACTTGCGCACGCGGCTTAGGCGTAGTACCGCTGGAACCTGTCTACGTTCCATGTGTGGCGAAACGTCTGCCCTTCCAATGTGGCGAGGCGGTATGCTCCAGCTTGCCTACCGTCTCCGCGTGGAGTGTCATCTTGAGGACGAGGTCCCCCGGCTGGAATCCTCGCGGGTATATGGAATGATCCCGGGCGCGCACCATCTGCCGCGCATACTTGATGACGTGCTGGGTTGCGCTTGCCCGGTCTCCATCAAGGAGGTCCAGGGACAATTGGCGCTCCTCTTCCGGTGCCTGGACGAGGACTCTTCTCGAGCCGGCCTTTATCTCCTCGGGCGTTACTGTCTCGTCGCCGAAGAGGAGCTTGAATGGCGTGAACCCCGTCGGGCGTGTCACCGTTGTGCGGAGGGACCAGAGGACGCTGTGAAGCTCACCCGGCCACTTGCTCTTTGGCAGCCCGATGAGGCACTTCTTGACCGTGGCGGAGATGGCGTCGTTCGCCCGTTCCGCCGCGCCGTTGGACTGCGGGTGCCCATTGAGGCGAATCGGAGTGTGATGCCCATGCTATCACAGAATTCCTTGAACGGGGCTGCGTTGAACTGCAGGCCGTTGTCAACGGTAATCTCCCTAGGCATGCCGAAGTGGCATATGATGTTCTACCAGAGGAAGCGCTGCATGGCTGCCGAGGTAATCTTGGCCAGGGCTACCGCCTCCGGCCACCTGAAGAAGTACTCCAAAGCGACCGCTACGAACCGTAGGTCTCCTGGAGCCTTGGGAAGTGGTCCCACGACGTCGATGCCCCATCGTGCCAGCGGCCATACTAGAGGTATGGGGTTGAGGCTCATCGGGGCCTGTGGATGGCTCGCCCCATCCATTAGCAGCCTTGACATCGGTGCACGAGATCTTGAGCGTCGGCGACGGCTGTTGGCCAGTAAAAACCTTGCCTAAATGCCTTGCCGACTAGCGATCTCGGTGCAAGATGTGAGCCACAGAATCCCGCATGAATTTCTGCAAGGAGCTGCTTTCCTTCTTCGCGTGAAAGGCACCGCAGAAAAGGTGCGCAGACTCCTTTTTTGTAAAGCACCCCGTCAAGCACCTGGAAGGACCTAGCGCGGTGCTGTAAACGTTGGAGCTCGACGGGGTCGTCTGGCTCCACGATGCCCTGCAAAAAGCCGAAAATAGGTTCTTGCCAATCGCCCTGCTGGGTGATCTGGTGGACAAGGGCTGCATCGCGGTTGTCCTGCGCGATGGCGGCCGCTGGTAGGACTTCGTAAAATGCCCCCCGGGAGTCGGGAGCTGCTGGCTGGCGACCTTTGCGAGGACATCGGATTGCTCGTTGTCCGCCCGAGGGATGGCTTTCACCGTGACACCCAAAAAATGCCGCTCCTTTGCTTTGACGGCTGCCAGGTACTTGGCCAGCTCCGGGTCCTTGGCTTGGTATGACTTGTCCACATGGCCCGCCACCAGTCGTGAGTCAGTGCGGACGAGGATGCGCCGCGCCCCCAATGCTTTGAGCTTCGTGAGGCCAAAGAGTAACGCCTCGTACTCAGTCGTATTGTTGGTGGCGAGAAATGCGAGGGGCGCCGAGTACAGCAGGCGGTGCCCCTCAGGTGTAGTGACGACTGCGCCGACGCCTGCGCCCGCAATGCCACAGGCTCCGTCAGTGTTGAGCATCCACACCGGGTCTTCTAGTTGGTGAGCAGGCTGAGCTGGAGGGGTCCACTCCGCGAGGAAGTCTGCCAGAACCTAGGACTTGATCGCCGTTTGGGAAGCATACGTTAAGGAGAATGGGGCAAGCTCGGCTGCCCATTTGCCAATTCGCCCTGTGGATTCCTTATTGTGCAGCATCTCCGCCAGGGGGAACGAGGATGGCACCGTTATCGGATGGGCCAGGAAGTAGTGCCGGAGCTTTCTTGAGGCCATGACTAGCGCGTAGGCGAGCTTTTGAGCCCAGATATCGCGTCTTGGCGCCCTGAAGGGCTTCGGAGATGAAGTACATGGGGCGTTGGAGAGCGCCTTCTTCGAGGACAAGGACAGCGCTGACCGCCATCGCCGAGACAGCAAGGTAGAGCAGGAGGGGAGCCTCTGGTGCTGGGGCAACTAGAGTGGGAAGGCTCGCCAGGTGTTTCTTGAGGTCGTCGAAGGCCTTCGCGCAATCGTCATCCCAATGAAACCCGTCGCAATCGTGGAGAGTCTTGAAAAATGGCAAGCCCTGCTCCGCTGCCCTAGACAGGAAGCGACTTAGAGCCGCCATGCGGCCAGCCAGCCTCTGGACCTCCCTCGTCGTCTTGGGCGGTTCCATGCCAAGGATGGCGTCAACCTTGTCGGGGTTCGCCTGGATGCCTCGTCCGGACACGAGGAAGCCCAAGAGCTTGCCCGCCTGCACGCCGAAAACACACTTGTCCGGGTTGAGCTTGATGCCCGCCTTTCTGAGGTTATCGAAGGTTTCCTAGAGATCCCGACCGTGGAAGGCGAGCTGTTTGGTTTTGACTACCACGTCGTCGACGTAAGCCTCCACGTTCCTCCCTAGCTGGGCAGCTAATGCCAACGCGACGAGGCGGGTGAAGGTTGCACCTGCGTTCTTCAAGCCGAAGGGCATCCTGACGAAGCAGAAGGTCCCAACCGGCATAATGAAGCTGGTTTTATCTTCATCGTCCTTGGCCATGTAAATCTGATGGTATCCAGAGTAGGCGTCCAGGAAGCTCATGAGCTCACACCCCGCGGTGGCGTCGACTAGTTGATCTATGCGCGGTAAAGGGTAGTCGTCCTTTGGGCATGCCTTGTTGAGAGCGGTGAAGTCGATGCACATACGCCAGGCGCCGCTGGCTTTCTTGACCAGCACCGGGTTAGCGAGCCAGTCCGGGTGTTGGACCTCGCGAATAACTCCAGCATGGAGAAGCTTCGCTACCTCCACCTTGGCCGCCTACTGCTGGTCCATGGACATACGACGAAGCTTCTGCTTGACCGGCTTAGCATCAGGGCGGACCGCCAGGTTGTGTTCGATGAGGGCGCGGTCCACACCCTTGATATCCTCCAGAGACCACGCGAAGACATCGGCGTTACTTTGAAGAACCTGGAGTAAGTCTTGCTCCACCTCCGGAGGGAGGCCTTCGCCGATGGACACGAACTGCCCTTCCGCTTGGAGAGGCACCCTTTTGACCCCACCCTCCAGGCGAGGATGTGCACCTTACGGTGCGGACTCCTAGCGCCGGCTTCGACACGCCTAGCGAGGTCCTAGTCACCGAAGATGGTGATGACACCCCGCGGGCCCGGGAGCTTCATACACAAAAAGCCGTGGTGCGGGACCGCCTCGAAGGAGTTAATGGCGGGCCGGCCTAGTATGGCATTGTATGAGTGCGGGATGTCCTCGACATCAAAGACAATGTCCTCGCTTCTGGCATTGTCGGCCTGGCACAAGGAGACTCGGAGACGTACTTGACCCAAGGCCTTCAGTGGTTGGCCTCCGAAACCTTGGAGAGGGGTCTCCGATGCTTTCAAGTGACTCCGAGGTATTCCCATGCGATCGAAGGCCTCCGCGAACAAGATGTTTGCGGAGCTTCCTCCATCGATGAGGGTGCGCCTGACATCGCGGCCCGCGATGTCGGCCTGGATGACCAAGGGATCTTGATGGGGAAACTCCACGCCTTGGGCATCGGTTGGCGTGAAGGTGATGCTGCAGTGCGGCATCCTCAGGGGTGGTTGCGCCGAGGAGGTTATCGACGAGGAGCCTCCGGAGATGACGCTAACGATGTGGTGCTGGGTCCCTCCCGGGGCCCCAGCTCGCGGGGGTCTTCCTCGTGGCTGTTGCGCATGGGCTACTACGGAGGTCGATGCTTCCAAGGCCCGAACTTGGGCAGTCGCTCGTCGCAGCGCCATGAGTTCGGTGCATGCCCGCGTGGAGTGGTCACCGTAGCCATGCATCTCGCACCATCTGCCGTAGTCCAGGATTTCCTGCTCTACACGCAGTCTCTCGTCGCGGCTTCCTCCGGGTCCCCCTCCCGGGCTTGGAGCGAGGATAGGCTCCTGGGGAACACCTTGTGTGGCGAGGATGTGGCGAGCCTTTTGAGGCCTTCACTGGTTACGCCGGGGCTTGCGCCTGCCTCTTGACGAGTTCCCGTGTGCCCCGTCGTCAACGCGTTCAGGAGCATCTCCCGCGGACGCTTACTTGCATTTTGTTCGCGAGTCGTCCTTCGCGTTTCCTTTTTGTGACAACTCCCCTGCTTGAGCGGTGTCGGAGTCGTCGCATTTGCGTCTTCGTGCATCTTCCTCTGCCCGAGCGTACTCTTCCATTTTGTCGAAGAGCTTTGCCACCGACTTGATTGGCTTCCGCGCGTTGTACTCAGCAAGCGGCCCCGGGCGAAGACCCTGTATCGCTGCATTGATGATGGTTGTTTCGTTGACATCCTTGACCTGGCAGCGTACCTTAGCGAAGCGTTTGAAGTAATCACGGAGCTTCTTCGAGGGCTTTTGCTTGACGGCGAAGAGCTGATCCGCTTCGACGCGCTCGGCGTAGTTTCCTTGGAAGCTGTTGTAGAGGCGGTCGCGGATCTGCTCCCAGGCGTAGATGGAGTTCGGCTTGATGGTGAAAAACCAAGAAAGCGCTGCTCCCTGCAACGCAAGGGGAAGTTCCTTCGCCTTCGTAGTGTCGTCTCCGCCAGCGGCTTCGATAGCGATCTCGTACACGCGCACGAACTCCCGAGGGTCCATGTCGCCTTTGTACGGCTCGACACCGCTGGGAAACTTGAAGTCCTCCGGCCACGCCGCCTGCTGCAAACCTGCAGAAAGCGGAGATTCTGGATCCACGCGTCGCAGCGGGACGTGGCCGGACGCGGGGGCATCGCGGCTATCCGCCTTTTCCAGCGTGGGCTCCGATACGACCACCGGTGGGGTCTGCCGGCCCTGAGCCTCTTGTATATCCTGCACGGCCCCATGGAGATCCGCCAACTCCTGCCGGAGCCTGCAGAGGGCCATCAGCAGGGCGTTGTCCACCGTGGACGTGGTTAGGGCCATCGGCGCGCCTGGCGATGCGACCGGAGCGGCGGCAACCACGGCCTATGCTCCCGGACTGCCCGCTGCGCTGGTGTGAAGGATTCTGGAGCCAGTGGCGAAGCCCGCGTTGCCGCCGGAACCGCTCACCGTGCCTGCACCGGGTGGGAGAGCGGACGTCGTGCCAGCGTGGGCACCGGCATTGCTGCCTCCGACCACCCGAGCAACGCTGCCGGCGACTGTCGCGATACCTGCGGTGGGGTTACCTACCGCGCGTGGGGCGGTTTTGATTGCCGCAGTGGTGGTGGCGGGATCGAATGTCGCGTTGGCGGTGGCGGGGTTGAGCGTCGCGTCGGCGGTGGCGGGGTTGAGCGTCGCGGCGGTGGTGGTGGGGTCGAGCGTCGCGGCGTGAATGCCGGTGTTCGCGACTATCACACTCGCATCGCCACCCACACCCGCGGCTGCCGACGTCGAGGCCCTGGTGTTGACCCGAAATTCCGCCGCTCCCGCCTTCTTCTTCTTCGCCGCCGACGATGAAGCTTTCTTTGGTGCCATCCTTCTTCGGATCTGGAGGCTTGCTCTTGTCCTCCCCACGGACGGCTCAACTGTTGTGGTTATAGACCAAACAGAGAGAGAGTATGGTAGTGGAGAGTTAGGTGAGCAATGGCCTAGGGTTTCTCCTCGTGGCCTGTGTTGTGTATATATATATATCCACATGGGGAGTGCTTTTACAATTATACCCTTACATCCGAGTATTCCCCTCAGGGGCACTTATGTCATTACACATGTCCCATTTTGGGTCTTACATTCCTCTAACAGGCCTGCTGGGCTTAGGTGGGGGCCACCCCTACAACACGGTCAATAAGGTGTACCAATTTCTATATGTGCCCATCAAACATCATTGAACAGAGGTGAAAAGAATTTTACGGTATGTATGACACACAATGAATATCGGACTCCGTATTCACAAGTATGCTTCTAGTTTGGTTAGTGTATTCTCTGATGCAGACTGGGCAGAATCAGCAAATGACAGAAGGTCAACCAATAGTTTTGTGGTTTTCTTTGGTTCCAATCTCATATCATGGGATTCAAGGAAGCAAGCCACAGTGACGAGATTCAGAACCAAGGCAAAGTACAAGGCTCTTGCAAATACCACAACAGAAATCATCTGGATACAATCGTTATTGGGAGAACTTAGAATTTATCAATTGCAAGCACAAGTCTTGTGGTGCGATAGTCTTGGATCCATATATCTTTCTGCTAATCCTGTGTTTCATGCCAGGACTAAATATATTGAGGTGGAATTTTGTTTTGTTTGAGAATGAGTGGTAAGAAAGGCGTTGAAGATTTGATTCATATCAACACAAGATCAATTGCCTGATGGTCTCATCAAGCCGATTAGAATACAACAAATGAAGATCCTATGACACAATCTCAACCTCACTGGTTATGATTGAAGGGGAGCATTAAATAAACTAGGATAGTTGTATTTTCATTATTGTTTAGTATTTTTATGTTTTCATAGATGTTTAATATTTTCATTAGTGATAGTGTTTCCACTAGAAGTAGTGCTTAGTATTCATACGTGAAAGTGTTCTCACGCATAAAAATATTTTCACTCATATACTTATATATAATAGATGATCAATAAAAGGCAAATATGTGCCGATTGAAAACTATTCTCTTGATATTTTTTTAACAATACATTCCTCCTAGCTAAGCAGAAAATTACTACAGCATTGCAGTATCCTCTCCTTGGTGGGAGCAGTTCTTGATCCAATTCAGCACACAGGCACGGTGCAGTGCATGCATAAGCTTACTGAATTTCAGGACAGCCATTGCTTTTGTTTGACAGTTGTGGTGGGAGTGACTGATAGTGACAAGCTGTGCTTCCTTTTTTTTACCTAGTTACTGACTGAGCTTTTGCTGACTGGAAGTGACAAGTTCAGCATCCTGAATTGAATCACAAGTTTACTTTTGTTCTGAAAAATTCGAACTGTCCATGGTAAGTGAGCATTTTGCAAGACTTTTAAGGTGTAAAAAATAATTAATTCAACATCCGGAGTGTGGAAACAATGTTAATTCCGTTGGTAAACGTCACTAAGTCCTACTAGCCTCCAGAAAGTCAAACAATAAGCGCATATATATAATTACACACACACACACACACACACACACACACACACCAGCCAATCTGCACATGCTGGCCATGGCAGTATCACTCTTTAATCTTTATGTCCTCTATGCTCTCCTCTTTTCATCATCAAAAGCAAGATTGGCATTTAACTAGTGCATGCAACCTGTAGGCTGTACATGTACAACACATAATCTCTGTTGTTAGTTGGCTAATTGCAGGACCCTGTAGTATGTACAACAACAATCATAGTCCTTCTATCATAACTGAGGACTAATAGCACAAATTTTATAATTCATGGGCTTGATTGGACTCCAACTGCAAGGGAAAAGACAGCTAAGTGAAGTAGGACCATTGCAAGCAAGGTCATTCTCCACTTGAGCTTGCCATTGCTACAGTGCATCCTGCTCTTTCGGCTGCTCTCCTGCTGCATTGTTGGTGAAGGGAGAGGCCCACTGGCAGAGGCCGTGCATGCATGCAGATGCAGTGCTGCCTTTTGGACAGAGTGTGGTGTGGAGTGGAGGAAGACTAGGATATCTCAGTGGGAGCAATTGTTGCTGCTGCCAATGTGGGGGATGTGAGGCTACCAACAAGATCAAAAGAATGGATTTAGATTGTGGTGTTGCTTGCCCCAGATGGCTACATCATTTCATTCCTTCATTCATCTTTTAAAAATGACCGCCCACTTCTTTTCATGACCAAAATGGCTGGCTGGTGTTATTTTCATGGAATGTTGTACCTTGCCTAAGCAGTTTATGACCCTGTTCTTTTCAGCTTCTAAAAGTTGTTTTTTGGTTTTTCTACAGTAACTAGCTTTTAAACCGAGTATTTTTGTAGTACATATATTACTGATTTCATTTATATCGGCAAAAACCGCACGTGAGTTTCTATTACTCTGTAATCTCTCGTACAAACAGCCCAAAAGCTATAAGCCGCAGCCAAAAGTCACAAGCCGCAGCAAAAAAGAACAGGCCCTATATACATAGCTTTTAAAAGCTGCTTTTTAGCTTTTTATAGTAAATAGCTTTCAAACATAATGCCTTTTCAAGACGAATCTACATGTTGATTGTAGTACATACTGTAGCAACTTTATTTATATCGTCCAAAACCGTACACGAGTTTCTGTTACTCCGTACTATTTCACGAATAGGCTAAAAGTCATAAACCACAGAAACCAAAGCCAAAAAGAAGACCAACACATGGACTACTAGCTAGGCTGATTTTTTATTAAAAAAAGGCTTAGGCTTAGTCTTCTACTTGCGTGCTTGTCATCTTTGAACCATGCGTTTCTTTCTTTTCCTTTTAATCTTGAGAATTTATGTGCGACTTGTGCTTATGAGTTTGCTTGGTTTGCACTTCTTTGCACCTACATGTTGTCACTCGGACACACATAGGTTGGCCCGCGTTCTATGTAAATGGATAAATGATGAACAACTAGGACCTTATTCTAGTTTATGAATGCAAAGAATGTGGCGTTTGAAGGTTAATATGTGCACAAATTTTGTGTAGATAAAACCGGCAATTTAGTCCCATGTTTGATTGATTACAGTCGATCCCAGGTTATTTCCGAACCAATTTTGTGTTATTCTTCAATTCAGATCCAATGCTTTACAAAAATAATAAATTAAGGACCAGTCGAAACTGATTGTGCTCCCATGCTTCCCTGTTCCCTCTATGTGTTCCCCTCCCTATTCCCTCCACTTGTCATCACTCAATTGACTCTCAAGTAAATTAGTGAGATAATTAATTAATGTAGGTGATTAATTAGACTGGTAATTAATTAGTATAAAATATCAGTGTGAATAATTAGTATAGATTAATTAAAATAAATAGTAAGTATAAATCAATTAGAATTAATATATTAATTAATTTATACTTACTATTTATTCCAATTAATCTATACTAATTATTCACACTAATATTTTATACTAATTAATTACCAGCCAAATTAATCACTTACATTAATTAATTACCTTACTAATTCACTTGAGAGCCAATTGAGTGATGACATGTGGAGGGAATAGGGAAGGGAACATATAAGAGGGAACAGGGAAGCTCTATTCCTCCAGTTGATGGTTGCAATCTTGCTGTAAAAAACTGGGACAGATCCTCCAGGTTCTTTCACTTCTTTGTCAGAAATACTACTAGAAAAGAAGAAAAGGTTCTTCTCCACTTTATGCATAACAGAAAAAGAAAAACCTGCCATCAGATGTACACTGATGGCTGTAACTCTGAAGGCCTGCTTGCAAAGTTCACAACAAAGGCTTGCAGAATGAACAGGGTCAGCCACAATCCACAGTCACACCATCCTCTCTCACTCTAGGGTCTCCAGATGTCACCTGTTTCTTCCTTGCCAAGCACCTTTCACACCAAAACAATTTGAGCGATCAGCATATTGAGAAATGAATGGGAGGATTAACACAATGATTTAGTTTTGTTTTGGCATTGCAGCTGCACACATCCTGGACAATGAAGCACAGTGACAGTGACAATGCAGCGCTTGAAAGAGACACAAGGCTAACAGCAAGCAACTAACATGCATCCATCATTTTCCTATCTGTTTTTTTCTTTGGTATCACAACAACAACACCATAACATAAATCTTGCACTAGATCCATCCAGTAAAGGAGAACTGGAAAAAATGCTTCAGGATGTAATGTGGGACTGGGAATCAGACATGAGAGGCAAAATAGCAAACAGATGAAGCTGATGCAGGAATACAGAGACAAATATGACTGGACATGTAACAAAATCATTTACCAGAAAGGTCATGGTCGTGGAAGGATTTGATGGCCTCTTCATGTCCAAACCAGCATGCATCTGGTGTTCATGATGGTGCCGTGCCGGTGTGACAAATCAGATGCCATGTCGACAACTCTCTTGACGATGCCGGTGTGGCATTAACACTGGCAATCTGCATGACGAAGAGTACAAGCTCTGGTTCTGTCATAGACATGTATCTGAATAATATACTTGTATGTCTACGAGTACAATCACAATAGCATCTTGTGAATCATTAGTACCCCAAGGTAGGCATCCTCTGAAGGAACAAAATGATGAGCGCTGCTGAAGCATTAAATGGGTTACAGCCGCTACACCGTCGCTGCATCTAAAACCAGCACACTCATTATAAACTGAGACCATCATAGTCCAAGGTTGTAAACCATTGTCGCTGTACTAGGCCCCATATTTCTGATGAAACAGAATGCTGACCATGTAAGTTCATTGAGAGGTTTGCTATGAATCAATGTGAACCATGAGTTAATATGGGCTGAGTTCTTTTTGGCGTATGACTTATAACTTATAGTTTTCCTCAAACAAATAATCGAGACGGTTTCTTCATTGTCTTTTCGAAGCGGTTTATCGGAACAGCCTTTTTAAAGCGGCTTATTAGTTTATCGATATGTGGTTCGTTCGCACAAGCACTCACACTATGACAAAAAATCATAAACCGTAGCCATAAGCAACAACTGAAAAGAATCCACCCAAGTACTAGCCTAGGTGCTAAAAGAAGCAAAGTTTATTTCTTTACAACACCTATTGCACTTTTCAGAGTGCAACAAACTGTAATTAAGATACACACAAAAAAAATCGTTGTTTTCTTCTGTCCCCTCCACACCTTTCCTTTGCGTATATGCAAACTGACAGTATTCGGCTTGTAAGGGAGAAACCTTTACATGGCAGATGCCCTGTAGACTATATTCATCATTTTGCTGCTACCAATGACTACACAAAAGAAATTTGAGAAAGGAATTACCATAAGCAAAACACAATGTGATTTCTTAGGCCAATACACCAGGTTGTAAGTTTGCCAATGTGTGTGCGCTCATGCACAACAAGTTCACAAAAGCTAAAGGTCCCAAACTTACCGAGTTAAGAAGCTTCAGACCAGCTGCACGTGTAAACTTCCTTGCAAAAAGGAAGCAAGGTGCTGGTTTTTCATTACTTGTACACCACTCCTTTCTATATTCAGTCTCATAATATATATTATCAATATCCTATGAAGTTCTTACTGGCAGCTTATTTTGACACAAAGGCAGCTTATTTTGGCACAAATACAACATGAAAATCAAAGCTGAAAATTATGTTATGAAAATAGCCTTCCAAACTGACATCTATTGAAGAGATGAATCGACAATGTGTTTGCCATTACCGATTTTATTAGTTAGTGGCTTAAAGCATTCACCTTCCTTGTTGCTTTGGATGTCAATTTTTTATTAAATGATATGACTATCAAATAAAAGCAACAAATTAAAAATGGTAACAGCACCCTTAGTTTCCTTTTAGAACATAAATACCATATTATCATTTTTTGAGGGAGCAAAATGTTAAGGTTTGAAAGAAATATATACCGTTATGGACTTTATAAGTGCAGGAGTAGCATCAAAGACTTTGTATGTTACAGGATGCCATCTGTTAAGGGTATTTTTGGTATTCTACTTGTAGTCTAGGGTTTAGTATCTCTTGAGTGTGCAATATAACTTACATTCACCCATCTCTTCTCCAAAGATAATATGGTATCAGAGCCTAGGTTTTAAGCCTAGCCTCCATCCTCTTCAGCACCTGCTGCCCTCGGGAGGATCAATCTCCCCTCCTAGGGGCGGTCACCACTTGTTGTTGGCTGCCCATGCTCGTGTCACCATCTGCATCCTCGTTGGTAGCCGCGCTCCGCGCTCGCTACCGTCAGCCTCCTAACGCACCATCGTCCCGCCCGCGCCCCAATGCCTCCACCTAGGCACGCCCACGCCCGTGTCCGCATTAGCCAGCCTAGATTCGGCCATCCCCAGCTTGGCACCGCATGGATCCGGCCACTGCAGTGCCGGATCCAGCATCGGCACGCGTGACGCTGGCTCTTTGGTTGTCGCCAGCCTCACCAGTGGCAGCCGTCATCTTTTCCCTCGGATCCACTCAGATCTAGGCTTGCCGACCTCCCCGCCACCATCTCTCATTGGATTCCACCATCACCGCATCGCCCTAACTCGGATCTAGCCCTCTCTGACTGTTGCCGCCTTGGATCTAACCACCCTGACGTCGCCTCGGCCGTACGTGCTTGCGCGGTCTCCTGGCGCCCAGATCCGACCACCGCTACGCCACCGCCGCCCCAGGCCACCGACTCCTCCTACTCCTGCTCTTCCTCCAGGACGTTGGTCGACTTGTGGAGCTTGGAGGAGGGGTCAAGCTTCCTAGCTTCCTCCACGCCGGATTCGGCTAGATCCCTATCACGCCCGCGCTGCCACCAAGCGTTCCTGGCCACCTGGCTGTGGTCGCTCCCTGCTCCTCTGCCTACCGCCACAGCTGGTGGCAGTGGAGAGAAGGGCACCGATGGTGCCGCCGAGGGTAAGGCGAGGCTTCCTCCCATCTGGATGCGACGGTGTGCTTGGGGATGCCGCCTTCTTCTCTATCACTACCTACTGAGCGGGCACCCCACTGGTGCTTCCTCGCTCACTCACCATTGGGAGGATGCTGAGGAGATAGGTGGCCAGGCCGTTTGGCCGATTGGAGAAAAAGGGGAGAGAGAAAGGATGAACAAAAGTGGTGGTGGAGCTGAGGATGATAGAACCTACTGCCTTTGAGTCCTTTTCATTTTGCGTCTTCTATTGTGTCTATCCAAGTCCACTGCCATCTCTCTATTAGTTCGTCAAAGCCATACGAGTCCACAAAATCTTTGTTAGTCAGTCGATTGCTTTGCTAGCCACGATTCATCCTCTTGGTTCGAATATGGTCCTCTCCTTCCTTTTGCATAGCAGTAGCTGCCACTCTTCTCTTTGAGCCACCACAGATCATATAAGTCTTTATGATGCCGCTGCTTCTCTTTAAGCCTCCGCCATGCTTCTTCTGCACTACGCCTCCGTTGCGCTTCTTGTGCATAGCACCGCCGCCGTCTTGGGCTTCGATATGTGCCACTATGTCCCTCTTCGGCTTGATTTGATAGCTCTCTTTACTTGTATTACCTTCCACATCCTCTTCGTCATGTTGCCACAGTTGACTTTGCTCCCGCTTAGCTCTACCTTCTCGGCCTTTGCACTTTGTGCTTTATGGGCTGCCGCACGATTTCGAATGGAGGTGATCTTTCCGACATAATTTTCCAAGAGTTGCATGCTCGAATTTTGGATTTTCCCTATATTAGTGTCAACCCTTCCAAATGCAATTCTATTGCATATGCCTTGCATTTGAGGGGGCTGTTAAGGGTATTTTTGGTATTGTACTTGTAGTCTAGGGTTTAGTATCTTTTGAGTCCTTGTACTATATATATAGCCTCTTTGGGCTGTGCAATATAACTTATATTCATCCATCTCTTCTCCAAACATAACACCATCTACACCTTTCACAGTCTTTAGAAGATGACAGATCCCATGCACTATGTGTAACTGCTCTCTGTGTAAGTTCTTCGTCAAGACCATTTTGCTGCAATGGAGAAGAAAGAGTTGAAAACCAGGTGCTTTTGTGCAGAGGAACGGTTGCAAGGGGTGCTCTAATGATTATTGACTTACTGCAAGCAATGTTTGAACATAGTGTCTCACGTGGGCTCTGTCACGTCCGAGACTTCGGAGTCGGTCCGGAGCTAGCTTGGACCTTCCAGGGTCGGCCTCGCATACCTCGTCTGGGGTTGGCCTTGGACCCTTCTGGGGTCGACCTCATATACCTTGTCTAAGTTGGTTTGAGGACTTGGCTCAGGGTAGACCCTCAAACGGGCGTCGCCGCTCCGAGGTGGTTGTGGGCCCGAGATAGCACGGAGACCCTCCCCCAATGGTAGCCCCTCGCCGATCTGGGTGGTCGCTAACTGCTCACCTGGGCCGGCGCATCGACTTGCAAAAGGGGTCCATGCGCTGCCTCAAGTGGACGTCCCACCGGTAGCCTACAGTGCATTCTAATAACGAATTGAAATACCTTAAGTTCTCACGCAACCTCAAGTGATAAGTTGTGCTCGCACCTCCGAGTTGGGTTTCCCTGGTGTTCGCTGAAGGGCCATTGCTCCACTTGGCCGATTTTTGGGTCGTATCAGGGAGTTCACTGTTGCGTAAAAGGACGTGGAGTTGTGAACAGTTATGGACTCCAGCACTGACCTCCTAGATGTCGAAGTTACGTGGAGGCGTGGGGTTAGGACTTAGCCCAAAGAAGTGCCTTGTGAAATTAAGTTCTCAACCCATTGCATTCGAGAAGTGAAGGTATGCACAGGAGTGTCAAGCTCGACTTGCTTAGGTGTGGCCTCCAAAGGATGACATAACTTAGGGGTGCGAAAGGTCGACCCATGTGAACATGCTAAAAATGAGCACCTAACTTGCTGGTTCAAGATGCGCGGGGTCCTTGGGTAAATGAGTCAATGCATGAACCCATCGGGATGGGCATGGATATACCGCTAGCTCGAGGTGTGATGGAGCTTCAAGGTGCATGAAGCAAACTAGGGCATGCACATCCCTATGTGTAAGCTCTATTGGTGATGTTGAGTTGGGCGACATCTCGAGACATGATTGATCGTTGCATGCCAACACGCTGAGGTTTTCAAGGTAGGTGAGTGCACCCGAGGCTAGCTCGATGAGGTCTAACCTTCAAGGTGAGTGGACACGTGTTGAGCCGTTGTCTGCCTGGCCCACCGAGGCCCGGGGCTAGAAGCTTCGAAATGTGCCACGTGCTCGGCTCACGGAGGCATGGCCCCTGAAGCACAGAGTGCCCGCCGCAAATCCACGTTCTATCGAGGGATGGCTTCAAGGCTAATAACACCGCGCTAAGGGGATGTGCTAGCGCTTGCTGATGTAAAGCAATCAATCCAACAGACGTGCATGATTGAGGAGATGCCATAGATCGAGCTGAGCTTGGTAGAGGGAATGCCCTGTACGCTGAGTCGTATCACACGGAGACAAAGACATTGTGGAGTAGTGCCCCTTGCTAGGCGAACTAACCCGATGACTAGGAGTGCACTCAGGCACGAAGTACTAGGGACTAATGAGTTGCCTATGAGGCGATGAGAGGCGCACTGAAGTACCCATTGACCGACTCTTGGAGGGTCACTCGTGGCGCGAGTGGGTGCGCACAGAAGTGCTAGATACCCAACTCATCTTGGGTATGACCTCACTAGGAGTTATCGACTCACTAAGGGCCGACCTTCGAGGTAAGGAGCTATGGACCCGAATGTAAGATGGTCAATTCGTCAGTGCTCATGTGGTTGACTTGTCGAGGCATTGCTTAAGAGGCACGGAGTGCTCCACAAACTAGTGTGTGGTCTTTGACAGAAGAAGATGATTTGGTTATCCATAGGGCTAGAGAGAGCCCATGGCTAGAAAGACGCAATCAAGGCAAAGCAAAGTTTGGCTGAGAGAAAGCCATTAACACCGATTGAGCCACGTCGGGGTCAAGCCACCACTCACAAGGCACTTGAAAAGCTTCGTCGATGCGATGGAAGGGCCTAGGCAGCAGGTGCAATGAGCCACCTTCTTAGGAGTGACGTTGACCTTGTCTTTTGGCAAAACATGGACTTGGTCTGGGTGGTGGCATCTTGGGGGACTAGGAAGGCGATGACACCATGACTAGATCTACTACCCCTAGCCTGTACTTGCAGCCGATGCATGGCAGGGTTGAAGTTGAGGCGGCGCCCAAGATCACTACGGGTGGATCCTGCTAGGTCAAGCCCAAATAGAAGTAGCGGTGGTGGAGTTGACTTGAGCCGGGGTGGTGTTGTGTGGTGGATGTTGAGCCTAGATGATGGTTCGCGTCTCCCATTGGGAAAAACTTGGCATTCGGGAATCATTTTTGCATAGGGGTAATGTTGGCTCGTGCGAGTGTAGCACGAAGCTGAGATACCAGAAGTTTATCCTGTGACCGCTCAGCCTTCTCTGGTAAGAATGTAAAGGGTTGTAATTGCCCTGGCTCCTAATTTTAGAATAAAGTCCGCCTGCTATTCTTTTACTAGGGGTATCCTGTTACCTCGTCCTCCATAAAAAAAACTTGGTGCTCAGAGTGAAGCTCATGAGTGGCACATCGCTTGGGGAGGCGAGAACATCACTGTCCCCCATTGAAAAAATTAGCACTTGAGACAAAGCTCATGAGTTGCACTTCAGGGAAAATATGGAAACAGGGAAAATATGCACTTCTTTAATTGTTCCATCTTTTTTGTCCTCTTTTAGTGGAGCTCCTCCAATCTGATATGATAAATAAAATAGCTTAAATCCAGCACAGTAGTCAGCGACCTTTTTTCATGAAATTACATTAGCCAGCGTAATGAGGCAATCTTCTGTACCTAATTAGCAACAAAAATGCACCATATGAGTGTGACTGGGAGTAAGTACGCCACCATATAAACACACCAATGCTAACAATTCTCCCGCCATTAGCCTGGTTTACAATGAACCCATTGTATAAGTAGCTAAATGTTTAGCATAGAAATAAGTTACTGTCCCCTCCAAAAGCCTACAGCCTCACTGCTGCAATTAGACAAACACCTTGTGGGCGTCTGCGTGTGACACCTCCGACATCGAATCAACAAGAGCATGAAATCTCTCAAACATTGTTCTACAAGCTGCAAGCCCTGAGAACGCGCACCTTGTAGCACGGGAATGAGCAGTAGCGGGAGTTGCAGTCACCTACGCCAGGGCGCCTCCGCACTTCCGCAACTCGGCCACCACCGCCATGCTGTTGGGATCTGCTTGATGTCGGCACCTTGGCCCATCGGCCACCACCCAGATCTGCTAGCCCGCTGCCCGGATGTGTGCTCAGCCAATGCAGCACTGCCCAGATGACCATATCTGCTCACTCGGCTGCCGATTATTGTGCCACTGGGCTCGGTTCTCAGTGGATGTCTGGATGAACTCTCTGCTATGGGGGGTTTTGGGTGAGCTGAGGGTGGGCTGAAGCCTTACGAAGCCCACCCGTGGCTTCACTCCTGGCAGCCTGGGTCGTCTAGTCCCGAAGATGGCTTAGGGTTGTCAGGTCCGGGGCATGTTGGTGGCACAAAGTCTCGATGGAGCCCAGGGCAAACGGAGTCCAGGGTGGTTGAGCATGCCGACTCAATTCCTTACTCTTCCTAGAGTGTCCGTGGAGCATCGTGGAGGGCGCCCAGAGGGGGTCCAGGGCGCGGAGGTGGTCTGGACCTGGATGGGGTCCAAGGTGTGGAGCGGAGGATGACCGTGATGGTGTGGAGCTGGAAAACGAAGTCTGGACTGCCAGTGTGCATTCCAGAGGAGGTCCGAAGCGCTTGGCGGAGGCGACTTGGAGGGAGGCCGTGGTGCGACGTGGGGCAAAGTCCGGGGCACCCGGGGATGGTCCGGCCCAGGGAAACCTGTTTCGTTTTGGATATTTTTTTTTTGGTGGATAGCGAAAGGAACGAAATCCTAAAATTTTGGTTATTTTGGACAAATTGTGTTCAAATGGTTCAAATCCAGTTTGAATTTTTTTAAACTTTAAAATTAGGATAAAGATAAATATAAACCTCCACTTGCACAAAGAAGTAAGGCAGTCCAGGGAAGAAAACAATGTCCTCTAAAGGTGGTCTAGTTAGTTTTGCGAGGGCTTTTCGGTAATTTCCCAATTGAGAAAAGAAAAAAGGAAAAAAGTGGAGGTGGGGCCCACCTGTTAGTGGGCCAAGTGAAGAGATAAGGGGGGAGGAGATGCAGTTTCCTCCCCATGCGCGTGCAGCGCGTGCGCTTCACCTGGATCTGGCGCTTCGGTGGGCGACTTGGACGGCGAGTGGGGAGGTGGCGACTAGAGAGGCGGCGGCGGAGGCACGGGCTGGCCCGGGCTCCTCGGAGCCGACCGCTCGCGTCACCACACTGCAACCCCCTGCCTCCTCTACTTAAGGCCGCCATTTCTTCCTCTTTGGTCTTCGGGTTGTGAGGAGTGTTGGTGCTTCTGCACCATCTCCAATTGGAGCTTTTGCCTTCGGTTTTTTGTGTGAACTCTATCGTTTAGTTGGGTGTGAGGGGAAATCTGAAGATGAAAGATTGACTCGAGGTAGTGGTCTTGTGTGGCATCAACCCCGTCCGTCCTTCGACAGCACTCGCTGGTGTGCCTTGCCCAGTTCTTGTTGATCTTCACTGGCTTGATTCGCTTCTGGATGGCTTTGAGTGCCGTCTGCACCGTGAGTTTTCTGTTTCTCTTACTGCAAACTATGTGAGCTGTGCTAGTTCATTTGTCTCACATGCTCTAGTATTGGTGGACATAGTTTGTTTGTGGCTCAGTGTAAGCTCGATGAGGATAAATGTGGTCTAATACTGAGATTGAATGTCTAAACTTGAGCTCTAGATCATTGTTGCTATTGTTAATTGGCTCTCTATCTTGCAGTTAATTTCTGTGTTGTTAGTGTCCTGCAGTTAATCATATGCAATTAGTGAAGAGTATAGACCACAGTAATGGGACGGTCAAGATTATATCTATGCTAGCTGTTTCAATGTTCATGAGAATGCTTTATATGGTTATTCTAGCTGTGATTTTGGTTTATATGATACATATATGTTCTTGTATAAATGATATGGTAGAATTACATGTTTTAATGCAATTTGTGTCATTTATATTCAGCTGAAAATGTGCTTTAATAATTCTTAGTTATGCTGGAATTAAATGTAAATTTATACTTATACGGTATGTTTTACAACAGGTCTTGGGTTGATTCGACCCCTGGACGTCTTGGTCACGTGAAAAGGCGCTATCCTGTGGGGCAAGTGGTTTCAGTTGACTAGTACGGGTATTTAGATTCTTTTATAAGTTCAAAATTCGAGCTAAAACGAATTGCTTTGGCCAAATTGAAATTATTTCGTGGGGTAGCGGAAAGAACGAAAATTCTGAATTTTGATGAAATTGTAAACCATGGTCTAGACCAGGACAGGGCCGGGGCGTGCCAAATGAACAGAGCGGATCCAGCGGAGCACGAGCGGAGGAAGTTTGGAACGCCGACGTTGACCTGGTTCAGCGGACAGGCGGACTTGGTTCAGCGAATGGGCAGAGTGTGGGAGTGGCGGCGCCGACTTGGCTCGACAGACGGGCGAACACAAACGGGGTCCGGAGGAGGTCGACGGGACATCGGCTCAGCGCGGAGCGACCGGGTGAGGTCAGGGTGACGCCGACTCAGCTCGGCGAACGGGCGGACGCGGTGGGGTCCTAAGCCCTGCTGGAGCGGCCTGAAGGGAGGCCGATGCGCGACTCAGAGGCGAATAGCCGAAAGTAGTCTGGGGCTCGGCGGAAGCAATCTGGAGGGCCGGGGCTCGGTGCCACACCGCCTTCGGGCTGCCTCCGTGCCGGGGGCTCGGTGCCGCACCGTGTTTGAGCCACCTCCCCACTGGGGGGCCCTCCGCATCGCAACTCGGACCTTGTCCACGCTCAAACCTTGTTCGCGCAGGGGCCCGGCCGTGTCTTCATGGCGTTCACACCAAGCAGAGTTGTGCCGCCATCGGACCTCGGACGGCGGAGGAAGGATGGTGAGTACCGGTGTTCCATGAGTGGCGGTTGCACCTCGTAGCTCCATACATGGGAAACCATCTGGGCGCAGAGGCGGTTCGTAGTTGGACAAGGTTGGTGCTTAGAGCTATCCCAGGAGTGGACAGAGTCCGGACTCAGTGCAAGCCTGAGAGCAGTGGCCCGAGGATGCCCCTGTCGAGGCACGAGGCTGGTCCGAGCGCCCCATCGGTCCAAGAGCAACTCTGGCTCACACACGACCATGGTTGGGAGAGCCTCCGGTTCAGGCATGGCCCTGGCTCGGGAGCGAGGCCTAAGAGTGTGCGGCGTCCAAGTCCCAGGCGAGCTCAGCGCGGAGGGGGACACACGGGCCCAAGCACGGATCCAGACTGTGGTACGGGTCCGAGCCAGTGCTCAGCACGGAGAGGCCCGGGTGTTGGGCTAGCCTCTCTAGAACACATGTTTTAGCGGTGGATTGACGCACATAAAACACAGTGGATAGCTTATCGAAGACGAGAACGAGAAGGCGGAACTAATAACCAGGCAGAACACAAGAACTGAGGTACAATATTGTGGTGTTAACTGCTTGCACTTTTTATATGTTTTCACTATTATTCTCTGGCTCAAATGCTCAGCAAGTTACATGACTTAAATAGATACAAATCGGTCACATATGTAGGCTACTCACTCATGACTACCTCTGATCGGATTTTCCCAGCCACAATCCCTACAATTCGCGTACACTACGCACTATCCGCTATACTCGGTCTCGCTGAGACTAACTCAGATGCCTACGACCACACGCATAGGCTTCGAGTCCTTTGAGCGCGGCACTTCGATCACACAGGTCTTCCGAGCACCGACCCCTTCTGTAGACCTCCGACTGCTACAGAGATCAAACTAGCATGATGCTACGACTGCTATAGTAGCTCTACGACCATGACATTACGACTGCTATAGTGGCTCTATGACCATAATGTCCACAGTACTCCTCCGAGTATGATGTCTACAGTACTCCTCCGAGTATGACATCTACAGTACTCACGACTACAACTGCTGCAACTACTTCGACCACAACCGTTACAACTGACACTTCGACCACGGCCACGACTATTGTTTCAACCACACCTTCAACTGCAGTTTTGACCATGCCTTCGACTGCAGCTTCAGCCTCGTCGCCACAACTTCTACACGTACTCGTACACATGAATACTCGACACACACTCCTACAATACACACATGCAACAAGATTAACCCAACAATCACCCCCCTTAAGCTTGTTGAATCTTCTTCACAACAACGTCGTCGGTTTGTCGTAAGCTAATAAATTTAATTGGGTCATAAAACCATAATGTTTAATATTTGAATGTGGGTTGGTTGTTATATAAGAATAATTAATGTTATGTGAATGACTAACTCAAAGACTAGATATTAAATAAAGGTAATAATAAAGAAAAGTTTCTTTGATTATGTGTTCAAATTTAGTAAAGATCTTAATTGAAAAGAAATTCCGAGTAAAGTTAAAGGTTTGAATATTATGAAATTAAGGCTCTAAAATAAGGACTATCCTCAATCGTAAACAAAATCTATGCCCAAAATTTACCATGCCCCATGAAATCTTAAATGGTAACTTTAGATAATAATGATAACAAAATGTATTCATGTATAGCAGGCACGACATGTAAAAGGATAAAATATCAGTAACAGTGGTTTCCAGAAAGCACTCAGATTAAAAGGTCCTAATAATATACAGATGCTAAAAATATAATAACCCTAGGCCATCATACATTAAAATGACCTAGCCAATATATGTATACACTCTAAAGTAAACATTTAGCCATTAACTCATAATAATACAAAAGTTGAGTTTATTCGGATTTATTTGGATCTTTTGAGTTATTTGCTTTCATTTGGAATCAGTCGTTGTCACGTAATCAGAAATTGGGAGTCGTGAAGATTCAGTGGATCCAGCAAGATTAAGCTCAAAGCGAAGATAGAGACCAGAAGCTCAAGCGAAATCATTGTGTGAGCTCGAGACCGCGGTAAATAGCGCCAGGCGAGTCAATACTTTGATCATGTTGAACCTACATTTTCCGCAAATCTACTTTTGTTTAAATTATCAAATTGCATGTTGTTATTTCATATGCAAATATATGTTTGTTTGAAGATTCTAGTTATATACCCATTAATCGACTTGCTAGTATTATACCTCCTTTGGAAACATTTGAATATCTGAGTCTTGTCACCCTAGCAAAATTATAATGGTAATATTTCAAAAATAAGTCCATAATTATACGCCATGCTTAGTAGCGCTTAGATAACCGGGGGCACCAAAAATGCCCCAAAGCATCACTTTGAATCATGAGAAGTTGGTTTTGGGCAGTCATGGTGGAAATGACTGGTAAATTTGGTTATGGATATTTTATGCTTCCAAAAACCCTACTTGCTTGAATATCTGGGTGGATGGTTCGAGGGTGTGTGTGAGTGGTGCAGTGGAAGCACAAAGGGGAATGTGGTAGAACCGCCCAGATAACCCTAAGGACCGAATCTCGTGATGGCCTCCCAGTGTACAACAGTACAACCACAAGCTGGCAAAATGTAGGCAGGGTTTACTAATTTGTGTGGCTCTAAAGTGGTTACGTAAAGGTATGACCACGAGCAAAGGGATGGATGGTCTCATCCCCGCCTTTGCCTGTGATGGCTCACGAGGGACCCTTCCCGAGGATGTGCGCATCTACGGAAGATAGACCTTAGCGGGCGTAACCACAGTAGAACTATGCATTGTAACGATCCTGTGATAGTCTACTCAACCGTTTGGCTAAGCAATCATGTGGGGCAACAAGTGGATTTATCTCTTGTGGGTAAAGTGTGCAAACTCTGCAGAGTCAAAAACTATTCGAATAGCCGTGCCCTCGGTCAAGGGCGGACATGGGAACTTGATTAGATATAGTTCTGTTTCAAAAACTTTATGGGTGGAATTGGTAAAGTGGAGGGCAGAGAAAGGCCCTTATTTGCGTTGCCCTGGGTGTCGCCCCAGTGATAAGTTAAGCGGTTATGACGCTGAAGGATTATGCATATGGTGCAGAGGCCATGTAACGGTGGATGGAATCTGGCTCACTATTACTATTGCATTCTTTCATAACTTATGTTTTGGTTCAAACTGCTAGGTCTCAGGAAATTTTTATGTATCATATTTCAAAAGCAATTTCTAGCAAATAAAATAACCCGAGTCTCTCCTTTGATAAGCCATGCATACTATTATTTGCATCCTGTGTATTGGCTCGCGGAGCATGGTTATTTGTGCTCACACTCGCTTTCACAACAAATACAGAATCAGGAATCATATCAATACACTTCAGCAACACTATTGGCAAAGAAGATGAAGATGTCGAGAGCTAGGTCGCGAACCTCCAGTTGGCTGCCTGTGGGCATGTCCTGAAGATCCCACTTGGGTGCTTCGTTCTTCCGCTGCTGCAATTTATTGACTTCAGCCTAATCGGCCCATGTGTAAGTCTTTTATTATATTTATGCTTCCGCATGGTATGTATTTTGATATTCATTTCTGTATCTGTGAGCACTATCTACTGATCCAGGGAATAGTGCGGTGGAATCACAGAGGATTCCGGATTGTAAAATCTGGGGTCCGACAATTTCTCTCTCCCTTTTTATTTTCTAGAATTAATTCAACATTCAAACTTTGAAATAGCATAACTTCTTTATATTAAGTCTAAAGTTGATGAAACAAATTTCTAAATTCATATAAAATCAATACCTATCCAATGGAACCAAAATCATGAATTTTTGAGTTTATTTGTATTTTTAATTAATTTAGTTTTAATTTACTAATTTTTATCTGAATTTTTGTGCAATCAATTGAATAGCATACGACGCGCAAGAAGAAGAAGGTGAAGTGAATCAAGATTCATAAGACCAAGTGACAAGTGAACAAGATGAGACAATACTTTGATCATATTGAAACTATATTTTATGTAAGCTATTTCTGTTTAAACTAACAAATTGCATGTTGTTATTTATTATCAAATTTTTGTTCGCTATAAGTTTTAGTTACATACCCACACATTGTTGTTATTACATTCCATGCCTTGAAATGATTGAATACTCAAACCTTGTCACCCTAGAAATTATAATGGTGGCATACTAGTACTAAGTCTGTACTTAAATGCCATGCTCAGTACTATTTAGATACTAGGGGGCACTAGTCTGCCACGACAACATTTCAATTTGAACATTGTTTTAGGAAGTTATTGGTGGATAATGGCTAGTGTTGTAGGGGTGGCCCCCACCTAAGCCCAGTAGGCCTGTTAGGTCTGAAATAGGACATGTGTAATGACATAAGAGCCCCCGAGGGGAATACTCATGTGTAAGGGTACAACTGTACAAGCACTCCCCATGTGAATATATATATGTAGCATAGGCCACGGGGGGAAGGCAGAAGCCATTCATTTTACTCAACTCTCCACTACTACACTCTCTCTCTGTTTGGTATGTAACCACAACAGTTGGCACCGTCCGTGGGGAGGACAAGAGCAAGCCTCCAGATCTGAAGGAGGATGGCACCAAAGAAAGCTTCACCGTCGGCGGCGAAGAAGAAGAAGGCGGAGGCGGTGAAGTCTCGCGTCAGCACAAGGGCTTTGGCTTTAGCAGCCGCAGGTACGAGCAGCGGTGTAGGCGCGACGACCAACCCCGCCACCGACGCGACGACCGACCCCACCAGCACCACCCCACGACCAACCTTGGCGATGGCAACGCAAGCGCATCCGTTTCTCCACCCAGCGCAGAGCGGTGAACAGCCTCAGTGGCGACGCGAACCTCGTCGCCGGCTCCAGGGCCCTCCGTGACAACACGGTGGGCAACCTGGGCGCGCAGGCCGTGACCACCGCCGTACCGGTAGCGTTGCCAAGCGCGCCGATGGCCCCAGCCACGCCCGCGATGGAGGCCGCCCTGCTGGCGGCCCTTAGCGCATTTCAGCGGGAGTTAACAGACCTCCGCGGAGCGGTGCGGGACATGCAAGAGGCTCGGAGCCAACCCCCCTCACCGGCGGTGGCGTCCGAGCCCCCTACGCCTAGTCGCGTCCCATCGCAACGAATAGATCCGAAGTCCCCGCTCTCCGCGAGCCTGCAGCAGGCGGATTGGCCCGCGGGCTTCAAGTTCCCAAACGTCATCGAGGCCTACAAGGGCGACTCCGACCCGCGAGGCTTCGTGCGCGTGTACGAGACTACTATCGAAGCCGCTGGCGGAGACGATACCACGAAAGCAAGAGGGCTCCCCCTCGCGTCACAAGGCGTGGCGCTGTCCTGGTTCTTTTCCATCGCACCACAGTCCATCTACACGTGGGAACAGATCCGCGGTCAACTCTACAACAACTTCCAGGGAAACTACGTCGAGCGTGTCTACGCGGACCAGCCTTCGCAGTCAAGCAAAACTCGACGAAAGGCTCCGAGTACTTTGCGCCGCGAAGGTGCGCTGCCAGGTTAAGGACGTCAACGAAACGACCGTCATCAACGCAGCCACGCAAGGTCTCTGCCCGGGACCACTTGTTGAATATAACACGCGGAAGCCGCTCAAATCGGAGACAGAGCTCTTCGACAAAGTGGAAGCGTACGCTCGAGCCAAAGAGGACGTACGGAGGCGCAAGCCCGTCGATGACAGGGAGCATCAAATCTCACCAGGCGACAGGCGTAAGCCCCGGCGCAACCAGCGGAGACCCCAAAAGGCCCGCCACGTCTTGGCTGCGTAGGGCATTCCCCGGGGGGCCGTATCAACCTCGCGCGTCGCAGGAGGACGCGAAGGAGGCGGTGATGCCAAGCCGCGCGCGGAGCAGGAAATCCTAGAATATGGTAGATGGTGCGAGGTGCACGGCTACGGGGGCCATTTCACGCGGGCATGCACCGAAGTCGCGGTAGTACGACAGGCGGCGGCCCATATACAGACTTCGAAGACCATTGACCCCCGTAACAGCTCGAGTACAGCATAGGCAAGGCGGTCCCTCCCGTGCTGGGTCCCCCGGAGAGACCCAATACCGCGGCATTAATGTCATCGAGGGAGGCTCTTCGTCGAGCGCTTCCTCGGCACAACTACCTCGGCTGGCGTCCCCTTGCAGCATCACCTTCACGTCAGCCGATGCCCAGGGTGTAGAATTCCCCCATCAAGATCCCTTGGTCATCCAGGCCGACATTGCGGGATGCGACGTCAGGCGTATTCTAGTTGACGGAGGGAGCTCCGCCAACATTTTGTTCGTGGAGGTCCTTGATCGTATGGGAATACCTCGGAGTCTATTAAAAGCTTCGGAAGCCCCCCTTCAAGGCCTCGGAGGGCAACCTCTGAAGGCTCTGGGTCAGGTCTGCCTCCAAGTCTCCTTGCGCCAGGCCAACAACGCCAGGACCGAAGAGGTCGTCTTCGACGTCGTGGAAGTCTCATATCCGTACAACGCCATACTGGGCTGGCCCGCCATCAACTCCTTCGAAGCCGTCCCACACTTTGCATTCCTATGCATGAAGCTTCCAGGGCGGCGGGGCGTTATCACCATCTTCGGCGATCAGGATATGGCTCAGAGCATCGAAACCGAAGCTGGACGCTTGCACCGCAAGGTGCACGCCTTCAACAAATACCGGGCGGACACGCCATCCACCCCGGGTTGGACACCTAAGCCCCACTCGGAGGGCGGAGTGAAGAGGGTGCCACTCCAAGCAGAAGGGCAGTTCGTATCCATAGGCGAAGACCTCCCTCCGGAGGTAGAGCAAGACTTGCTCCGAGTCCTCCAGGACAACATAGACGTCTTCGCATGGTCCCCGGAGGATATCAAAGGAGTGCATCGCGCCCTCATCGAACATAACCTCGCGATTCGCCCTGACGCCAAGCCCGTCAAGCATAAACTTCACCGTATATCTGCGGACCGGCAGCAAGTGGCTAAGGTGGAGGTGGCGAAGCTCCTTCGAGCGGGGGTTATCCGCGAGGTCCAACATCCAGACTGGCTTGCCAACCCGGTGTTGGTTAAAAAGGCCAACGGCGCCTGGCGCATGTGCATCGACTTCACTGCCCTTAACAAGACATGCCCGAAGGACGATTACCCTTTACCGCGCATAGATCAACTGGTCGACGCAACCACCGGGTGCGAGCTCATGAGCTTCCTGGATGCCTATTCCGGCTACCACCAGGTCTACATGGCCAAGGACGACGAGGAGAAAACCAGCTTCATTACACCGGTGGGGACCTTCTGCTTCGTAAGGATGCCCTTCGGCTTGAAGAACACGGGCGCAACTTACACCCGCCTCGTCGCGCTGGCCCTGGCCGTCCAGCTAGGGAGAAATGTGGAGGTTTACGTAGACGACGTGGTAGTAAAAACCCGGCAGCTCGCCTCACACGGCCGGGATCTTCAGGAGACTTTTGACAACCTCCGGAGGGCGGGCATTAAGCTCAATCCGGACAAATGTGTCTTCGGTGTACAGGCGGGCAAGCTGTTGGGCTACCTCGTATCTGGGCGAGGCATCCAAGCGAACCCCAACAAGGTTGACACTATCCTAGGCATGGAACCCCCCAAGACGACGCGGAAGATCCAGAGGCTGGCAGGCCGCATGGTGGCCTTGAGCCGTTTCCTCTCTAGAGCGGCGGAGAAGGGCTTACCATTTTTCAAGACCCTCCGCGGTTGCGACGGGTTTCATTGGGACGACGACTGTGCAAGGCCTTCGACGACCTCAAGAAGCACCTCGCAACCCTCCCCACCTTGGTGGCCCCAGCACCAGAGGCTCCCCTCCTACTCTACCTCGCTGCCTCGGCAACGGTGGTCAGCGCCGTCCTCGTCCTAGAAGAGGGCGCGCTTCAGCGGCCAGTGTACTTCGTCTCTGAAGCCCTTCAGGGCGCCAAGACGCAATATACCGAGCTCGAGAAGCTTGCTTACGCGCTGGTCATGGCCTCAAGAAAACTCCGGCATTACTTCCTGGCCCACCCGATAACGGTGCCATCATCGTTCCCCCTGGCAGAGATGCTCCACAACAAGGAGTCCACAGGGCGAATTGGGAAATGGGCGGCAGAGCTGGCCCCGTTCTCCTTAACATACGCCTCTCGGATGGCGATCAAGTCCCAAGTTCTGGCGGACTTCCTCGCGGAAATGGACCCCCCAGCTCAGCCCGCCCTCCAGCTCGAAGACCCGGTGTGGACACTTAATACCGACGGAGCGTACGGCGTTGCGGGCGCTGGGGTGGGTGCCGTTATTACCACCCCAGAGGGGCAGCGCCTGTTTTACTCGGCGCGCCTAGCATTTCCGGCTACGAACAACACGGTCGAATACGAGGCGCTACTCTTCGGCCTCGGGAAGATCAAAGCGATGGGAGCAAGGCGAGTCCTCGTCCGCACTGATTCCCGGTTAGTGGCGGGCCATGTGTACAAGTCATACCAAGCCAAGGACACGGAGCTAGCCAAGTACCTAGCAGCTGTACGAGCGAAGGAACGACACTTTTTGGGTGTCACGATGAAGGCCATCCCTCGAGCGGACAACGAGCAAGCTGACGTCCTGGCCAAGGCTGCCAGTCAGCAGCTCCCAATTCCTGAGGGGGCATTTTACGAGACCCTGCTAGCGGCGGCCATAGCACAAGATAATCGGGACGCGACCCTCGTCCACCAGATCACCCAGCAGGGCGACTGGCGGGAGCCCCTTCTCACTTTTCTGCAAGGCATCGCGGAACCGGATGACTCCTCCGAGCTCCGGCGTTTGCAACACCGCGCTAGGTCCTTCCAGGTGCTGGACGGGGCGCTTTACAAGAAGGGGGTCTGCGCACCGCTCCTGCGGTGCCTCCCGCGTGAAGAAGGCAAGCGCCTCCTCGTGGAAATTCACGCGGGTCTCTGCGGCTCGCACCTCCACCAAGGTCTCTGGTGTGCAAGGCATTCAGACAGGGTTTTTATTGGCCAACAGCTGTTGCGGATGCCCAGGACCTCGTGCGCCGTTGTCAGGGTTGCCAATGGATGGGAAGGGCTATCCACAGGCCCCCGACAAGCCTCCAACCCATACCCCCGGTATGGCCGCTGGCAAGGTGGGGCATCGACGTCGTGGGACCACTTCCCAGGGCCCCAGGGGACCTGCGATTCGTCGTAGTTGCCTTGGAGTACTTTTCCAGGTGGCCGGAGGCAGTAGCCCTGGCCAAGATTACCTCGGCAGCTCTGCAGCGCTTCCTCTGGCAAAACATCATATGTCGATTCGGCGTGCCCAGGGAGATCACCGTCGACAACGGTCTGTAGTTCGATGCAGCCCCATTCAAAGAATTTTGCGGCAACATGGGCATCACCCTCCGGTTCGCCTCGGTCGGACACCCACAGTCCAACGGGGCGGTGGAGCGGGCAAACGGCGCCATCTCTACCGCAATCAAGAAGCGCCTCGTCGGGTTACCAAAAGGGATGTGGCCGGGCGAGCTCCACAGCGTCCTCTGGTCCCTTCGCACAACGGTCACACGCCCAATGGGGTTCACGCCTTTCAAGCTCCTCTTCGGTGACGTGGCGGTCACACCCAAAGAAATAAAGGTGGGCTCACGGTGGGTCCTCGTCCAAGCACCAGACGAGGAGCGCTAATTGTTCGTGGATATCCTTGATGGAGATCGGGCAAGCGCAACACAGCACGTCAAAAATACGCGCGACATATGGTGCGCGGTCGCAATCGTTCACTGTACCCACGCGAATTCAGACCAGGAGACCTCATCCTCAAGATGGCACTCCACGCGGAGACGGTAGGCAAGCTCGAGTCCAAGTGGGAAGGCCCGTACATCGTCGCAGAGGCCCTGCAGAAGGGAGCGTATCGCTTAGCCACCTTGGAAGGGCACACGCTCCGCCACACGTGGAATGCGGACAGGCTATGGCGGTATTACGCTGAGTCAAGCACACAAGGCCAAGGGCCTTCCCGGCTTTGGCGGACGTGGCGACTAACGGTTAGTGCCTTACCCTTGTAACCGCTCACCCGCGCAAACGGGAATTTAATAAAGTGCATCATTCATGCAAATTCTCCTGCTTTCGTACTAAAAACGTGTGAAGGGTCACCTTCCTGTGCACTACGCATGAGCATGCATAAAGACGCGTGGGGGGACACCTCCGCGCGCAGTCTACGGACTCTAAATAAGACGTAGCGCGAGATCCACCTCTGCACGCACTCCACGGAGTATAAATAAGTCGTAGTGTCGAGGTACGCCTCCGCACGCAATTTCACCGCCCGCAACGCGCGGAGGTTCGCCTCCGCGCGCAGTCTACGGACTCTAAATAAGACGTAGTGCGAGGTCCGCCTCCGCACGCACTCCATGGAGTATAAACAAGTCGTAGCGTCGAGGTCCGCCTCCGCACGCAATTTCACCGCCCGCAACGTGTGGAGGTTCGCCTCCGCGCGCAGTCTACGGACTCTAAATAAGACGTAGCGCGAGGTCCGCCTCCGCACGCACTCCACAGAGTATAAATAAGATGTAGCGTCGAGGTCCGCCTCCACACGCAATTTCACTGCCCGCAACGCGCGGAGGTTCGCCTCCGCGCGTAGTCTACGGACTCTAAACAAGACGTAGCGTTGAGGTCCACCTCCGCACGCACTCCTCCGGAGTATAAAAACAAGACGCGGATGCTATCCCTGCGCACTCTACGGAGTATAAACAAGACGCGAACTCCACGCACGCATGGGCGTTTCCCCAGGGCGTACTCTTCGGAGTATAAATAAGACGTGGACGTCGATCCCGCGCACTCCTCCGGAGTTAAAAAAAAGACGTGGATGCTATCCCTGCGAACTCTACGGAGTATAAACAAGACGCGAACCCCGCGCACGCATGGGCGTTGCCCCAGGGCGTACTCTTCGGAGTATAAATAAGACGTGGATGTCGATCTCGCGCACTCCTCCGGAGTTAAAAAAAGACGCGGATGCTATCCCTGCGCACTCTACGGAGTATAAACAAGACGCGAACCCCGCGCACGCATGGGCGTTGCCCGGGCGTACTCTTCGGAGTATAAATAAGACGTGGATGTCGATCCCGCGCACTCCTCCGGAGTAAAAAAAACACCAACGTGGACGCTATCTCCGCACGCTTTACGGCGTACAACCGCGGCTTGGATACTCCCAAGCACGCGTGGCCGCGCCACTTGCGCGCACCCCCTGGAACATACAAAACAAGGGGCGTGGTCGAGGTTCCCATGCATGCCCCAATTAGGCGCCAGCTCCGCTGCCACCACGTCGAAGGGTAGGGGACGGAGCGCTCGCGTGTCTACCTCGACTAGGCGCAGCTCCGCTGCCACCACTTCGAAGGGTAGGGGACGGAACGCTCGCGCGTCTACCTCGACTAGGCGCCAGCTCCGCTGCCACCACTTCGAAGGGTTGGGGACGGAGCGCTCGCGCGTCTACCTCGACTAGGCACCAGCTCCGCTGCCACCACTTCGAAGGGTAGGCGACGGAGCGCTCGTGCGTCTACCTCGACTAGGCGCCAGCTCCGCTTCCACCACTTCGAAGGGTAGGGACGGAGCGCTCGCACGTCTACCTCGACTGGCGCCGGCTCGCCGCCACCACCGAAGGTAGGGGACGGAGCGCTCGCGCGTCTACCTCCACTAGGCGCCAGCTCCGCTGCCACCACGTCAGAGAGTAGGGGACGGAGCGCTCACGCATCTACCTCAACTAGGCGCCAGCTCCGCCGCCACTACGTCGAAGGGTAGGGGACGGAGCGCTCGCGCGTCTACTGCTACCCACGATCGGTTCGGCTACCCACGATCGGGCAGTGCAACCGCTGGCAACCGCGGCAGGCGGCGGTAGGTGGCCGCTCAGCGCCCAATGCGCCCATACACTCCCGCCGCGTGGCCACTTTTCCTGGGGAAGAGGCGAACGGCCGTGGTCGTGGGAACGCTGGCATCCCACGACGCTCCAATTACAGCCGGCCACGTGCCCACATCCAGTGTAGGGCGGCGGGGCAGGTGTGCCACCACCACGACAAAGGCGGCGCGATTCAGTGTCATTAAAGTGCACTCCCGGACCAAGAAACCATCTCCCCGCGCTGGCGCCACATCGCGCGACGCACTTCCCGAGACTCGGCCGCCAAGGGCAGCCGACCAAGTCGGCTTCGCCCATAAATATCTGGAGTGCGAGGGAAGGCACACCCGGACCCCAGCCCGGTCGAAGCCCTCGGCCTACCCAGTGCCTTCGGCCTCAAAGCCGCGCCCGCCCTAAGTGCGGGAGATGGCCCTCGCACAAGCACGACCTCGGCCCCGTCGAAGCCTTCGGTCTTCCCGGCGCTTTCGGCCTCGAAGCCACGCCAGCTCCGGGACCCGAAGATAGCCCTCGCGCAAGCACGGGCGGACGTGCAAACTATCTAAGTTATCAAGCATCACAGGCCGATGGGACGGAGGGGGCCAAAGGACTCAGCGGCATGGCTTCGGCCCGTGAAGCCCTTCACCATGAGAGACTCCTGTTGTAGGGGTGGCCCCCACCAAAGCCCAGTAGGCCTGTTAGGTCTGAAATAGGACATGTGTAATGACATAAGAGCCCCCGAGGGGAATACTCATGTGTAAGGGTACAATTGTACAAGCACTCCCCATGTGAATATATATATGTGGTATAGGCCACGGGGGGAAGGCAGAAGCCATTCATTTTACTCAACTCTCCACTACTACACTCTCTCTCTGTTTGGTCTGTAACCACAATAGCTAGTATGTTGTAACATGTTATTTTATACTTCCCAAAAACCCGACATGCTTAATTATCTAGGCGGATGGTAAGGAGGGTGGGTGCAGTGGATGCACAAGAATGTGTGGTTGGTGGTAGAACTATCTAGATAACCCTAAGGACTGAATCTGACTCTGACCTTCCAATGTAAAATAGTACAACTGTAAGTATGCAAAGTGCAACTTGGCTAAGTAAGATTTATCGAACCCTGAAAGTCATCTCACTGGTGGGGAGTGGAGTAGTGCAAAAGGGATTTTGTGTACAGTCTTGAACGGGACACCAAGTGGAGGGTGAAGTCTGCCAATTGTGTTAGTCATTGTAGAAAGCTATAGTCTAGCTGCACTAATCACTGTGGTGGGCATCTCGCACAACTTATAAGACCCCACTATGCGTGGGAGCAGCCCATATGGGTGAGATGATAGAAGGTGCAAGGTACGTTCTAAAAGCTGCGTGATGATATCCTCAATCTACATGACCAAGAAATCATGTGGATAAAAAGGTTGATTATCTCTCATGGGTAAAGTGTACAACCTCTGCATAGTGAAAACTGTTCGAACAGTTGTGTCCACGATCAAGGGTGGATTTGGGAACTTATTGGATATAGTTCTATTTCTAAAACCTTTATGGGTAAAATGAAAAGTGTTGGGCAGTGAATACCCTAATTTTGTGTTGCCCTGGGCATCGTTCCCAGTGATAAATATGAGTGGATGTAACATTGGAAAAATAGCATATGGTAACATTATTGCAATCCTTCACATATTAGAAACCAATTTTAGTTAAATTTGCTAAGTCACATGAATTTCTAATTATTGTAAATTGTCAAGGCATTTGGCAAAAATAAAAATAACCCAAGCCTTCCTTTGGTAAGCCTTGCATCAATATAATTGCATTTCCATGTATCCGCCAATGGAGCACGGTGGTTTGTGCTTACACTCTCTTACTGAATAAACTCAGAAATAGGAGAACATGGTCATTACACTTATGAGGATGCCCTTGTCCTTCTAGAGGAGAAAACAAAGGAAATTAGGATGTATTTTAAAGTTGTAAATCCCAGTATGGTGCACTTTGATGGAGATTGTGTGCACGTATCTTATCCTATCTAGGGTAATATCTGTTGTTCACATTTTACCCCCAGTCACCTGCTTATGGATTGTTAGGGTCCTACCTTTTGGTTTTACTACTTCCGCTTCCATTTTTTGGTATTGTAAATTTTTTGCTGAATAGGCCCTTATGTAAGTAGTTACCATAAGTGGTGAGGTAATACTCTGATGTGTAATATTAAGTTATGATATATATATTTTGATGTATGAAATAAATTAGCAATGTATCTATGAGCACCATCTACTAATTTAGGGAATAGTATTGTCGGATCCCAGAGCAACAACTCCAAAACCCATTGTGTTAATCGCACTATCCCAGGAAAACCTAGTGCAAATAGAGTTAACAGGGATACATACCATGCATAATCACCACTTTATTATAAAGCAAAGTGTACGAGCCTTATGGCCAAGTATTACAATAAAAGGGCTCATGGCCAACCACAAAAATAAACCGCGGAAGATAAATAAAAGGAACAGCCCATCCTGCCTGCCTACAGGCAAATGACTGTAAGACGTGGCCTATTCATCGCAATCCTCACCGAAGTCGAAGCTGGCATCCTCTGGCAACAGAATTAAGCATGGTGAGCACATAAAGTACTCCACAAGTTACACCAGGAGATTTAACAGAGTCAATGCATGCATATGTATTGACAAAGGAAGGCATAATATGGTTATTTGCACAAAAGCAACAATTGGAGTAAATACTGTAAAGTAAGTGCAAAAGCAGAATTTTAATACAGTATGTAAAAGCAATACTTGATAACTGAAATAATATCATTAGTGTAGGCACCAATCTTACACTAACCTATCCACGGGTATCCCACCCGGACCAATTCTCTAAAAGAGTTCACAAACCAGATTTTATGAAAAACCAAAGTCTAATCCGTGAAAAACCATACTAAGCATATCCTTGACCATGGACACGGCTATCCAGGATAATTTGTTACTCTGCAGAGGTGTACAACTTTACCCACAAGACATGTCCTCTCATTTTGCCACACGATTAACACACTGCCTTAGGTGTGCGACTGAGAGTTCATGACAAGGCTGTTCCAATGTTCCATTACCAAATTATTTACGCTGCCACTAAGGTTTCACCACAATATGAATCCACATGTTGGAGCCCCCTCTTGTGCCATGTGAGACTTCTCATGGCCTATGCCATGCTCACATTCAGCCTATAGCGAAACTAAAATAAAACTCCACAAATTACTTAGCCAGGTCTATCCCATACCTGACTTGTGGTAGTACGGTGTGACTTTGTAATAGTAGTTCAATAGACCAGTTCATAACTCAACTTAGGCCCAACCACATACCTCTTGTGCCTAGTAGTTGACATTGTGTCACCAAACAGCAATGCATGCCAGTAAGCACCCACCACCATACCAATGCCTAAGTCTAAACCAGATTTTATAATTTTATTTTATCAAAATTTCATAGACTTTCTTGACTCACCAAAGTCAAGAATAGATTTTATAAACCTTCATTTTAAGAAACAAATATTCCCACCTAAAATCATTCTAAGCATGGCTAAGTAATTCTATAAAATTCTAGTTAATACTAATGTACTAACTAGGTTTTCATCTATGGTGACAAGGTATGATTCTTAAATATCAAATTTGGCTATACACAAAGGGAATGGGCATAACTGGAATTTAAATTAGATTTGAATAAAAGTACACATGCATAATAATTTTAAAAACAACATAAATAATTTAAATTACCGGAATCAACATGATCAAAGGTGTAACTTGCCTTGCTCAAAGTACTGCTGCGATTCGTCGAAGTAAAACTCTCCGGATTCGTCGAAATCTATACACGAAGAACCAAACAAAATTCAACAAAATTCAAATAAAATTCCAAAAGAGTTAAGAAATGGATATTTTAGGATTTTAGAAAATTTTAGAAATTTGAACGGGTCAAATCGGAGTTAAAATGAAGAAATACGGACTCCTGAAAGATTAAAACTAAAGGAAAAAGAAATGACTGATTTTTGGAATTATTTTTATACTGAAAATTCAATTTATGATGTCAGCATCAATTTTCATTTTTTGGTTGAATTATTTTTATATTGAAAAGGTGTTATTCCACTTACAGGTGGGGCTGGGTCTATGGTGGACTGGGTTCACGGATTAGCTCGGTCCACTGTGGACTCGATCCACGGTTGATGTGGCAACGGGCTGACAGGGCTGGGCCGTGGCGCCAGGTGGCTGCCACACATGCGTGCGCGCTGATGTGGCAGCGCCGGCCGGAGGCGGCATGCGGGCTTGCCGGTGAGTGGCGCAAACGCGAGAGGGGAGCGACGGGAGTTCGCCGGTACCTGCGGCGTTGCTCGACGGTGACCGGAAGGCGGTCGGTGGCAACGCGAGGTGACGGCGGCGTTCGGGCAGTGGCGGCGATGGGGTTCCGGGGTCGGAGGATGGTCGTCAGGGTATGGGGAACACAAAGACGACGTTGGCGAGGTGCGGGAGAGACTGGGTGGGCGGCAATTCCTCGTCGGAGTTCAGTCGGGCGGCAAGAGAGGAACTCGGCACTGGGGAGGTTCGGGCACACGAGAGAGAAAGAGGAGGGGAGGACGGGGTGAGGGGGTGAGGAGAGGGTGCTCGGGGAGGGGTTTATATAGGGGCGGCGAGGGTAACAGCCGAGCACGAGCTCGCCGGAGTGAAGGCCTGCGCAAATGCGAGTAAAGGGGGTTTAACGGGGGTAAAAGAGGGGAAAAACTGGCGGTGTGAATGCTGGGTGGCCGAGGAAGTGAATGCGCAGTTGCTCACGAAGTAAACAAGTAGAAATTGAAGCTTTTAAAGCTCGGTTGATGGCGTTAATGGCGGCTGGTGCGATGGAGAAGAAGGGGGAGGTGGGAGAAGGGCCTGACATGCGGGCCCCGCATGTCGCGAGAGAGAGGATAAGGGGAGGGGCGGACGGCCGGATGAGCGCCACGTGCACGGAGACAAATCAGGGCCGCTAGATACAAAGCGAAGGGGTAAGTTGAACGGGACGGCTCAGATTAGATCGAGCGGTGGGGCGGATTAAATCTGGGCCTTACACACGTCGAATGGAGGAGATTTTGGATTTAAAATTCGTTTTAAATTTTTAGAAATACAAGGAAGCTTCAAAATTGATAAGAAAATAACAAATAAGGTCTAAACATTCCAGAAAAATTCACAAAAATCCCTAGAAATGTTTTAGACTTAGGAACAAATATTTTCAACTTAAATTTGGTCTTTTAAACTTTTGCAATAATACTTTTTAGCTTTAAAATTGATTTTTAAATTATAAAAATCTCAAAAAATACCATAAATCAAGGAAAACTTAGGAAAAGAAAAAATAAACTCTTTTTCGCTTGGTGAAAAATATTTAAAGTTAATTTTCTTACTTTAGGCTTTGAAATAAAATCCAAATAAATCCAGAAAAAACCCATAAAATGCAAATAAAATTTTGGAATGTTACAAGTATGGTGGAATCATAAAGGATTCTGAATTATAAAATCTGGGTCTAACATGTTGGCATGATACTAAAGTTTGTAGATGTGTTTTACAAATGGTTGCACGTATTACATCTACAGGTGGACTAAGTATCCACTTGTGCATGTGTTACACTTGTTGAGGGTCAAGCGAGCATCTTGACTTGTTACACTTAGCATTTGCTGTCACCTAGAAGGCATAGATTCGTATGATTGGAGATCTTCTCGAGAAACTTGTGAAAAGGCCCAGTATTGTTGTGAAGTTTGGAACTCACCTACCCAGAGGGAAAAAGAGCTACCACTAATGAATTGGTGTGCTTGGCATAATTTATGAAGCCGGTCTATTCCATTTGGGCTTACCTCAACATGGATTAGAGGAGATTGGCAAGTCTCTGAACACTATGATAAATTAATGTGTCATTGTGGCTTGCTCTCCTATGCTCATTTACATTCCTGCAATTATATTCCTAGAATTAAATTACTTACTTGTCTCCCTAGGATTGTAAACTTTGATATGACCATATAGTGTTAGTGCACTTAGTTGAGACTAGTTGATTTAGGCCTTAATTATGCAAAACCGTTTTAATTTACAATTCCGCGTAAAACTTAGTTTTACACAAAAGATTTTTAAAGTACCTATTTACTCTCCCTCTAGTAGGCCTCCTCGACCTTACAATATGGTGCACCAAGTGACATGTTGTGGGGACCGTAGTCATCGCTATGTGTGTTCTGTTCTAGTCCCATGATCAGTAGTTAGTATACACATTCACAACATTGAGATCACATCTATATACATCGCATATATTTTATTTATGACAAAGCGGTGAATACATAAGTGATGCATAATAAGGTTTACAGTATATGGCCGACCGGCCAAGTAAATACTAGAGTCAAGATTAAATTGCAGCAGAAGACCAATAACTAAGCAGAACTATTAATCCATTGGTATGTCACTATAGTAATAGGCAACCGACTGGGGATTAGGCCCTAGAAAATTCCAACGTCGAACTCCCCAATGTCGGGGGCAAAGTACGCATCATCTGGCACGTATCCTTCTTTATTCTTTGATCAACAATAATTTAGGCTAGTTGAGTATATTATGTACTAAGCAAGACTTATAGTGTATCACAAAATTATACATATATGCAAGGCTATCAAAGGATGAGGCTCTATTCTAAGTTATTTTCATCATGACGCAAAATTTATTTGCAATATCAATAAGTAGTAATTTGCAACGGAATTGTAAAGAGCATTTGAGATGTAATGAAATAACATTTGTATAACTTCCATAACAGTAAAGCAAATCCATTTGTAGCCCTCCTCGGCTGAGAACATCGCACAATTCCCACCCATGGGCATGGCACACAGAAGACACGTACATGCCATCCCATATGTTTAGTGAAACAATTTTGGAAAGGAATACTATATCCACTATGGCTACATCCAAGCATGCTCATGATCGTGAGCATAGCTATTTAAATAGTTTTTAACACTCTGCAGAGGTTGTACAACTTTACTCATATGAGATAATTAATTATACTATCAGCAACTTCATGCTTCCTTTGGCGTGTGATGAAAGTTGATTATCATATAGGCTTTAGATCCTATAGTCTTTACTTTGCACCAACCCAATGAACATCGAATCTCTCTTAGGTACACCCTTGAGAGAGCATTTGGATCCTCACTTAGGTACACCCCTAAGTGGATATTAACCGTTGTATTAGCAAGCTTTGGCTCCAACACCTTACTGAAGGGAGCCTCTACGAGCAAACCTAGCTGGAGTGATCTCACTACATCTGCACCTACCACAATACAATGCTAGATATAGACAACTTAATCAGCTAAAACCAGAGCCCATATAGCTCATATGGTTATACGAAATTGACCTAAGCGAGAATCTCCCCCTATATACATGCAAGATTCTCTCACACATTTAATAGTTTTTCAAATAACTCGCATATGTCCAAAAACTAGGTTTTTCATTCTGTTTTATACCAAACTAACAGAGGTTCCTCCTCTGGTCTAACATTTTGAAATCTCCTGTATACAATCGCAAACTTGTCCAAAGTATCAAAATTAGTGAAAGTTGTCGCATGGCTAAGCATCTAGACCATATATCAAGGTAATATTCCTAATTTGACATTAGACATTGTCTAAACTATATCCTAAAGGTTACAATAGTGAGGATATCAAATTTGCAAGGGCGAATCAATGCATACAAGCGGTTGTAACTACCAATACCCATAGTATAGCCATTTTAGTGAAATATACACGCATGCATAATAGATTTTGCATGATAAGCGATCGAAAAACCAAATAAATCCAAAGGACTGCAAAAGATCCAAATAAATCCAAAGAGAACATCATTAATTTTTATTAGGATTGAGTTTGGTGATGTAGCTTAGAACGTGTGGAATGTTTGACATAGTCGAATGGAGTTTGAGTGAATGAGAGGATGGCGGGGAAGCTTTGCTGGGAAGGAAAACAAGGATGGATCAAAGGTGAAGGGATATTCACAAGATTATTTCACTTCTTAACTCAAAGAGGGCTAGGAATAGTCAATAGCAGAGTACCACGGATTGGTTTGAATTATCTTTTCTCGGTTAGTACAGTACTCTTTACAACTACTAACGTTCTTCGGCTGCTACGGTGTTCTTTTGACTTCTAACATTCCTCGGCCACTACTCAATTCCATTTATGACTACTGCAGCCTATGATCGCTATAGCTTACGACCATTGTAGCTTATGACCTTACAACCATTGTGGCTACCGACCTTACGAGTCCACTTATGACTTCTCCGATACTCGGACGTTTCGACTACCAAATAACGACTACCGACCACGGTGCTTTGACTACATAGGTCTTCACCTACCACAACATTGGTCGTACTACTCACACAGAGCTGATACTACCAGTTTTCGACCACACAGGTCTTCTAAGCATCAACCGGGTACTGTTGCTTATGACTACCGACTAGGTTCTGTAGGTTTCGACTATTGACTACTGACTAGGTTATGTAGTTTTCGACTACCAACTACCAAGTAGGTTCTGTAGGTTTTGACTACCGACTTTCGACTAGGTTCTGTAGTCTTTGACTATCGACTAGGTTCTGAATCTTATGACTACCGACTACGACTTGGTTTTGTAGTTTACGACCTTATGACCACTATAGCTACCAACCACTGGAGCTTACAACCTCATGACTTTCGACTTCTAACTGCTTCTAACTTCTAACTACTTTAGCTCTCTTTTCAACTTTGACTATCGTTAGCAATCAAAAGTTACGACTATGGTTAGCGGTCAAAGGTTATGACTAGATTATGACTACTATAGTTGAAGATTTTGACTACGCCAGCGGTCAGAGATCTTGACTGGGGCAGCAGTCAAATGTTTTGATAATGACATTAGTCAAAGATTTTGACACCAGCTGCTGTTGAAGAGTTCAATAACGGCAGTGGCCAACGATTTCAATACCAGCAGTGGTTGAAGAATCGACAACGACAGTGGTCAAAGAGTTCGACAATGGCAGCAGTCAAAGATTTTGACAACAGCTGCTATCGAAGAGTTCGACACCGGCAGCGATCGAAGAGTTCGACTATGGCTGTGGTCGAAGACCTCAATAACAACAGTAGTCGAAGATTTTGACTACAATAGTGGATGATGATTTTGACATTGGTAGCATTCGAATATTTCAATAACCGCAATTGTCGAAGATTTTGACACGACAGTAGTCAAAGATTTCGACACCACCTGTGGTCAAAGAGTTCAACAAATGGCTATGGTCAAAGATTTTGACAATGGTAGCGGTCAAAGATTTTGACATCGGCTGTGGTTGAAGATCTTGACAATGGCCACGGTCAAAGATTTCGACAACAATAGTGGTTGAAGATGTTGACAATGACAGCGATCGAAGATGTCGACACTGGCTATGGTTGAAGATTTTGACACTGGCAGCGGTCAAAGAGTTCGACAACAGCAGCGGTCGAAGATTTTGACAATGGCTATAGTCGAAGATTTCAACACCGGCTGTGGTTGAAGATTTTGACTACGATAGTAGTCAAAGATTTTGGCACCGGCTGTGGTCAAAGATTTTGACTACGATAGCTATGATTCTCTTTACTGACTCTAAGCACTACAATACTTCTATCTCTCGAGAGGGCCATGGCTCATCGTCAGTGAGGGACTCCTTGGTGGGCGGGGCGTGAGTTAAAATGGAGCAAGGACCTTGGCCCACACACCTAGGTGAAGAATTGTGGCTTAACTTGGAGGGTAAGGCGATCAGCGGCATGGTCCTGTGGTGGTAGAGGTAGGGGAATGACACTACGGGGCTATGAGCTACTAGGGCTCATTCGGTGCTATGGGAGCTTCCATGGGGGAGGAGGAACTCACCGAATGTGATGATAGCACTCGGGAAGGAGCGGAGCATACTGGCATCGGAGACCTCGTTGGTGGTGTAGGGGTCCACAGCAACAATGATGTCTGGCAACAGAGAAGCTACAAAAGGGTGTGCATGAGCTTGCTTGCATGTATGCGGAGGTATGGGTGAATGGAATCAAGGTATGGCTCACTAGAGAGAGGAAGTCTTATGGTGGCGTCTTCGTCGAAGATGAAGGAGAAGCCTAGTTCGAGTGATCGACTGTACAAAAGGTCAGTCAAATAAGTAGGGTGTTTAAGGAAGAGGTAAGACGTGTTGAGACATAGTTGGAGAGGAGAGAAGCTCACCGGAGTAGCTAGAACTTGGTGGCGTGCTCACTAGCATTGCGTATGACTTTAGATTCTCGATGTTCCAATGGATGGAGTGCTCAAGGATCATGTGCAAGAGACCGAAAGGGTCAGCTAAAGAGCAATGACATGGTCGGGGGCTTTATAGGTATGGAAAGACTGAGGGCTGAGCACGAGTTCTCATGAGTGCAACCGAGCAGCATGGTCGTATACTCGCTGTGGAACATGATGTGCGGAAGGAGACAGGGGGAAGAGATATGTCCTATTGAGGCAATGGGCAAGTGTGGTTGGTTGCAGCAGAGAGAAAAATTGTTGACATAGTGTCATAAACCAGGGGTAGCTCGATAACGACCATGGCGGAGCCAGCGCATGCACGCATGGTGGAGGACAATCTCTATGAGCGGGCCTAGCGCATCAGCGAATGAAGAGACGCAACTTGATGGGATTGTTGGTTATGATCTTGACATGTAAATAGTTTAGGAGTCATGTGTTTGAGTACTAGTGTGTGTTCGAGTACTCGCTATCTAGTCGAAACTCTCGAGTAAGTGCAAACCTATCAAAGCTCTTGAGTAAGTGCAAACTAGTCGAAGCTCTCGAGGGCCATCTTAGTAGTTGAGATGTAAAGCTGGGCACAAAGTTGAGATGCACAGAGGAAAGGAATGACGCAGAGTATGGCCACGTCATCGTGGCACAAGTTGAGACATGACGAGGCGGAGCACAGGGCATGGGCTGTCAGCAAGGAGCAGAAGTGACGGAAGTGGTATCAAAGTAATGAGCATGGCATCAAAAACCAGTGGCCTATGTTCATTGTTTCTTAGGCTGCTAGTTGGAAGTGGAAGAAAGGTACTGCAAGTGGGCCACACTCGGCCGTGAGAGAGAGATAGAAAGGGTGAGGTGAGCTGAGAGGTTTGGGCAATTGTTGGATATGTTAGATGAGCTTGAAAAATTATGAAATGTTTTGTGGGAGCTCCTGACATAGTTCAGATGATTGCATAAATTTTTTAGAGTTTTTCTTCTCTTGATTTTTCTAGAAAAATCTGAGAATACTCCTGGTTGAATTTAAATATACTTATTTGATTTAGATAGTTTCCAAACATGCTTTGTTATTTTTTTAGTGCCAAGATTATACTCGTGGGCTTTTCGGATGGTTTTCACCATAACTTTTCTCATGCCAACTTTTGATCCTCTTTTTAGTATGATTTTTTGAGTTTTAAATTGAATTGCATTCTAAATCTAAGCAGTTTTGTTTTTAAAATTCAAAATTTCCAAAGAAACTCCAATAAAGAGACAAGGAAATAAAAATGCATTCAAAAATTTTAAAATTTTTCTCATTTTTGCATGCCCTAGAATTTCGGATGTGTCACTTGCATTCGTTTGCAAGCGAGGATGGTTCCGTGGATCCAGACGCATAAGAGGCTTGGCGGCAAGTTATTGGAATTACATAGAAGGTAACAAACATCGGTGATGCTTCTAGGTGAAGGCATTAGGAAAAACCGATAGAGGGGTATTTTGGTAAATTGCCTAACACCAAAAAAGTAGCAGAGTGTGAACCCGCAGTGGTGGCCTAAGTAGATTAGGTCAAGGATACTCTATAATGGGGTAAAGCATGGTTGATTCGGGCTAATGAAGCTAAAGATGAAGATGACACTTTGAAATGCGTGCGTGAGCATGTTGAGTTGAAAAACCTATTATATTGTTGGGTTTGCGGGTTTTCCAATGCTTTAGTGGGTAGTATCCATTAAGGGGCTGATTTTAGGATTTCATGTGAGACTCAACTATATAAGGAGGAGGTAAGTTTGAGAGAGCAGTTAGGGAGATTGCGAGAAAAGAGAGAGGGCTTGAGTGAAATATCTTGAGAGAGATGAGAGCACTTGTGTGTGTGCTGCCCTAGTGGCTTTGTCCTCCTAAGGATGTGGTTGTAAATATTCATCTTTAAGTAGAAATCAAATCTCTAAATTCGTCCAAGTCTTCCTCTTATGCACCAAAATGTTGATTTCTTGATTTAGCTTGATTTTTTGTGGTTTTTTTCTCTTTTCTTGATCTTGCTTTGTGTTAAGGATGTGTAAATGATAAAGATATCTCTTGAAAATTAGATCTCATCCATCTAAGCACTTATTCTTTGAAAGTCTTGAGTTTGCCCAGTTTTGGTGAAAGAAAGGGTGATTTGGGGGGGGTTGCTCTTAAGGGCTTTTGGCTTGATTTTTGTTGTGATTGAGGGTGCTAAAACATGTGGAAAACCATCCTTAGCCATCTTAGCTTTATTCTACCCACGAGCATCTATCAATCATCATTTTCACATTTGGCCCAATTTTGGTGCAACTTGCCTTTGGATTAAAAGGTCAAAACTTTGGAAATATTTGCTTCAATCTCTTAATGGATTAGGTTCACAATATATTAAGCAAGGTGTATGTAAAGTTTTAAATTATTTGAAGTTGTAGATTAAAAATTTGGTAATTTTTGGAATTGAAACCGTGCTGATTTTCTGCACTATCCTGAGGGAGAGGTCAGACCATCCAGTAAAGAGCAGTTAGCCCGAGAGAGGTCTGACCACTCGGGCAAGTTTTGGTTCATTTTGTCCTGTTTTTCATGAAGAATTTATTATGAGTGTTTAGGCTTTGATCTTCATAGTTCCTCATAGTTATTGGAGTCAAAGAACTATGAACATCTAAAGGCAAAATATTTTGAAGAATCTGGTGTTTGTGTGACGTCTATTTAACCCCTCCCTTCTACGTCTCGTCGGTCCAACGGACAGCTTTTTCTATGCATCACTGTTTGATAACATCTACGTATATTATTTCATATGTACTATCTGATTTATACTCTCACTACTAGAATCATCTCTGCCTCGCTATAACAAAGAGATTTTAGCTTGTTAGGTACTGTTTGGATCAAAGGAATAACGGAGGAATTGCAACCAAAAGGGACCCCCCCCCTAGGTGTTTGCAACGGAGGATTTGGTTCATTCCATTCATTTGGAATCTCTCCCTAATCCTATGCTGTTAGAGGAATCAAAAGGGGTAAGAGCTCAATGCAAAAAAAAAGAGGTACGAGCTCACGGAAAATTTTCATTCGAAAGTTCCAATTCAATCCTCTTCCCCTCTCTCTCTCACACACACACACACGTACACAATTTTTCAAGTTCTCTTTTGTCTTGCAATGATCCAAATGCCACATTCGTGTGTATATCCTGTATTTCGTGTTACTGAGTTCTGCACCATCATTCATATGGCATCCTATGTTTTTATTGGACCGTGTTTTTTCTTCACTGTTCCAAACAGGTCCTCGCCTCACAAATCTCCACACGAACTCACCCACCATTTTTTTTTTGTGCCAGATTTACCAATTCACAGGCCCATCCATCCATTCCTCCAGCGACATGTCAGGAATCTCCAGTAGATCAGAATTTATGTGATCCAACCGTCCAAATTACTGAGATGAGATCTCTACAGACAGAGCAACCAAACCAAGCCAAACCAAGGAGGGAGGAGGGCCAGCCGCCGATGCATGTCTTCGACCTCCTAGTCTCGCCTGCCATCGATTGTGCCCGGCGTTGCTGACTTGTCCATGCACCCCCTGACCAGATGCTTCCAGCTGCCAGGTCCTCATGCATGTGCTCACTAACTCGTGGCCCTGACAGAGATTTAAAAGGTTACCTTGCCATCGTCGTCATCGATCATTACCCCTCTTAACGCCCTAACAGCGTTGTACAGCCAGTCATTCATGGCCATTTTTATGCCCGTAGTACACCCCCGTCAGAGCTGGTGTAGGTGTAGTAATTCCGGCAGTCCTGGGGGTAATGGCTGGTCCTTGCTCCATAGTTTGTGGGTACTGTAGCTGCGCCGGGGCTGTCGGACCAGGCCGGTCCTCTGCGGCGCTGGAGAAACTTGCGGGAGGCGCTGTCGCCGGAGCTGTCTGATCAGAAATCAACGCTCTTAGAATGTGCACGGTGACGAGAAGTCGCGGGGATTTTCGAGCTGTGGAGTGCCCACTGGAGTGACGAGTTGCCTGATTAGGAAGCAACGCTATAGAATGTGTATTAGAAATAGTCTTATATGGATTGTAGGAAAGGTGAAAGCACAATTTATAAGTGTGAGGAAGACTTCACTCATTAGACTAGTCTTTTGAGGGAGAAGACCTAATACCACTTATAAAATTGTTACTTGAAGGGTTTACTTACGGACAGCCCGTGGGCTCAGGAGCGTAGGGTGCATAGCCCATTTAAGACCTGGAACAGGGAGTGAACCTGGTTTGACTTGGCGGGATGCCAAGGTGCCGTATGCACAATCCATATGTGAGGGGGAGATAGGGCTTGCTTGCGGGCAGCCTGTGGACTCAGGTGCACAGTCCATATAAGAACCGGAACCAGAAAGTGAATCTGGTTGAACTTAGTAGGGTGCTAGGATCCGGATACAACAATGTCTCCGGCTGAGAAACCGTAAATTTCCCAAGCTGTCAGCATTCATTTTCAGATCGGACGGCTCGCCAATGGAGGAAAAACCGCACTGTGTTGCAGCAGTAGTACGCGTAGCCACCAGCACGCAAGGCATCTAAGTGCATTCATTCCCCTGTCTGCGCAGAATCACTTTCTTTTTTTACCCGACTCCTTTCATCCGTCGATCCATTCATGCTGTCAGGAAGCTACAGTTCTTCAGTCCATTAACCGTGATTTGAGGATGATAAAGAACAGCAATTTTTGCTCCCTGAATTCCAAGCCGGTGAAGAGCTGAGGTGATTTTTCTTCGTTGCTGCTGCTGCCACTGCTGTATGTCGTCTTGTTCCCATGATTACCTTCCGGCAGTCGTTTTCAGTGTTATGCAATGCATTGACTGCATAATTCGACGACAGAATCATTGCCAGAAGAAGGGAGGCTTTCAGGATCTCAGGTGAGGACAATTAGTGGCGGAACCAGAATTTAGCTATAACCCGATCTAAACTCTACCACGTAGAACTAATGCTAATTTATATATAACAAAAGTATATCACAAATACATTATTAATATATGAAACTTGAGTTCAATGTTAAAACATAAAATATAATAAGAAAAACATATTAAAATATAAAAATATAGCATAGTAAAAATACAATTTAAGCATCTAAATAATGAAGATTTGCTCTCTATCATATCCCACTTTTTTGTCATTGATAGTTGGATATGAACTAGAATCTGTAAAGACAACATATGAGAGTAAATCAAACAGATGCATGAATAAATATGAATAACATGAAGTTTACATTTATAAGAAACTAACTTACTACTAGCACGAGATAGTTGTTTTTTTGTGACCTCATCTATCATTGCATATGCATGAACACCTATCATCCATATGCAATTGTTAAAAGAATGTTATTTGATTCACTACAACAAAAAAGTCATCACAGACGGTTCAGAACTGTCATCACAGACGGTTTAGAGGTTTTCTAAACCGTCTGAATTTATGTGTCAGTAATAATCGAAGGTTATCATAGATGGTTTATGAGCCGTCTGTGATAAATACAACACAGACGGTTTGTAATTAGAACCATCTGTGATACTCTAACATCACAGACGGCTCAAAATAAAAACCATATGTGATACTCTAACATCACATATGGTTCTAGCTACCAACCATCTATGATGGGCGAGTATCACAGATGATTGTAATATGAACCGTCTGTGATAGTTCTTCATAGACAGTTTATACCACAAAACCGTCTGTGATAGTTCATACTATACCTAAATTTTTCTGTTTTTTGGCTAGCCTCAAGAAATGCTAGCTGTGCCCTCTAAAAACAAGCAAATACAACAGCACATTCCATTAGAATCCACCATTACAGTATCACAAGATAATGAGTAGGTTACCCATCTAACACAGCAAGAACATGGTAAGAACATATCTCCAAATACTACGAACCCATCTCTTAAACATGGTAAGAACACATCTCCTAATCCTATGAACCCATGGCAAAAACATAGAAGAAGGAAAGATCCTAGCAGCGCACGAGCTGGATGTCCTTGACACCAACTTGAGCACTGTCTTGGTAGCTAGCTGCTTCCATGCGCGATGTCTTGCAATGAAGGAAAGATAGTGGTAGCATCACTTTTGTGTCACGATGGTGACATTGTACAAGACACTCTTACGACACTTACAACAAGAGTGACTTGTGCAGTGAACCGTGATTTCACAACGGAGGCGCTAGCTCACGGCGATAGTCAACGTTGTTGAGGAAAAGTTAGGAGTACTGGATGAACTAGGAGTAGCCGGTAGAACTCACACATCTTAGAGTGAAATTGGGGAAAAGAGAGATGGGAGTAATTAATAAGGGACGAGAGATGGGAGGAACCGGTGCCTGTCGTTCAATGTGGAGAGAATGGATGGGTGAGATCAGAATCCTGGGGAGATGCCATGGATCGGTGTCATGGCATTATCAGAGACAATTTGTTATATGAACCGTGTGTGAATTATTACAGATGGTTATTAATACGAACCATCTATGATGTCTTGCATTATCATAGATGGTTTATACTACCAACGTATGTACTATTTTCACAGACAGTTATTAATACGAACCGTCTGTGATGCGGTCTGTGAAAATATCACAGACGGTTGTTAGTATAAACCGTCTGTGATAGTTGCAACATAGATAGTTCCCTAGATAGCAATCGTCTATGATGTAACCGTCTAGTATAGTCTCTTTGTAATAGTGATTGAGATAGCTAAACAAATTAATAATTCACCTAATCCAAGAGCCTATAAAAATAATGACCATGGAAATACTCACAGCTAGATAGCTTTTTTCATTAAAGGTCTGGCAAACTCCCAGTAAATGGGTGTCCAATGCTTGGATTGTCCATGCTAACCATCCCTGCGGATGTATGCAAAGCAAAAATATCATCAGTGGGATAAAAATATGAACTCAAATCAATTGAGGTGAGAAATGCAGATAACTTCATTGAATTGATGGTGCAGAAGATTTTGGCTCTTTGAACATACCAACATAATGCTATGAGATGAAGATAGACTTAGTCTACACTTTCTAGAATTAAAGAGACAAAACATCTCAACAACAGGAGCCTAGTTGAGATAATTGAGCAAAGCAAAAAATAATTTCCTCAATCCCTCGTCCTATTTCTTGTACAGCAGAAAGGCCTCAATAATTCTCCAAGATTTGCATATACTCTAGCAATAATTGAAATGCCTGCAAACATCAGCAAGGTATCATAAGAAAATTTACATAATATTGAAAAAAAGTGATTAACCACATAACAAACACAGGTACAGGGGTCATTTAGGTCAAGGAGCAACACCCGTATTCCAAGAGATGATTTATGGGATTAAAAACTACTGCAATAAGATTGTAAAATAAAACAACTGCTAATATCTCCCTTGAGTAAAGAAGATAAATTAATGCATTAGAGAAAAACAACAATATTCATGGTCAAAATTTATCTCACCTGAAAGTAACTTTCTTTCTCAACAAAAGTTTCTAGTTCCATCTGCATGTCTAGGGCATGATGAAGTTCTGTAAGAATAAGAAGGACATCCTGCATTACACAAAAACTAAACCTTTTTATATTCAGATCTTCAATTCTGCGCACCTAGAGCTAGTAGTAGTGAAACAAAGAGCATTTGAATCTATCATGGCATTAATAATTGCATCCGTAAGACATTGATAGAGGAAGGATGACCTAGAAAGAGCTAAACACATTAAGAACCTCACGTCATAACAGAATGGTAGATAGTCAGTGATTTATATTGAAGAACAGGGAATCACCCAGCTTATCCGGTCAATGCACCAAATAAACATGAGATAAGAGCATGCACCTACCAGCAAAGCTTGTTTATTCTTCGATTTTATATTGACAACTAGATCCCTTGACACCTCATTCTTTGACGAGGATATATGCTTCCGTCCGTTCTGAATATTGATTAAATCATAAGGGCCAGATATCCAAAAGGGGGCAAAACAATGTTTGCAAGTACAAAGTTTCATGACATAATTCCATGCAGATTACATTCGTAACCTTTAATTTTTGTTCTAACTCCATCACCAACCCCATCCCCTTCACTGGCCAAAACTTATTATCAGCAATCTGGGATATTCTTAAAATGAAGTTAGCAAAGATACTTGCAAATATTGAATAGATTGTTGCAGTTCGTGAGATCATTTTATGAATAGGGAAACAAGATATCCTCCACAGAAATAGTAGCCTTGTTCATGTATTTAGGAACTAGTACCTATCAAAAATAGATTAATAATTAGGGTTGAGTGAGTTACCACGCTATCACCTCAACATAGAATAGGGGCGGAAGTAGAAGATGAGCTAGGAGGGGGCAGTGAGGCGTGGGAGGGGCGATGGGCGCTGCCGACGGGCTGGAAGGGGGTATGCAAGGAGGGAGGCAACGGCGTGGTGCAATGTGGGAGGGACAACGGGCGCTGGTCGGGAGGGAGCGGCGTGGGGCTAGGGGTGGCACAGGTAGATGTAGGGTTTGGGGTTGCAATGCATTAAGACAAAGTGAGTCGCTACCTTCACCGCTTCATAGGAGTTGGAGTGGACAGCATGAGCACTTGTGCCTATGGGCTTCCTTCCGCCATTCCGCAAATGGGTTGAGATGGAGTGCATCAGCTGTGCCAAGAGTAGTCAACAAGGCCATTGGGCTACCTACTACCCAGGCTAGACCTTGCCAATAATACCCTAGGATGGGCTTAAAATATCTAGGCTATACACTAGCAATTTTTTCACTCCTAAGGCTGGGTCTAATTCTTCCCTTAAGGACAATGAGTGAGCATGCCTCTGCCAAATATTTCTCCTTTTTGCATATATAGTGTGTTTCAATGTTCCATACCAATAGGTAAGCTAGAATGGTCGCATGAAAAGAAATGGATAGCTTTGCAGAGAATAGCCACTACTACAGAAAAGCTTATCACAGATGGTTCAGAAATATCACCACAGACGGTTTTCTAAACCGTCTATGCTTATGGACCAGTAATACCCTAAGGTCATTAGTGATGATTTTTGAACCATTTGTGATAATAGTTATCACAGATGGTTCTTACTACGAGCCATCTGTGATAGTTTATTATCACAAATGCTTCTAGTTAAGAATCATTTGTGATTGCGTTCTCGCAATATCATAAATAGGACTCCTTCAATTCATCAACATTCTCTTTTTGCGCAATAAAATAGTGAAATAAGAGAATACAAATGAACCAAAGCAGGCCTATTTATAATTGGCACCATGTCTTTGGTGGCTTGTTGTTTAGGTTGTAGGTGTGGTTGTTTTGTTGCTTTGGAATGCCATGGTCGTAGGCGCATGGTCGTGAACCGTGGTCGTAGGCGTGTGGTCGTAAGCCATGGTTGTATGCCATGGTCGTATGCCATGGTCGTATGCACCTAGTCGGTTAGCAACCATGTGCGCCACATTATCAAATTCTGCAATAAAACATGAAATTTAACAAGGGCTGAAACCCTAGCCATCCATCAATCATCATAAGAACTAATCATTAAGAAATACAGGGGAGGGGTGGGGGACATATCACCGGCGATATAGGAAAGGCCAGTGGCGGCAATGTCACCATTGTGTCATGGCGGTGACACTGCACAAAGACACTCGTATAACAAGAGTGCCTTATGCAGTGAATCGTGGCGTCACAACCGGAGGCGGAGGAACTCAGGGGGTAGTCAGCTGAGCCTTATATTTTTAAGGAAAAATTTGGCTAGGAGAAGTAGAGGAGAAGTGAGAAGAGAAAAGAGGAAATGAGAAGAAGAGGAGTAGAGGAGGAGAAGTGAGAAGAAAGAAGAGGAGATGAGGAGAAGAACAACTGAGCCTTCTATTTCAAAGAGAAAATCAAACAAGATGAGTGTAAAATTCAAATTCGGCTAGTGTGAATAAGTTGAAATATTATCACAGATGATTCTTGGTAAAGAACCGTCTATGATAAGTACAGACATTACATACTGTTTTTGTTCTGAACCTACAATTCAGAATAAAAACCATCTATGATAAGTAAGTCATCACAGATGGTTCTTTCCATCGCAGCAAACTTAGATAGTCTATCTTGTAAAACCGTGTGTGGTACCTTTATCACTAATGGTTTGCATTGAACCGTCTATGATGAGACGTTTAGGATGACCCTTTTTGTACTAGTGAGCATTTATGTAGGGGAAGCCAGGTGCTGATTTTTGGCTTATGAATTAGCTCATTTAGCTAAAAAGATGATGTTGAAATTAAGTAGCCATCTAGTGACACCTGCTCTACTCATACTCTTCGGTTCTGTTTGGAATGTAGAAAAATTTTAAATTTCTATAGGAATTAATTATTTTTGTGAGATTCTATAGAGTAATTGGGAATAATTGTGTGTTGTCCTAAGGACCCCCAACACCCTTTATTTATAATGGCAAGGTTACAATCTGACACTAGCAGGACTCACAAGTTACACATGATTTGGACTCTTATTAATCTCTAATACTAACTCGCCCCGTCAAGATGGGCAAGAGATAATAAACATGTTCATCTTGCAATACCATTACTAGAATATAACATTTTACTATACCTACTATCGACTCAAAAGCAAATACCATCACGAAGACCAAAGGTTGCCCCTAATACCAACACCAATACCATTAGCAACGTCACCATCTTCTAGCTGCCCCAGCCTCAACCTCCTCCTCTACCCACACTCCCAGCCACCCCTAACCTCCACCACCTCTTCCCACACACACCCCTAACCTTGGCCTCCATCACCTCTACCTCTATCATAGCCCATTACACTTGATAATAGTCACAATCCTCTTCCCAGTTCTCTTATCCCTTCTGCCACTTCTCAGACTATGTGGTCTTCTCCTCTGTCATGGCTGCATTGGCCCTAGGACCACATCTTCCTCTTCTTCTACCTCCACCTTGTTCTCCTTTAGCAAACCTATTATTCACACCACAATCACCTCCACTTAGGCGAGATGCCCCACACTTGTAACACTCTGTCCTCCTTGCACAAGTTGTCATATCTCGCATCACGGCAAATCCAACACCCTCCTAAGTCACGACCTCGAGTTCACGAGAGAGGACACAGTGAAATCAGGTGTCATGTTTGCTTACAGTTGTAGCACTCCCTATCATCAGCTATGGCGTATGCTTACCTTATAGGATTGCTTCCCATCATCACTCTCTGTCGAGTTTCCTTGACAACCATAGCTAAAATAGCCTCCTCCGTAGTTTGCAATACCAAATGATGACATATTGCAGCCCTCCTGCTCTCAAACTCAGAGTTCAAACCTTTCAAGTAGTAACTATCCCCTCCTACTTTGCAGCCACACCCTACCGAACTCAATATCACTAGCACACGTCAACTGCATGAATCATATTGATCCAAATCCACCCACAACTGTTGTAGCTCACACTAGCATATTCTTGTATAGACTTTTCACCTATTTCAAAGCATCTACCATGCACTGAACCTCTACCATCGCCATCACATTACCAGCCACAGAATACATGTTCCCTAGCATCTTTCATATCACAAATGCACTTGGGATCACCTCCACCATTCTAGCAATGGATGGGGACACTGAAATCAACAACCATGCCACCATCACAAAGTTGGTGGTGTTTCACACCCTTTAATCCATACTCTTCCTGTCTGCAAGATCGACGCATGTCTCCTACAGATAGTGCTCCACCTCCTTCATCTTCAGAATTAGCTGAGTCCTCCTGGACCAACTCAGATAATTTTTATTCCCTTCTAGCTTCACATCATTTGGTATCAGCTCAAGCTTCAAATCCGATGATCATGTTCTAGCCCTAGAACCTATTAGACACACCACCATGAAGCCCTGCAATATACCTCTCATCTCACCTTTCGTAATCAAAGAGGATTCTCCACTTCCACCATCCATGTTCACAATACTCTTCTTTGCAGCTTTCTGCATTACTTCTTCATCAACCTTCCTTACAGCTTCAATCTCCTCAGGGCTCATCTTGTACTTGAACAACTAGAGCAATGCCAATCACCAAACTATGTCATGAGCTACAACCTAAGACACCTCCTTCACCATCGTAGCTTCGATCTCCTCAGGGCTCATCTTCTACTTGAGAAACTAGAGCAATGCTAATCACCAAACTATGTTGTGTGCTACAACCTCAGACACTTTCTTCACTGTCACCATGTGCATACATAACAATTGCTCCCTCTCCCCAACGAAGCACCATCAGCAGCACTCCTCAGTCCTCACAAACTAACCAAATAGCAGCCCAACTTCTTGAACCGAAGCAGCTTCACCGCAACACAACTCGTTGTTTCACATGCAGTCCTTCCTTCCTTCTTCCCCTCCTTCCCTTCTCAACCAACAATAGCAATCATCTCTCTCTTCGTTGTCCAAATCTAACAAAAGATTGAAGCTCCTTTTCTCCAAGCACCAGCAGATCCCAACCCCTATTCTCCTCTCTCCTTTGTGACAATAGGTTGCTGCCCTCCCATGTCAAGCGGGGGTCCGCACGCAACCTAGCCGGTCATGGCTCGCTCTCGTGCAACATGGCCATGACGGACCATGTGCGATGGGATAGCGGCGGCCAGCGAATCAACTAAGGACTGATGACGACAAGATCCGCTTAGCGACGACGTGATGGATGGGATGTACGACAACAATGGTGGTTCTGAGGTTAGTGCTTTGCTCGGGCTAGGGTTTGAGATGGATTGGCTCTGATACCATGTAGAACTAGTAAGATACCCATATGTTGCAACGGAGTTATAAAAGAAGATGACACATATTATCAAACGTGACCAAAATCATATAATAAACATTAAAAAGAGGGAGACATCTTCAAGAATGAGGTTGCTACGGTAGGATCCACCGTTGCCAAGATCACCGCTTTGATTTGCCCTCCTTGACCCCGTCGGCTTTGCGGTTCTTCCTCACTACCTGCGGTGTACACCTCATCTGAGCAGGTGTACTCTTCTTCCTTGTTCGTCGTCCATGCCGGTGTATTGCACATCCCAGTCATCCACCTCGATAGTGTACATTTTTGTTCCGTCGTCATCCTTGGCACGCGAATTGAGCCAATCGCTACCTCAATCACCACCGCCTCAATCTCCTCGAGGCAGTGCCGCCATAACATCTTAGAGCTGCGATGTTGTCTCGATCGTTGCCTCATCAAATATCAATTGTGAGAACATTGGCTGAAAAAACTATTTAACAATAGTGAAGAGTGGCCTCCATGCCAATTTTCCATCAGTTAACCAGTGGCTGACGGTTGAGGCGGTTTCAAATCGGTGTTGTCAGAGAAGAATACTACACACTTGCTTATTACACTGATGAATTTGACGTAATGGTTGGGCTGCAGAAGACAGGGAATTCATGGTAGGAGACGAGGGAAGAAAGAAGTGCGACAGTTCTAGAAGAAGCGAATAAACAACACTTTGCATTTTCTTTTTTTCCATTGTAACTTGTAAGAGGAATGGCACATGTTTTTCACCAGAGAGGCAGGAGACGGAGGAAGAAAGAACTGTGATAGATGAGACATGGGCCGTTGTCTCTATTGGGCCGAGGAAGCGTTCATACACCAAAACGGGCCGACAAAGAGGGCCCATACGTTAGCATGTGCAAAGAGAACAAAAGGGGATGGTGAATGGACAAACTCCCTTTTTATATTAGTAGAAATAATTATGTGTTGTCCCATAGGACTTCTACACCCTATATTTATAGTTGTAAACTTACAATCCGGCTCCGTACAACTCACCACTCACAAACATGGACTTTTATTAAACTCTAATACGAACTCTCCAACAGATTCTTGCATAATTCCTGTGAAAGGGAAGACAAAATTCTCATGTTTGGTCTCTGCAATGCCAAAAAAAAAAAAAGTTTGGCCGCCTGTTTTGTTCTGCTATCTGCATGTCAGTATAATGTGACGGCTCAAAAGCACCTGAGAAACACGCAGTCCACATGGCATCAGGCAAGAGGCACCAACCAGGTGCTACTACCCCTAGCAGTCTAGCTAGCACATGAGTTCATGCTCTATCCATCAGTTATTCCATGGCTGCTTTTTAATGGAGCTTGCAGGCCAATCAGACATCAGTTCATGGCCGCCCCTCCCATTTGATATCCCCAGCTTTTCTCCTGCCTGCATGCAGACACAACCTTTCTGGCTTTCTGCCTCTGCCTCTTGTCACCTGAGTGCATCGAGCCAATGGGTCTCATGTCCTTTGGATTCCACTACGAACACCTGCTCCTTGTCGCCTCCTAGATGGCGAATTTGTCAAGCACTACATAAAGCGGTCCCATAAATTGGCGAGTTTTAGTTGGCGAAAAAAAGGAATGAAAAATGTGCTTGGTGGACTTTGTTGTTCAGCCCTGTTTGAAATGTAGGTACACGGTGATTAGACTTTGTCATTCTGCCCTATTTGAACTGCAGGAATTTAGCACTATTCCTGTTAGTATCGTACTATTTTCCTACGAAATTCTCACGTTCTAAACCGACCTTCAACACTCCATTTTTCCTTTTCTTTCCCCTATGGTTTACAGCTATTCTCAAGATCCTGTCATCACTCTACTATGTGGTAAAATGATGGATAATAGTATCTCAAACCCTGCTTTGAAACTAATCAGTTATCTAAAACTAAACTGGGTTCTACAAAACCTGACAAACTAAATTAACAGGCATGAACAAATTAAACACCAAGAAGACACACAATATAGACAGCCAAATTAAATTAAGCTCCTTTCCAATTTATCATAATAAAACAAAATTTAAGCAACAACTAATTTGAAGAACCGTATGTACACGAAAGAAAGCTCATCTCAAGCTAGCACATCTGTACTGCAACGCAAGAAGAAAAGTACATTAATCAATTCCATAGGCATCGCTTTCAGCGAAAAGTTGATCTCCATCACCTTCTGCTACTCGAGGGATACAGCACGGCGGATCCACCATCGATCACAAGTTGTGCAGTGGGTTCGATCCCGTCGGCGCGAACCTCTTCTCGTCCTGAAAGAAGTCGCCGTAGGGGCCGCCATTGCCGCCGCCGAACCTCCGCGGGGTGAACGCGGTGAGGCGGCGCTGCTCCATTTTCCTCCTCCGCCTGTGCCTCAAATGCTCCACTTGTGGAGCGGACACTCCGACGCTTGCGGCGTTCTTGGAGTCTGACTGCTGCTCCGGTGAAGGCAACGGGATGACGGCGACGACATTGCCAAGAAGCGAGGCTCCTCTCAGCACAAGCGGGATCAGGGACACCAGCACGAGAATCTTGATGCAGTTCATGATAGTGATCATCACCAGAACTCTCTCTCTCTCTCTCTCTCTCTCTCTCTCTGTGTGTGTGTTGGTAGCTAGCTTCAAGTGAGAGGATATGGAAGTGGTGAGGGATACACTGAGGTAGTAGGGGGAATGGAGATGGCATGCATTGGGGTGTGTGTGCCTTGGCGTTGTTTGCATCGGCATGCATGTGGCGATGTAATAATCGGCAATGATGATGCAGAGAGAGAGAGAGAGAGAGAGAGAGAGAGCCGGGGCTACGAGTGATTTGACGTAGGAGGAGGAGGCGACCAATGAGTCGAGTCGTAAGGCCAAAACAGAGGGAGCAGCTTTAATTGGCGCGCGCCCACAGAGGCTTTGTGCGCGCGCGTTCTTTCTTAAGCTGCCGATCCCAGCGTACGTTACGTGCTTCGTGCGGTCAGGCAAAGGCTTCCGATTAGACGTGTGATGAATCGATCGATCCGTAGCTGACCTGTAGCTTACCGGTCGGGACCAGATCGGCGAGGAATCCACCACCTCAGTCGCGCGGACGCACGTCCACAGGAAAGTGATCGAACGGATGCCCGCGGCCATGGTCGGATCTGTAAGCTACAATCACTCAAGTTTCAACCACTTTAAGAGATCAGTGTTACCATCACGTCTTTTTCATCTATATGTACTTATAAACTTGTTACGACCACTCCTTTACTATTGTGCATGTGCTCGTAACTTTAGCTGGTGGGAGTTACGACCATGCTTCTAGTGGCAGATTGAACGGGGGGCAAAGGGGGCTCCCCCCTACCTCTAACCGGAGTGTGGATACCCCCGTAGCCCTCCTAGGTCCGGCGGGGGCACCACTGCTATGCCATTGGGGTTGGGGGCAGCAGCAGTCGGTTGTCGTGGTCGTCAGTCGGGAGAAATGCAGAAAAGTGTGAACAAGACATTAGACATGGGCTACTGGGCCAACCATGTAACATACCCAGCAAAACCCACCAAATACCGAAACCCACAATTGAACCAATTTGGCCGGAAGCAAGTGAAGCAACAATAACAAACCAAGAACCAATCCCTATTGCCCAAATCCAATCGAATCGATCCCCAAAATTCCCCTTCTCTGCATCGGTAGTTGGCGAGGGCAAGGGCGTTTGGTGTGGCCATGCGGGCGTGCGACGGTTGGGGGCCTCGTCAAAGACTCAAGGAACTGAGGAAGTCAGTTGTGGCTTGCGGGCTGTTGGCACTGGCACCCGGCGGGAAGCTTGGGAGAACCGAAGAGGCGGAAAGTGGAGAAGAACAAAAGTAGAAGGTGTCGAGAACGAGAGGCTTACTAGCTGCGGTCTTCTGCCATGCTGCATGCTGCCAGTGTCGAGCGCTAGAGAAATGGAGAGCCGCCGCCCACTGTGCGCCTGATGGCCCAAGCTGCCGCCAGCCGAGCCGCTGCCCACCTGATGGCCTGACGGCCCGAGCCCGCTTCCTACCAAGTGCCTGAAGGCCAAAGCCCCGTGGCACCGCTTGCCTATTGGAGTCTCAGACTCTCGATCTCTTGGAGATCTGAGATCTAAGGCCTCAGGTTTAACCAACAGTAGTGGTGAGGGAGGAAGGAATAAAGGAGGATTTGAGACTTGAGATCTATTTTCAGCAGGAGGCCCTCAAATATTTAGCCAAGCACTCGGCACCCCCTTTGCTTCATTATTTGTATAAGTGTATTTGTATATTTGACTCACACTCACTCACTGATCCACTTGGTCTTGGGACTCTTTGTCTCTATAGAGGATACAAATCTAATAATATCTCTCAAGTGTATTCAACTCTGTGCTGTGGACCGGGTCACCGGAGTGTCAAGTGTGGATTGCCGACTATGAAGCCATGAGGTATAAATTTAAAACATAAATATAGTTTTTAATTTGTGGCAATGACGATTGCTAAATTTATTTGGTAGTGTAGTTTCGTATATTGTCATTTATCGATTTGTAGAGTCGCAAGAAATGGAGAAATGAACATTGCATAAATATTTTTCAAGCAATACAAGTAGTACTTCTCATACTAATGAGAGTCAAGTAAAGAAGACTTGGGTGGATTTTTGTCCTGATGAAATCTTTGCTGATCCAACGAATCGTATTTCTATTAATGAGTATGATAATGAAATTAGAGATCAAGTGAGGAGGGCGTATTTGTTGAGAGGTCCAACCCAACCAAAAGGCCATAATTTTTCTCACAAAATACAGAATGATTGTTTAAGAACATTTCAACAATGTTGGTACAGTAAATATGATTGGTTGAAATATAGTGTGGAAAAGGATGTGGTCTTTTGTTTCTATTGTTTTCTTTTTAAGAAAACAGGAAGGCCCAAAAAATTTGGTAGTGATGTATTTACAACAACAGGGTACTCCAACTGGAAGAAGGCTTTAGAAAATTTTGATAAACATATTGGTGGACCTAGTAGTTATCGCAATATTGCAAGAGGGGACTACAAGGATTTTACAAATCAAATGGCAAGTGTGACTCAATGGCTTTCTGATCATGGCCAAGAGTCAGAAATTGCATATAAAATTCGCTTGACTGCCTCTTTAGATTGTGCAAGATTTCTCCTAATGCAAGGTGAAGCTTTTTGAGGACGCGATGAATCTTCAACTTTCATCAATAAGGGAAATTTTAGAGAATTAGTTGAGTGGTACAAAGATAAGAATAAGAAAGTGAAGAAAGCGTTTGATCAAGTCCCCTTACATTGTATGATGATTTCTCCAAAAAATTCAAAAGGATCTTGCAAAAACTTGTGTGCAAGAGGCCACAAAGGTGATTTTAGAGGAGATTAGAGATAGGAATTTCTCCGTGCTTATTGATGAGTCTTGAGATATATCAATAAAGGAGCAAATGGCTATGATTGTAAGGTAGGTCATTTGTTTCATATTTCTACATAGTACTATTTATTTATATAATAGTGTTTTAACTAAACAAAATCTGTGGCATGCAAGTTTGTGAATGATCAAGGGAAGGTTATTGAAAGATTCCTTGGTATTAAGCATGTGACAAATTGTACATCTGCTGCATTGAAGGAAGGTTTGTTTGCTTTACTTAGAGAGCACCAATTACCAATTTCTAGGTTACTTGGACAGGGTTATGATGGATTTTCAAATATGAGAGGAGAATTTAATTCCTTGCAAAGATAGATATGAGATGAGAATCTGTATACTTTCTATGTCCATTGCTTGGCCATTTAGTTGCAGTTAGTAGTTGTGACTATTGCTAGTTGTAGTAGAGTAATTGTTGATTTCTTCAACTATATTCCCATGATAGTAACCACCATGAGTGCATCTTATAAGAGAAAAGATATGTTACTTGCAAAGCATCAAGATGTCTTGTTGGAGAAGCTAGAGCATGGTAAGGCTATCATTGCACAGGGATGCATCAAGAAATGAGCCTTGCTAGACCTTCAGATACTAGATGGAGCTCTCATATAAAACATTACTGTGTATTTACCAAATGTGGGAGGCAGTGTTAGAGGTACTAGAGATTGTGAGTAAAGATGCATGTCAACCATCAATTTATGGTGGAGCATCAGGTTTGATACAGAAAATGGAAAGTTTTGAATTTATTTTTATCTTACATTTATTGATAGACTTGCTAAGCATTTCAAGTGAGTTATCACTTGCCTTGCAAAGAAAGGATCAAGATATTGTTGAAGCTATGGGTTTGGTTATAGATGTGAAAGTGTACTTACAGGACATGAGGGACAATTGGTGGGAGCCATTATTGTGGAAAGTGAAAAGTCTTTGTGAAGCAAATGAGATTAATGTGCTAAATATGAAAGAATTCATTCCAGTTTGGGGGTATGTCTACACGTAGGAAGCATACAGTGACTTACCTTCACTATTATCATGTTGAGATTTTTATTACTACTATTCATGCCATTACAAGAGATGAACCATCGATTCAATGAAGTTTCTTCAGAGTTATTGGTATGAATATCTTGTCTTGATCCAAGAAACTCTTTCTCCAAGTTTGATGTAAATGAGCTTATTTGACTGTCTGAGATTTATGCTGATGACTTTGACATAGCTGACTATGTGTTGTTAAGAAATTAGCTTTAAACCTTTATTCTCAATGTCAGGAAAAGTGTAGAATTCCATGGATGTGGTGATATTGCAAATCTAACTCAAAAGATGTTTCAAACAGGAAAAAATAGAACTTTCCCATTGGTCTATCGCCTCATCGAGCTAACATTGATCCTTCCAGTGATGATGGCATCAGTTGAAAGAGTCTTTTTGGCAATGAATATTATCAAGATAGATTTGCGTAATAGAGTACTAGATGAGTGGTTTAGTGACTTGATGATATGCTACACTGAGAGAGAGATTTTTAGAAGTCTTGATAATGATAGAATTAGAAAACGCTTTCAAAATATGAAATCTCGTAGAATGCTATTACTTCGTACTTCTACTACTCAATCCTAGCTAGTGGTATGTTTGATGTGACGATGGCCCGATCTTCCGAGAGGTACTGATAAGTCGATTGTGGAGATCTCGACGTTGATGATCAAAAGGCTCCGACCAAAACAGATTGAACCCCTCGCAATCACTACACCACTGCTCCGTTGGTTATCAACCGTTCCGAACACGGTTGACCTCGCCAAGAAGGCTATCTCCTGCAAGCGAATCGAGAACACAAGCAAGAGAGTACAAGATGCAATCTGAAATTGCGAATAAATATTAAGTTCACAAGTTGGGGTCTCACAAACCAATGAACGGCGAAACTGTTCAAAGACAGATTAATCTAAGCAAAACCCCCAGGAAAACTAAAGGGGTGTGGCCTCCTTAAATAGGGGAGGGGGAAGCCACACTTATCTAATGAAAAGGGATGTGGTACTATTCCAAGTTACTGTTCATGTGCGTGGTACTGTTCACGTGAACAGTACCGGCCCAAATAGCCCAAGTTACAAGGCCCTCGGCCCACTTTGAGTCGGACTGGAAAAGTGACGTGGCTTGTTTCGCAGTTTCTGATCTGCTCGAGTGGAGTTTGGAGGTGAGACCAGATCCATCTGAAAGTAGACTCCAAGATCTTTCCAACGAGTACTCACGGGCCCCGAGAAGCCTTCTGGATCAAAAGTTATAGCCGTTTGAAGTTGGCTTGTCAAGCTGAATCCGAATTGATCTGGAGGCCAAATTGGATTCCAAAACCTGTCCAAGTTGAAACCTTGCTTCAATTGGTTCCAAAGTGATGTGGTGCTACAAATATATATATTTTCATCATTAGGTAGCATCATATTCTCATTTAAAATATGTTGAAGTTGAAGAAACGAATTCACCTTAATTTCATTCTTGATATTGGCCGCTATGGTCGTACGTGTTGGTGGCGTGGTCACATCATCCTCCCCTTCTTGATGGAAAATCGTCCTCGGTTTTAACATAGGTGTAGCATCACGTATTGCATGATCTTGATCATAAATCTTGGTACATGATAACAAACACAACAAACTCTCATTATGTAATATCATAAGTTCTTTATCAAATAAAGTAAAATCTCTTTGAAACGAGCTCACCTCATAATTTAAGTGATGTGTAGGAGCTCTTGTAATTGGAACAACAAGTATAGCAAATATGGTTGTATCCATAGGGTACATGTTCTTATCATCCTCCCCTTCTTGCAAACAAAGCCGTCCTCGGCTTTTGATAAGCTGAAAATATGGTAACAAAGAAGCCAAGGTGTATGCATGGTATATGTATATGTCATCCGTTTTAACAGTTCTTCGTTGTTGCACAATTAATGTTATAAAACAGCAATGATCATAAAAGCTCATTGTATTATTAACCCAAGAGTAATCATATATGTTAATGAGCAATTCAAAATTTCTCACACAGTAATTATTGCAACTTGTTTTGCAAATGTAAGTGAAGCATTTATGCAATTCAAATCTTTGATTTTGTAAACTTGTAGTGGTGGCATATATGAACAAAACTACAACCTTTGGAATCAAGCAAAGTTCATCCATATAATCGTATCTCAATCGAACAATAGTAAATTGATCTAGCTGGGTGAAGAGATTTGTATGTTCTGCCATAATTTATCATCTTTATTCAGATTGTCCATACTATATGGTGCAAAAAGAGATAAACACATAGGCATTGGATGAGTACTAAATTTTACTTCCCTCTCACATTGAACATGATTCAGCATACAAGAATTGCTGTTCCAAATAGCAAGTTTCAATTCATCCATGTGATCGCAAGTTATGCATATTCGATATACAAGAAATTGAGTTTCCACATCATAATCTCCAATCAAATTAAACTTATACCCAGGGGTGTAGGCACTTAACAAGAATTTCGAACATGCAAGTTCAGAAACTTTCTCCATAGCATGTGACAATTTCATAGGTAGATCCAACATGATGTAACACAATGAATTAGCAGGAGAAATTTTAGTCAAAACTTCTTTATGTGTTATTAATTCGACATGTGCAAAATTATGAGAATTTAGATCAGCACATGGTTCATTTAAGTCAACACAAGGAATATCAAAAGATTGCACTACAGCGGTATATACTCACAAGGTTGCTCTATGTCTTGTTGTAGCACCAAATCGAGACCGTGAGCGATGATAGCTCCATGTTCTTTACCTTTTGGCTCTCCTCGGATGATGTAAGGGCATCCATCTCCTTATCTTCATTCTCAACCAATGGGGTCAATGATTCCATCACTCATGCTCCTCTTCGGCATGGTTCTCAACTACACGCAAGTTGTTAGTCACGAGAAAAGGGCACAAACACAGTTTGTTCTCATGATCATCACCATTACCGCAAGGTTAGCTGCAAGAGCATATTCATCCTCAACATCACTAGCACTTACATAACCACCATCTTCTCGTCACAATGTACGCCCGCCGACTTGTGCAATCTCTCATGACGTGGCCCATCCCTTTACAACGGTGGCACACAATGCCCGTCGTCACGGCCCGTGGAAGCAACCGATGAAGAGCTCGTGCTGGTGCTTGCACACTAGTAGATTTGCTCGTCTCGGGTGTGCGTGATGGTGGCGCGTCTTTGCTGAACCCGCCCTACTCACGAGAGGGGCAGCAGCTCGACAAATAGGAGGTGGGGCTATCTTGGCTTGCCCAGCGTTGATCTCGATGTAGACGTACCTCCAAAGTTGCTCCTTGTCCTTTGTTGCCTACCCGCAATTCTTTTACGCAAGCATAGCAAGTGGAACAAGCTGGTTGACATAGTAAAATCTTTATAATAAACAATGTCCTGAATTTCACGCCGTAACCCCGTAAAAGCGACAAATCTTATCCTCCTCATCTTCTACAACATTACAACGCAACATGCCTATTTGTAGTTCTTGATAATATTCCTCGACAGATTTATTACCTTGGTCTAAGCACTGCAATTTCTTATGCATTTCACGTTTAAAAGCGGGAGGAACAAATCTAGCACGCATAGCTTCTTTTAACCGCTTCCATGTATCAAAGTTGTAGCGCATGGTACCCATATCATTCCACCATATAACAAGAAAGTCCTTAAACTCACTAGTAGCTTGTCTAACTCTATGTTGTTCAGAACCAAGTGAGAATTAAACTTACGCTCTCTTGTCATCTCCCAATCAAGATATATATCAGCATCATAAAGACCAGAAAAGATTGAATGGTAAATTTGACTTTAGCCAATGGGTCATGATTAGAACGACCATTGTGGTGCTGAAAATTATTACCTCCCATACCGTGACGGTTTTGATGTAGGCGGTGTCGTGGGCGTGCATCTTGGGCAGCAAATGAAGCACCCGGCGTCGCGGTTTTGTCTCTCATTAATGGAACTGATGGAGCGCTGCCATGTGTCCATCGAAGCTTGAAGCTTCCTATCGATGCGTGGTTCATCCAAGAGCTTGATGAACTTTCCCTTTAAAACACACTCTTGATTATCAGACGACTCACCTATCATGGTTAGTAGAAAACAAAAGACAACACAAAAGTATTATCCCTATCAACTACTAGGTGGTGGAAGGTGGAATCACACATTCTCAAGCGTCTTACCACACTCTTACAAGTGTTCTTACCAATGCAGCAGTGGTACAACCGGTGGCTGGTTCGTGATACCATGTCGAGCGTGGGTACGATTGCAAGAGGGAACCTGTTCTGATCAAGAGTAGGTGTAGCTTGGAAGGCACAATATGGTAGCAATGGAGAACAATCAGTTAATTTCAGAATTGCATAGAATTGAATTATAGTCCGTATCTAGCACTTAGCCTATGTTGCTGATCAACCAAGAATGGAAGAAGGCTAAAAACAAGTGTATGGCAATGTGTAGGAGTCGTAAATACAAGATAATTCAATCCAATGCAATCTGGAATTGAAGAACACAAGGATTGACCCAAAACTGAAAACTGAATATTTCTGTCTACTGGACAGTACGTCGGTATTTTGGCCGTATCTTTTTGTCAGATGCCTCTTTTTCACGGATTCTTTTTTTCTCTGTTTTCTGACGGCTTTTTCTACAGATTTTATTTTGGGGCCAACTTCGGAAACCCAACACAGAAATTCGCACAAAAATCACAATTGCAGACTATTGCAGATTCAGAACAGATAATTGGGCCAACTTTCACCGCATATATCTCTTAACTGACTTACTGGAATGACGTGAAATTTTACAGATAGATGGATAAGAGATTTTTGAATCTAATGGCGGTGGTCCCACTCAAAAATACTCTCGGAATCAAAAGATATGGCGTTTTTGGTGGCGGCTGCAGAGAAAGGAAGAAGCAGCCGAATTTGGAAATTAGGGTTTGGGGTGGGGAATTTTTCTTTTCTTTGGATTTTTAATGGAACAAGGATATGACCAGCAACTAGACAATGCTAATATGGACAAAAATTCAATTTAGCAAACCAAAACTAACAGATTGAAAGGCACAACGGGGTTTGGACAGCGGAATTAATTCTTTTTGTGGGGCAATTTTTTTTCTGGACTATAGAAAATAAAAACCAATCTACTAACTAGGGATACAAGAATTACCTCACGGGCAACCGTTGCTCTGATACCAACTGATGTGACGATGGCCCGATCTTCCGAGAGGTACCGATAAGTCGATTGTGGAGATCTCGGCGTTGATGATCCAAAGGCTCCGACCAAAACAGATTGAACCCTCGCAATCACTACACCATTGCTCAGTTGGTTATCAACCGTGCGAACACGGTTGACCTCATAAACAAGGCTATCTCCTGCAAGCGAATCGAGAACACAAGCAAGAGAGTACAAGATGCAATCTGAAATTGCGAATAAATATTAAGTTCACAAGTTGGGGTCTCACAAAGCGATGAGCAGCAAAGCTGTTCAAAGACAGTTAATCTAAGCAAAACCCCGGGAAAACTAAAGGGTGTGGCCTCCTTAAATAGGGGAGGGAAGCCACACTTATCTAATGAAAAGGGATGTGGTACTATTCCAAGTTACTGTTCACGCGCGTGGTACTGTTCACATGAACAGTACCGCCCAAATAGCCCAAGTTACAAGGCCCTCGGCCCACTTTGAGTCGGACTGGAAAAGTGACGTGGCTTGTTTCGCAGTTTTTGATCTGCTCGAGTGGAGTTTGGAGGTGAGACCAGATCCATCTGAAAGTAGACTCCAAGATCTTTCCAACGAGTACTCACGGGCCCCGAGAAGCCTTCTGGATCAAAAGTTATGGCCGTTTGAAGTTGGCTTGTCAAGCTGAATCCGAATTGATCTGGAGGCCGAATTGGATTCCAAAACCTGTCCAAGTTGAAACCTTGCTTCAATTGGTTCCAAAGTGATGTGGTGCTGCAAATATATATATTTTCATCATTAGGTAGCATCATATTCTCATTTAAAATATGTTGAAGTTGAAAAAATGAATTCACCTTAATTTCATTCTTGATATTGGCCGCTATGGTCGTACGTGTTGGTGGCGTGGTCACATCAATGTTGTATACCCTTTTCAATCTTTATAACTATTGATAATATCAATTTTTTATTTTATCACTAATTTTGCTGTGCAGATGGCTATTTACATATATTTACGGGTTTTAAGAGGCACACTACTTATTACTGAGGTACAATCTTCATTGTATTTTGCATTTTTACTATTTTCCTATTCTAATTATGTATGATTTTAGATTGCAAAGGATAGTTCGATTTATATTTTGTGTGTTTATCTTTGGTTGATCATGTCCCACTAGCCCCCCCTAAAAAAATTTTTGTTCTGGGTCCACCACTGCATACTTTGAAGTGCCTTGCATGTGCTCGTAACTATGTTTTAGCAATTTATGAGTACTCAAGACTTCGACTGTAAACACCAGTACCTTCGACCTCGATTACCTCTGTCTGTGACTTCAACCACTCTATCGCCTCTTCGAGTACCCCAGTTACTTGTAATCTTCCGAGTACTCAAGTCTTCTCTGGTACTCATGTCACCTCTGGTTCTCCGGTCTTCAAGTATGGCAACAACAACACAAAAACAAGCCAAGAGCACAAGACAATATTCTAGGACACAAAACACTCACTTTTCTATATTTTCTCTTCCCCCTCGTTACATTTGATTACAAGCCTCTGCTACGCCTTATAAAGGCTAATTGCACGACTAGTAAATGGACTCACATCCGACTTGGTTTCCTATTTCCTTTCTCTACTCGAATATGTATACTTTCTAAATACCAAACAAACTCCCCAAAAATAAACCAAACCTACTAAAACAATATTAACTCCAACATTCACCCCCTTAATCTTGATTCTTCATCTTGATCATGCTGATATTCTTTCTTTCTCCTGCTCGCAACCCAATTTAACACCTCCTACTCAGCCACTTTCTATTGTGCTTCCACACCTGGCGCTCTTGTCGACTTGTACTTGCTCCTAAAGCTCTACCTACCACTCTGCTCCCTTCGTCTTCCACTATTGTCGCACCAGTATCCACACCTGCTCGCTCTTCCTCCACTGGTGCCATGGGTGACATCTTCCTCTTGAGCGTGAAACTGCTGCATGCTCATGGGACCTTCCTCTGCCATCTGCGTGCTTGTGGGACTCATCACCTGGTCGTCCCAAGCCACTGCGATTTGCCCCAGCTACATGCACACGAACATGTGTGCCTACAAGTGCTCCCGAGCCACTACTCATTGTGCCTGATGCACGCATGTAGGGCCCGCCTGGTTCATTGCTTTCCACACAACATGCAGCGAAAGTTTTCCTTGCTCGAAAATTTTCTTTTGCTCTGTTAACTATAGGGATACACTGTCCTTTTCCTTTGGTGAGACCTGCGCATCCCAGTGAAGTGTGACAATGCTGCTTGGTCCAAAAACGAGCCATCTCACCATGGGTCACTACTGATGTGACACACCCAGATGCCTGGGATGACTTGGGATGCCTCTTGCGCCCTGCACACAAACTTGCATGCGTGTATCGCCCTGTTGCATGTGCGAGACCTTCCATGCATATGCGCACCCCCTGTGCGTTCGAGCTACTCTCCATGCACACCCTTGTGTATGGGATCCACAGCATTGACCTGAGCCGTTGCAGACTGATGTCTGCATGGAGGGGGCTGCTGTCGTCTGCAGCAAGCACGTCCCCGCTGCTCCCAACTGCATGCACACTACCTTGTGCGTCGACACCTTGACCTCCAGCTTCATGCACACTTTCTATGCCTTCCACACAAGCTGTGTGCCTTCCTTGGGATACACATATGTGCAGCTCACTGCCTGGCTCCTCTAAGGTACTCTTCAGACAAACCAATTTATAAGTTTTCAATGAAATTTTGTACATTTGGTTTGGGGATCTTTTCAACTTCATCAACTTCTTGTACAAACTTGTCAAATAGTAAATTTCAGACAGCAACTTTCGATCACCATTCTTGCATTGCAACAACATTGATCCTTTGCCTTTTATCTGCACCGTGGAGCCATCTCCAAACTTTGCCTGAAATCTTTTTGTCAAGCTCATGAAACATAGAGCGGTCTCCTGCCATGTGATTGCATGCTCTATTGTCCATGTACCACAGATTAGTGAGATCATGGCTGCCTTCCTTCGTGTGTAGTTTAGGAACTACATTCTTCTCGTTCAACATCACCATATCTAGCGCCTCTTCAACACATAAAAAATGTAGTACCGGCTCATCATCCTGTTCAGCTCTAGTGAGGTTTACCTCCTCATCCTTCTTCTTGCTTCGACAATCCAAAGTGTAGTGTTCGTACTTGTTGCAGTTGAAACACTTTATGTGGCTGCAGCACTCCAACGCATATTGACTGAATTTGTCACATTCAAAACACTTGATATGTGACTTGTCTCGGGATTTGTCACCACCACCTTGCCCACGTCTCTAGCCACGTCCACGCCAATTGCCAGATTCTCAGCCACCTCCTTGACTTGAATTTGGTTCCCACCAAGTTTTATTTTTAACCTCTGCTTCACTTTTCACTAGCAATGCTTGATCAATCTTTGCCTTACACCCTTGAAGCAGTCCCTCATGAGCTTTGAGAGATCCCATTACCTATTCTATTTTCATGTTTTGAAGATCATTTGAATATAGAAGATTGTGACCACTAGCACGAACCTCTCAGGTAGGACACGAAGGTACTTCTTGACCACTATAGTTTCCTCCAGTGTACCTCCAAGAGATCAAATCTCATTGACTATAGCAGTTAATTTACCTACGAACTCATCTACTGACTGAGTTTCACCCATGTGCAGTTCCTCATATTCTCCTCGAAGAGTTTGTAGTTAAACCTTCTTTACTTGATCCACACCTTCGTGCATAGTCCGAAGAGCAATCCAAGCTTCTTGTGTTGTATCTTTCCCGAGAAGTCAACTAAGCATCGAGTTGGGTATCGTAGGATAGATGAGCGCCAAGGTAGTTTGATCGATCTTCACGTCAACTACCAAAGCTTTTTGTTTTGGATTGACCTTTCCATTACTGCTGACCAGATCAGCTATAGGATCCTAGACCCCTTGGGCATGCATATTCACTCGCATCTTAATAGCCCAAGTTGGGTAGTTCTCTGAATTGAGAACTGGATACAGAAGGGAATTTGGTCCTTCTTTCATTATTGACGAAGATCCCTTGCTGCCATGTATTTCTTCTTCTACGAGTTGATTAGCACCAAGCTCTGACACCATATGTAAGTTACAACCACTCCAAGTTTTGACCACTTCAAGAGATGAGTATTACGACCATGCCTTCCTGACCTGCATGCACTCGTAACCTTGTTATGACCACTCCTTCACTACTGTGCACGTGCTCGTAACTTTAGCTGGTGGGAGTTATGACCATGCTTTTTGAGTGCTTTACACAAGCTCATAACTGAGTTTTAGCGGTTTACGAGTACTCGAGATTTCGACTGCAAACACCAGCACCTTCGACCACGATCACCTCCATCTGCAACTTCGACCACTTTGCCGCCTCTTCGAGTACCTCAATTACTCATAACCATCTAAGTACTCGAGTCTCCTCTGGTACTCATGTCACCTCTAGCTCTCTGGTCTTCAAGTATGGCAGCGACAACACAAAAACAAGCTGAGAGCACAAGATGATATTCCGGGGCACAAAAGCACTCTGCTTTTCTATACTTTCTTTTCTTCCTTGTTACATCTGATTACAAGCCTCTGCTACACCTTATAAAGGCTAATTACATGACTAGTAAATAGACTCACATCTGACTCAGTTTCCTATTTCCTTTGTGTTGTGGTTACAGACCAAACAGAGAGAGAGTATGGTAGTGGGGAGTTAGGTGAGTAAAATGGCTTAGGTCCCTCCCCATGGCTTGTGCTGCATATATACATCTATATGGGGAGTGCTTTTACACTAATGCTCTTACATCTGAGTACTCCCCTCAGGAGTATTCATGTCAGTATACATGCACCATTTTGGTCCTTACATTCCTCTGACAGGCCTGCTGGGCTTCGGTGGGGGCCACCCCTACAATAGGAGCCTCTCATGGTGAAAGGCTCCACGGGCCGAAGCCATGTTGCCGAGCCCTTTGGCCCCCTCCGTCCCTGCGGCCTGTGAGCGTATGCAATCGTTCATCGAAATGTAGTGTTCGCCTTATTGCGAAGGTATGGCGCCGGGCGGCTTGGCGAAGGCTTCGTCATCCATAGTCCTGCCATGGCGGGGTCGGGGTTGTCATCTGGAGCGAAGGTTGGCATCGCAACCGAGGGGCGGATTGGGGGTCGAAGTTGCCTCCGATTTGGCGGGGTCGGTGGTTGCCAGTGCCGATGGGGTGTTGGCGGTCGAGATCGTCGGCATAGGTAGGCGGAGCGGGTCCCTAAGTTGTCGTGCGCGCGCCTCCGGCGTCAAGCGCCCTTGACGATAGGCGACTGCCAGCCTGCCCAATGAGGCTTGGTTGACGCGGCGCGAGACTTGAGGGGTCGTGGCGATACCACGTTGCGGCGTTCCTGCTCCTGGCCGTCCACATGGCGAAACACGCTTGGCGCGGCGCGGGTATTGAAGCATCGTGGTGATACGATGCTGCGACGCTCCTCTGCCGGTTGGACTCCTGCCGGTTGGACTTTTGCCGGTTGGACTTCTGCCGGTTGGCTTCCCCGCTGATGGGGTATATATAGCGTGCTGGTGCAGCATTGTACCTGCATTGTGTGCTCGGATAGATGCTGCTCCCCTAAAATGGGCCTCTTTACTGCATCCACATTCCATAGCGGCACTACGCGGCTTGGGGAATGTTGATGCACTGATGGAGGCCTATTTTTCTTGGGAGCTTGATTAGCGTCTGTTAGCGGTAACTGGTCGCACTTGCTGCGCTCGCGCTGTGTTTCTGCATATAACGGCAAGGTTTGCCCTATTCTCTTAGACAGGCCCACCTTCAGTCAGGGTTTCTGGTCAAGCCCGTCCGCATTACTTTCGAAAGAATGTTGATGCACTGAAGGTGGCCTGTTTATGAGAACAAGCCAAAACTTGGCGTGACGTAACCTCGCCCATACGATGTTTGGGGAATGCCGACGAACGAGTCCCCACGCACGAGTCCGCTCCTCGAACCGAAGCCCAGGTCAAGACCGTGGCCGCGTTGGTGGCGAACGGCGAAGTCCTGTGCTGGAGCCATGCCGTCCCGCCGAGACGGTGCCTCCCGCCGAGGCAGTGCCTAGGAGGCAAAGTTGGGCGCCGAGGACGTGCCGTCCCGCCGAGGCGATGCATACAAGGCGGGCAGCAAGGCGGTGCTCCGAAGCCGCTGGTCCCCTACCTTGGAGGATAGTAGCCGCGGAGAGCAGGCGCTGCGGGGTGGGCTGAGGGTGCTACGTGCGTGGGGGTAAGCGCGGGCGCCCGTCCGTATCCTTGAAGTGGTGGCGGCGAGCCTGGCGCCAGTCGGTAGACGCGCGAGCGCTCCGCCCCTAGCCTTGAAGTGGTGGTAGCGAGTGGCGCCTGGTCGGCGAGGCGCGAGCGCCCGCCCCCTACCTTCGAGTGGTGGCGGCGGAGCTGGTGCCTAGTCGGCGAGGCGTGCGGCGCCCGTCCCTACCGCCGAAGTGGTGGCGGCGAGTGGCGCCTGGTCGGGCCAGACGCGCGAGCGCTCCGTCCCCTACCCTTCAAAGTGGTGGGAGCGGAGCTGGCGCCTAGTCGCAGTAGACGCGCGAGCGCTCCATCCCCTACCCTTCGAAGTGGTGGCAACGGAGCTGGCGCCCTAGTCAAAGTAGATGCGCGAGCGCTCCGTCCCCTACCCTTCGAAGTGGTGGTAGCGGAGCTGGCGCCTTAGTCGAGGTAGATGCGCGAGCGCTCCATCCCCTACCCTTCGAAGTGGCGGCAGCGGAGCTGGCACCCTAGTCAAAGTAGCAGCACGCGAGCACTATCCCCTAGGATTGCGCAAGGGCAGCCTCTGGTGCGTCACCTTGGTATTTCGGGGGATGCGCATAGGAGTGGGCTCTTGTGGTGCGCTTTGCACCCCATAGAGTACGTCGGGAGAGCATTCGCGTCTCTTTTATACTCTGGAGAGTGCGTGGGATCGACATCCGTGTCTTGTTTATACTCCAAAGAGTACGCACATGAGCAACGTCCATGCGTGCGCGGTGTTCGCGTCTTGTTTATACTCCGTAGAGTGCGCAGGGATGGCATCCGCGTCTTTTTTATACTCCGGAGAGTGCGTGCGGAGGCAAACCTCAACGCTACATCTTATTTAGAGTCCGTGGACTGCGCGCGGAGGCAAGCCTTAGCGCGTTGCGGGCGGTGAGGTTCGTGCGGAGGCGGACCTCAATGCTACATCTTATTTATACTCCGTAGAGTGCGTGCGGGTACAAGTCCAATAGTTTGGACGACCATGTTCTTCAGAGTTCACAGTATGTGATGTCATCTAGATAATAGACTACATAGCAAATTTTCTGTAGCAGTCCAATGTTTCTTATCTGCAGCATCATTTATCAATCGACAAAAGTGGTGCCTATGCTTGATGACCCTGACAATAAGCTTACGCTCCTGTGATTTCTCATACCATTTGGCCAACATCTTCGGTGCCCTGCTGGTTGCAGTCTTAACATACCATTTGGCAGGCTGGAAGCCCATGTCCTTTTATGAGAGGCTGGGCTAGCCGTCGCCATTACTCACTCGTCAACACGTACTCCTCTGATGTGCTGCATATATACATCTATATGGGGAGTGCTTTTACACTAATGCTCTTACATCTGAGTACTCCCCTCAGGGGTATTCATGTCATTATACATGCACTATTTTGGGCCTTACATTCCTCCGACAGGCTCTGCTGGGCTTAGGTGGGGGCCACCCCTACAACAGGAGCCTCTCATGGTGAAGGGCTCCACGGGCTGAAGCCATGTTGCCTCTTTGTTTATACTCATACCCGTATCTCCGACAAAAAGTGCGCGCGCGAACGCGTGTCTTTGTTTATACTCATACCCGTATCTCTCGACGGAGAGTGCTTGCATGACGCGCGTCTTTGTTATGGAAACAAGAAAATTTGTGCAAACGGTGAACTTTATTAAATTCCGTTTGCGCGGTGAGCGATTACAAAAGAGGGGAGATATCGACCACTAACCACTTTTAGGACGGGGCGACCATTGGCGGCGAGCTGCTGCTAGGGCAACCTTGTGCCCGAGGAGCGCGAGACGCTCTCCGGGGGCACCCGGGGGCTCCGCACCTGCACACCCGGCCTAGGTGCCTTGGCGAGCCGCGTGGCATGGACCCCTGGCACCAAGCTCTATGTGCCGAGCCATGTCACCGTCGTCATGGGCGATGATGATGGCCCGCGTCCGAAGCTTCATGCACAGAAGCAGCAGTGGAATCGCCCGAGAGTATTTAGGAGCGGCCACCCCAATATGGCGTTATAGGGGTATGCAATGTCAACCATGTCGAAGATGGCATCTTCGCTCATCACGTTGTCGTTTTGGCCGAAGGAGACTTGGAGGCATATCTGGCCCAAAGCGTGCAAAGGTTGCCCTCCAAATCCTTGCAACAGGATGCCTGAAGGGCCCAACCGACTCGAGGGATCCCCATTTAATCGAAGGCCGCGGCAAACAGGATGTTCGCGGAGCTTCCTCCATCGACTAGGACGTGCCTGACCTCGCATCCTGCTACGAGGACCCGGACGACCAAAGGATCTTGGTGGGGAAACTCCACGCCCTCAGCGTCAGCGGGCGTGAATGTGACTTCGTGTTGTGCCCATTCCAGCGGTGCCTGCGCTGGGTATGCCACGACGTGGTGCAGCCTCCTCGCGTAGGCCTTCCGTTGCCGCGCTGAGGCGAACTCCAACGAGGAGCCTCCAGAAATGATGTTGATGATCCTGCGTTGGGCTCCTTCCGGGGCTTGTAACTGCAGGAGGCCCTCCCGAGGTTGTTGCACATGTGCCTGAATTCGCAGGAGGCCTTACTGGGGCTGCATTCCTTAGTCCTGGGGGTGTTGGACGTGGGCCACGACGGGCGCGCGTGCCTCCGGGTTTTTGTCCCTGGCGATGCTCTGCCGGAGCGCTGCGATAGTGGCGCAAGCACACATGTCATGGTTGCCTCGGCTATGGATTTTGCACCACTGCCCATGGTGCTGGTCGCTGTACTCTTCGCGGGTTCTGTCGTCATGACCCCGCCACGCCCCCGTCCTCGGCCCCGGCGCCCTCTGCCTTCGCGACCTGCTGAGGCGTTATCTTCAGAGCCGCCCTCGATGTCAAAGATATAACGAGGTTTCCTGGACTTGCGTTGGTCGCGCTTGGGCCTATCGCATGACGGATCATTGTGTTGGGGGTCTTTGCGTTCGGAGGCGCCCTTCGGCTGCTCTTGCTTGCGTTTATCTTTCGAAGAGCCCTGCTTCGGCGAGCCTTCGCTCTTTGCCGAGCCTTCCACCTTGTTGGTGTCGGAGTCATCACCATGTCGCCGCTGCGCGTCCTCTTCCGCTCTGGCGTACTCTTCCATCTTATCAAGAGCCGCGCCGTCTTAATGGGCTCGCGCGCGTTGTACTCGCCATCGGTCCCGGCCGAGGCCTTGTATTGCTGCGTTGATGACGGTTGTTTCGTTGGCGTCCTTGACTCGCAACGTATTTCGCATGCGCGGCAAGTAATCCGGAGCCTCTCCTCGTGTTTTGCTTGATCGCGAAGAGCCGGTCCGCATCGACACGCTCGACGTAGTTTCCCTGGAAGTTGTTGTAGAGTCGATCGCGGATCTGTTCCCACGCGTAGATGGGCTGTGGTTCAATGGTGAAGAACTAGGACAGCGCCACCCCTTGTAACGCGAGAGGGAGTCCTTTTACCTTCGTGGTGTCGTCTTCGCCAGCGGCTTCGATAGCGGTCTCATACACGCGCACGAATTCCCGCGGGTCGGATTCGCCCTTGTATGCCTCGATGATGCTCGGGAACTTGAAGTCCTCAGGCCATGCCGCCTGCTGTAGGCCCGCGAGAGCGGGACTCAGGTCTACTCGCCGCAATGGGACGCGACTAGACGTAGGGGCGTCGTGGCTGTCCGCCCTCTCCGGAGCGGGTTCGGATGCCACCGCCGGGGGGGCGTGTTGGCTCTGAGCCTCTTGCATGTCTCGCACAGCTCCGCGGAGGTCTGTTAGCTCCCGCTGAAATGCGCTGAGGGCCGCCAGCAGGCGATCTCCACCGCGACGTGGTGGGCCGTCGGTGCGCCCGCGTACGGCCGCACAGCGGTGACCATGGCTCGCGCGCCGGGCTGCTCACCGCATTGTCCTGGAGGACCCTGGAGCCGGTGACGAGGTCCGCGTCGCCGCTGGGACCATTCACCGCTTCTGCGCTAGGTGGGAAAACGGATGCGCCTACATTGCCATCGCCGAGGTTGGTCGTCGGGGCGGTGTTGGTGGGGTCTGGCAGCGTGGCGACATTGGCGAGGTCGGGCGTTGTGTCACTGGTGGCGGGGTTGTTCGTCGCGGCGGTGGCGGGGTTGGGCGTTGCGGCGGTGGCAGGGTTGGGCGTCGCATCGGTGGCGGGGTTGGGCGTCGCGTTGTGAACGTCGATGTTCACGGTCGTCACACCTACACCGCCGCCCGTACCTGCAGCTGCTAAAGCCAAAGCCCTGGTGTTGATGCGAGACTTCGCCGCTTCCGCCTTCTTCTTCTTCTTCGCCGCCGACGGTGAAGGTTTCTTTGGTGTCATCCTCCTTCAGACCTGGAGGCTTGCTCTTGTCCTCTCCACAGACGGCGCCAACTGTTGTGGTTACAGACCAAACAGAGAAAGAGAGAGTATGGTAGTGGGGAGTTAGGTGAGTAAAATGGCTTAGGTCCCTCCCCATGGCTTGTGCTGCATATATACATATATATGGGGAGTGCTTTTACACTAATGCCCTTACATCTGAGTACTCCCCTCAGGGGTATTCATGTCATTATACATGCACCATTTTGGGCCTTACATTCCTCTGACAGGCCTGCTGGGCTTAGGTGGGGGCCACCCCTACAACACTTTGTATACTTGAATATGTATATGTTGTGGTTACAGACCAAACAGAGAGAGAGCGTGTGGTAGTGGAGAGTTGAGTAAATGAATGGCTTAGCACCCTCCTCCCGTGGCTTATGCCACATATATATTCATATGGGGAGTGTTTGTACAGTTATACCCTTACACATGAGTATTCCCCTTGGGGGCTCTTGTGTCATTACACATGTCCTATTTCGGACCTAACAGGCCTACTGGGCTTAGGTGGGGGCCACCCCTACAACAGGAGCCTCTCATGGTGAAGGGCTTCACGGGCCGAAGCCATGTCGCTGAGTCCTTTGGCCCCCTCCGTCCCATCGGCCTGTGATGCTTGATGACTCGGATAGTTTGCCCGTTTGCTCCTACTTGCGTGGGGCTGTCTCGGTCCCAAAGCTGGCGCAGTCTCGAGGTCGAAGGAAGCGGGAAGGCCGAAGGCTTCGACGGAGATGAGGTCCGGGCGTGCCGTACTTCGCACTCCGGATATTTGCGAGCAAAGTCGAACTTGGTCGGCTGCCCCTGGCAGCCGAGTCTCGGGAGATGCTTCGCGCGATGTAGTGCCAATTCGGGGAGATGGTTGCCAGGTCCAGGAGTGCGCTTTAATGACGCCTGGAATCGCGCCTGCCTTTGTCAAGGGTAGGCTGGCACGGCTGCTCCGCCTGCCCTGCACTAGATGTGGGCACGCGTCCGGCTGCCATTGGAGCGTCGTGGGATTCCAGCGTTCCCGCGACCACGGCCGTTCGCCTCGCTGGCCGTGAGCGATTGTGCTTGTTCATCACGGGCAGTTGAACCGCCGGGCGCCCATCGACTGCGATCCCGACGATTGGCATGCCGCCGGTTGACCTTTCGCCATCCTGGCGACTCCTCACCGGGTGGGCCTGGGTATAAATACACCGGTGTCGTGGCCTGTTCCTTGCTCACCCTTGATTACTCATCGTATACCTGCACGCGGTTATCTTCTCACATGCAGGCCAACTATTGTTCATCCACGTTTGATGATTGCGTCTACTGATGCTGATGTCAGCGAGCGCTGATGAACAATAGACGGCCTCCGCGCTTTCGTATGGAAATGGAAGGCTTGACCTGCTCTCGTAGACAGACATGCTTGAGTCTCTCTGCGCTCTCTGATTGCGCCCACCGGCGTTACCATCAGGGAATGTTGATGTACTGAAGCATTTCTGTTTACAACAACGTGTCAAAACCTACCACAGAGCTGGGACGTCGCGTGACCTCCGACTCATGGGGGCTATGGGCCAAAAGGCCGGCCTGTACCCCACGGCTCAGGGTTTGCGGTTGAGTGCGTTGTGGGTAAACCGGTGCCCGCTCGCCTTCGCCTTTGGCTTCGGCCGGAACGCCCTACCGAGGGGAAGCTAGGCCTCCGACGCATGGGGCTGGGTCAGGGGCCCCGCTGGATCCCAGACGCTTCTTCTCCCGGCGTGGATTTTGGAGCCTCGTGACGGCACGATGCTGCAACGTTGGACCGCCGCAGACGTTTGCAGGGTGGTCCGGGGATGCTGAGCGGTGGGAGCGAAGCTAGCGCCTAGTCGGAGGTAGACGCGCGAGCACTTCGTCCCCCATCCTTCGAAGTGGTGGCAGCGGAGCTGGCGCCTAGTCGAGGTAGACGCGCGGCGCCCGTCCCCCCCGCCAAGTGGTGGCGGCGAGTGGCGCCTAGTTGAGGTAGACGCGCGGCGCCCATCCCCCTCATCCTTCGGTGGTGGCGGCGAGTGGCGCGCCAGTCGAGGTAGACGCGCGCGCGCCTCCCCATCCTTCGGTGGTGGCGCGAGCCGGGCGCCAGTCGAGGTAGACGCGCAGGCGCTCCGTCCCCCATCCTTCGAAGTGGTGGCAGCGGAGCTGGAGCCTAGTCGAGGTAGACGCGCGAACGCTCCGTCCCCCATCCTTCGAGGTGGTGGCAGCGGAGCTAGCGCCTAGTCGAGGTAGATGCGCGAGCGCTCCGTCCCCTACCCTTCGAGGTGCCCGTATCTTTGACGGAGAGTGTGCGCGCGAACGCGTGTCTTTGTTTATACTCATGCCCGTATCTTTGACAGAGAGTGCGCGCGCGAACGCGTGTCTTTGTTTATACTCATGCCCGTAGCTTTGACGGAGAGTGCGCACGCGAACGCGTGTCTTTGTTTCAAAGGACAGAAATTTGTGCAAACGGTGAGCTTTATTAAATTCCCATTTGCGCGGGTGAGCACTTACAAAAGAAGGGGGAATGCCAAGCACTAACCGCTAGGAGGGTGGGGCGATCGTTGACGAGCCGCCACTACCGGGGCAACCTTGCGCGCGGAGCACGAGACGCTCGGGGAGTGCCTGAGGGCTCCACATCCGCCCTCCCGGCTTAGGTGCCTTGGCGAGCCGCGTGGCATGGGCCCCTGGCACCAAGCTCTATGCGCCGGCCATGTCACGTCGCCATGAATGGTGATGATGGCCCGCGCCGTGAAGCTTCATGCACAGAAACCGTGATGCGGGATCGCCCGAGGGTGTTTAGGAGCGGCCGTCCTATTATAGCGTTGTAGGGGTATACAATGTCGACCACGTCGAAGATGGCGTCCTCGCTCCTGACGTTGTCGTTTTGGCCGAAGGAGGCTTGGAGGCATATCGGCCTAAAGCGCGCAAGGGCGCCTCCAAACCCTTGCGGCGGGGCGCTGAAGGGCCCAAACGGCTCCGAGGGATCCCCATTTGATCGAAGGCCGCAGCGAAGAGGATGTTTGCGGAGCTTCCTCCATCGACTAGGACGCGCCGGACGTCGCACCCGGCTACGAGGACCCGGACGACCAAAGGGTCTTGGTGGGGGAACTCCACGCCCTCGGCGTCGGCGGGCGTGAATGTGACTTCATGTTGCGCCCATTTTGGCGGCGCCTGCGCCGGGTATGCCGTGACGTGGTGTAGCCTCCGCGCGTAAGCCTTCCGTTGTCTTGCCGAAGCGAACCCCAGTGAGGAGCCTCCGGAGATGACGTTGATAATCTGCGTTGGGCTCCTCCGGCTTGTAACTGTAGGAGGCCTTCCCGAGGTTGCTGTACGTGCGCCTGGATGCGCAGGAAGCCTTCCTGGGCCTGTGCTCCTTGGTCCTGGGGGTGTTGGACGTGAGCCACAACGGGCGCGCGTGTATCCGGGTTTTTGTCCCTGGCAACGCTCTGCCGTAGCGCTGCGATGGTGGCACAAGCACGCGTGTCGTGGTTGCCCCGGCCGTGGATTTCGCACCATTGCCCGTGGTGCTGGTCGCCGTACTCTTCGCGGGTCCGGTCGTCTCGACCTCGGCCACGTCCCCGTCCTCGGCGTCCTCGGCCTCCGCGGCCTGGGGCGTTGTCTTCAGAGCCGCCCTCAATGTCGAAAACATAACGAGATTTCCTGGACTTGCACTGATCGCACTTGGGCTTGTCGCCTGGCTGGTCATTGTGTTGGGGGTCCTTGCGTTCGGAGGCGCCCTTCGGCTGCTCTTGCTCACGCTTGCCTTTCGAAGGGCCCTGTTTCGGTGAGTCTTCGGTCTTGACCGAGTCTTCCGCCTTGTTAGAGTCGGAGTCATCACCGTGTCGCCTCCGTGCGTCCTCCTCCGCTCGGGCATACTCTTCCATCTTGTCGAAGAGTTTCCCGACCGTCTTAATGGGCTTGCGCGCGTTGTACTCGGCCATCGGCCCCGGTCGGAGGCCTTGTATCGCTGCGTTGATGACCGTTGTTTCGTTGACGTCCTTGACTTGGCAGCGCACCTTCGCGAAGCGCTTGAAGTAGTCCCGGAGCCTCTCCTCCGGTTTCTGCTTGACTGCAAAGAGCTGGTCCGCATCGACACGCTCGATGTAGTTTCCCTGGAAGTTGTTGTAGAGTCGGTTACGGACCTGTTCCCACGCGTAGATGGACTGTGGTTCAATGGTGAAGAACCAGGACAGCGCCACCCCTTGTAGCGCGAGGGGGAGCCCTTTTGCCTTCGTGGTGTCGTCTCCGCCAGCGGCTTCGATGGCGGTCTCGTACACGCGCACGAACTCTCGCGGGTCGGAGTCGCCTTTGTAGGCCTCGATGACGCTCGGGAACTTGAAATCTTCGGGCCATGGCGTCTGCTGTAGGCCCACGTAGCGAGGACTCGGGTCACGCGCGTAGTGGGCGCGGCTAGACGTGGGGCGTCGCGGCTATCCGCCCTTCCCGGGGCGGGTTCGGATGCCACTGCCGGAGGGGCGTGTTGGCTCCGGGCCTCCTGCATGTCCCGGACGGCTCCGCGGAGGTCCGTTAGCTCCCGCTGAAACGCACTGAGGGCCGCCAGCAGGGCCGTCTCTACTGCGGGCGTGGCCGGGGCCGTCTGCGCGCTTGGCGGTGCCGCCGGCAAGGTGGTGACCACGGCCGCGCGCCGTGTTGCGCGCGCGTTGTTGTCGCGGGGTTGTCGCCGGCGGGGTGGTGGGATCGGGCGGTGGTGACGGGATCGGTCGCCGCGCCGATGGCGGGGTTGGTCGTCGCGTCGATGGCGGGGTCTCGGTCGCACCTACACCATCGCCATACCGCGGCCGCTAAAGCCGAAGCCCTCGTGGCCGATGCGAGATTTCGCCGCCTCCGCCTTCTTCTTCTTCGCCGCCGATGGTGAAGCTTTCTTTGATGCCATCCTCCTTCAAGTCTGGAGGCTTGCTCTTGTCCTCCCCACGGACGGCGCCAACTGTTGTGGTTACAGACAAAACAGAGAGAGAGTGTGTGGTAGTGGAGAGTTGAGTAAATGAATGGCTTAGCCCCCTCCTCCCGTGGCTTATGCCACATATATATTCATATGGGGAGTGTTTGTACAGTTATACCCTTACAAATGAGTATTCCCCTTGGGGGCTCTTATGTCATTACACATATCCTATTTCGGACCTAACAGGCCTACTGGGCTTAGGTGGGGGCCACCCCTACAACAGTATACTTTCTAAATACCAAACAAACTCTCTGAAAATAAACCAAACCTACTAAAACAAGATTAACTCCAATAGGATCTGGTGAGTGCATAATCTCAACGATCGGATCAGTCTTTGTCATTTCCTGAGGCCGTCCGCTGGTTTCATGTCCAGCACACATGACAAGATGAAGCAGAGGGTGGGGAGGTGGCCATTTTTAGAATCCCCTCCGCTGATGAGGTTGACACCATGAGTGAGCACTGTTATAAAACACACGGCAAACATAGATGATCAAAAGAATAGGAGACAAGAATTTAACGTAGAAAATTCTTTTAGGAAAAATCATAGATGCACAAAGGCAAAAATCTCTATATGAGAAGAAATTATGGGCACATGGAACTTCGATGTATCTTAACCGTGCAACTAGAGGGGTATATATATAGGCTAGAGAATAGGAGTCCCTAACAGAAAAGAAAACCAAATTAGAGTCGGTTGTGCTGGGCGTTGCTACGTCTAACACAGCTAGGAGAACGTGCTCATCTTGGAAACGGATCCAAATTCGGATCACACTTTAACGAACACACACTCCTCCCTACCTCTCAATTCGGGTGGCCTAGTGGCAGGGTAACAGAGTCGCCTCAAGCCGCAGGGGATGGTGAGCGATGGTTGTGTTTCGAAAAAATAAGTCTAGTAACTGGTCGTCTTTCGGTACCAACTCCATGTTGCAAGATAGGAACGTTGAATACAACCTAGCAATCGAGCTAGATTTTAGTGGATGCCGGTCAGCTATCAAATTAGGTTTTGGGCAGTAGTTGTACTGCTGTGTTGGGATGCTGTAGATGGCCGCGTTAGAGATGTGTCCCTTTAATTTTAGAGAAAAACTATAAAACGGTATACCGTTCTGATAGGACAGCAAGAGCTTTGGGGAATAAGAAGAAGCTCTCTCTCTCTCTCTCTGTGTGTGTACCTACGATGGAGAAGAAGAACAAAGAGGTATGATGAGGTTCGGCGAGGGGAGCGGTGGTGCCACCACTTTCGGATGGGTTCACTGCGGCACTGCGCCTCCAGGTTGTAGGGGGAGGCCCGGGGCGATGGTGGCCTGATGGTAGGCAGCGTCGGACAATGGGCGATGGCGATGGGGTGATGGACGATGGTGGAGGATGGGATGGCGAGGCAAGGGCCGAGAGAATGTTAGGTTGGACAGAGTGACCGACTGAGGAGGAAGAGCCGGTGGCGCGGTAAGGCGGCAAGCTCACCACCGACTACGGAGGGGGTGGCGGATGAGGTGCACCGAGCTATCGCTGGTGCTGAGAAAGAGAGAGGGAGGAGGGGCAGAGCGGCGGAGGTAGGGAGGGGGAGCGGCGGGGATGGGAGGGGCGTGCTGTACCATCAAGAGCGCCTCCGATGCTACAGCGTTGGCTAGTGGTTCTCTAACTTTATTGGCTACTACTTCTAATGTTTACCATCTCCGTCCCCGTAAACACCAAGAATGACATGATCCAAACTAATTCCTCACGCTCGCAGAGCTGCACGAAAGACGAAACAGACATTGTTGATCAGTCTTTTCCAACCATGTGTCAATCTGCTCACCCTGAAATTCAGCCTGTAAACAACAAAATGCGCAGAGAAAAGGCCCCTGCAGTTTGTCTGCGGGTTGCCGCTGCTACTTGTAGCAGAGTAACAGTTCCCATGAACAGCACATTTGATGCGAGGATCGATTTTCCAGTAGCTATGTAATGTAATGCACATATTTACATAGTATTGACTAGTGCAATGCATGAGAGTATGTGCCGGCCAAATCCAGAGTTCTTGGCTACAGCAGCTACACCCATGAAGTGTTCCATCCATCAGCATATGCCAAACTTCCTCTCATGCATGCAGCTCCTATCTTTGCAGATCTGCAGTGCCTGCTTGAAGCTGACTGCTGGTTGCATGCATTCATGCAGCTGGCCAGGGTCTAGAATTGGAAATTGGAAGCTAGTGAGACACATTGCCATCCCTAGTTCCAGTCCAGATACTACACTACACTAACAAGCATCACAGGTTCACAGCCTCTCATTGCTCCAAGACACGGGGCACAAGAACATGCACTGATGTCTGATGCATTGCGCTGCACTGCATGAATGCTGTTGGCCTCACTGCTCTGAATTCTGGTGCATCACAAAAATAGGGAGCAGGACTGAGCAAGGCAGGTAGATGCTTGAGCTCTGCAGGCTGTAGCTTTCGTCTTTAGGGTGAGGAGGGCACATGGTTCATGCATGGCTCTCTACTTGAGTTCTGATGCTTGTGATGCATCAGAATAGTTCTTCATGCAGGCTAGTAGGCAGAGACAAATGTAGAGTCCCAAGGGTAGCTTAGAAAGGCTTACAGAACTTTTGTGCAGATTCAGTAAAATATGCTTATTAGTTTGGGGGTCTTGAACATCTGTATCAAAGTTTTCCATCATGATGTTGATGAATTGTTTATTGTGGCCAGCAAAGGATTCACATGGATGGGTTTACTGTTAAACCCAGGGTTAAAATGTGTAGGACCAGTATGGCAACATAATGGTGAATTGGTGCCTTCAAATTTCCCCCAAGTATTTGCTCATCCTTTATTTCGATAGCTACAGTGCTATCAAGATCAAGATAGAAAACCAACACCAAAGCTAGCAAATCAAGAAACCAAAATTCCGAGAATTCTGGGCCTCAGGCAATCAGACCGGCGGCTAAGAGCAGTCTGACCGGACCCTACGGTTAGACCATTGGCTAGATGTTGGTCTGACTGGCCTTGACCGAAGGGGTTCAGTCTGACCGGGCTTCCCTGTTCTGGAATAGAAAATTCAGCCTAAGCTGATGCAACTTTTGCATATACCTTACTTAAGGTCTAAGGAATCTATTCCACCAAGGACGGCAAGACTCCATGTTAAAGTTCAAACCTTTCTCAAAATTAAGCAAGATTGTACCAAAACTGAGCAAAAACCAAAATCTCAAAATAAGACTTGCTTGTGGGTGAAAGATGGTAAGGATGACTCTAGATTTATTCCTACATGTTATAGCAAGAAACAACACTCGAGGATTTGAGGAACAAAACATAGATCAAGAAAACACTCGAAGAGGTCAAATTAAAAAAATCGGACTACTTCATGAATTTACCAAACCTAATGCTTAGATGGATATGAATTGATTTTTATGATATATCTCTATCACTTAATCATCTTTGGCATCTAGCATGATCAAGAGGGGGAAAGAAAAGATCAAAACCAACCAAATTAGGAGCAAATTAACCTACATAAGATAGATTCATGAGAAATGAACAAAGTTGATATATTGTCACTTGATGATGAAGGTTGTACAACAAATCTACCTAGAGGACAAGAGAGCATACCACAACACTCACACTTCTCAAACCTTAACCCTAAACACTTGGCTTTAATGAGTAAAGCTAAGATGGTAGGATGGTTAACTATCAAGTCTCCATTCCAATCTGTTAAATAGATAAGGCAATCAATCCCATCTCTAATGGATATAATCCACTTAGCACAAATAGGAATCTGTTAACCCCACAACACATAGGTTTTACTCACATGCTACACTTGTGCACACTTTTCAAAGCACATAAGTCCGAACCCGCTAAGTCCTTAGCCTTTGATCCAAATTGATATTCTCAGCTTCTTCTTAACCTAAACCGCTTTCCCAAGTGTTGTAGTTTTGATCCAAGGTAACTTCTAGTATTTTGGTCAACTTACCAACATACACTTTCTTGATCTGTTCTCATCTTCCCTTGCAAGTAATCACCATACTTGTCATGTGTAGATGCACCACTGGCTTGCCACTCATCGGTAAGTCTCTCCTATTGCAGTTTCACCGGACCATGCTTTACTTAGACCAACTAAACCACATAGTGCAATCTGTTGCTTTACTTAGACCAATCAAGCCACAAAGTGCAACCCATCGCTCATACTTCTTTTCAACATTTCCCGTCTTTCTCATGCCTTGCTTGAGTTTTACCATCTCACCCGGTATTCTTGATCATTCTAAGTCTCAGCTCCTCCACAAGCATAGCCCCGATCCTCGCACACTAACCATGTTGACTCCAAGGCTCCCTACACATCCAAAGATAAAGAAATCATTTTTTAGCACAAGTTCTTCACAACTTGACCCACGTTAGCTGAAACATACATCATACAACGCATATACATTGACTTAGGTCAAACCAAATCAACCTAGGACCAAAATTCCAAAATTTATCTGAACCAGCCTCTCCTACCGGTCAGATTGCTATGTCCAACCGATCAGACTGCTGGTGGCACCTAGTCTGACTGTTGGAGGTGACCGGTCTAACTGATGGTGGCAGATGATCTGACCGCCGCAAATGGACCTTTTTACATTTTTCATTATTTTTCTGCAGGTCGGCGCGTTCTAGGCGCATAAACGACAAAACTGGACTGCTCCATACAGATGTACGGGCCATCTCGGATGCGTAGGATCAAACCGCGCTGAAAACGGAGATCCGGAGGTCTAAATCAGAAGAAATTACAATGGAAAAGGACTTGATTGCAATTCCTGAAAAGTGGGAGGACTAAATTGCAAAACAGCCAAATCCCCACCCGGTCCTAAACCCTAGCCGCCGTCACCTGGAATGGATCAAGCCTGGCACTTCTTCTTCCCTAACCCCATTTTGCTTCCCTCCTCCCTTCTCTAGCTCCGGCCGGCGGCGAGGCCAGGCCGGCTCGCTACCGCGCCACCAAGCATCCCACCACCACCAGCTCCACCGCAGTCCGCCATCCACCCATCTCCATTAGCCCGGCCGCTCCTCCATCACTTCCCCTGCGCCCCCTTTGCTTCCTCTCTTCTCCCACCATCAGTCTCAATCTCCGGCCGCCCCTCTGCTCTCCTCCACTGCGCCTCCCGTTCCTCCATCTCCGCATCCAACACCGCTCTCGGCCGCTCCCCTTCTCCGCCTTGCTCCCCCACCGTCCGCCGCTTGCTCTCCCTTCTCCTCTCGCCACCGCGCCGCCAAACCTCCGGTGTGCCCCCCCTCTTCCTTCACCATCACCCCACCCGTGCGCTTCTTCCGCCGCCGCATCCTCTCACGCCACCACATCAGCGCCGCCGCGCCGCCTTAGCTCTTCCTCTCCCATCGTGCCCCCCTTCTCCAGATCTACCGCCGCCTTCTACATCAACCGGCGCGCCTCCCTTCACTGCTTCCCCTTCGGCGCGCCATCTCCTCCATCAGCGCCGCCGCACTCCATTACTCCGGCAGCCCGCCGCTCCACCGCATCTCTCTGCTGCTCCTCACCGTCTCCATTCTCCTCCTCTCCGGCCACTCCTCCTCTTCCACTGCATCTTCTCCGCCGCGTCTCTTCACCACCACGCCATCCATAGCGCTGCCGCTCTACAGCCATCACCCCACCGACGCCAGCAGCTTCCTGCCCACCTCGGCGATGCCTACTCCCGTGCGCCGCCCGCCGACCGCACCGATTTCCGCAGCTCCTCCTCCAACTCCACCGGTCTACTTCAACCGCGGCGCCATCTTCCTCTCCACTGACACTGACGGCGATCTCTTCACCGCTTCCCCTTCAGCGCCGCCGCCAGCCACCACTTCCTCATCATCTACACCGACGGCACCGGCGTTGCCCCCTGATGCATCCACTTCACCGACGGCCTTATCCTCTACGGCGCTGCCGACAACTCAGCCCTCTGCTACTTCTCCCTTAGGTTGATTCCTTCCCCAAATCTTGTATTCTTATTGCTGTTGATGTTACTGATACTATTGGCCTGTTTATTACTGCTTTGCGATCTGTGAATGTTTGGATAGCATTGTTATCTATGTCTGTGAGTGTGGTTGAAGTGCTCACTGAGATGTGTGCACTTGCTTATGGCCAGTTTATGATCAGTGCTGTCTAGTGTTCGTGTCCTGTGCTTGTCCTGTTGTCAGTGTTAGAATATGTCTGTGTTCGTGTGTTGTCTAGCGCGATTTAGCGAACCAGCGACCGTTTCCATTCCCCTTGCTGTCTCGACCCTCCTAGTGCTTCTACATTCTCCCTTGTGCTTCTCGACCTTCCCCTTTCTTCTTTACGCGGTTGGTCGTTAGCGAAGTCGTGCGTGCGTTCATCGTAGTCATTTGTTTGTCCTGCCGTTGTCGTCTAGTTAGTCGTCGACCGTTTCCTCCCTCATTCTCTCTCGACTACCTCCGTGCTTCTAGACTCCCCAAGTGTTTCTCGACTACCTCTTTCTGTCTTGCAGTCGGTAGTTAGTTAGGTCGTCGGACGGTAGTCATGTCATTGTTCTTGTAGTCGCTGTAGTTTGTGTGTGTGTTTGTGTAGTCAGTCGTCGTGTCGTTCGTTCGGTCGTACGACGTCCATTCGTTCGGTCGTTCATTCCGTCGTCTTTCGATTATTTAGTCGTTTGTCGTTTTGTCCGTGCGAGTTAGAGTTCGTTCGGTAGTTTAGTTTTCTCTCCCGTTTTGTTTGACCTAGCTTTAGCCGAGCACCGTAGCCTCGCCTAGTCCTCGTGGAGAACACGACACTCGTCGCTATTTTAGTGGCAACCTGTGCACTTGCGGGTGTGCTATTTTCGCACGATCACCAAGGCGTCAACTTCGACCATAGCCCCGACTTCGACCACAACCCCTTTGACTTCGACCATGGCCCCTTCAACTCTGACTACTGCCCCCTTCGACTTCGATTACTACCCCCTTCAACCACAGCCCCCTTTGACCACGGCCCCCTTCAACCACTGTCCCCTTCGACCACTGCCCTTCGACGACCACGGCCCTTCGACGTCGACCACTTCCCCCTTCGACCACGGCCCCCTTCGACCATGGCTTCGACTTCGACCATGGATCTCCGACTTCGACTTGGACCACGGATCTTCGACTTGGACCACTACCTCCTTTGACCACTGTCCCCTTCGACCATGACCCTTCGACGTTGACCACTTCCCCCTTCGACCACCACCCCTTTGACATCGCTTTGACTTCGACTACGGATCTTCGACTTTGGCCATGGCCCCTCAACCATGGCTCCCTTCGACCACGATACCCTTCGACCACGGCACCAATTTCGACCACAGATCTTCAACTTCGGCCACTGCCCCCTTCAACCAACCACTGTTCCTTTGACCACGGCCCTTCGATATCGACCACTTCCCCCTTCAACCATAGCCCCCTTTGACCACGGCTTCGATTTCGACCACTGCCCCCTTCGACCACTGTCCCCTTCGACCACGGCCCTTCGACGTCGACCACTTCCCCCTTTAACTGTGCTCTGTCACTCGACTGCGGCGCCAGCTTACTCGGCCTGCCCAACCTGCTCGGCCCCAACTTTGACCATGACCCTTCGACGACAACCACAGCCCCCTTCGACCATGGCTTTGACTTCGATCACAGATCTTCGACTTCGACCTCAGCCCCCTTCGACCACGGCGTCGACTTCGACCACAGCCCCGACTTCAACCACGGCCCCGAAAGGCTCATTGGGTGTGCGACCGCTAGGCGGCGGCAGCGGGGGAGGGAGAGCCATGTGGCAAACACAAGAAGAGGAAGCCACCGCTGCCACACGACACTGAGCAACAGCAGCAGCAGGGGTGGGTGCGGCAGGGGAGAACAGTGGCAACGCAGCTCCACGAGGGGCGGGGTGAGGAGGGAGCAGGGGCGGCCATCAGATCCAATGGCCGTCATCTATGAGCGCCCGTCTCTCGGATCCACCAGTTGCCATCGATCACTGCCTTCTAGATCCACCGACTGCTGTCACTGAGCATGCCTCTCAGATCCACGAGCCACCATTGCTGAGCGCCCTTCTCTTGAATCCACCAGCAACTATCGCCGAGCATCGTACCGCCTCACAGTTCGCACCAGTCTAGCCCAATGGTCGAAGGGAGGAGGGAGAGGGGAGATGGGGTGGTGGCGGTGGGGAGATGCCCGATGGGCGACGAGGAGGGAGAGGGGAGATGAGGTGACGGGTCTGCGAGGGTAAGAACGTGGAAGCGAGATCTGGAGAGAATGAGAGAACAGAATAACCGAAGGTGGAATTGGAGAGGAGGGATAGTTAGCGCAAGAGAGAGGGAATATATATGGTTAAGATTCCTATGTTTAGATCGGACGGCTGAGAAGAGAGGAGGGAGACCACACCGACGACCACCAACTCACATTTTTAAGGAGTAGAGATTTGTTGGAAGGAATTGATACGTTAGATGTATGTGCGTAAAGAGACGTGCCTATGATGCGACAAGATCTATTCATTTGGCTTTAGGCATACTTTAGGAAAGAATATCGTTTAAGAGAGAGTGGGGATCGCATTTTGCAGTGATTTACTAATTAATTCATTACACTTAATAGTTGATATTGTGTTTTTATTTGTTGGAACTTAGAACTGAAGGAATATATAGGTTTCAATTAAAAGGTAGTGGTTGTATATATACATGAATGAAGAGACACGTTTGTGTTCTTATTTATTGGAAAGACTAGGTAGGTGTAAATGTATATGAAGGAGTAGACGAGTATGTGATACAGTCATATTTATCCATATGCTTTGGACATTTTTTGCAAGGAAGTCACTCTTTCGAAACTTCGAATTGAAGGGCCTAAACTTTTATTTCGTAGGAATGCTGCAGAAATGTTCCAAACGGGAGCCATAAAAAGGCCTCTAGATATTGAGATTTATACTAAAATAAAAAGCATATGTGAAGATAAATCGGGTTAGTCGTAGTGGACCCCACAGATGAAGGCTATGTGATGATGTGTGGTAGCGCGGCTGCGCCTTTCCACCATTTTGCAAACAAGGTATGAAACGGTTTACAAAATTTTAGGTGGACAAATTGTATCATTTTGCGATAGAAATGGAGAATAATTACCGAACGGTATATTGTTTTCACGGTGTATCATCCCCCTCTCTCATGTCGCCGCTCCCTCCCTCTCATGCTCCCTCTCGCTCCCGTTCTCCGCTCGCTCCCTCCTTATTGCCGTCATCTCCTCTTTCCTCTGCCGCCAGTCCTTCACTATGGGTTTACTCTTCTCCCCGGACATAGAAGGAGGTCGAGGGGAGGCGGCGGCCCGATGGAGGCGATGGGTGGGGTAGGAGGGTGGTGGATGAAGCCAAAGGACGGTGACAGCAACGACTGTGGCAGTTAGGTTGGGCAGGGCGGCACGGTGGGAGGGTTTGGGGGCTACGCAGCGAGGAGGGCACGGCATCACTGGCTGCGGGTGGTGGTAGAGGGGGCAGGGGAGACGGAGAAGGAGTGCGGAGCTGGGTCAGCACCGGAGAAGAAGGCGAGGAGGGTAGTGCTGAGAAGAGAGGAGAAGGGGAGAGAAGTGACGGAGAAGAAGTTGGAGGAGAAGTGGCACTGATTGAATGCTATAGCGTTCTATAGTAGCATTTATAGATATAGTGGTTACATTGGCCCTGCTCTGAACTTTGTGAAATCTAAACTTGAGCAAAATCGGTCTAGCTCCAAGCCACGATTAGACCGAGAGGGTAAGTTTCGAGGGCCACCAGTAGTTAACCGAGCCATGCTAAACCCGGCCTGGTTTCAGTCCAGCCCATATAAAGTATCGAGGTACACAGCCCAGACACAGAAGCCCATTATGCTGGGCCAACTGGACCAAGGCTTTCTGGATGAGGCAAACCTGACACGTCTTTTTCGCCCAGTCCAATTGGGCTTTTTAGGCCCATCTCAAGTCCGAAGTGCTCAGTACTTCGCTATACTACCAACGGCCAGAACGTCTCTGTCAAACTGTTTAATGCCATCGTGAAACAGGTACTTAAAAAAAAACCATGATCATTAGGAGATGGGAAAATGAGTGTTGCGCACTGAACAAACTCAATGGCTCTATGCTGTACATACAAAAGTGAAATTGACACCATGTTACATTGTTATGGGCCACAAATTTACATCATTGAAGTTCCAATATTTCACCAAACCGTGCCTGATTCTGCACCAAAATTTGCAGAAAGTGGCACTTTCGGCTAAAGACCGAATTCTATTACTCTAACTACATCACTAACAGCATTACGCGTGTCTGCGTACTGTGCTAGTTCTTACTGGCAACACCATCTTCATACTCGTTCTGACGCCCAACCGCATTCAGAGGAGAACGTCGTTGTCGTCCCCAAGGATTGACACAGAGAATGGTGCGATTGCGACGTTGAATGTCGAGGACCCAGCCTTGTCGATGTGCTTCATCTCAAAATCACCTTCCTACAATTAAGAACAGAATTCAGGTATGCTTCGCTTTGCAGATATGCATGGCGCAAACATCCCAAATGGTCCATACATTTTAGGGAATAACTAGTTAAAATTGAACACTACTGTTTGCTTCTGTGGCAGCTCAAAACTGAGTCAAGCATAAGGTGCCAGTCTCGGGCATAATTTGTAGAAATTATACATTCAAGAGATATTAGAATCATAAGAATCTCTTGCACTATTAGAAACTCATAACTACCCCCTACAAGGCTAGAATTTATCCTTTTTACAAATGTGAAGGAATAGGTTGTTGAAATCTTTTAGATAAAATGAACTTGTCATGTTACCATTCTCCCATTTGGAGTGTTTAATGGGCATGCAGATGAGTACTCAAAACCAGTCCTTGGGAATATGACCGGTTGCTCTCCCACTACACCAACCCCCCTGACATGACAATGGATTGTCTTATTAGCATCCACTTATGATAATTGCAGTAAGGTGGTAGTATGGTAAAGACTAACCAAACATTCTCCGTCCTTCCATTTGCATCAGTGATAATCCAATGTCTTCTGAGAAGCTGAACAGGGCGTTGAAAGTTATTTGTGATTCTGATTCTGTAGGCAAAAAAGAACTGTCCCTTCAAAGGCTGGCTCCGGCTTTCAATATAGACACTCCTGACTTGAACTCTTATCCCCTAAAATTTAACAGCCCAACTATATTAGGAAATTAAGATGAACTCAATCAAGGGATGTGAAGAAATACTTGATCTATATTACTAAAATATAGTGCCACTACGAAGATTATGAGAAAGCAAAATCAGTTTGATCATTATTTCATTCCGTAACACATTTACTGGAAACCTAGGATTCCTAGGTGGATTTAATATCAGAACTTCCAACATATTGCAATAAAACCATTTCAAGTTCTACACATGAAATAGCATTGTAGAACCAGATCATTAGATGCCCCCGTCAAATGTTCCAGGCTTCAAGCCACTAAAAATGCAAGTTGCAGTCAAAGTTATTACATGGCCCAATGAATTTCATATCAATCAAAGCACATCCAAAGAATGGATATTTTACTCTTGATTTTCTACATGCATGCTTGAATATATAGAAAAAAGGGGACAATGGACATGACACCAGTAAAGGATGAGATTTTGTTCAAAAAGAAAATGGAGTGTCAAAACATGTGGAGAGAGTGAGAGACCAAGGTGATGCCCAAGGGTGCAGTTTTGGCCAATCAGACAGAAACAATTTCCTGAAAACCTTGACCCTGTTAGTTTCTTTTTTTTCTTTCCCTGTCATAGCTATTTTTAATCACATGAGACCAAATTTTCTGGTGAATTCTTGCTTGCATAACAAGCTGGAAAATTTTCAACAATCAAATACTGTCATAGAAAATGATAGTGATTCCTAAAGCCTAAGTTTTCAAACAGCCAGATGATTTTCTAGGAAACCGTAGTAATTTACAAATTGAAAGGGAGATGCCAGAGTTGTAGCATCACTAGAACATTCAACTAGAAGAAGATACCAGAGTTGTAGCATCACTAGAACATTTGAGGAGGTGGTGCGGGGCCAAAATTTTCAATTCATCTCTATAGTTGGCAGCATCCTGGGAAACATGAATGTAAAAAAATCATTAACAGGGATAGAACCCTAACAGATGAACAAAATATGTTTGCTAGAATGCTGACCAGCGAGACAAAAAATCAATATAAACACTTATTGAAATAACTATAACAGTGAAGTGGCACAAATTGATCACTAAGTATTGATCCAATTCAAAGATGAAACCATGAGATTGGAATAGAGAAGGCACAATTCCAACCATGGGAGTGGAATAGAGGAGAGAGTAAGAGTACACGCTTCAACATCAAACATAAAACATGTGGGAGAAAAGAACCAGACATCCAACTAAATTTTTGAATTTGTGGTCAGCACAAGAACACATCAGTTATCATCATAAGCTGCTGTCAGCATTGAAGACAAAAACAGTGCAGCATACCCTACTCTTTTAAGCAGAGACCTACCAAACTGAACCTGCACCTCTTCGGTTTAATCAGACATTGTTACCAATACTGGTTGGAACAATCCATCAAAATGTATCGGTGTATCCACTACCCAACTTTGCTAATGTCTAATGGGGAATTCTAAAGGTTCTTCTTTGGACATGTAACAACCAAAACCAGCTAATTCGTAGGACTAACGATAATGGTGATGTATGAGTACAATACCTCAAACCTCTCCTCCTCGACCGCGTTCTTCAGCAACCGGCGGAGACGCAGGACGGGCTCCTCCTCCTCGAACGACCTCAGCGAGTCTCTCAGCCTCGCTGCCTCCTTATAATCCTGCAACAAATTCAGTCAACGAGCAGCCCCAGTTTTGATGGATCGATTGCATTTTTTGCCTCCTGAGAAATGAATGTATTGTCTCCTTGTATTGTACCTCCAATTGGGCGGCCACGGCGAGCTGCTGCTTGAGCATGGCGTATTTCTGGCTCCTCATCAGGGACGCCGCCGTCTTCTCTTCCTTCTCCCTCCGCGCGGTCTCCTCCCTCTCCTCGTCCCTCCCCGGCAAGTTCGAGCTCGAGTTCGCATCCGACGATGGCGACGACGACGACGCGGCGGCCACCACCGCCCGACGCGCCGCGGACGAACTCCCCCGCGGCCACCTCGCGGTTCTTGGCCTCTGCCTCATCCACACCGCCGTCGGCGCAGTCGCCGGCGGACTGAGGCCCACCCACTGCATCCTCCTTCCTTCTCCCACCGCCCAATAAACCAAACCGAATTGGTTCTTGGAACCAAAAAAACAATGGAATTCAGCCGCGATTAGACAGATCGCTGCGGTTTCTTGGAGGCGGGCGAGTGGCTGCCCAGGCTTCTCTCCCCTCCCTGCGGTTGGCTAAAATTAAACGCTGTTCTTGGCCCGCATTTCTGTGGCTCCGTCCATCGCCAAGAAAACCCCAATTGGGGGAGGGGAGAGGGAGAAAAAAAATCTTGCGGCTAATTCGTGCGCATTAGCGACTCGCACATCATTATTGGATCGGATAAGACATGGAATATGTTGGAATCGGGCGTTCGGCGGATTCAATTTATTCCATAAATAAATCATGACAACATACACGTAAAATAATGGAATCATCACAGGCATAAACGATCTAGACATGTAAACCAGGAAACTGTACATGAACAGATCTAATACGGAGAACATGATCATTGCGTGCATCGATGGTTCTCGTTTCGATCGATTTGCGGATGTTGACGCCGCAGAACGGTGTGGATGACGCGGTGTCGATGACGACTTCGCCGGCCGAACGACGAGGAAGACGAGCGATCTACAAGCGAAGCGCGCGAGCGCTTCCCAAAAACCTTATTTGCCCTCTCCGGTGCGGGACTTGGCGACGGTTCCGAGACCGCTCTCCGAACGCATGCACGCCGCGAACGGACGAGTAGACTACGTGGGACGGCGCAAAGACAATGGAAGAGGCAAAACCTAAATTGATTTTCGCATATCTTTGATGGAGGCGCGACTCGGTATTTATAGAGGAATCGGACGCGTGATCAAGACGCTTGCACGTTCTCCATAACTCAGAATCAAACGGATTAGTCACGCAGAACCGATCCGGATTCACCGCCACTCAAAACCGCAAAAATAAATCGCAAAGGAAGCGCGTCTGCAAGCACTGGCGCCGATTTTGGCGGACCATTCACGCAGTGCGCGGCGCGCGCGCTTCGCCGCCCGCCCGCCCCGCCCGGGCGAGGCGAGGCGAGCCAGTGCAAGGTGTGATCCTCTAGTTCTCTCCCACACATGCCTCAAGTGGCTAGGAGTGCACCATTCCTTTTAAGTTGGTCTTCTCTCCTAGAACTAGCAATGTGGTACTAAAGTTCACATGCATGCCTCCTTTGCATGAGTGGGCCTTTGAGATTTGCCTTATATGGACTTGGCCAACAAATTTTAACAATCCCCACTGATCTCAAAGTCCCACAGAGATTTGCTCAATTCCAATGTCTTGTTTATATATCGTTGTTTCGATGGAGACCGATTAAGGTTGAACATCCACCTAGAACTCCAAGATACACTTACTCACAACTTGAACAATGGACTACGCCTTGAATTGCAAGTTTGGTGCAAGCAAGCTTCACTTAAAGACTTAACTGATACTAGGCCGCCAGTAGGCTACCCCTCGGTTGGAGCGTATAAGTCATACTCCTTGGTCTTTTCATGAGCTTAGTAGGAGATTTTTCCAAGATCTCCATAGACTGCGACTAACAGTCGGGCTCATATAGGTGTGTTCTTTCAAGAACGTTCTGCAGGATAACGTCTTCGCTTTTGAAAGCCAATGGAACACATTAAGGCCTTAACCAACCTGCCTTGCAGTTTCTGAGAGTATTGCATCTTCACATAGAGAGGGTTGAAATTACTCTCCTCCAGTTAACTAATGCCTTGTTTTTCCCAGATCCTAGTGCACGGGATCTCCGATCACATAGGTTGGGTTACTACCATAGATAACTCACATGGGTCTCATTCCCATCTCCTTTGATGCACTATCTATCACATTCCGTGATAGTCCTTTTGTAAAGGGATCTGCCAGGTTTCTATTTGTTTGGATGTAGTCCAAGGTTATAACTCCGGAGTTTCTCATTTTCCTGACAGACTTCAATCGTCTCTTGACATGCCTAGACGATTTCATATTATCCTTAGAATCGTTCACCTTAGCGATAACGGTTTGATTATCACGATTTATAAGAATAGCCGCATCGCTTTTCCATCGAGGCGATCCATCAATAGATCCCGTAGCCATTACGCCTCAACGAGAGCGATGTCTAGTGCCGCGAGCTCGCTTCCATGGTTGACCTCGTCAAAATAGTCCGCTTGCAAGACCTCCATGAAACAAAGACCACCACCAATAGTGAAAACATATCCACTAGTGGCTTTGATTTCATCAAAGATCGAGACACGCTTGGAATCACTATAACCCTCCGAGACCGCGGGTACCCAGTATAGTGAAGTCCCAAGTTCAAGGTACCTTTCAGATAGCGCAACACTCGCTCAAGCGCCTTCCAGTGATCATCTCCTGGGTTAGAAGTAAACCGACTCAACTTGCTCACAGCAAAGGAGATGTCCGCCTTGTTGCACTAGCTAGATACATAAGTGAGCCAATTATCGGGAGTATTCCACTGATTCCTAGCAATTTTCTTATTCTTACGAAGTAACACACTAGGATCATAAGGTGTTGGAGAAGGCTTGCTTTCAGAATAGCCAAAACGGCTCAAGACCTTCTCCACATAATGAGATTGCAATAATGTAATACCATCCTCACCTCTAACCAATTTAATATTTAGAATAACATCACCACTCCTGCATCTTTCATATCAAAATTTTGAGACAAGAATAATTTGACCTCATTTATCACATTGATGTTTGTCCCAAAAATCAAGATGTCATCCACATACAAGCATAGAATAACTCCTCACCCCCACCATAGCGATAGTATACATATTTATCTCGCCTCATTGACAAGAAAGCTCGGAGATATCGGTGTTCTATCGAACTTCTCATGCCATCGCTTAGGGGCTTGTTTGAACCATACAAAGATTTCAACAGTTTTAACACCTTGCCTTCTTGACCTTCTACTACAAATCCATCAGTCGTTCCATGTAAATTTCCTCATCCAGCTCTCCGTTAAGAAAAGCTGTCTTAACGCCCATTTGATGAACGAGAAGACCATGTGAGGCAGCCAAAGCAAGTAGTACTCGAATTGTGGTCACCTAGCAACAGTGAGTAAGTGTCAAAGAAATCTTCGCATTCTTTCCGAGTATAGCCCTTGGCAACAAGCCGAGCCTTGTACTTTTCAATGGTACCATCAGGCCTAGCTTCTTTTTGAACACCCACTTGCACCCTACGTGTTTGCACCCATAAGGTCTATCTGTCGGCTCCAGTGCCATTAGCGATAATGGAATCCATTTCACTACGGATGACCTCCTTCCAATAGTCCGCATCGGTAGATGCATACGCTCGAAATAGACTTGGGAGTGTCGTCCACAAGGTACACAGTGAAATCATCACCAAAGGATTTGGATATCCTTTGTCTCTTGCTCCTTCTAGGAGCTTCACCGTCATCCTCCTCATTGACAAGTTCATGTGTATGTTCAAAAGGTTCTGTGGTGTGATTGAACTGGGAATTATTTCAGAAGGTTGACTAGTAGTGTTATGTGTATCCTTCATTGGAAAAATATTCTCAAAGAACGTTGCATCTCGAGACTCCATAATTGTACCAACATGCATGTCGGTACCTCGTTTTAACTATCAAAATCTATAGGCAATGCTATGATTAGCATATCCCGAAAGACACATCCACGCTTTTGGTCCAAGCTTGCGTTTCTTAGTTATTGGCACATTGACTTTCGCCAAGCACCCCCATGTACGCAAGTAAGAAAGTGATGGTTTTCTTCCAATCCATACCTCGTATGGTGTTTTGTCCTTATTTCTATTAGGAACTCTATTTAATACATGATTAGAGGTTAGCAGAGCCTCCCCCCACCATGCCTTAGGTAAGCCCGCAGTGTCTAACGTGGCATTCACCAAGTCAGTCAACGTGCGATTTTTCCTTTCGGCAATCCCATTTGACTCGGGAGAATAAGGAGGCGTCCTCTCATGTATAATGCCATGTTCCTCACAAAATAAGTCAAATTCGTTTGAGAAATACTCTCCACCACGATCTGACCTAAGTCTTTTTATCTTTCAATTTAATTGGTTTTCAACTTCTGCCTTATAGATTTTAAAATAGTCTAAAACCTCATCTTTCATTTTCAATAAATACACATAACAGAACCTAGTTGCATCATCAATCAATGTCATGAAATATCGTTTTCCACCCTTCGTACACATGCCATTCATCTCGTAAAGATCTGAATGCGGGAGTTCTAGTGGTGCCAAGTTTCTCTCCTGCACTGGTGAGGCTTACGAGGTTGCTTTGATTGCACACAGCTATGGCATTTAGAACCTTTGGTGATGGAAACGTTTGGAATTAAATTCATACCGAAAGCCGAGACATCAAACCAAAATTAATATGACATAGACGTGAGTGCCAAACATTGGCCTCATCATCCACACCGCCACAAATATGGTTCTGAGACTTATTGCGTAAATCGAAAGGAAAACGGAACAAGCCTCCGCACTCATAGCCTTTACCAATAAAATATCCATGTTTAGACACGACTACTTTATTAGACTCAAACACCAACTTAAACCCGTCTCTACATAAACGGAGCCACTAACGAGATTCTTGTCTATAGAAGGACATGCTGCACGTTCTTCACCGCACGATCTTCCCAAGTAAACTTCAGATCTACCGTGCCAACACCATGAAGCAGAGCATGTGACCCATTCCCCATTAGGACGGAGGAATCGGGCGCACTGATAAGAAGAAAACAACGAAATATCAGCACACACATGTACATTAGCTCCTGTATCAATCCACCAATTGGTAGATTGACTAATCGAAGAAAAAGAGGTAAATTACCATACCCACCCCATCTCCGCCTTGCCAATGGTCACGTTAATGCACTTAGAAGTCCGTCTCCACAGTGTCTTCTTTCCTTTGCGTTGTGGGCACTTCTTGGCCATGTGACCAATCTCACCGCACGAATGCAAGTTCTATCATCCCGATTGTTGTTGTTCTTCTTCTTCTTGAAGTTGGTTGTCTGTTGTGCTTTGACAAATTTCCTTTGTTCTTGCTTGAGGGTTTCGTACCACATTGGCACTAGATCGCCTCCATCACCCTTAGACACGGCGTCCTTTTCCCGAGCTTTCTCCTCAATTTCAAGAGACCCAATCGGACTCTCAACAGAGTACTCTTGTCTCTTGTGTTTGAGTCTTCGTTCGAAATTCCTCCATGAAGAAGGTAATTTCGCAATAATACATCCACCACAAACTTGTCGGGTAAGGCACACTTCAGAGTTCGAGTTCCTTAGCAATGGCCTCGTATCTCATGAGCCCGATCTACTACGTAACGGTTATCAACCATCTTGTAGTCATGAAATTGCTCCATGACATACATGTCATTGCTGCATCGATAGCACCATATTTGGAATTCGATGCATCCCATAACTCCTTCAAGGCGTCTGTCATGTGCATATGCACCTCGCATGACGGTCAAGAAGAACACTAAGAATGCATCCAATAAAGAGAGTAGTGGCGGTCTCGAATTCTTTACGCTTTTCAGCATCAAGAACACCTTCAGCTTGCCATTACTAACCTGAATACATTCATAGCAAGAAGCCACGAGTGACCTTGATCGCCATCTCTTAAAGTGCACACCGAGAATTTATCCGGCCTCGGTGCATCGGCAAATCCAGCCATAGTAAAACCACAAGTGCCTACAATAAGGTTTTGGATTGTTGGAAATATAAGCACATGTAGATTCAATTTATTCCATAAATAAATCATGACAACATGCACGCAAAATAACGGAACCATCACAGCATAAACGATCTAGACATGTAAACCAGAAAGCGTATATGAACAGATCTAATACGGAGAACATGATTGCGTGCATCGATGGTTCTGTTTCGATCGATTTGCGATGTTGACGCTGCGCAGAACGGTGTGGATGACGCGACGACTCACCGGCCGAACGACGAGGAAGACGAGCCGATCTACAGCAAGCGATCGCGCATAGCGCTTCCCAAAACCTTATTTGCCTCTCCCAGACTTGCAGCGACTTCGAGACCGCGACGATAGTGCACGCCGCGAACGGACGGAGAGACAATGGAAGAGGCAAAATATTGATTTTCGTATGGAGGCGGCGACTCGGTATTTATAGAGGAATCGGGACGCGTGATCAAGACGCCGCACGTTCTCCATAACTCGAATCAAACGGATTAGTCACGCGAATCGATCCGGATTCACCGCCACTCAAAACCGCAAAAATAAAATCGCAAAGGAAGCGTCGTCGCAAGCACCTGGCGCCGATTTTGGCGGACCATTCACGCAGGTGCCGTGCGCCCGCGCCCGGCCCGGCGAGGCGAGGTGAGCGAGCGCGCGTGTGTGATCCTCTAGTTCTCTCCCACACATGTCTCAAGTGGCTAGGAGTGCACCATTCCTTTTAAGTTGGTCTTCCTCTCCTAAAACTAGCAATGTGGTACTAAAGTTCACATGCATGCCTCCTTTGCATAAGTGGGCCTTTGAGATTTGCCTTATATGGACTTCCCACAAATTTTAACAAAAACATCCCGTCTTGTGGGCGCACAGGGATCGGTCGCCGTCACTCCCGCCACTGCAGCCGCAAATATTTTTCTTCGCCGGCGCAGAAGAAAGAGAAAAAAATGCACCCACATGCTGTTCTTTGCAGCCATCGGTCGACGGTTATAAATTTTTATAAATATTTGTTTATTTGCCTCGAACACTATAGCTAGTGTGCATTTGATGATTTTGTTCTTTGATATTTCACTGATTTTGTGGTTAGACTGCGGACTGCGGAGTCCGGCTTGGCCATCTGGGCTATTGAAAGCGGTAGTGTTTTGTTGACGATAAATTGAGAGGTGATTACAAGTAAATAAGTTTGATTAGCACTACGATCGATCTAAATATTAGTTGGATTATCATTATACATCTATAGTTGAGGCGTATCGCAAATAAGTGGCTTGATTGGTTGTTTAGATTATCAGATAATAAGACGATACAAGAGTTTTTTTTAATAGGATGATACGAGAGTTTATTTGATTACTTGCATAGACAAATGTATGATGGTCTAAGTTGATGTTTGCTTGAACGATTTGTGTAGCACACAATTTACATTAGTAGGTTTGATAAGCACCTTTCATTGTCGCTAACAATTCAACATGTGAAACAAAACAATATAAAGCATGATCCACGTGCTGTCGTTGAGAACTAAGCTAAGATGTGATGAAACTATTTTTTGGTTAAAAAAAGAACCACCAATTCAGACCCTTAAAAAAACAACCAATTCAGTCCTAGCAAAAAAAGAAAAGAGCAACCGATCCAGGGAAATTGGTTAAGAATCACTAGTTTAGATACTGCTATAGGTATATATGAAAGATTGGAGCATATGGAAATTGAAACAAACCGAATTTTCACAAAATTGATAATTTTCTTTTGAATTTGATTCCACTTAATCCCTTGCCTAATTTAGTTCAAATCCTAGCCAATTACGCCCTAAATTACCTGCCAAATCATCTTGCCAACTCTGTTTTGCATCGGTACTGTTCACCGATCGAAAAATCCCGTCGCCGTCCCGATATTTTTCACCGCTCGAGCTCTCTCCAGCGCCCTCCCGCACCTTCTCGCGTTTCCCCTCACTGCCACACCGCTGCCCTACTGTCAGACTCCGTACGCCTCGCCTTGCTCGCCTTGTCAATTCCCCTTTAATGCTCTGGCCGCGCGTCACCACCGTCGCCCGTGCCTGCCGCCGCCTCTGCTCTCTCCCGCGATTTTCTCTCTCAGCCGACAAGCCACAAACGTTGACCACCGCAGCACAACGCCTGAGGTGCCATCGCACCCTGCCAACCTCCCCACCGCCCAGGAAGAGCCTCCCCGAAGCCTACCGAGCCAACTCAAGGAGACGCTGCTCAACAGTCGACCGCCCCTAGCGCGCCTATAAAAAGCCCCCAAGCCCCTCCTTTGAGACGCGCTGGTGCCCGGCAAGCCACCCACGCCCCCAATTGCTCCGGTGACCCCCCACACCGCTAGCAATCGACAAAAGACCGAAAGTAAGCCAAATACTTGATTCTTGCCTTGCCGTCCATTGCGTTTCAATTGCTTGCTCCCGTAGCTTACACTAGCTCCCAGAAATACCCTCGAACCCTTGCCCTAGCTCCCCGAGCTTCCCTCTTCTCTGTCGCCGAAGATCGCCGTTCGGCCGTAGCACCTCACCGTAGCCAGCCCAACTCCGGCCACCACCACCCAAACCACCATTTTCCATGAGCTTGAACACCAGCCCAACGCCCCAGATAACCCACTGTTCACCCTACACAGTTCAAACCGCCCGCGGAGGAGAAAGTCTCGCTGCCGACGAATGCCGACTCGCCTATGACCACTGACCCCAAAAATAGACTCCCCACGTCACTAGGAACCTGACCATAGCCCCAGAAGCCGTCGCAAAACACCCTATCCCCAGTCACCCCATCGCCCGACATCTCCAGTCGCTCCCCTGCTTCAACTCCGACCACCACTTGGAGTCTTCGACCACCTTGTAGTCGGGAGAGACTCCGACCGCGCCGCTTCAAGTCCTGCACAACCCCACCCGACGTCGTTCGATATTTCTAAGCCATTCATACACTGTTCAATGTACTTAAAGTCGCCCAGACACCATTCAAACCCCGCACTGCTTGTGCACCATGCGATCTCAGAAGTAACTTGTGCACCGTCCAATCTCCGTCGGCTTTGCACTCAGTTACTCGATAGTCGTTACAACCATGAAGTCGTTACAACAACGTTGTGATTTACGACCACATTGAGGCTAACGACCACATTGTGGTTTACGACCACGATGCAGTTTACGACTACGGTGTGGTTTGCGACCACGCATGATGTTCAGTCCCCGTGGCGATAACCCAGTTACAACCACGCCTTTCAACCTCACCGATATCACCGACCACCTGAGCACTCGTAGAACTCTACGAGTACAAATAGTAAATACCCGCAATGAATAGTGCCCAGACCTGTTACTGTTCAATCAAACCCAAAAACACACACACACACACACACACACACACACACACACACACACACACACACACACACACACACACACACACACACACATATATATATATATATATATATATATATCCATTTTGACCGTTTCAAGCCCGCCGACCCATTTCTCAGCTCCATTTCACCTATTCAGGCCCCTATAAACCCAAGAGGGGGTCCCGGTCTGGTGGATTCCTTACTGGGGTGAAATCTTAGTGTTGGCTTGACCAAGTTGAAGGCTTTGCATTGTAAAGGCCTTATCATGATCTCTCCGCCGCACACCTAAGGAAGTGTGTTAATCACGTGACAATATGAGATGATCATGTCTTGTGGGTAAAGTTGTACAACCTCTATAGAGTGTATAACCTATCCTAGATAGTCGTGCCCACAATCATGGGCATGCTGAGTAAAAGTTTTTTCATGGATTAGACTTTGTTTTTTAAAATTATTTGTGAAAACCTTGTAGATGGATGGAATCCATGAGTGATTTGAAGCATGCGAATGGATGGAATCCATACGAAAACTTTTGGAAAAGATGGTTTGGGTAGGATGTCGGATCCCGGAGTGACAACTCTGAAACCATCTGTGTAAATCGCACTACTCTAGGAACAGCTAGCGCGCATAATAGAACAATGATACATATCGAACGCAAATGACCAAATATATGAAATAAATGAGTACGGCCTTATGGCCAATCTTACATTGATAGATCAAATAAAGGAAATTAACAGCAAAAAAATAAATTGATAAACAGCGAAGCCCAACTGCCCACCCACAGGCAGACGATTGCAAGACACGTCCTACTCATCTTGGTCCTCACCGTAGTCGTAGACATCCTCCTTTGTGATGAGATAGTAAGGTGAGTACAAACTTGTACTCCGCAAGTCACACAGAGAAATGCATTATAATGATACCAGCAACAAAGGAAGGTATATAGGGTTGTTTGTACAAAAACAACATTTAAGAAATACAATTAATAGATTAAAAATGCTGAATTTAATATGATAAGTAAAAATAGTACTATAGTTAAAATTAATACCATTAGTGCAGCTCTGACCAAACACTAACCTAACCACGGGAATCCCTCTCGGACCAACTTTTCCCAAAATATCTCGTATGGATTCCATCCATCCACAAGGTTTTCGTAAATAATTTTGTAAAACAAAGTCTAATCCATGAAAAACTCTTGCCCAACATGCCCATGACTGTGGGCACGGCTATCCATGATAGATTATACAATCTGCAGAGGTTGTACAGCTTTACCCACAAGATTTGATTATCTCATAATGTCGGCCAATACACGCTTCATTGGGCGTGCGACTGAGTAATCATAAAAAGGCCTTTACAATGCAGAGCCTTCAACCTGACCAAGCTAGCTTTAAGGTTTCACCCCAGAAAGGAATCCACCAGACCGAGACCCCCTCTTGAGCCATGTGAGACTTCTCATGGCACCGACCACGCTCACCTCAACCTACAAGTTAACGCAGGTTGGGACTCTACAAATTATTCAGTCAGGACTATCCCATACCAGTCTTGTGGTAGTACGCTAGGACTTTGCAACAGTAGCTCACAAACCGGTCCTTAATTGACTTAGGCTCAACCACATACCCCTGTGCACGACAATCAACCCTGAGTCTTCGAACCACAGGGCATGCTTGCACCCACCACCTAACCATTAACCTAAGTCTAAACCAGATCTTATATTTTATTTGAAATAGTTTTGTAATCCTTCTTGACTCACTAAAGTCAAGAATACTTTCCAAAAACTTGTCATTTCATGTGAAAAAGGTGTCCCAAGCCTAAGTTATACCTATGCCAGGCTAAGCATTTGCTACAAAATTTCTCTAGCCATTCTAGTGAACTAACTAGAGTTTTGTTCTAGGGTTACAAGGTGTCAAGGAATTCAATATCAACGTAGTAAATCTCAAGTAGGCAATAACTAAAATTAAAACTAAATTTAAAGTACATGGAATAAAATTAAGCATGCAATGTAATTTAAAACAAAATAATTTTATTTGCAAACTGGGTACAATATGGTCAAGGAGTGTGACTTGTCTTGCTCCACAAATTGTGGTGATCCGTTGTCGGGGAAATCTTCGGAATCGTCGTAGTCTACACGTGAAAATAACCCACTAAATTCAAAATAAATTCAAATAAACTTCAAAAATTCAAATTAATGCCATAAATGGATAGAGGGGAATTTTTGATGAATTTATAAATTTGAATGGGCTCAATCGGAGTTAGGATGAAGAAGAACGGTCTCTCGGAAGTTTAAAATCAGAGAAAATGAATAAACTGGATTTTTGAAATTATTTTTCTAAAGAAAAATGGGAATTATGACGTCAACAGTGATTTTATTTTTGGCTGAATTATTTCCTACTGAAAAATCCAACTTATGACGTCAGCCCTGAGGAGATCCTCGGGCAGGGGCTGACAGGTGGGCCCTGGTCCACATGGACCAGAGAAAGAGCTGAGGTGGCAGGGTGCTGACATGGTGCTGATGTGGCTGATGACTAGGCAAAAATACTGACTTGGCAGCCAGGTGGCGCTGACGTGGCTGCCACGTGGGTCTAGGGACCTCGGGTGCTGACGTGTCAGCACACGTGGCTGCCACATGGATCTACGTATAGAGGTGGCCGCCAGGTGTGAGCCACGTGTGCGCCACCTGGACCGAGAGCTGACACGGCCATTGACTGAGCGCATGGCTACTGACGTGGGGCCGACCGGCCAATGTGGCATGCCACCAGGCTGCCACCTGGGTCTAGCTGGCTGACGCGGCTCGCCAGCCCATGGCCGGTGCCGCCACGTCAGCGTGTACGCATGCGTGACAGTTGCGTGGTGCCATGGCCCGGCCGTGTCAGCCCGTTGCCACATCAGCCGTGGACCAAGTCCACGATGGACCGAGCTAATCCGTGGACCTAGTCCACCATAGACCCGGGCCCACCTGTCAGTGAAATAACACCTTTTTCAATGTAAAAATAATTCAGCCGAAAAATAAAAAATGATGCTGATGTCATAAATTGAATTTTTAGTATAAAAATAATTCTAAAAATTAGTTTTTTCTTTTTCTTTAGTTTTAATCTTCCAGGAGCCCGTATTTCTTCATTTTAACTCCATTTTACCCGTTCAAATTTCTAAATTTTTCTAAAATCCTAGACTATCTATTTCTAAACTCTTTTTGAATTTTATTTAAATTTGTTTTGGTTCTTCGCACATAGATTTCGACGAATCCGGAGGGTTTTAGTTCAACGAATCGCAACAGGATTTCAAGCAAGGCAAGTTACACCTTTGATCATGTTGCTCCCAGTAATTTAAATTATTTATGTTGTTTTTAAATTATTATGCATGTGTAATTTTATTCAAATCTAGTTTAAATTCAATTTAAATTCTAGTTATGCCCAATTTCTTTGGATATGGCCAAATTTGATATTGAACAATCATACCTTGTCACCATAGATGAAAATCTAGTTAGTACATTAGTATTAACTGGAATTTTATAGAATTGCTTAGCCATGCTTAGAATGATTTAGGTGGGAAGAATTGTTTCACACAAAATAATGATTTATAAAATCTATTCTTGACTTTGGTGAGTCAAGAAAATCTATGGAATTTTGATAAAATAAAATTATAAAATCTAGTTTAGACTTAGGCATTGGTATGGTGGTGGGTGCTTGCTGGCATGCATTGCTGTTTAGTGACACAATGTCGACTACCAGGCACAAGGGTAGGTGGTTGGGCCTAAGTCAAGTTAAGGACCGGTCTGTGAACTACTATTACAAAGTCACACCGTACTACTACAAGTCTGGTATGGGACAGACCTGGCTAAGTAATTTGTGAAGTTCCATTTTAGTTTCGCTATAGGATGAATGTGAGCATGGCGTAGGCCATGAGAAGTCTCATACACAAGAGGGGGCTCCAATATGTGGATTCATGTTGTGGTGAAACCTTAGCGGCGGCGTAACTAATTTGGTAATGGAACATTGGAACAGTCTTGTCATGAACTCTCAGCCGCACACCTAAGCCAGTGTGTTAATCACGTGGCAAAACGAGAGGACATGTCTTGTGGGTAAAGTTGTATACCTCTGCAAAGTAACAAACTATCCTGGATAGCCGTGTCTACGGTCAAGGATTAGACTTTGGTTTTTCATAAAATCTGGTTTGTGAACTCTTTTGGAGAATTGGTCCGGGTGGGATACCCGTGGATAGGTTAGTGTAAGGTTGGTGCCTGCACTAACGATATTATTTCAGTTATGAAGTATTGCTTTTACATACTGTATTAAAATTCAGCTTTTGCACTTACTTTACAGTATTTACTCCAATTGTTGCTTTTGTGCAAATAACCATATTATGCCTTCCTTTGTCAGTACATATGCATGCATTGACTCTGTTAAATCTCCTGGTGTAACTTGTGGAGTACTTTATGTGCTCACCTTGCTTAATTCTGTTGCCAGAGGATGACAGCTTCGACTTTAAGTGATTCATGATCGGAATGAATGACAAATTCTTTAGACCATAAATAGTGTTGCCACGTCTCTAAAGAACGAACAAGAGCATACAATTCTTTATCATACGTGAAATAATTAAGAACAGGACCATTCAATTTTTCACTAAAGTAGGCAACAGGTTTGCCTTCTTGCATCAAAACACCACCAATACCAATTCCGCTAGCATCACATTCCAGTTCAAAAGTCTTACCAAAATCCGGAAGTTGGAGCAATGGTGCGTGTGTAAGCTTGTCCTTCAAAAGATTAAAGGACTCCTCTTGTGATGGCCCCAATGGAACACGACACCCTTCTTTGTCAACTCAATCAACGGTGTCGCAATGGTGCTGAATTCTTTGACAAAGCGGCGATAAAATCCTGCAAGGCCAAGAAAACTCCGCACTTGGGAGACTGTCGTGGGTGTGGGCCAACTCCATATCGCCTCCACCTTGGCTCTATCAACCTCAATTCCCTGTGGAGTCACAATATAGCCAAGAAAAGAGACTCGATCCGTGCAAAAGGTGCACTTATCATGGTTACCAAACAAACGTGCATCTCTCAAAGCATTAAAAACAGCACGTAAGTGAGTCAAATGTTCATCCATGGACTTGCTGTAAATCAAAATATCATCAAAGTAAACGACCACAAATTTGCCAATGAAAGGACGTAAAACCTCGTTCATTAATCTCATGAAAGTGCTAGGTGCATTAGTTAAACCAAAAGGCATGACTAACCACTCATACAAGCCGAACTTAGTTTTAAAAGCAGTTTTCCATTCATCGCCAAGTTTCATTCTTATTTGGTGGTATCCACTACGCAAGTCAATCTTTGTGAAAATTATAGCACCACACAACTCATCAAGCATGTCGTCTAGCCTAGGAATAGGATGACGATATCGTATAGTAATGTTGTTAATGGCTCTACAATCTACACATATACGCCAAGAACCATCTTTTTTGGGAACCAAAAGAACAGGAACATCACAAGGACTAAGGCTCTCACGTACATACCCACGGTCCAAAAGGTTTTGGACTTGTCGCTGAATCTCCTTAGTCTCTTGAGATTGGTCTGTATGCATATGGTTTGGCAAACTCGCTCCAGAATCAAGTCAATCTGGTGCTCAATCCCTCGAATGGGTGGAAGTCCCGGAGGTATCTCATCGGGAAAACATCTCTAAACTCCCGCAAAGGTTAGTGACAAGAGCAGGCAAAGTGCAAGGCATATTATCAAGAGAAAATAAAGCATCTTTGCACACAAAAGCATAGCATGTATCCTTAACATCATCAATTTCAGCAAGGTCTGATTTTGTGGCAAGCATAACAGAATTTTTCAAATGAATTACTTGCTATTTTTCAGATTTATCATGTTCCTTTTGATCATTAGCAGCAGCAGCTCTCGCCCTATTCTATAATCTCAGTTGGGGTCAAAGGCAGTAAAGTAACTTTCTTTCCCTTATGCATAAAAGTGTATTTGTTACTACTACCGTGGTGTAAAGCATCATTATCAAATTCTCAAGGTCGACCCAATAAAAGAGAGCATGCTTGCATGGGAACCACATCACAATCAACATGATCAACATAACCACCAATGGAAAAATGGACTCGGCATGTTTGCGTTACCTTAGCTTGTCCAAAATCATTTAACCACTGAATATGGTATGGATGTGGATGCGGTCGCGTGGTCAAGCCAAGCTTCTTGACCAAATCAAAACTCACCAAGTTGTTGCAGCTTCCTCCATCAATGATGACACGTGCGCGCCGGTTCTTGATTGCGAAGAAAGTCTGAAACAAATTATGGCGTTGAAGCTTATCGGGTTGTTGTACCTGTGTGCTGAGGACTCGCTGCACAATGATGCTCCGTGGCGTCGCTGTGGACGCCCACCAAGGACCAAGTCGTCATCACCATCGCCATTGTCGTCCGAGGCAGAAGCAACATCACCATCCTCCTCGACATCCGAAGCGCTGATGTAGCCTCCATCTTTCGTGGCGATGTATGCCCGTTGGCTAGGGCAATTCTTACGCACATGACCAAGCCCATGGCAGCGGTGGCATCAATGTCGGAGGAGCAGCCCGTTGAAGCCACGTAAGAAGAACTCTTGGCTGGAACTCGCAAAGAATTTTTGTAGCATCCGCAAAGCGTGTCGTGGAAGGTGGGCCGGTGGCGCTGCTGCAATCTTGTTCACGGTGGTGGAGAAGAACGAAACTCAAGAAGACTTGGCAGTCCGTCGATGTAGTCATGCGCGGCGTGTAGAAGGGTCGTCACGGTGCTTGCCTTCGCTGATTCCTTGCGTCCTCGCAATTCTTTTTCTGCAAGCATAGCAAGCTGGAACAAGCGGTTGATAGTAGTAAATTCTTTATAATCAACAATGTCCTGAATTTCACGCCGAACCCCCACGAAACGACAAATCTTATCCTCCGTGTCCTCAACAACCCCACAACGCATCATACCCTTTTGAAGCTCAGCATAATAGTCTGAGCGAACGATCACCTTGTTCTAAGCGCTGTAATTTTTTCTCAAATCAAGTTTATATGTGGGAGGAACAAAACGATTACGCATATCTTCTTTTAACCGCTCCCATGTATCGGGTTGTAGCGCATGTTACTTAGTTCATTCCACGGATAATAGCAAAGTCCTTAAACTCACTAGTAGCTTGTCTAACTCTATGTTGTTCAGAACCAAGTGAGAATTAAATTTCTGCTCTACCGTCATCTCCCAATCAAGATATATATCAGCATCATAAAGACCAGCAAAAGATGGAATGGTAAACTTGACTTTAGCAAAAGGGTCGTCGTTACCATGACGGTTCTGGTTATTACCTCCCATACCCTGTCGGTTTTGCTGAAGACGCCGACGTAGTCGTGCATCTTGTGTCGCCCGCCGATCAATGTTGCCATCCGCATCATACACTGTGTCATCATCAGGACGACGATGGTGTCCATTCTCGCGCCGAGATCAGTGATTGAAGCATTTTGTTTGTCAAGCGCAGCTTGTAGATGGCCGCGACTAACACACTCGTTGAAATCGACCGGTGTCTCGTCTCCTTTGTTTCCTGCCATGGTTAGTGGAAACACAGGGAAAACAAAAAGGATTAACCCTATCAACTACAAATGAAGGGCAGGGGGAACTCGCAAAGGAAGTGGCTTACCAAGCTCTTACAAGTGTTCTTACCAAAGCAGCAGGTGGTACAACCGGTGGTGGTTCGTGATACCATGTCGGCGTGGGTACAATTGCAAGGGTCAAAGCGTGCTATCCAGTAGATATATGGAGCTTGGAAGGCCAAATATATCGATGGAACACAAATCAATAACAGATAGGAATGCTAAATAAATGCCCAAAGCACTGGTCCTAGTTCTTTGGTCTAAATGTGTCCTATATCGGGTATGATATGATGAACAAGGAGTTAAGACCGAATAGAAAAGCAAAGACAAGAACAAAGGTGGCTGAGCAAAGACAAAGACAAAACAATATCTGTCACCTAAAATTGTGCTCTTTTTTTTCTTTTTTTTTTGCTTTTTTTTAGGCACGGAACTCAGGTGCTTTTGCTCTTAGACAAAACCAGGTGCCGAAATTTTTTCTTTTTTCTTTCTTTTTTCTGTTATTTTTTTCACAAAGCAGAGCACGAAATAGGAACCACACAAAGTTTCACCTCAATCTAATGTAAGGTGTGGCCTCTGAGAAAATGATGAATGTGTCTGTAAATTTGGTGATGAAAGTTCGAGCTCGAGTATGCACTTTCAGCCGAATTTGGGCAAAATAAATTACGAAACCCGACCGAGTCAGTCGGTTTGGATGCAAAATTTAATTTCACCCAATTTCAAAAAAATCGCCGATTTCAAGCCCGTATCACGAAAGTTATGGCCGTTTGAAGATGGGCCTCGAGTTATGGTTCTTTGTGGAGGCCAAAACGAAATCGGGTGGAGGGAATTGATGGAAAATTGGTGGCGGAAGCTCGGGAAAGGTGGGGATGATCTTTGTGTGATCACGAGACGCGAAGGATGACTCAAACAGAGGGTGGGATATGGGTGGGAAAACAAAAACAGAGGGTTGAATACGCGATGGATGACGGCTAGGGTTTGTATGGGATGAAGCGGAAGCAAGACAACCCGAAATAAAACACAATCTAAACCAGCAACACAACTCGACTAAGGACACGAGCTCAACACTACGGACTCTAGAATCAAATTGTGCAAAGGCTAAACGAGATCTAGGACAGGAAACAACCTATGACTACAATTTTTTTTGTAGGGCTTTTTCATGGACTTTAGGATGAAACCGAAAACAACAAAGGAGGGTAACGCGAACCTGAAGGAACACCTGAAGCTCTGATTACCACTTGATGGGGATGGGGTCCCGATCTTCCAACAGTTCGGATATGTTCGATTTGGTGGAGGCGCGACACAAATCGATCCGCTTCCGAACGACACGTTCCGAACCCCGCAATCGCAGCACCACGTCTCCTCAGGTTATCAACCGTGCGCAGCCGGTTGACCTCGCCAAGAAGGCTAATCCTTGCCTGCGAATCGAAGAACACAAGGAAGAACACAACTGAATTGTAGATGTATTGATTTAGCACTCGAAAGTTGGGGTCTCATAAACCGATGAACGACGATACTGTTCAAAGACAGAATTAATCTAAGCCAAACCCAACCCTAATGGTGGGGGTGGCGGCTGGATATAAAGGGGTGAGGGGCGTGCAAAACCCCTGGACGCGCCCCTAATGGGCTCCAACACGATACAAAGCTGAACGGCCCAAAAGACGGTGGCGCAGCACCTTGACAGATCCTGAACGTCCACTTGTTTTGATGATTCCTGTTGACTCAGAAGGAATTTTGATATGGGACCAGATCCATTGGAAAGGTCTTCTTCTTAGCTTTCCATACATATGTAGAACGTCCAAAACGGAGTCCAGATGCGATCTGGGCGTCCGTTTTAGTGCGACCTGGTTCTGGACTCCGAATTGGATTCGAAGTCGGCTTGAGTTGGGCCTCCAACTTGATTCGACCGCCCTTGCTGGACTTGTGCACCCCGTAGCTCTTCTCCAAGTACTTCCAGGTCCTCTCCATGGTTCCTAATCATAATTAAATCATTAGGTAGCAATCTATTCTCAAATGAACAAAAAAAATACTTAGGAACGAGCTCACTTGTAAATTCGATTGTCGGACGCGAGCTCTAGTGATTGGTCCTTGAATGTCAAGTGGAGGAGTGTTGTGTGTATCCAAAGAAGTGATGTCCTCATCAGTACCTAACTTTTAAACGGAGTATTTACTCAATACGGGGTCTACAAGTTAAACAATTTACATGTTAAAAGTCCAACATCTGTACTAGCTAAAATCGCAAGTGAGTATCTGTCTCTCTATAATCTGTATCGTAAACAGCTAAAATTTAAAAATTTCAGTCAAAAGCCATAAGCCGCAGCCGAAAAGTACTGGCCCATAGTCCAATAACCCAAGTGAGGAGCGCAAGAAACGGAGGAGGCCGGCGAGATGCAGAGCATGGCGGCGGCGGCCTCCTCTTCCTCCTCCTCTAGAGGCTGGGCAGTGCGCCGGCCCCCCTCTCCTTTGCTGGCCTCGCGGCATGTCGCGTTCTCTTCCTCTTCTTCTTCTTCTTCTTCTCATTGCTGCCCGGTCGCCGGCGTCGGCGCGCCCGTGCTGCCGCTCGGCATTCGCGCGGGCTGGCTGCTGCTCCCCTTGCCCCTGCTCCCGGACGGTGGCAAGGACGACGCTACGGTGACGACGACCGCCGCCGCCGCGGCGTCCCCGACTGCGGAGAGCGGCGGGAAGCCGGAGGGCGCCGGCATTCCGCGGACGCTGCAGCTCGGGGCCATGATCCTGGTCTGGTACCTCCTCAACATCTACTTCAACATCTACAACAAGCTGGTCCGTTCTTATCACTATTTCCCCTTCCCTTCTCTTTACCCCCATGATTTATTGATCCTGAATTCCTAGTCCAACCTTCAATTGTTGTACACAGGTTCTGAAAGCAGTGCCCTTCCCTTACACCATTACTACCTTCCAGTTCGCATCCGGCTCCTTCTTCATCACCCTCATGTGGTTGTTTGACTCTAAACAGGATCACAAGTAGTAGATCTAGAGGGGTAGGCTAGCTATTCAACATGAACCAAAAGTAATGCGGGTAGATCTAAGAGAGCCGAGAGTAAAGAGAGAAGGGAGGTGGTGTTACCGACCATCCGTGGTCTTGGCTGCGGGTGCAGAGGGGTCCGCCATGGAGTCGGTGGAGTCGGGAGACGTCGGTGGTGAAGTCCGGCGACGGCTGCTGTCCTGTGGCGGCGCGGCGGTGGTGCTTCCCGTCACTGGCTGCGCTCCCCTTCAAGATCGGATTTAGGGTTTTGTCGGTGGGGCAGAGCCGGCTCCGTTCAACCTCGTGAAGTGCGCCGCCGGCCCCCACCTTTATTTATAGCGCAGTGTGACAGGGGCCCACCAACCATTAGGGTTGGGCGCCCCCGATCAGGGCGCGAGCTCAAGGCCCAGGTGGCCGTTGGGCCAACCGTGGGTGGAGATCATCCTAACATTCTCCCCCTTGATCTCAACTTATATTCGAACTCTATACTTATCACTCATTGCTTTTCTCATTCCATCACGGATCGATTGCATAGGCGTGCCTCATCGTCACGGTCTTATGCCATTAGATTCAACGACCACAATGCACTCTCTGTTTTGAAATGAACTCTCAAGCTGGGCCCTTGTTGTCCAGAATCACAAAGCTTTCCGTAAACCCATGCCGGCTAAGTGTTCTCTGAACACATTGGGCGGTAAGCCTTTTGTGAGCGGATCCGCGAGCATCTTTTCTGTCCTTATGTGCTCAAGATTGATTATATGATCCCGGACTTTATCTTTCACAACATAATACTTTATGTCAATGTGTTTGGCAGCACCACTTGACTTATTGTTGTGAGCGTAACATACTGCTGGTTCATTGTCACAGTATAACTTTAGTGGCTTATGTATGTCGTCTACCACTTTCAACCCGGGTATGAATTTCTTTAGCCAATTCACCTGCCCCGTGGCCTCATAACATGCTACAAACTCGGCATACATTGTGGATGATGTAGTGACGGTTTGTTTTGAGCTTTTCCACGATATAGCTCCTCTGCGAGTGAATACATATCCGGATGTCGACTTTCTATCATCTCCGCATAATCGAATCAGATACCCCACTATACGGAGTGAATCTGATCTTCTGTATGTCATCATGAGGCCTTTTGTTCCTTGCAAATAGCGCAAGACTTTCTTTACTAATTTCCAATGTTCTATTCCAGGATTGCTCTGGAATCTGCCAAGTAACCCGGTAACAAACGCTAAGTCGTATGCGTACACACTTGAGTATCTTGCAAGCTTCCGACAATGAAGCATATGGAACCGCTTTCATTTGATCGATCTCATATTGGTTCTGGGACATTGAAATTCCCCATACCTGCGCCTTGACTATAGGAGCGGTGAAGGCTTACAATTTTGCATACTATATTTCTTTAGAACCTTTTCTAAGTATGCCTTTTGAGATAAACCTAAAACCCCCTTGGTTCTATCTCGGTGAATTTCTATTCCCAGAACGAACGAAGCTTCACCAAGATCCT